>JAAGEH010000226.1:16550533-16703048 GCA_011751065.1 Lasiurus cinereus | reverse complement strand
TTCAAATGAAATGTGGAAACCTTACTCCCCTTTACTTTCTCCTTTTCATTTTTAATATAACTGCCTTCAAATTTCTCCTACATATATTTAAAGTCACAATAGACAATATAATTTTTGCTTTAGCCCCTCAACATAAATTAGAAAACTCCAAGAGAAAAGGGAAATGTATTAAATGTCTCTCTTTTTCCTTCCTCTGTTCCTAAAGGATATTTTCATGGGCTACAGGATTCTGGGTTGATAATATTTTTCTTTCACCACTTGAATGAGGTTGCATTACTTTCTTCTGTGCTCCATCATTTTATATGAGAAATCCACTGTCATTCAAATAGGTTTCCCCTTACAGGCAAGGTATCATTTCTCTGTCACTGCTCCAAAGCTTTTTTTCTTTGTTTTCAATTTCCTGAAGTTTGGTTATAATCTTCATAGTATGAATTTCTTTGGCTTATTCTGTTTGGTGATGGATTTTTAAATCTTTAGGTTTGTGTTTTTTGCCAGAGTTGGAGAATTTCCATCTTTATTTTTTTGACTAGATTTTGACCATGCCCTTTTCTTCTTCTTTTAGGGTTCTGATGACATGAATGTTAGATCTTTTGCTATCATCTCACATTTCCATTTATTCAGGCTTCATTAATTTTTTTCACTCTACTTTCTGTCTGTTGTTCAGACTGTCCCCTCCATTTTGTAGTTAAGCCCATTTATTGAGTTGTTAATTTTGGTTATTGTATTTTTAATTTTGATTATTGTATTTTTCAGCCTTAAATTTCCCATTTGGTATTTTTTTATATCCTCTATTTCTGTACTGAGACTATTTTTTCCTTTGTTTCAATGTGCTTGTAGTTGTTCATTAAAGCATCTTTGTCATATAACTCTAACATTGCTGTTATCCTGGTGATGGCATCTATTGATTTTATTTTTTTCATTCAGTTTGAGACCTTCTTAGTCCTGGGTATAATGAATGATTTTTTTATCGAAGCCTAGAAATCTAGAGAATTCAGTTTTGAAACTCAGAATGTATTTAAATCTTCTATTTTAGTTAGCTTTCTCTGACAGCAGCCTAGCAGGGAAAAGGGGGACTCTGCCTCATTACTGTCAGGTGAAGGTAGACATCCAGGTTTTCCACTCAACTTCTGTTAGCACTTGAGGTAGCAAGCTCCTCATTACTTTCAGGTGAGAGTGGGAGTTCCACCTCCCCATTAGGCCTCTATGGATACCTTCTTGGTTGGGAGGGATGGGAATGCTTTCTTACCCTTTCCCCATATGGCTTCCAATAGTATCAGTGTATGGGATGCAAGAAGAATGGTTTGGTTGGTGGTTTAAGTCCTGACTCCCATTTGGTTACCTCAGACATCACCCTTGGATGGAAGAATGGGGTGCCCAATTCTTGCAGGGTTGGGATGGAAGTATAGGCTCCCTTCCTGGTGGGAATGACAGTCTCAGCTCTTCTTGGCCTTTTCTCTGATACCACCTGGGTGCATGGCTGGGTGCCTTGTTATAGCCTCATGAGGAGGGAAAGAAATCCAGGCTCCCTATACAGCCTTTGCCAGCATGGGTGGAGCTGGAGCCACAATTACCCTATGGGATTTGGTAGGAGTAGAGCAGTTTCTGTGTAAGATTTTTCTATCGAGGCTACTGTTTTTCTGGTATTTTAGGAAGAGAGAGCAGTCTTTTTTTCTGGGGATTTTTCTGCCTCTATGTCTTCAGATTCCTGGCTTCTTCAGTTCCAATTTGGGTATATGTGAGACAAAAATACAATATAGGGTATCCACCATAATGTATTTCCAAGGTTCCTGGTTGATATGTCTTCTTCTCTCCATTTTTCAAAGTCTTTTTATGTTTATTTTATATATATTTCTCAGGGTTCATAGTGGTAGTTTACAAAAAACTTGAGAAAATGATGTCTACTTCATCTTCCGGGGAGTAAAAGTCACATCTCTTACATTCTAATTTACCATTATACATCGCAAAATGTGGAACTTTCTGGAAGATTAATAAAACTACTCAAATGTAGACTCAGGCTTGGGATACTCACCTGACTAAAGTCTGGCGTCTGAAACCTTTAGTCCAGAGTGAGCAATATACAGAGCTCCAAAGGATAAGTCAGGTCTACCTCCATGCTAGGAAGTGCGGGTAGGTGGGTGAATCATGGCAGAAAGCTGTTGAACAAACAACAGAGTCCTAGTTGCAGTTAATCTGCCCTCTCAGAGCTGGGTCCCAACAAGGGCCTGGGAGTATTCAACCAGGTTGTATGAAATAACATACAACCATTTGAAGAAGGGCCCTAGAAGGATTTGGCTGGGATTCATAATGGGTTCCAACTCAAGAGAACTGAGATGCTGTTTAGGAAAATGAAGGAGAACACTGGCCAGCAGACAAGGCTAATCAGGGTGATCAAAACCAAACCAAAACAAAACAGTGCTTTACATGTTACGACATGATGAACCTTGAAAACATTATGTTAAATGAAAGGATGCCAGACCCAAAAGACACATATGGTATGATTTCATCCATATGAAATATCCAGAATAGACAAATCCATAGTGATAGAAAACTACTGGTGGTTGCCAGAGGCTGGGGGGAGGGGAAAGTGGGAAATGACTACTTCATAGATACAGGAGTTCCATTTGGGGTGATTAAAAACTTCTGGAACTAAATAGTGGTGATGGTTGCACAGCATCATTAATGTACGTAATGCCCCTGAATTTTACACTCTGAAATGATAAACTTAAGGTGTATTTTACTACAATTTTAAAAACTCTGGTAAAAGAAAACAAAACAAACAAAAAGAAACCACAGCAACGATCCTAATCCCTGTGCCCAGCAGACATTACTAGTTGATCATAACTCTTTTTCCCACTAAGCCCCTGATCCTCCCAACATAATGTTCTATGTAGGCATTTGCAATTGATAGAAGACATATATGAAGAATTTGTTTTCCATCTCAGGCAAGGAGCTCCTTCTGGGCACACAGACATCCAGTCTAGAGTGGGACAGTGGATCCTGCCCTGGGTTACAGCAGCTGAGATTAGTGGAGGGCCAAGAGGCAGTGAAAAAAACCTTGCTTTTCATATTAAAATCCAAGACATAGCAGGTGGCTCTTTAGTGTTAATTCTTGAAGATTTCAAGGCAGTCTGCTTGCAAGTTGAATTTCAGGGGAGAGATGCGAATGATTTATGGTGACATCTATTAAGCTTTTATAGAACATAATACATGTGTTCTTGCTCCTACCGTAAAATTAATTGTTGCTAATTAGTTAGGGCTGCCAGCTCATTGGTGTATGAGTCTGTCACACTCCCTGGTCCTGGTCCTGTTAATTAGCCTCCTGGACTCTCATCCTATCCCAGTGTCCTGTAGCTCTCTGTCCTCTGTATATTTCTCATTTATACAACCAAGCCTACTTGTTGGTCTTGAGTAGAAGTTTAATCTAATGATGTCAGGTAAAACAAATCATTTCTTAAATATATATTTATTGATTTCAGAGAAAAGGAGAGGGAGAGAGAGATAGAAATATCAATAATGAGAGAGAATCATTAACTGGCTGCCTCCTGCACGTCCCCTACTGGGGATCAAGCCCAAAACCCAGGCATGTGCCTTAATCAGAATCAAACCCAGGACCCTTCAGTGCACAGGTCATTGCTCTATCCTCTGAGCCAAACTGGCTAGGGCCAAATCACTTCTCGCATACTATCAGGTGTTATGTAAGCACATATGACCCAAAATAAATACCTGTCTTTCAATAATTCTTTTCATGGAGTACAATAAAGTTCCTGTGAAAAAATACAATGAAGTTCTCAGGAACTTGTTTTAGGTGATTAATGTCTGGGTTGCCGGGGTCTGAGACAAAGGTCATCCTCCTAGAATGATAGCCCAAAAACATGTATGCCTTGGTAGGACCGACTGGACTGGGCAGCTCCTGGGCCATAGATAGCTGCTTGGCCTGGGGCAGTTTAAGTATCAGCTCTAAAGAGATGCTTTGAGGTGCTGAAGATACCCTGACAGTGATTGAGCTGTCTGCAGCCTCGCAGCCCTTGGAGGGGCTCTGGGACATTTGCCTGGGGAATGTATAATTGCTGTTGATATTTCCATGGGAAAAGGAAATCAATTCTGTTGGATTTTCTGAGAACTGGGAGCTTGCTTTGTCCATCCACAGTGAATCTCGAGGGAACAGCCTTATGAAGTTATCATCACATGACAATAAAAAGGCCAGGGTTTTTCTAAATACAGTTATGTATCCAATGAAGCTTGTTCACTCCTCTGCTTAATAAGCCAACAAAACAGCCAGGCGCAGGAAAGAGAAAATTCCCGTTTACATTGATTGCATGGTGTGTGCCTCTGCCTACCTCCTGTGAGGCGGCTGATTTCACACATCCCCATGACAGAGTAATGTGACTTCATTGACTGGCAAGCAGCTGTCGATGCAACGTGTGAGGTGTCTGTGTGTGTGTGTGTGTGTGTGTGTGTGTGTGTGTGTGTGTGTAATGCCCACACACGGCAATGAAGAGGGAATGGGAAGCACAACAGAGCTACTGAAATTTAAAGAGGAAGTGTGTCTTTATTACAATTCACTTATGAAAAGGAAGACTGTAGTTATGTTCAAATCTGACTATGTCTTAGGAACCCACCTGGCAAACAAGGAAAAAGGACCAGTTTCAACCCTTATTGTTTATTGCATTGGGGTAAGTTTTCAGATAATACGTCTGGGAAGGTAGGATGAAGCACCAAGTCTCCAACTGGCCCAAGCCATCAAGGACCCAGGTTATCCATTAGGATCCAGTGCCATGCTTGTCCTTGTCCTCCTGCCCCTTGTTATCCTCCTTCTGCGCTCTACACCTGGAGCTTTAGTGCATCTGCTTCTGCTCCCCATTTCCCCCTATAACTCCTTGGAGCAGGTATGCGTCCAATGGTCCATGTGATAACATCTTCTGAGAAGTCTTCTTAAATAGAAGACTAAGGAATGAAATACGGAATCTTTTTGACAAATGCATGTGATTTTTTTAATGAATGCTCTTTTTGGCAAATGAACCACTTAATTTGGCTGCACAGTTAAGGGGACACTTGGCTGAGAAAGTCCTTCATGTTTCTGGGAGTCATGTGGAGTATAGTAGCTGAGGGAATAATGCTTTTGCTCCAAATATTAAATAACTTAGTTAGCTATTAGCATTTATAGCTTTCCTTTTACCTTCACTGCCATCACTCTAAACCAGGGCTTTGTGACTATGCTTTTATTAATGCAACAATCTCCTAGTTACTGTCTTTGTCTCAGTTCACATATAATATACCATGCATATCCCTGCCAGACAATATACTAATTACATAATGCTCCACCCTCATGCAGGAACCTACAATAGCTCCCTTCTGCTTACAGAATCAAATCTAGACCCTCCCTCCCATCTATCCCTTAGGCTCTCTGTGACCTGGCTCTATTGAGCCCATTGAAACTTCCTATTGTAATTTCCACCCTACCACTTCTCATCATACCCAATTGAAAGAGAGCAGTCCTGTCACCACTAGCCTGCCTTCCTGCCTTTACTGCTCTTTCTTTCTTACGAGCACACCTTTACCTCCAATTATTCAAATGAATCTATTTTTTCACATTTCTGCCAAAAACTTTTTTAATCTGTGAAGTCTTTCCTATAATTACCATCCACATTAATTTCTCCTTTCTTGAGGTCATATCTCTCTAGCAGGTCAATGCTTGGTGCTATTTCCACACTAGCATCTTGCATGGATCTTAGTCTCCTATCTACAAGTTTTGTCTCCAGATTGAATTTTTAACTTTCTTGATTCTTAATCTCTAGAATGCCTTCCATGCCACACTGGTGTAAAGGGCATTGAACTTGAAATAAAAAAGCAAAGCATGGGGTCTGGCTTCATAACTGACCAGCTGTGCAACCTTAATGATCCCCTTGAACTGTTTGAACCTTTGCTGTAACATGGAGCTCAGAAAGGTTTAGCAGCCTATCTCACATAGTTTTAATGCTCAAATAAAATAACATGTGTGAGGGCTTTATGAGCCTTAAAGTGCTCTGGGACCAGAAGGCCCATTATTATCATAGTTGTCGGTAATATTTAACATTAAATTGAACCAATAAAAATGTATCTGTAAGACACTGTGTACTCACGAGTGCCAAATCACTAAATAGCAGTGGTCACGTCATATACCATTTATAATGCATTTTATTTGTCAGTATGCTTTTTATTTAGAATACCATTTGTTCTTACTGGGGAGTCAGGTTCCTTAATTCCCATTTTACAGCTAGAGGAAAGAAATCAAAGTTGAGCAGATACATTCAGATAATTGCTTCAAGTCGTGTAGTTAGTTATTAACAATGATGGGACTGAGGCTTCCCTTTCTGCTTCTTAATCCCTGCAAATTATAGTCATTTCACTTACTACTTCCCCCTCACCACCCTGGGTCCTGTCCATGGGATACCCTCTTTCTTTCTCATTTGCCTTTCTTAATGATCCTTTTCTTCCTTGGCCATCATTGAATCATGTATAGCTAGATGGCTTTATTTGGGCTTGTAAGGATCTCACTCCTATTATCTATAATAATAAATGCATAATATGCTAATTAGACTAGACAGCCGAACAACCTTCTGGACATCCTTCTGGATGAAGCCATGGCAGTGGGGCTGAGGCAGAGGTGTTTAGGGGTGATCAGGCAGGCAGTGAGCAGTTAGGGGCAATCAGGCAGGCAGACAGAGTGGTTAGGGGTGATCAGGCAGACAGGCCAGCAGTTAGGGTTGATCAGGCAGCCAGGCAAGCAGTCAGGGAAGATCAGGCAGGAAAGCAGAGTGGTTAGGGATGATCAGGCAGGCAGGCAGAGGTGATTAGGGGCAATCAGGCAGGCAGGTAGGCTAGCAGTTAGGAACCAGTGGTTCTAGATTGTGAGAAGGATGTCCAACTGCTGGATTAGGCCTGATCCCTGCAGCAGTTGGAGAGCCCTTGAGGGGTCCCAGATTGTGAGAGAGTACAGGCTGGGCTGAAGGACCCTCCTACCTCCTCCCCCACCTGGCCTCTAGTTTCCTTATAATCATGTGCACATTCATAGGTAGAAGGGAAAAGTATCAGAATTTTTACTGTTTCTTACAAATACTGTGATTCACTCAATTATTTTTAGGTGGAGGAGCCAGGATCAGAGAAATGACCTGAGTCCAATGTTGGCTCCTCACTCTCAGTTCTAGTCCCCTGAAGACTGTAGGTCCCTGAGAAATCAGGTTCTTCTTTAGAGACTTGTCCACCAGGGCCACAAGGCAGGGCTAGATATTTTTTATCCATACTCACAGAGACATTGTTACCACTGAGTACTTTCTCAGCTTAAGCATACTATATACTTTGACTTGTTCTTGAATGAACTTGATTAACATCATCTTCTCTGAACATGTAATGGCATTTTAATACTTTAGAAAATGCCAATCCCAGATGTAAATGGTTCATATTAACATATAAGAACAGGGTTTTTAATCACCCACCATAAGTTCCCTTTGAAACTCTCTCTGGAGACGGCACTTTTTATGAGGGACTTCATTATAAAACCCAGGGAATCATATTAGAAGCCAGATTTGTGTGACCCTCTGCATAATCTCCAACAGGACTCCAGAGCCCAGAGGATGGGAAGACTTCTCTCCTTTCTAAAGCAGCCTGATTAGATCAATGTGACTTAGTTGTGCATTTTTTAGAACTGTTCTCCAAAAGCAGAGCTTATAAGATTGATGCAAAATTTGGAAGTGCTCCAGCTAACAAAACCACCCACAAGTTCTTAATCAAAAGACAGAGAGGAAAGGAACCCAAACACAATGACTCTCACACTATAAATCTATTCTCAGCTCATAAACTGCCTTCAACACTGTGCTTCTTGACATGCGTTCACACTCGAGGTTTTGCAGCTCATCAGAGATTGAGAGTGTATATAGACAGAGAATGAAAGGGATAAGTCTGGTAGCTACAGAGAATAGGTGATTTGACTTCTGCGGAAAGGATGTAGCAATATTCTATGGACTTCATCCAGTTTTTAACTTCCCTGGTTTCCCCTGTTCTTACATTTTTGAATGATACATTGCATTTGGTTGATACATGTCTGTAATGGGAAGAATCAGAATATAATGAACATGGCACTAGATTTGACATTATACACACGGAGAAGAAAATCTAGCCTGACGCCCATTTAGCCTTGCAGTATACAGTATTAAGTTGTTTCAGTTAAAACAAATTTTTTTCATTGCTTTCCAGTTTTTAGAAGGAAAAGACACTTAATTGTATCATATTGTGAACTGAATGTACATAGCAGCAATTTTGGCACAGTTGCAGTAAAGGTCAAGCTCGCAGAATATAGGAAATAATTGGCGCAGAGGAAGGTAGGGGTGTAAGAAGCTCAACATACACTGAAGAATATCAGGATATCTAAAACAGAGATGCAGTGTGAAGTATAATCAATAGAAGAACTGAAAATATTATAGCACCAAATTATTGGGAGGAGGTGGGATGGAGTGTGAGCAAAATCCTCCTCCTATGTAGCAGAAAGTCATTAAATGTCTTAAATTAGGAAAACAGGAGTAGGAGGTACAACATTAATTAGAGTTATGGAGATGATGCCTAGAAAACAAAAAGTCAAACTGCACTGAATGAAGACGAGTAGGACTAAGGACAAGAAGGAGTGTGGAAAAGCACAGTTTCTTTTCATCTTTAGCTCTTTATTTTTTTTAATATATTTTATTGATTTTTATACAGAGAGGAAAGGAGAGGGATAGAGAGTTAGAAACATTGATGAGAGAGAGACATTGATCAGCTGCCTCCTGCACGCCCCCCACTGGGGATATGCTCGCAACCAAGATACATGCCCTTGACCGGAATCGAACCCAGGACCTTTCAGTCCGCAGACCGACGCTCTCTCCACTGAGCCAAACTGGTTTTGGCATCTTTAGCTCTTTAGTACTACTTATTTGTTACCATTTGCATGTATAGCTTTTCTTAATTGTTTTTTTTTTTTTGTAAATTAGAAGAAAAATGCAGATTATTTTCTAACATTCATAGGTTCTGTTTGCAAAAGCAAAACCTAGCAAAACATTAGGTTAAACCATGTGAAATAGCTATTTGTCCCTTTTGGGCCTGTGCAAATAGAAATTTCAATTGGTTCAACCTAAATAGTTTTCAGAGTTTGGACTTCAATGCAGACACATTTTAACATTAAGGTCCAGTATGTGATCAAGTCAGTGACACTCTAGTATTTTGGAAATGTCATAATTCATTATGTCCAACAAGGCCCTTCTTTCTAACCAGCATTTCCAGCCTTGCTCAACTTATAAGGGAAAATTCAAATGGCATGTCCTCCTACCTCAAACCCTATACTCAAACAATGTACTTTTGCTTTTGATTTTAAACACCCCTCACCCTTTATTTTTTTTACATCAGTCATGCCAGGCTTTATGTTCTGCCTTTAACAACTGTTATTTGTATATTTGTCTCCTCTGCCTAGTAGACAGAGAAAAATTTGTGTTCTATTGGGAGAGACTGCATGGGTTTTGAAGCCAATCCTAGTTTGTCTTGCCCACTTTCCAGCTGTGTGGCTTTGGGAAAATTACTTAATATCTCCAAGACTCAGTTATGACATCCTGAAATGAAGACAATGATGTCTCTCCATCAATTCCTCAAGATATCTGAATAAAGACTCTATGTACAATGCTTGACACAATGCCCAGCACAACAGAAGATGTGCACTGTTGATCTTCTCTTCCCCTGCTCATCCGCGAATCCCCCACAGCACCAAACTTAGTTCTTTTCACACAGATGCTTAAATGCTGAAATGGGCTGAGGGTATGTTGATTGAAAGATGCTGCAAGTATTGTGAAATCCTTTGCAAAACATAAACTTTAGCATTATCTCTTGAAATATGAGTCCTCAAATAAGCATGTTAAGGAAAAAAATATTGTAGAATTTTGTCTTGCATATTAACTGGGCCGAAAGGCAGGGAAACATTTGGGATGTACTCCAAAATCTTGTCTGTGACCCTCATTCTTACAGACATTGGCCACATGTCATTGGTTATGAGCTCTACTGAGCATCTGCCTTTCTAAGGAGTTTGGGCCGAGTCTATAGCTGAGAAAAACAGCCTGGGAAACTGGCATGGAATTCTGGACCTCATAAATTCCCATTGACTTTTCTTTGCTTATAGACTAAGTCCTTGCCCTTGTGTTCAAAGCTTTCCTCATAAAAACTCTAACCTGCTTCTCTGAAGTTCACTCAATGACTCCATGGAACCTTTTCCAAGTGGCCCATTCACATAGCGCTTGGCTTGCCCCTCTCATCATCATTTATTACATTCTGATAGAATTATTGCTATTTCTCTTACCAATTCCTGCTCCCTCACTAGAATATATGTACAGCAATTGTGTTATATGTATATAACATGTATATGTCACATACATACTTCTGCTAGGATAAACTCTTCAAAATGAAGACACTGGTGTGGTTTTTTAACTATCTCCATCAAAAACAAGATTTCTTTTGCAATAGGAGGATTCATTTAGAGGTTTGTTGATAAAGCCAGATAACCTGTAGAAGTCATTTAGGAGAATGTAGTAGCTACTAGGAGAAAAGTATTCATGAAGAAGGCACAGAAGTGAGGGGTCCAAAATGATAGAACAGATACTAACATACTAGTAGAACCCTTAAATTGAGATTCATGCACACAGCTTGGTAAGAGGGTGGTAAAGGAATGTTTTCCATCCTTGGGAGCAAGAAGAACTTTAGGACTCAGGGACACAGGGTCAAAGGTGTAGGCAGATAAAGCTGTCTGGCCCACCTGCCAGAATTTTGTACAATCATTCTGCATAATTATTCTTGAAAATACAAACATTGCTGGGGCTGACTGACAAGTATTGTTCCAGCAGGGAGGGCTGTCAGGGTAAATCAATCCAATTCTACCACATGCCAGTGTGTAGAACAGATATAATTTTGGCTGTTAGGGGCTGTCAAAGCGAGGGATGTGCCGTATGTGTATTTTGAAGCGTGGTGTTCCCGTCAGTCTAACAGCTTGAAAGATTTCTGGGGCTTTCCCCCTCCTTGGCCGTTTTCTACAAGAAGTTTGGGTAATTTAATTTTAAATAACTCAATTGCATTTATCTACTGTAATGATTGGGTTAAATTAAGCATTGCTCCCGCTTGCCTCACAGCTATTCTCTGATTTAGCATGGGGGCATCAAATACGTTTTAGAAGGAAGGGGCTATTTGCTGATTGGATGTTGTATGGGACATCCAGGTTGGTAACTGGTACTTTCCCAGGAGTGCAGAGTCACCCTGCAAAAGTCTATCTTATCTATCACTAGACTCATTTCAAAGCTTAGCCCAAAGGCACACAATGGGGCCCTTGGGGACCCCTTGAAGTCCACTTCCTCCTTCAGTGACCCAATGCTGTGATGAGTCCACAAAAGTGGCTCACTCAAAATCTTTGCTCTCTGTTTTAGACTTTTTATGCATCCTCTACTGCACTGTACTCTCATGGACTTCTCCAAGAATCTGTCTTGCCAGTTTTCTTCTCACCCTCCTTCTTTCCCTCTGGCCTTTCTTCTTGTGCCTATTTAACTTCTTACTTCCTATTATTCTTCCTAACATACACACACTCTCAAATTTCTCCCTCCTCAACCCCATCACCAACTCCATCCTTTACATTCACTTGTCTGCAAGACCTCCCACATGTGTAGGCTCCACTTACCAGTTTCAGGTCTTCAGTTACTAGTATACTCAGCCTTTGCCCCTGGCAGTCTTTTTACTTTGCTTGACCTCATTTGTGGCTCATTCTCCTGCCTCTCTGGTTCCTTCAGTTTGGTTTTGTTCTATGGCTCATTGTTCTCTGTCTTTCCTTGAAAACATGGAGGATTAGTGCCTGGCAAAGTCCTCTGGTGTTTTAGGGGGCAAGGACTTGAGCTCAGCTTCCCTGGGGGCAGTCACTCTGAGCTGTGTGCATCCCAAGGATAAAGGGCTAGAGAATGAATGTAAATTATAACTGGATGGAGCTCACCTTCTAGTCAGCAGAGGCATCTGTGTGAACAAACTATAGCTACAGCCTAACTGACTTCTCTGGCTCCAGTATGCCTGGCTAAAATGATCTAATGATTTGTACTTACCACTTTTCTCCTAGGCTCAAATGTCTGCCATAGCCCTAGATAGGGCTCATATACATAATAAAGTCATGGAATGTGTGTGCTGGAGCTCACCTGATGCCATTTAGCTCGAAAGTACTCATTTAAAGATGAGGAAATGAAGGCAAAGGGCAGTGACATCATTGTTCAAGAGTCCAGACTTATTAGTGCCCAAACTTACTACCTAGTGAGGTATTCAAAGCCCTCTGTGATTTAGGCTTGTCCTACTCTCAGAGAATATAATCTACTCTCTCTTCAGGAATAAACCAAGATAAATCACTATTTCTCACATACAATCTGAACTTCTCCTCCCCTAAATATCTTCTTTCCCACCATTCTCCTCTCTCGTTCAATCTCTTATCTATTTTTACATTTCATATTATTATTTATTCATGCTTTAGATTGCTTAATAAGTCTAGACCCAGCAGTGGGTATAGGGAAATTATACCTATTCTTCAACTACATCCCCAAAGCATTCTTGAGTATGCCCACAGACATTGATTTTTATGTCATCATGATGATAAGAGCCGTGGTCTCCCTGTGTAGTGCTTCGGCTGGGGGTGACTTTTGTGTCATATGTTTATCTCTTACTGAGTTATGCTTTGAGAAATAATCTTTGGAAATCCACTCTTTACTCTAAGGCCTTTGGGAGGACATCCATCCCCTCTGTAAAACTCATTCAAAATATTCCTTGGAAAATGAAATACTATGAAGAATCTTACCACAAGGAATGTCTGTACTTTTACTTTGAGTAGTAAAAATTTTGTGAATTATTATGTTTTTGTTTTTGTTTCTGATATCGGAAATCTCAGGATCAAATTATGACTTAATTTTAATAACCATGTTGGACACTAGAATTTGCAAGTTTGTATTTCTGTTGAACAGCTTGCCTTCATCTTCCATTCCACTTGCCCTGATGAGTTCTTCTTTGAAATTTGCTTTTCACCGAAACTGGTTTGGCTCAGTGGATAGAGCGTAGGCCTGGGGACTGAAAGGTCCCAAGTTCGATTCTGGTCAAGGGCATGTACATTGGTTGCGGGCACATCCCCAGTAGGGGGCGTGCAAGAGGCAGCTGATCGATGTCTCTCTTTCATTGATGTTTCTGGCTTTCTATCCCTTTCCCTTCCTTTCTGTGAAAAATCAATAAAAATATATTTAAAATTTACTTTACCTTGCCTGGTTACATAAAATCTTTTATGAAGGAAACAAAGGTGTAAGGTATTACAGATAGACGTATTTTTTTTCTGCCCTGTTAGTTTGTGAGGGCTTTTAATTTTTTAAAGAATTTCAATAAATTATGGCCTATTTTACTCATCCTAGAAAAACACCCAGGCCATAAGAGGTGCTTAATAAAGGTTTGCTGAACTAAATTGATAAAAGTAGACTCACAATACTCTAAGTGGGCAAAGTTAACCTCATACACTTTCACTTTGTTTTTTATAAGAAGGCCAAGGAAAGGTAGTGTTTTAATGAAAAGAACGCAAACTCTGCCTGTTACCAATGGTACAAACTTGGATGAGTTAGTTAGCTCAACTGATCCTCTTCTTTTTACTTTAATAAAAAAAAAAAATGGAGATAGGGATATCTTACTAGATTGCTATGAAGATTGATAACATCTGTAAATCTCTCAACACATTTTCTGGCTCATAATAGCAATCAGCACGTGTTAGGCCCCCACTTATCTCCCTCTCATTTCATTAGAAATAACACTTGGAAAAGGATAAGTGGATGACTCTATGACCACAAGTAAGTCAATTAATTGTGGTGTCATCTGTAAAATAAATGTGACTATTGACCTCATTCAGAAGGATATGAAAATTAATTGATGTTAATGCACATTGGGAATTTTTTGCTGAAAAGTGCGTAAGATGGCTAAGTATTATTACATTTTATTTCATCATTAATATTATTTATGAATATTTGGCCGTGTCTTATCCTGGTGCATTTTATGTCTGTGGTCTTAATTGCATTTATTTCATTTTAATACCAACTTGTATCTTAATAAAAATGTAGATGAAGTTGAAAAACATAGTTTCCATCTTTTATGCAAATCTATTTTTACAAGGTAGATAGTTTTGCCTGTTTCAATATGCTACCCATGAAACAGACACCAAGATAGATTGAAATAATTTTTATTAATTGTATTCAGAACAAGCTCAAGCACTTTCTAAGGTATTTAACTTTTATATCCTGCTTTTCTCAGTCATATTTTATGTTTATTTGCTGTTTTTTAATGAAATTCTTCATTATGAGATGGCCCATTTCAGACGATAAATGTGAATGTTTGAAACATTTCTACTGGAAAAGATAATTAACTAAATGAAGCACCTGTTAGCATTTTAAACTCAGGAAACGTGCACCGCCTTTAGTCTCAAATGGGCCTGTGTTACATACAGAGTCCAAGGGTGGCTCTTCAGAAAGTCAGGAGACCTGAGTCCTAGCTATGTGGCCCTGGGGAAGTCACTGTCCTGTCCCAAGTCTCACTGGTTGACTGTCAAACAGGAAGGAGTCAGCCTCACATATCTTTATATTCTCTTCCCATCACAACACCCAGCCCTCTGAGAGAGAACCATAGAGGCAACTGGCCCTACTTTAGGTCTGTAGAGAAGAAGAGAGATTCCTCTTAATACAGAATATTATCTTCTGAATACATAGTACTTTTTACCTTCCTGTTTAAAACTTTAAAATATCTTCCTTTTGAGAGGCAGATCATTTATTATCTGGAATATATGAGAAACTCAATAAGTGTCTCAATTCAAGGTCCATGTGCTGAGCAGGACATGTCGACTGGGCCAAGGTTTTCTACGAAAACTCATTTCTGTGAAAACGGGAAGGATACATTTCTTATTTCAACTCTGAGTGGACAGAGGTTTAATTATTTATTTTATTATTTATTTTTAGGTTCAGTGGTAAAGGTTATAGACATGGATTAATACTTTATCTATAGCCTGTGTGTGTGTGTGTGTGTGTGTCTGTGTGTGTGTGTGTGTGTGTGTGTGTGTGTGTGTGTAATATTTATTTCTGAGTAATATAAATACCAGGAATTCGATTTCGACCACCCGAAACTGCTAGTATCCCTGTAAACTACGGAAGCTACTTTATAACAAAATGCATTTTTCAGCTGCTGTAATGTAATGCTAATACAGAACTGGAAATCTACTCAGCTCTGGGCCACCTGAAGCAAATGACCAAGGGCACCAAATTTTCACTCTGGAAAATTTCATTTATGACAAAGATGGCTAGACAGTTCACAGCTACTCATCTTGATTCTTATTGCAAGTCATCAGTTTCTCCCTGATTCTACAGAGCAGATTTATTTGTAC
This sequence comes from Lasiurus cinereus, assembly GCA_011751065.1. Lineage (NCBI taxonomy): Eukaryota > Metazoa > Chordata > Mammalia > Chiroptera > Vespertilionidae > Lasiurus > Lasiurus cinereus. The sequence continues at coordinate 16,687,591 of JAAGEH010000226.1, read as the reverse complement.
AATAATCTAATCACATGCTTTGTTTTGACTATATTGATGTACATAGATCAGTTTGTAAATCACATGACTTTGGTGGTGTATTTCCTACACTATGTATACCTCTTATTGATGCCCCCTTTTCTTTTGGCGAGGTGAAAAAGTAAACTTTATTGATAAAGCTTTTTTTTTAATCAAATTTTTTCCTTTAAATTTAGGAATCCATTTATGCTGGATTTTGGACATTTATTTATTTTTTATTAGTTATTCATGTTGGGTTTGATGTGATTTTAATCAGGTTTCCAAGATTCAGAAGAGAATTGACAAACCTCAGGGAAAGGAAGTGTATAAAGAATTGACATGCTTACCTGATAGTTTATTTGTTATAGAGTCCTTAGACTCACTTCACTCAGGATATTTTGTATAAATGAATCCAAATGTTCATAGGGCTCTTTAAGGCAGTGATATTCAAAATGCTAGTCAACAATGAGATAAGGAGTTTGTCCAGAATCAGAGCATTGCTTCCTATATTAAGAAAGTCTTGCTCCTAGGAAAAGTCACCTTAATGCCATGTACTCAGCCAAACAAACTCCCACAGAGCCTCACTTCTAAACTGCAGAAGAAATGGTGGCCCAGTGTTTCTACAGATTAGGCAAGTGACTGAACCATTCTCTGCCCTGCACCCTGAGAATAATGACACTGGTGGGGTGGAAAAGGAATGTGTCAGCCAGGAGCTCAGTGTGTGAGAGAAGGAATCAAGATGTCAGCAGTTAGGCTGCCGGGTCCCTAAGATAGATGCTTTAGGGTAGCTAGATGCTTTAGAAAATTGTTTCTTTAGCCATAACTCTATGAACTTCTTTCTAGCAGGAGAGTGAGAGAGAGTAATGGCCAGAAATCACACACAAGGGACAGAAGTACCTGCAGATAAGGGGTGGGAATGGCTTGCATTTGAGAGGGCTGCAGGGGAAAGGCATGGATGTCCTCAGGGCATACCCAAGGTTTTGGTTGAATCAAGGAGATAGAGGGAAATTTAAAGAGAGCTCATGGATGAAAGGTAGCCATCCCACAAGGCTCCAAGGAAGGGTCTATGAGGAAGGTAAAGGGGTGAGCATTAACTCAGCATGGGACATTTATGAGCAAACCTGGAATGAGGGGTTGGTTAAGAAGTGATCCCTAAGAGGGTACCAAAGACTTCCTTGGTTATTTCAGGAAACAGGAAGGAGGCAGGTGGGGATAAGTACTGATGCCCTTTGGAGAAGAATGGGAAGAAATTCTTAGCTCAGGTTAGTTGTTCTCCCTGCTGCTGACATCTCAGAGAATTGGACTTCTTTATTGCTTTGGTACTCAACAGGGTCGTCAATTGACTGAGATAATATGATTATACAACGTTTGCCTGCTGTTTATTATGATTCAGCACATTTTTCAACAAATATTTTTTTAAATATATTTTATTTATTTTTCAAGGGAGAGAGATAGAAAGTCAGAAACATCGATGAGAGACATCGATCAGCTGCCTCTTGCACGCCCCACAGTGGAGATGTGTCCGCAGCCAAGGTACATGCCCTTGACCGGAATCGAACTTGGAACCTTTCAGTCCGCAAGCCGACGCTCTATCCACTGAGCCAAACTGGTCTCAGCTCAACAAATATTTTACAGCACCAACTGTGTGCAAAGTACTGTGACACACTGTCAGGAATGCAGATCTAAACACAAAATGGTGTTACCTGTGCCCCTGGGCTATAGGTCTTATAAAAGAGATTGACTGCTTCAGGGGAACACATTGGCAAAAGGCCACCATTCATATAATCTATTATTTTCCAAGTCAACGAAGGAAATTAATACAAAGTAGCCATTTCTTAAGGAAAAGATGCATTTACTGCTTTCAAAGTTAACCTGGGAAAACTGGTCTCATCAATTTTAGTTTTGGAGATGATGAAATTTTGTCTTTTGCCATAGCTCTATAAACTTATTTCCTACCAAGTTTTTCTCCTCCTTGGAAAATGTTTTTAAAAAGAAAATGTAAATTAAATGGGAAAAAAGTTAAATACTTGCCTTGATCTGGTTAGAGTGTAAAGTAAATCAAGTGGCTATTTAATTCCCAGTGAACATGTGACAACCATGGAGTTAAATATTAGATTTAAATAGGGCAGCTAATTCTCTGCAAGAATTACATTTATCTCTTTATATGAGCACTCTGCCTAATGAACACATTTCTCTCCTCTTCAATCCAAGCATTGCTACCAGAGCATGAGATATTAATATACATTCCTATACTCATTAATATTGTTGCTCATAAAAGACCTTTTGATTTTTATCAGCCTGAATTCCCAGAGGCCTGTGGAAGCCATCACTGCTTCAAAGCACATGAGTTATCAGGGGAAAAATCCTATTAAAATAAAATCTTAATCACCACTTGCATTTTATATCAAGTCCTATTTAAAAAGAAACTGTAGGGCATCTTCATCAATATAGAATGGATAAACAAATGGCAGTATAGTCCTCCCACAGAATATTATAAAGCAGTAAAAGCAATATAATCACTACTACACACACTATAACTCAATAAAACTTAATCTGAAAGACACTGTTGAGTGAATGATGCAAGATATGGAAGAATGCATATAGTATGATTCCATTTATGTAGGTTCAAAACCAGGAAAAGCCAAACAACATCTTATTAAGGACATATCATTAGCAGCCAACCTAGAAAGGACACGATTGACACAATTCCTTTCCCCAACTAGACATGTGACTGACAAATAGATGCAAAGCATCTGGCTTATAAGAAAGAGGCCTACCATTAAGGTGCATTTCTTTCTCATTTCTCCCCTTTCCTAGCCAGTAAAGTCCATTAATGGACCCTCTGCAGCCAACAGCTACATCCCTACTTTACTTCTGTCAAGGACAATAAATGAGCTCTGGAGAGCAAGCCAACTGTGAGGGTGAACATTGGGCTTCTCCTCTGCTTTGCTTTGTGTAGAGAAGAGCCCAGCATGGGTCCTGAGACTGCCCCCCTCTGCTTCCCCTCTGTATGCTTTGATTCCAGTTTCCATTCTCTTTTTGTTTTACAGTTGTTCAGCACATCAAGCGGCATAACATTGTTCTGAAAAGAGAGCTAGGTGAAGGGGCCTTTGGAAAAGTGTTCCTAGCTGAATGCTATAACCTCTGTCCTGAGCATGACAAGATCTTGGTGGCTGTGAAGGTAAGAGAACACTCCAGAATATTTTGTTATCCACGGTCTCAGTGATGTGTACTTTTTATTTTAGTGGCCAATTCAGGAGCAAATGATGTCTGCTATGAAGGATGGGAACAAACTCTTTTAACTAAATGGACAGTGGGAAGGATATTTGGGGCACATCCAAGTGTCCTAGGTTCTTTTTAGGGGCACCTAAGAAGGCTGTAACTAGCTCTTTCAAGTCAATTTTAACTAAATTTCAGACAGAAATAAACCAGCTAAAGCTTGAAGACTCAGCTTGTCTCCCCTGATTGCTGGGTGCTTGTATCCAGCTCAGCTGCACATGTTCTCACGTTGAGGTTCTGGAAGGGAGACTATGAAGTTCATTCCCCATCTCAGCCTCTGTTCCACTGACATCTTCTGTTATAACTTGTCCCTCCCAACTGTTTCCAAGGCTCCAGGATTTTATGGAATACATGTGTGATTTTATCCTGGGCTGGATGGCATTTCTGGTGGGTTCTGCTACCATGCACAGTGGTCGGCAAACTCATTAGTCAACAGAGCTGCAAACCACACCTCACGAGTTGCATGTGACTTGCCAGCCGCAGTTTGCCAACCAGTGCCCTAGCAGATACAAAGTTTTACTAAAATAAAGAAGGCCTAAACTTCTTTATTATAGCCATTTCCTAAGAAACTCAGGAAGGAGATCTGGTCTTCAATAAGTAAACATTACTGAAGGGGATAAAATTTCCACTGAGCTCTCTAAAACACAAGAAGTAATAAAAATAACACAAAAGAATCTGTAAATATTTTACATATGCATTGTCAAAATAGTAGTAAAAAAAACCCACCATGGTATTGAATAACATTTGCAAAACATTTAAAAGAAGCATCTATTTATAAAATAAATTAAGTGGCAAATGAATATGGACATGGCTAATGTAATAAAATGCCAATTCTTTAGCTTAATATGAGATGATTGAATTTTGTTTTTTTGTTTCTTTGTTAATGCCAAATACAGACTATTTATACAAATGGCAGTTGTTTATAGTGATAGCACGTCAATTTGATTTTTTAAAATCAAATGTGTATCCCATTACTGTTTTACTTAGCATTAAAATAATTCAGCCAATACATAATGGTAACTGAGGAGAGAGAAAATTATTCTTGAACTTACCCATCCTGCAGACAAGCACAGTTTCTGTTAAAGTCTATCAAAATGCAAACTGTGAGTTTGTTTTTCTCATCATCAAAAGTAACCCCGGTGGCATCAGCACTCCTAGACTCTCAGGAAAGGCTCCTTAAAACCTGCACTTTGGAGTAAATAAAGGTCAGACCTTTCTAAGGATGGGAAATGTAATAGTTATTGAGTAAACATTATCTCACTAAGGAAGGCAAATGAGGAGAGGAGAGGAAAGGAGAGGAAAAGAGAGGAGAGGAGAGGAAAAGAGAGGAGAAGAGAGGAGAAAAGAGGAAAGAAGAGGAGAAAGGTGTAAAGTAAGAATCCTGCAGTGACTTTGGGGTGTTTAATCCCTGTTGCTGTGATTGCTTCCTTTTTTCTCTCATTTACTCAAAAAGTTTATTATTTTTTAAGTACAAATTGTTCAGAACATTTGGCAGCATTGAATCTGCAGCCTTTGCTTTCTTCTGCTATCTTTTTTTTCCGTTTGGATAAATAAGACCAAAAGGTACCTCTATTTTTATAGATTCATACACTGATCAAAAGTTAAAACTGAAAGAAGCTTAGGGAACATCTAATTCTGACCCAGCCATGTGTTATAGATAAGGGGACTGAAGAACATGGGTTTATGTTCTGGCTCATGGTTCCCATTGTTGTTTGGGAGCCACAAGGGGGCTAAGTCGGGCCTTCAGACTCTGAATTCACTCCATGGGCTCATAAGGTGAGAGGCTTTGAAGGTGAAAAAATCCTGGGAGATTAGAGAATCTTAGTTGACAGTAGAGGAATAGCTGAGAGACCTCAGGTAGTATAGAGACAGATATGCAAAATTATTTGGTATCACCTTTCATCTTCATATCATTCCTTATTCTGTGCCTGCTTCTCAGTACTTCCTGCAAAGTCCTTAAGGATGGGATGTTGCATAGCTAAATCCAGGTCACCCTAAACTCATATGATATATTTCCTCCCAAGCACATGCTAAGACAGGACATCAGGGCTTGGGCTAGTAATGACAAAGATTAGCCAGTGACAGCAGTGTAGCCAGCTGTGCTGCCCATGGCATGCTTCTACCTGGCCTATCTCCCATCACCACTGTCAGGCTTCTTATGGTTTAAATCCCCATCAGAGCCCTAATTCTACCTGTGACCCAAATCCAGAACCTAGACTTCAGACACTACCTAGCTTTGCCAAAGAAGTTTTGACAAATTAAGGACCTATGAAGAATTTTGCTCTTTCATCAACACTGATATATAAAACAAAACAAAACGGATTTGCCCCTTTATCAAATCCTGACTCATTCTCTTTGCTAGTCTCCTTCTTGAAATTCAAATGAAACTATTATCTGAAGTAGAGGGGACAGCATGCCTACAGTTTGAAAATCCATTGCAACTTCAAGGTCGCACACTTAAGAAGTCTCATCTCACTGACCTTGAATGTGCATATTTGTTGAAATCAGAGGCTTTGCCTCTGTTTGTTGGAGTCACTACAGGTTTCTGAGAGGATGCTTGTTTTAACTTCTGGAATCCAGAGGCTGCAGCCACACAAGGAACAAGTCAGATCTTCTATAGGCTCGAAGATGAACTGGATCGAAATAACACATGGACCTTTCCTGGAGCTGCCTCTCGCCAGCCTGACCTGCTCATTTTTAGGGCTGTGTGGGCCCATTGGACACCTCAAAGACTATCTAATGAGCCATGGTTCAGTCCTGACCAAAATAAAGGGATTTTTTCTAAGGAGTGAAACAAACTGGTCACAGCTTCCAGAGTCTGCACAGCCTGTCACCTCTGAGGAGTGGCTGCCAGGGCTGCTCTTCCTCCATTGGAGACACCCAGGGATGTTTGAAGCCTTTCTGCCTGTTGCCTAGCAACCCCTGCAGCATTGATTATGCATGCTAAGAAATAGCTATTGTCCTTTTTCTTTCTCTAGAAGGAGCTGGCTGGTTTGAAATCTAAGGCTTTGCATTCAGACTGACAGATGTCAGGTTCCTGAAAATTCTGGTGTCACTTACTCCAAATGACTTAAGAGCTCCTCGAGGGGGCCACGGGAACCAGTGTAAGATGGAAGGGATCCTGAGGCATGTGCAGGCCACTCAAAGGCACCTGGAGCCTGAGCTTGCCTCTCCCATTACTTGATCAGATTCAATTGGATTGCCCTTTTCTTGATATTTTTGGATGACCTTTGTTTTTGTTTTTTAGTAAAATGGATTTGTCAATTATTTCTCATTTTACACTGAATCATAATTGAAGAACACATAGAAAGGATGAGAACAGAGAAACCAGTTTATAATCAAAATGAGTTACTTTGCCTTTAAATACCTCAATTGCCAAGAAAACGCTTCACTATAGTTTCTCTACATTGACTGCATTAACTATTTTGGTTCTATCCAACCTCCATTTCAACAGCTACAATTCTTATAACATTTTTTATATTATGTATGCATGCTGATTTTTGTTTTTTAAATATAGCCACAAGTACTGATGGATTGATGGCCTCCTCTCACCCTCCCCACTAACTCAGGTGTATTTCTAAAAACACTAAATGCCTAATATGAGAGAGACCTTAGAAATCATGCATATAACTGTAGTCTCCTGTTCAATAAGTGAAAAACAAAAAACAAAAAACAAGACACAGATATATCAAGTGACTCGCTCAAGGTATAAATTAAAGTGAAGGAAAGGTGCTACATAGGAAGACTTAAGATGAGAAATGGAGAAATCTAAGTTCAGCAGGCACTTTCTTTGGGATCTATATTAGCATTTTTGCTTTTTGTGTTTGTCAATGCAGGGAATAATGTTGATTATCTTCACCAAGGGTTTTGGAAGAGTTGATAGGTAAACCCTCTGGCACATTACCAGGAGGCAGCCACAAATACCATTCAACTTGTTGCTGCCATTTCAAGCCTGGAGGATCCAAACCAGCCCATTGATCCACATGACTCCCACTAATCCATAAGCTCTCAGTTCAAGGTGCTGCTGTAGGGGAGACTTCCCCTTGCCTACTCCCCACTATTAAGGTCATACCGCCCTATTTTATACCATTAAGGCATTTATACTTGTCCTTTATAGCATTTATCAAAGTTATTCACTATATATGTATCCATAGGTTCATTTAATCAATGGCATGAATATTTGTCTCTTCCATTAGAGTGGTAAATTCTTGAATGTTGGAACCATGTCTTTTAGCATATGGCCTAATATGCAGTAACAAAAAGTAAATTCTTGTTAAATAAATGAAGGTATGGATGGATTGATGGATGGATGGATAGACTATAGAAAAAATAAAGAGTTGGCAGTTGATATTTCTAGGTAAGGAAATAATTTGATGAGCTATTGATAGTCATGGAGATTTATAACTGGAAGGAACTGTAAAGAGAATATGTATAGAATAATATAATCTAATGAAGAATCATTTTAGAAATCATTGAATACAAATACATAGAACTGTTATAGATATTATTTAGTTTACCTCCCATATTGGCCAATGAGAAAATAGGAACCCAGAGAAAATAAATGACCCACCGAAAGTCACACGGCTTGAACGAGTTCATTCAATGTCAGCCCTAGGACTAAAACTCAGGCCTCCTCATCACATTAGTGCCCATTGTGCACCACACCTTTATTTATTAAATTTTACACATGCCCTGTTAAGCCAAATTGAGAAAATTCAACATAATACCATTTATCAAGTAATATAAAGAAGGATGTTAGTTATGCTCATTTACGTGTAAGAGATACCTTTTATGTTTTCCAAGTAAAAAGGTAATTCAAGGGAATAAGTGAGAATAAGGAAAACTGGATACTGGAGTGAAGGTTTGGCTTCAACAAAACATCATAATAAGCTTTAATAAGAAGAACAGAATAATGCTCACAGAGAACCAACTCAAGCTGGCTAAAGCAGAAAAGGGAATTTATTTCTCATGCTACCAGAAAACCATGTTACTGGTATCCTCGCTCCCAGCATTATAAGATCCAGGGGATCAATTATCTACCTATCTATCTATCTATCTATCTTGCCTCTACTTTCCTTTATATTGACTGCATTCTCAGGCAGGTTCTTCTGAAACTTAGTAAATACTTGGCAGTAATGTCTCTGCTTAGATCCTACCATCCCAGCAACCCCAAAGAGAGCTCTTCTTCCCAACAATTATGCAAAAGTCCACAGGCTGACTCTTATTGGCTTGCCTTGAGTTGTGTCCCCTGGCCCTATGACCAAGCAATAGAATATTCTGATTATCCAGGCCTGATACATATGCATATTCCTGGAAATGGAAAATTGGGTCAATGCTACACAACACACATGACTGAATGTGGGGAACTGGTTTCAAAAAAAGGATATTAGATATGCTATAGCCAAAAGTAAATAGGAACTACAGGGCAGCTAGGCCTCATTGTGACTAGAATAGTTGGGATCCAAAAGTTCACTCAGGATCTGAGATAGTCCTATGACTGTCTCTTCGTTACTCTCACAGTAAGAGCCATCAGAGATTGTCCTCTAGGCTTCCCTGCTAATGTAGTGCATCTGTCTCTTGCCTCTGCTGTTCTCTAACATATGATTGCTGCTTCCATGCCAATTGTTGCTCACATGGCCACTATTACTCACATTCAGATTCTTCAAGAAGGAAAATATTATGTGTCCAGTTAGTCTACTTAGTCTTCATGCCAGGCCATCTACCTATGGTCTAACCATCTAAGCTGGTCCTATGGCACAAATGAGGCCACCTATGGGAAAGAAGTCACTAGAGCCAGTATGCTTAAGGGTAGAATAAGGGCTTCGAAAGGAAAGCTCATTCCCTCCAATTCTGGAATAATAAAATCATTCTTAAATGGGAAAGTGCATCCATGTGTTCACCAACTCAAATGCTCTACCCAGACAAGTTCATTTCTAAGACAGATGGCTTTTTTTTTGTCTTCCTATTTTTTGTTTGACAGTCATCATATCCACACTCACATCCCAGGTAATGTCAAGGCCCTGTCCCATTCCTGTGCTTCCTCTCAACCTCTCCATTTACAATGGCATGTGAAATCTTTGTTCCTGCAAAATGGAAATGGATGGTAACAAGATTAGTGCATTTAAAAAAACATTTGTCAGTGTTTCCCTAAAAAAATTGTTTATATAACTTAGTGCATAATGTTGAAGAAAGTACTATCAATTCCATCTTTACATGTCTCTAGGAACAGAAATTGTAGAACTTTTAATAATGGTCTGTTAAAAGACGTAATCATCATTATGGTCCAGACATTGCTTAATTGATTTCTGTTGATCTTTGGTTATAAGTGCATTCTTCCTGGTGTGTGTGTGTGCATGCACATGCCTGCTCACATGTACTGTAGAGTAGAGCACAATGTTTCCTTATAAGAATCTGTCCTGCACTTGAATCAGGTAGGCTCCAATCACTAAGTCCCGTTAAGTTCAACTTTTAACCTTTGATGGGAGATCTGTTTTTTGTCTTGTTGATCCTCTTTTCTGGCTTATCTCCAATCTATCCTCATCTTTTCATTAATGCTAAAACCAAAAGAGTGCATTTCACTCTAAGGAAGACTCATCTGGCACCAAATGTAGCTGGAGGATTCACTTCACCCCTGTGCATCTCTATGTACATATGAACTGCAGTAGTTGTGCTGCTTTTTAATTGACTTGAACATGATAACCCAACTTGCAATTGAGTCACAGTCTACATCTCCATCAGCTCCTGTATAGTTGGTGAAATTGACTCAGATAAATGTATGCTGGCATATTCGAAGCCTGCAAATCTATTGCCATTTACTATATTAGAGGCTAACTTCTCATTCACTCTTTTGAGTCAATATCTCTCTATGAGTTAGATCCATACCTTCCAAAGCATTTATAACATGCACCTTGATATAATATGCACACATAAACCATCCACTTTATCCCCCAAGTTATTGAAAGTATTTAAAAATATGTGAATTAAAGCTTGGCTTCATGTTTCTCACTGGATGGTCCATTTCTTAGATTCTGAACTATTAGAGTCAGCACAGCTATGATAATAAATGTAGCAGCAATCAACACCGTGGCTATGGACCTTGTATTTCAAGATGTCACTGGTGTGTAATTAAAATCTTTGAAAAGGCCAGCTATATATAACTGAGTTGATGTGCACACAGAATGTTAGTTTTTAATACACAGTGAGCACAGTCTGAGTGTTTGTGATCATTCTTATTCTTTTTATAATCATTTAATTCATTTTTACATTTGTAGGAATGTAGGGGAGTTACCCATTGCACTCTCTTTAGTTTATAATATTTTATTTTTATCAAGCTCTCTCTATTTCTGAATTTATTAAAATATACTCTTCCAAGGTTCACTTTTATAAGTACTTCTTAGAAGCTTCCTCTACCTTTCTTTAAAAGAGACCCAAGAGTTAAAAGAATCATGCAGTATTGTGACTATCACTCTAAATACTTAGCTTTCATTGCCTCTAAGAATCTTATAAGAAAGGTGTCTGCCTTAATTCTATTTCAGTCTTGCATTGTTTCCCAACATTCCCAAGAAGCAGGTTGACCAATAAATAGCCTACTGTGGTGGCTTTTATAGAAAGATGCTATCCAATAGAAATATAATGTGAGCCACAAATGCAAGCCACATTTGTATATATTTGTAAAAATCTTAGTATGCACAATAAAAATGGAAAGACAGGTAAAACTAATTTTATGAATATATTTTATTTAATCCAACATATCTAAATATTGTTACTTCAATACATTAATATAAAAATATTTTATTGGTACAAAGTTTTCAAAATCCACTGTGTATTTTAACTCACAGAACTTGTCAATTTGGACCAACCATATTTCAAATTATCACTGATCACATGTGGCTGTTGGTTTGCACTTTGGACAGTATAGCTCTAGAAGATATCAGAAGCACTAGGTCTTGACCCAATGATTCTGACCCAGAACAACTTAGGCATATTAACATTCCTATGCATCTCAGTTGCCTCATCTGGGAGTTTAGTCATTGACATCTATGTTTTAGGCATGGTGGTGGACATGGGCATAGTGAGGTCTTACCATAATAATCTCCTTTAAAAAAAGTCTTTCTCCTGGACTCATCTTATGATCTCTAAAAAGTGTTAAAGAACATAAGATCATTAAAAACAAAAGGACATCATCTCTGTTTTAACTTGTGTCTCCTAAACCACCTACATTTTGAAATGCATAATCATTTTTCATGTCCTACAACATCCAGAAAGACAATGATTTCAAATAAGCTCTCTTGCCTCTCCTACTAGTTTCCTATTAGCTTTATTATTTTGCTGAAGCATTTCAGATGAAAGTTAATCTTCCTTTCTTCTATTTTACTTCAGTAACTTCTCAGTTCTGTGTTGAAGTTAATTTCATACTAATTCATTCTCTCAACTCTGAATCAATGTGTACTCCAGGCAGTAAACTCACTTTAGCTCTGGATGAGACCTCTCTCTTGAGACTGTCTTCAGAAAGGATGGCAACTTTGGAGTTTCAGGAAATTCACGAGGAATGAAAAGAAATAAAGTTATAAAGCAGACACTAGGAGTAAGAAAACAGTAATGATCAATGATATGACAAATATGCCTGACAAAATGAAACTTAAATGGAGGGAATTATCAGGGAGGAAGGCTGCCACCTCCTGTCCATTGCCAAGGGACTCCAAGTACCAGCCAAGGCTCCCTTAATTGAGTAAAATGACAATCAGGCATGGTACTGATACAGAGATGACTTTTATAAATAGGGCTGATAGCAGAATTTTTCCAACTTCTGATTGCTGTCTGGCTATGGTTCCACCTTAGAAAAATTCTTTCCTTAGAATGCCAGATTCAGAAGATGATTTTGCCCAACTCAGTGCTGCCATATTTTCTGAATCTCTTAAAATAGAATTGAATCATAATTTAGAGAAAGGATCCAGCATGCAAAAATGGATTGGCACATGGGATGAGGCCAAGTTTGTGAGATGCATTTGCCCCATGAATAGTGAAATATTCTCTCTTAAATCTGAAAATGTAACTGAAGCACAGCATTTGAAATTTAAGTAAGACTCTTCTCATAGTAGTTTGCTTTTGGGAAATGGAAATATTAGATGCTTGTTAACTCTGTCAGTTTGGTGCCTCCCCCACAAGGAAAATTCTGTCTTGTCTACTCTCCCAGTCTACCTCTTTGCCATCCTGCATATCTCTCTCTCTCTCTCTCTCTCTCTCTCTCTCTCTCTCTCTCTCTCTCTCTCTCACACACACACACACACACACACACACACTTCAGCATTTGAATCACCACTACATAGCTAGAACTTGAGAAGAAAGATTACATGCAGAATTTGTTCATGCCCTATGATAATAGTCTAAATGGGTCCAGTCACCTTCTCCATCTCACTATTAAAGACACAACAAGGCCTTACAAATAAGATCTCTCAGTGACTCAGAGCAGTCTGAGAAAACATTGTTATCTTAGAAAACATTGCAAGGTTCAAGGGTTTTCAAGGAGGGAAATGATGGCAAGATCAGGAGCACTGCTGTTCTCTTGCCTTGGGCTGGTCACCATTGGGGAGAAAGCTTCAAATCCTGCCAAAGGAGTTAGTGAAAATGCTTTATTCTGTGAAGATATAGCAGAAAAGACTTTGTGATCTTACTGCTCTCCCGGCCATCCCAGTGTTTCCATGTGGCTGCTATGAGGCAGGCCCTGCCTATTCATGGGTGCCTCAGGCATGGTAAGTTGTATATTACAAATTCCTCCTGTGGTGATTCAATGATGAACCACTGCAACAAACAGTCCTCAATGGCCAGTTTCCTGTGAGGACTCAGAATATCCTCTCATGGTCACACTCCCTTCCCAGAGTGGCCCCCATCTTATGACTGATTGATAACAGGTTATAATAGCTCAATGGTATTGACCCAACTCAGGAAAACTCTGAAGGGTCATCTTTTAGGGCCAGATAAGGCTTATTGAGACTATATCATAGCTCAACTTCACCCTCTGCCCAATTTCCCCCACAGGTATTAATCCTTAGAGCATGCCTAAAAAATGTCTTGTCTACTGAATACTTGCCATGTGCCTGGCACTATGCCCAGTGCTGGCAATGAAGACATGAAAGGCACCATCCCTGGGCCAAGGAGTTCACCATATATTCCAGAGATAAGCAAGTAAACATGCACTTAGAATGTACTATGGCCAGTGATCTGACAGAAATTAAGTATGAGATATACCTATGAGGGTCATTCAATCTAACCTGGAAGCAGGTTATAACAGGGGTTGTAACAGCAATGAGAGGGTCAGGGAACACTTCTCAGAAAGATGAGATCTGAGCCCAGTCCTGGAGCACTGCCAGGAGTTAACCAGGTGTATTGGTTTCCTTTTCTGCTGTAACAAATTACCACAAACTCAGTGGCTTAAAACAAATGTTCTCTCACAATTCTAGTAGACACTGAAAGCCAGTTTTACTAAACTAAAGACAAGATGTCAACAAGGCTGGATCCTTCTGTAAGTTGTAGGATGGAATTTGTTTCCTTGCCTCTTCCAGCCTTTAGAGGCTGCCCACATTTTTTGGCTTGTGGCCTCTTCTCCCATCTTTAAAGCCAGCAGTATAGCATCTCTTCTTGATCTTCTTGCCCCTCTCTTGTAAGTCCCCTTGTTTGGTATGACATTAGGCCCACTCTGATAATCTAGAATAATCTCTCCAGATATAGTAACATATTCCCATGTTTCAGGGATTAATATGTGGACACCTGCAAGGAGGCATTATGCAACCTCCTAACCCAGTGACATGCCAAGTCAACATGCGAGGCAGAGGGATGACCTGTGCAAGGACAAGAGGTGTGGCCCGGTGTCATTGGGGCATCTACAGATATTTCATAAGGTGGAAGCATATGCTTCAAGAGAGGCATGTCAATAGAGAGCAACCTGGACAGAGATGCAGAGTTGCTGGATCATTTAGGACAGTGTATTTTAAGCTTGATTTATACTAATTACATATGTGACTTATCTCCCTATTTGCATGTGAGCACCTGAGGCCAGGATTTGGATCCCTATCTTCTTAATGCCACCACAGCTCTGGCTCAGTGACTGGCACAGGATAAGAATTCAGCACATGTGTGTGGCATCAACAAATGCCAGCTTTGCCCTGCTATGACACCACAGTGTCTGAGTAATCTGAGCCAAGAACAAAAGTCCCCAGAGCCTGACTGGCATGATCCCGGGCAACTTCGTCTTGGCAGTGTGACTGGCCTGCTGGCAGGGGCATTTCCTGAGCCAGCAATATGTGTGGCACCAGTGGGAAAAGGCTTTTGAGAGTGCCCGTGATAAAACCAGAAAATGAATACTGTGAAGTCTGGAAAATGGGTCCATGAGAGCTTACTATGCTCTTCTCTCTACTGCATATTTCCATAACTAAAATTTTAAAAGGGGTACATAATCAGAGGTGAGGTACATGTAGCATCCTACAAAGGGCAACAGACACCGAAATGGGAGTGAAGTCTATAGTGGAGCCCAGACCAGGGTTAAAGGGATGAAGACTAAAGGCTCATGTCCATAATATAATGAGGTAACATCTGTGCTGGTGCTTCATCAACTGTAGAGTTATGCAGATCCTCAAGAGGCTTTTCCTCAAAAGATTAAATGAACACAAATATTATTTGCTCAGAATTTTGGCTAGTTTCCAATTTTTCATGGAATAAATGAGTTGAATTTCCTTCCCATCAGGAAGCTCAGGGCCCACTGAAATAATGCCTTCTCCACACAGCCTTCTCTTTGACACCCTCCATTTAAGATATGCTGGTTTCCTCCCCTCTCTGCCCTTCACCCCCAGACGCTGAAGGATGCCAGCGACAATGCTCGCAAGGACTTCCACCGAGAGGCCGAGCTGCTGACCAACCTCCAGCACGAGCACATTGTCAAGTTCTACGGTGTCTGCGTGGAGGGCGACCCACTCATCATGGTCTTCGAGTACATGAAGCATGGGGACCTCAACAAGTTCCTTAGGTACAGGGCGGCGGGGAGGACAAGGCAAGAGTGGACCTTCGGGGTTCAGGCAGCCTGAGGTGGAGCCCCCGAAGTCCTGTCTGGCTCCAAAGTACTGTTTTGTTTCCAAGAGACCTGCCCCTCAGCTTTGCAATGTTAGCAAACGTGCTGCCTGGGATTTCTTGGTAGAGGGTGTCACTTAGGAGAAACAGGAACAGTGTTAGGGGCAGGCAACCAAGTTGCACCTGCCCTTGCTGGCCTCAGTTTACTTAGTAAAAGAGGTATGATTATATGAACAAAAAGGACCACTGTCAGGACTAACGGGATAGAGATAATTAATAAATCTTGTCCCCACACCCTTCTTACAGCCATATTTTCCTGGGATGTTTATTATACCTTCTGTGTTATGGCAATACCTACACCTCTGTTCTCTGGATTCTGTGGGTGTTGAAGGGAGCTTCCCACCAGAATTTGGTACCAGTAGCTTCATGCAGCCACTGGAAAATTCAGAAATCATGTAGTTTAAGTAATAAATCAGTTGTGGAGAGAGCAGTGGAAAGGGAAGCGTGTACTGTTGTGTTTGGAAATGCCACATGGCTATCTGACTACTTTCACCATCTCTAGCTTTATGAATACATGTGGAACTTAGTTCTCCTTGGCTGGGACAGATCTCCTTTCTCTGATTTGCCTTTGATTGTGTGGGTGATGGCATGCCAGGTGAGATTAGGAATATGGAGCCAATTCATGGTGCTCAGAGACAATCACCCTAAGAATGTGTTATCGAATATCAGCAAAGGCTTTCTTGCTGATATTAGGAGAGGATGATGGTAGATTTCACACATTGTCCTTGTTGGACCTAATATGAATAAGGAGCTGAAGTCCAACTGCGCACTGGAAAAATATTTTTCCTTGTTTCCATGCTCTAGGCTACTTGTTTAATTAAAATGGTGCTTTCCATAAATTGTAGCATAATAAATCCACATGTATCCACTAGATGCAATTAAATGCTTCTATGAGCTCAGTGCGTGTGTGTGGTGTGTGTATGTGTGTGTGTATTCTTTCACTTTTGGCTCCATCGACCTCTCGCTATCTCTCCTTCCTGCCTCCCAGAAGGAGCAGGCACCTGGTTCTTCCTTGGCATCTTGCCCAGGGCACGAAGCTATTGGAAACCTCCTCTGCTCAATTTTAGAACCCGCTGAACTCTGGGAATGAGAGGTTTTCCATGCCAAGGATCAGGTTCTTAGGTGCAATACTGTGCTATGAAGAGTCTATCTTCTCTTTCTGGAAGGAAACCCTGCCTTCAAACTGTCATGAATGTGTTCCCAAGTGCCATTGGCACTGCCCTAGGAAGACAGATGCCTACAGTTATCTTCCCACCCTTTTCATTCAGCCAAAGGGCATCCATTCAGTAGCAACATGGTCAGGCCCAATGCTAGATTGGCTAGTGGGTGACAGGCTGGAATTCAAGCCCATAGTCTCTGGCTGCAAAACCCTCAGTTTTTCACTACTGCAGTACTTCCTCTTTAGGTGGCTGCTAAAAGATCAGAAGAAAGCAGGGTGCTATGGAATTCCACAACCAGAACAATGTGGCTAAGTGCCAGCTGTGACCCTCATGGGACCGTACAAGCCAAGGAAGATCAGAAGCCTGCTGAAACTCCCCTCCTCGCTCTCCACAATGGGGGCAAGAGTGTTCATGGTGCTTTTTCCCTCTTAAATCATGTTCTCATGGAAGAGATGAGATATGTTTTTATTTCAAAGAGCTGCAGGATAACCTGGGGAATGAAACAGAGGGCTGTGGTGCTAACTTTATTTATACTCCTCTTAAGAACTCACCTGCCCTCTATTCACAGCAGGACTTTCTGCTCAAGGAAAGCATCCACAGGATTTTCTCACTAGGAGGAGCCTTGTTCCAATCCCTGGAAGCAAGGAGGCACTTGCCCCAGACAGCACATGATAGTGTAGAGTGCAGAAGGCTTTGGGGGCTGCCGGCTTTATGGCACCTCCGCCTTCTGAATGTAAAGTTGGAGGCTGGGGTTGTGCACAGAGGTAGCCTTTTGCACTCACCTCACATTTTTCCTTTGCTCCTAAGTCTGCAATGGACAGATTCTTAGAGGAATCTCAGCTGTGGCAAATCAGCTACTTACTTCACTCTTGGCACTACATCTATGAAGATTTCATCCTGGCCTAGGTTTTCTGGGTATTTCAGGATTTCTCAAAGTCTATGTGCTCCCCTAGGTGCTTCTCCTGGTATGAAGGTCACATAAGAGCTTTGACTCCTATGAGGAGTAGAAAGTTCTGATTTCCCCCTGCCTCTTAGTGCTGGGAAGGATTGGGCTTGAGTAACCTTTAGTGAGATGGGAAGGGCCAGCTCTATGGAATCCCTAAGAGCGCTAGCACTGGCCACCATGAAAAGGAATGCCCCAAGGACAAGTTGTGCTCCATTTCTTCCTAAAGAGGAACCTGTTTACAGAGACTTTCTCTGTGGCTTTTTAAAAAAATTATTAAATGTATTGGGGTGACATCGGTCAATAAAACTATATAGGTTTCAAGTATAAAAATTGAGACTAGATCATCTATATATTGTATTGTGTGCTTGCCACCCGAAGTCAAATCCTCTTTTGTCACTATATATTTGACCCCCTTCATTCTTTACATAACAATTAAAGGAGGCATTGTTAACATTTTTAACATTTAAAAAGATAAGACAATAGCTACTGCAACTTGGGAATGAGCTCACGGCATAGATAGGGATAATTTGTGACAATAAACACAGAACAGGGGCGGGTAAAGGTCTCCCGGGCTTTTCCAGGAAGGCCAGGAGCATCACACAGGCAGAGTTCCAATCGCCCCTCCTCTCAGAGCAGTCACTATCTCCACTTTACAGGTGGAAGCAGGTCCAGAGAGTCTCAGTAGCTCCACTGAGGTCAGAGCCCATGTGTTAGAACAGGATTCAGGTTCAGTTCTGATACCCAGAGTCTTGCCCACTGCACTGCAAGACTTTTTGCTCCAGTAAGAGATTTTGAGCTGAAGAGACCTCTGGGGTCTCCCCATATTATTCCTCAGTGTGACAAGAGGAGGTCGCTGGCTGTAGTTTGAGTGGAGGTGAAATAAATGGGCTAAGACTTTTCTTGTACAAAAAACAGGAAGCTCCTTCCCAGGAATGGTTCAATCAGGTATTTAGAGATAGAGGGGACCTAAATGATCACATGGCGTGATATCATTTTGTAGTTCTAACTAATGGGGAAATCACACACTGGAAAAGTTAACAGCCTTCCCCATACCGTGGTGCTGGACACCTCAAAGTCTGGGAAACTCCCCACCTACCTGTCCAGTGCTTGTTCTCTGAGAATACCAGAAGGAAAGATCAGATGACAGCATGATTTGGAAATCAAGGAGAGCCGGAATCACTGTGGGCTGGAGCCCTGCGGGAGCAGGGAAATGCCTATGTTTGAGAAGATCATCCCACCTGGGGGGAGAGGAGCAGCAACACCAGATGGAGATTGTTGGAGACCCCTGGCTCTCTCATTTTCAAATCCTCATACCGCTCTTTCTACATTCACCCCTTTAAATTTTATTTTAAATCCTCTATTACTTATTTTAACTTCTTCAGTGTTTCTGGAAAGAGATGTCATTGGCAGTGACTTTGGGAGGGAGAAGCCCTTTGACCAGGCTTTTACTCCTTGTCCCCTCAGGCCACCAGGGGCAGTGACACCAATGTTGGCTCACCTCGAAGGGTTAGAATGGGGATGGCAGGTACTGATTACATATCCTAAGAATGGTACCCTCCCCTCCCTGAAACACCTATCAGTATTGCAATGCTTTAAATCAGTGATCTTTAACCACCGTGGCAGGCACCCTGGTGGGAAGCAAGAATTTTTTAAAATGCATACTGATTATTTAGTCAAAGGCACTGACTTCCTTACATTGTCAAATAAAAAATAGCAACAGCCAACACAACAATAGCCATGTGGTGTGAATGAGTCAAAATTATTCCTAAATCTTTTGTCAGATCAGCAAAAAGTATATTTTCTGGTATGTCACAGAATTTTAATAATTAGTTTATGTGTACCATGAGATGAAAAAGATTGAAAATTGCTGCCTTAAATCATTCCTGCCTGAAGATAGGAGAAAAGAAAGATTAAAAAAATATCATGTTCTTGGGCGTGAACCCACCCCCCCCCCAAAAAAAAGAAAGAAGAAAACTTGTCCAGTAAAAGAATTTTGCATATGCAGTGGCCAGCATGTGCTTTGAGGGGGAGATCACGGGGAAGGGTGGGCAAAAGGAGATGGCGCTGTTCATGGGGAATGACTGTCCAGGCTGAGGATGCCCTGGTATTCTGATGACTTGGGCTTAATAAGATGAGGGCAGCTTGGAAACCATGCCCAGCTGCAGAGCAGGTGGGATCTGGGAAACCAGAGTTGCTACCTCTGGACCTGCTGGAGCACTCTGGAGGGATTGCCCTGGGGGGAGGGGGGGCTGGGCCGCAGTATGTGGGTGGAAGGGATGGAGGATGTGGGCTCAATGATCCATTGCTCTAGAAGAGCCACACTCTCCCACCTGATTTTGATTTTGTTGTTGAGTTCTTGTTTGTTTGTTTTGCTTCGGCCACCTACTGCTTTTCAGAGTCAAGGGACTACTCGTGAAGCCCCTTAAACATGTTTGTATGTTGGGGGTGAGCGGTGCCACTCAGGCCCACGTGACCTTGGGAATTCTGGACTCTGGGTGCTTTTGAAGTATAACCGTGGGTGAAGCATCTTTTCCTCCTCTTCGTGCTAAGTCAGGCTTTTAGCACTAGCAGCTGATGGGGGACAAAGGGCCTCTCTAGCAAAGAGTCCCTCCAGCAACTCCTTCTGTGTCCTCTGCAGGGCACACGGACCTGACGCCGTGCTGATGGCCGAGGGCAACCCGCCGACGGAGCTGACGCAGTCGCAGATGCTACACATTGCCCAGCAAATCGCAGCGGGCATGGTCTACCTGGCGTCCCAGCACTTCGTGCACCGAGACCTGGCCACCCGGAACTGCCTGGTCGGCGAGAACCTCCTGGTGAAAATCGGGGACTTCGGCATGTCCCGGGACGTATACAGCACTGACTACTATAGGGTGAGTGGCTGTACCCACCAGGACCCCAGGGCTTGGTTATATTATTTGCTAGGGCTGCCATAACAAAATACCATGGACTATGTGGCTTAAACAACTGAAGTTTGTTTTCTCAAAGTTCAAGATTAAGGTGACTGCAGGGTTGATTTATACTAAGGTTTCTCTCGATTTTCAGACAGCGCCTTTCCTCTGTGTCCTCTCTGGGTTTTCCTCTGTGCATACCCCCCCCCTGATGTCTAAATTTGCTCTTCTCATGTGAATATCAGTAAGATTGGTGTAGGGCCTTATTTTAATTCAATCACTTCCTTAAGGCCCCATCTCCAAGTACAACCATATTCTGCGGTTCTGAGAAGAGCACAGTTCGATCTACAACATTCTCCTGCTATTTCCACAACTTTCAGGTGTGTGATCTCTCCATGAGAATTTTGCCAGGGAAACCCGAGGAACTGGGGAAATTGCTGGAAGGCTTGAGGTTAAAGGATTTTGAGGTTTGCACCTGATTCTGTGAGATTATGGCTGAAGCCTTTGCTTGAGGTTTGACCTAAGATGAACTTGTTCATGGAAATAATGGTACCCCAGACCTTGGAAGTGTGGGAACCATCTTGATTGAAAGTGGATTAACTGGTGGTATCGCTGTGAGGTGCAGGCAGCACCATCCTGCAGGTTTCTGAAGAGCCCCGCCCAGTCCAGAAGCTCTAAGGGGTTGAGTTATAGACAATCATTCAAATCCACAGATTACCAGCAACTGGCCCCTTTGGCATGCTGGATTTGCTAACTGAGATCTTGGGACCTGAGTCTGAGAGAAAAGGGAGACTTCTGGAAACCGGGAAGTCCTGATATTGAAAGTGAAGATTCGGGTGGTATTCTACCACCTCAAAGCCTCAATTCTGTTTTCTTGTTTTTCTGGAATTTCAAGGGGAGAAGAGAATAGAAAGGGAAAGGAGTAAATGCGCTGTGTGTATATAGCCTAAGAGGATAAAATGGGTAACATGCTAACTTTCATAATAAGGTAGGATTGATGAAGAATAAGCTTCTCCTCATCTTTCCTCTTCCCTTGATGATTTATTCATGAGGAGGAGCCTTTTTAGTTTATTTTCTGTAGTTCTCACTGCAGCCTCACTCACCTCCAATGCCTCTGCACTTTAGCTGAGCCAACTTTGCTACAGTTAGTCTAAGACAGCGATTTTCAACCTGCGTGGCACAGCATAATGGAGTGTCCCAAGAAGTTTTAAAATATGCACTACCTGACTTTGTAGGGGCACTGACCTCTTTTCCCTAAGATTGCCAAATAAAAAATAACAGTAGCCAACACAACAATATCCATGTGATATGAATGAATCAAAATTACACTTTTTTTTTGTCAGATTGGCAAAGAATATAATATATGTTTTTGGTGTGCAACAGAATTTTAGTAATTAGTTTATGTGTGCCATGAGGTGAAGAAGGTTGAAATTCAATGGTAAGACAATGAGTTTTTGGCCTTGATGTATATTCTTCTATAGATATGTTTGTGGTATGTTAGTTTTTTCCTTTGTCACCTCCATAGTATTGTCCACATTTTGTATATCAAGGGGTGGAGACCAAAATTAAAAATGATTCTCTTGAGTGTATTTGTAGAAAACATGAGCATAGTTTCAACTTCAAGTGATCAGAGTGGAGCTGCAAAGCACCTGTCTTGGGTTTAGGGACGACTAGTTTGAACTAGATATATTAAATGGGGGAGTGGAGTGTTATTATCTCCTCTGTCAGCTCTGCTTCTTTGGTGGCAGGTGAGGGTAAGGGCCTCTCCCTGTCCCAGGAGAAAGAGAAGCACATGGTGCTTCCCAAAGGGAAAGCTTTGCTAAATTTGATGAGCATCTAAGGGAGAGACATGTGGCCCAAGCAATAGCTTTCTCTTTAGCAGGAAGTTAACCAAGGTCTCAGAGTGTCTGGCACAAAGTAAGTGCCCAATAAATGTTTTCAACCATATCACTATCCAAATTGATTATCTACCCAATTAAAAAATTGGCAAAGGATTGAAGTAGAGATGTCTCCAAAGAAAATACACAAATGGCCAATAAGCACACAAATCGATGCTCAATATCATTAGTCATTAGGGAAATGTAAATCAAAACCACAATGTGATACCACTTTATACCCCCAGGGATAGCTGTAATAAAAAGACAAACAAAAACAAGTGTTAATGGAGATGTGGAGAAATTGGATTCCTTATCAGCTGCTGGTAGGAATGTAAAATGGTACAATTGCTTTGGAAAACAGTTTGGCAGTTCTTCAAAATATTCAACATAAACTCACCATATAACCCAGCAATTCCATCCCTAAGTATATACCCAAGAGACTTGAAATCATATGTTCACACAAAAACTTATATACAGTTGAAATAGCAACATTATTCATAATAGCTATAAAATGAAAGTAATTTAAGTTTTCATCGATTGATGAATAGATAAATAAAAAATCATAATTTCTACAGTGGAATATTAATTATTAATTAAAAAGAATGAAGTACTTATTCATACTACAACTGTGGATGAACCTTAAAATCATTATGGAAAGTAAAAGAAGCCAGGCACAAAAGATCACATATTCTATGATTTCAATTTATATAAAACTAGTGGCCCATTGCAGGATATCATGCGCAGTAGGGCTGCACACAGGTTCTGTAGGAGGTGGAAGCAAGCAGCACTGCTTCCATGTGAGCAGGGAGGGAGCCACCACTGCCGCCCATGAACGGGGGGTGGCAGCCCTAGAGATGCTTCAAGCATCTCCTGGTGACCAGTTGCACATGCAGCCCCATTCCTCACCACACGCAGCCTGGCCCACCCTTGGTCGTTACTGTGACACTGTAATGGAAAATTTGCATATTACCTCTTTATATATATATATAGATGTCCAGAATAGGCAAATCTATAGGGACAGAAGATAGACTAATGGTTGCCAGGGGTTATGGCAATGGAGAATGAGAAGTGACAGCTAGTGGATATAGACTTCCTTTATGGGGTGATAAAATTTTTCTAGAATTGTATAGTGTTTATTTAGTTTATTTAGTGTATTTGCAAATACACTAAAAACTGTTGAATGTATACAATTAAAGGGTAAATATTATGGTATATAAATTATATCTCAACTTTTAAAAACCTGAAAAAGGAAAATACTAGCCAAATAGCAACATTGGATATAAGAAGTTAGTCTTGGTCATTTATATATTATAAAAGCACTGTCACTTGTCATCTACCATATTTTTCATTTGTTAAAAAGAAAACCCTCCACTTAGGTGACACATTCCTAAAGTACTTCCTTCTGAATTGATTGGAGAAAAGAACAATTCCCAGTTCCTTTATCTCTTAAATGTTCTTGGAACTCTCCCAGTCATTAAGAAATATGTTTTGGGTGCCACTTTACTCAGTCCTCCTGCCCCACACCAGTAGTAGCTGCAGGATTTGTAATGTTTACTTGGTTATTTGTTGTTCCCACTGAGGAGGAAGAAAAGAACCAGTCTTACGTTGGCTCAGTTAAGGTGGAAAAAGTGGGTGAGGGATGTAAGATCTGGCAATGTGATAGTAGCCTAAAAAAACAAAAAAATTAACCTTCTCTAAAATTTCAAAATGATGGCTAGCCTTTTGATTCCATGAAAGTATTTATCATCATGCAGCTCCTTTGCAGAATATTGTTTTGCTTATTAAAACATCAAAAGCAGCCCAGCTGGCATGGCTCAGTGGTTGAGCATTGGCTTATGAACCAGAAGGTCATGGTTTGATTCCTGGTCAGGGCACAAGTCCAGGTTGTGGACTCGATCCCCAGGAGGGAGTGTGCAGGAGGCAGCCGATCAATGATTCTCTCTCATCATTGATGTTTCTATCTCTCTCCCTCTTTTTCTCTGAAATCAACAAAAAAATAAATAAACAAACATCAAAAATGTATCAGTGGAGTCCATGCCATTGAGTTTGTCAGATGAACAAGCAAAGGCTGTTGCTCTGTGTTTCCAGGTGAACTCCAGAACATTTCATAGCCACTGTTTCCCAGAAACACTTTTTGCTTTCACATTAGTTATTTACCTGTCACATTATCTATACGCTTGGCATTAAACCCTACCCCACAGGGTGCTGCTTCATCTCCTCTGTCATAGCAGCCGGGAAATGTGTTCTTCTTACAGTTCAGGTTTCTCATTTGCAGACACCTTTTCTTTTTATTCTCCTCTGGTCTTCACCCTCCAAGGTGACAAGCTACAGTAGCTGATGTGGCTGGTCCTTAGCTGTGTTAAATACCCTTTTTGCCATAGTAATGGGGAGTATTTTCATGTTAGCCAAGGATGTCTTATATAGAAGAATGGTGATTATCCTTGGGTCAAATATATTGAGAAGTAACATGTCCATTGTCTTTAAGCAAGAATCAGTCCCACTGGTAGCCCAAGTCTTCTGCTCATAGTGGCTCATGAGCAGCGTTGTGGGGTGACCACAGCTCTGTGCAAACTAGGGCAGCAAGGGCAGGTGGCAGCTGCTCTTCCATCATGGAAACGGCTGCCTCAAAGCCTCCACCCTGTTGCAGCTGGGCTAATTATATCTTCCCAATGAAGGAAGAAATCGGAATGCTTACATTTGCATGGAAACCAGCCTGATTTGGTGGGTCCAAAATTACTCTAGCATTTATGTTCTCTGAATTGTTTTAATTAGCAGCTCTGCAGTACTTGTCTTTTATTTTGTTTTTATTCCTTCCCACCACTGGCAAAAACTGACGTTTAAGAAACATCTGAACCAGGGTTCTGTCACATTCTGCCTATGACAGACCTAGGATCTCACTCTACATGGTCATTACTGTGCCACAGTGGATCCACTGAAATTTTTCTAATATGCACTTCGGTAGTTTTCACTCTCTGGGTCTGACATGTGCTTAAAATGAATGTGATCTTTTGGTGAATAGAGGGCCCTAACCTCTGAAATCCTAGTTTTTATGTCTTGTTCTCCTTTGGGCTTTAGTTTTAAGTGGGGGTGGTAAGAAATTCTATCCTTTAATTCATCTTCCATGTAAGAAGGGAAAAAAAGGAAGCAGAATAGGCAAATAGATTTAGGGTAAACATTGAACAAAGTAAATGAATATAACTTGGCTAAACAAGGTCATGGTCAGAATCCTAAAGTGTTAAAATTATATTAGTCCAAGAAATCATCTTGAGGTGCTCAATCCTGGTTTATTAGCTTCAGAGAAAAAAGAAAATGGGTTGTTCTAAAATCAGCTGATAGAACAAGCTGCACAAAGAACTAATTTGAACTTAAGAGCCTTTCCCTTCCCACTCTGAAGTAGGAGGGATGATGGACTAGGAAATAAAGTCCTAAACCACAGAGGGAAGGAGAAGGCTTAGGTTATTTAAGAACCAGACAACCACATAAGAAATAATCAAGAGGTAACTTTCATATCTCAGTATTTGAAAAAAGTATGCTTATTTTTAAAGGAATATTTTCATGTACTGTGAACATTTCTAGGTAAGACAGGTAAGTAGGCAGACTAGATGATAGATAGATAGATAGATAGATAGATAGATAGATAGATAGATAGATGAAAGATAGATAGATAGATAGATAGATAGATCTTGACTATTTCACAAATATTTTCAATGTGTTGTTGTATAAAATGCCTGTGTCATTTCCTCTGTAAGGAGTAACATTGCATTGCCATGTGAATGCCTGCTAATTCTTAAGAAGCAATTCCAGCTTCACCTGCTCCCTGACTTCCTCCAAGCAAATTGTTCATGAAATTTGTGGTCTCTCAATACTTCATATAAATTGCCATTACAGCATAGAGCATGTTGCATCATGGAACTTAAGTTCATATATAAGTTTCTCACTAATATGAGAGCAGGGAGAAGACAAGTTTTATACATCTTTGTATCCACACAGTTTGGCTATTACTAGGTGGCCAATCAATGATTGTTAAATAGGGCGCCCACCAGGAAAAGCCTTTATGAATGAGTCTGCTTAGCTCTGTGGATGAATACAGAAAATACTCAGCTTTACAGTGAGCCTGGTTCTGAGGTTAGTAGCACTGACTTCAGGAAGTAAAACAAGAGGTACAAGGACATTCTTTTCAATGGAGAGCTCAGAGCTACAACTTACTTGCACATATACTATAGTAGAAAAGCTTCCTTTGGTATACTCAAAACCAGGCACAGTGTTCACTTTAAGAGACAACACAATCTCTTCCTGAAGTAGTAATCCCCTCAATGTCATTAACTCTCTTCAAATGTATCATTTCTTATATTCCCTTTTAATGTATAACACTTACATGATGGTTCTTAACATTCACATGAGCAATTATGGACAGTTCTGTTTGTAGTCTTTTGATTAAACTGGACCCAGAAACATAAGAGTTTATTTATTTTATGAAATCATCTTCCATTTATGGACTATATAACACAGAGAAAGCACAGTTGAGAGGAACCTGCCAGAGAGAAATCAGAACATTGAGTTCAAACTAATTCTATATTAAACTAGATTTGCATAAATTGTTTCAAGATTCTAAATTGGCTTAGCTTGTATGCAAGCCTTCCTAAGAATCTTTTCCATATGCTTTTGAGTTACAACAATGTGGGTGAGTGTTCTTTCACCCATTCATTCATTCAGCACACATTTATTAAACAACTACTAAGTGCTAGATGCTGTTGTAGATACTGAAGAAATCCAGATAAAAAAGACATGTAGGCTGTGACTTGAGGCAGTTTTTAGACTTATGTCAATGTGATAAATGCAGGAATAGATAAGTACTAGCAACCCTAAAGAGGAAGCCACCAGCCTACTTTGGGAAATCAGAGTAGGGTTCACAGAGTTGAGACATTTGAGCTGGTATTTAACATACAAACCCTAAATTGTTCTATTGGCAAAAAGGCTCTGGGCCAGGAGGGAAAGGAGACATTCTTGGCATAGGGGGCAACATATGAAAAGAGATGGCAGTATAAACATCACAGGATGTGTGGCCAGGGAATGGGACTCTGTTGCATGCATCTGAGATAACAAAGTAGGCTATTTAGACTATTATCAGATTTCACAGGGGCCTGTTGCCATGCCAAAGACTTTGGATTTGGTCCTTTTGGCAGTAGGAAGCCACTGAAAGTTTTTATGCCAGAAGGTGACATATCAGATTGTATTATGTCAGCTTATAAGAAATAGATCCACCCAACAGATTCCCAGATCCCCATTCCTGCACATCTTTGATTGGCCTAGAGCAGTGTCCCTCAAAATGGTCCATAAACTGTCAGTGGCTGTTCACCAACAAAAGAGATATGGGATCACTAGGTAAACAATAATTCCCTTGCTGTAGTTCTCAGAGTCTGTATTACTGTGCTATGTGATCTTTCAGGACAGGCTATAGAAAGTGGCCAAGGCCAGCAAAGAAGAATTGGCCTAAAGAATCTTTGCCCAGATCCCTGGTTCTATCCATTCCCCCAACCAATGAAGACTGTTAGCAGGAGATAGAATAAGTCCTCTATGTTTTCTTTTTTATTGTCTTCTGAGTCCCTTATTCCTGAAGTCAATAGCCAATAGGCTTTGTACATAGAAGTGCTACATGCAGAAATTAAATATGTGTTTAAGTGCACTGGGAAAGAAGGTAAATCATAGACAATGGCTTGGATGGGCCAGAAAAATTCTGATTTCTCAAAGTACTGGAAGATATCTTCAGAAGGAATTCCTCCCTTTTATCTCTCATTTTTGAAATAGTTAGGCCTCAGTCTCTCACGCTGGTGACATTTCATACATTTGCATCATTTAGACCAGAGCTCCTTAAAAAAAGGAAGGTGGCAACAAAGAGTTTATGGGGTATAGAGGCAAGAGCTTCAGACTGGGGTCCTAGAGGCAAAGATTCAAATCTCTGATTTGCCTTTTCTAACCTTATGATTCTACCAGCTAGGAGTGTATTTAGTCAATGGTAGAAATACGCTATTAGTGGTGGCCTCAGCAGATAGGAAGTTGATTTCCCTCCTGTGATGAGAAGTTTACAGATGGGCAGTTTCCAATTGGTTCAGAGGCTTTCCAATGTCAAAGCTATGGCTTTGCACTTGACTTTTTCCTGTTTGTTTGTCTTCCCCTCATGGCTACAAGAGGGCTATAGCAACTCCAAGCACATAAAAAATCCAATTGAAGGAAGAAGGAGACAAGACAGGTGCAGGGAGCAGATAGGTTCTTCCTTTGTACCTCCTGTCATGAGAAATAAATCTTTTCCAGGACATCCTCTCTGCAAAAACTCCTCTTTGAATCTCATTGGTCACAGGTAGGTCAAGACTAAGGGCTGAATTCAGTTGCAAAGATCAATGGCTTGTTATTAATGACCTAGACAACTGGGATTCCACCATCAGAAAAAAGAAAAGGAAAGCAAATTGCTTTAGGGAAAGAAAATTTTGTCAAAATCACCTTATGAACCATCATAGCCTCTGTTTTCTTATTTGCAATTAGTGCCTCCCTTTAAAGGTTGTTGAAGACAATAAATTGAAGTGGCAACGATCATTGTTCTTTGTTCCTCTGTATACAATGCATCTTTTTTTCCTCAGGCATCTTTAAAATGGTCTCTTTATTACTGGTCTTAAGCAATTTTATTATATGTGATTTGGTATACTTTTATTCCTATTCTTGTGCTTGGATTTCTTAGATTTGTGGGTTTATAGTTGTCATCAATTTGAGTTTTTTAAGTCATTCTTTTTCAAGTATTTATTCTTTTTTTCCTATATACTAGCTAGAAATTCTAATTTCACTTATATTAAGCTGATTAAAGCTCAATCATGGCTCATTGAGTTCTTTTTATGTTTTGGATTCTTTTTTATGTTTCAATTTGGATAGTTTCTATTACTCAGTCTTCAACTTCCTTTAGCCTTTCTTCTGCAATATCTAGCTTTTTTACTATTTTTTTATTTATACCATGTATGTCAGTCTTGGATCAATATCCACTGATTGATTTCTCTCCTCATTATGGATCATATTTTCCTATTGCTTTGTATGCCTGTAAATTTAGATTGGACATTGTGATTTAATCTTGTTGGATGCTGGATATTTTTGCATTCCCAAACATATTTTTAATTATTTCAGAGAGGAAGGGAGAGAAAGAAAGAGATAGATATACCAATGATGAGAGAGAATCACTGATTGGCTGCCTCTTGCATGCCCCATACTGGGGATCGAGTCTGCAACCCAGGCATGTGCCCTTGACTGGAATCGAACCTGGGACTCTTCAGTCCGCAGGCTGATTCTCTATTCACTGAATCAAACTGGCTAGGGCCAAAGCATATTTTTGAGCTTTGTTTTGGAGTGTGATTAAATTGGCTTGAAGCAGTTTGAACTTTTGGTGTGTTACTATTAAGATTAGGCAGTACTAGACCAGTGGTTACTTTAGAATTAATGATTCCCCAGTA
Organism: Lasiurus cinereus; assembly: GCA_011751065.1. Classification (NCBI taxonomy): domain Eukaryota; kingdom Metazoa; phylum Chordata; class Mammalia; order Chiroptera; family Vespertilionidae; genus Lasiurus; species Lasiurus cinereus. Next base: position 16,657,837 of record JAAGEH010000226.1, on the reverse strand, counting down.
CCGAGGCATAAACTACTGAGTACTCAATTCCCCCCTGAATCATGAGGATTTTACTCCGCACTGGGCACTATTTTCACTGATCCTTTTTGGATCGTTCTTCCTTAGGCCCAGATAGTGTCCTCAGATGCATGCACTGATCAATACTCATTTGAATATTTGGGGGGCACCCTCTGCAGATCTCCAGAGTTCTCTCTTCTCTGGTATTCTATCATTTCCACTCTAGTCACCTTGGTCTCCCCAGGCTCTCAACTCTGTCTTTTCAAGTTATAGAACATATTGGACTCCATCTTGGTTCCCCACTCTATCTTTTTCATGAATTAATGTTGGTGATCATAGGAATCACTACAATTATTTCTCATCCATTGAGGAGCATTGTCATTCATTGTTTGTTATCTGGTATCCTGAAATAATTGTTTTATAGTTAAGCCTTTTTTTTTTTTTGGCTGTTTCAGGTGAGAAGGCAAATCTCTTTCCTATTACTCCACCTTGCCCAGAAGTAGTAGCTAGTTGCTATCTCTGTTCGTAATAAATATGTTGTTTGAAAAATCAATTAGCGAACCATTTATAAACTGCAGTAAAGAAAACATGTTCTCCCATCTCTTTAGAGTAGATACTCCCTGTGAAGACTCCCCTCATTTTAATTAAATAACTTACATTTACATAATACTTCTTCTACAATTAAAGTTTTCCTGCTTGCACAATATTATTACTTAAGCAGGAGAGTAGATTTTCTTCATCTCTAGTGAATATTGAGCAAGAGGAAATTATCTTAGCTTTCCTGCTACCTCTGAGAGATTCCCCAGGCTCCAAACGTGAATTGGTTCAAGAAGGCTTTGGAGAAAGATGTGCAGACAGAATATTAATAATGCTTTACACATTTCACATTTTCCCCAGTCTTTGTCCTTTGGTCAGGGACAGAATACCTTGGATAGATAAATGACTGAATTAATTCAAGATGGTATCATCTTTTTTAGCCAGGCCTCTTCAATATGCAGATACTGAGTGAGACATGTTCTATTCCCTAAAGAAAACCTCAAATCTTCTGGGGAGTAGAAATAAATTATTCACTTTGATTCTAGGTAGTGTGATACATGTTGTGAAGACTAGAAATAAATTGATTTTTACTGGGAGGTGATATTAAATCTGGAAAATTCTTTGGAAGAAATGATATTGACCTAGGTCTTAAAGGCAGAATTACAGATGGGATGTTGTTGAACTGAAAGACTATTGCATATGTCTGAAGTTATAAACAAGACCAGATGGCCTGATTGTAAGTGCTTCTTGGGGAGAATGTGTACCTTCTCATTGCACCCTCCATCGTGCCCCATGATGCTAGGCACTTCTAGGTTCTTACTGATTATGATTAACCGAAAGGAGGTTCCAAAGAAGATTGTATCATATTCTTCTTGGAAGTCTTTGAAACTGAAGATACTACCCACTATAAGTGGATCTTCCAAATGGAGACCCCTCCTAAGTCCAAACATGTCTTGACTTCATCTCTCAACTCTCCCTGATATTTTCCTAGAATTCTGTCCTCATATTTCTGCTTGGTCTGTTAGTCCAGATATGAAGAACTATAAAACCTAGGCATTCACTTTATATTATATACAGATGTTGAATTACAACATTGTACATCTGAAACTTATGATGTTATATAGCAATTTTATCTTAATTTAAAAAGAAAGCTTCAACAGATTGTTACAGCAACCTAACCTGATATTAGATGTTTATAAAGACATTAAAAACACCAGGATGGATCCCCCTGCAGATCTACAGCAGCCTCTCTTGGTGATCATTCCTCTGGTTGTCATGAGAACTTAGTATAGGCACTTAACCCGAGGAATACTACCTTCCAGATGAAAACAAATTCCACAGTGGACTCCCATAAGAGAATTTTCAAACACAAAGTTGCTTGTGATATGAGACAACTTCTCAAGTTCTTTTAATGCTAATGGAGGCAGACCAATGTTACTTTACTTAGTACTAGAGGCACCTCCCACTATTAGGTTCCCAAACTTGACTGGACACCTGAATAGCTCGGAGTGCTTTCGTCAAAATCTTGATTATTAGGCCTTACCTTAGATACACTGATTCAGTATCTCTGGGGATGAAAACGAGAATTTATTTTTTAATGAGTTTCTTAGGTGAGTCTGATGTGCAGTCAAATTTAAGAATCATATTGGCCCTACACAGCAGCATTTACAGAAGTAGCTAAGGACATAACATAGTCTCATCTATGCTAAGATTCAATTGTGAGCATTATAAAATACCTTAATTGGCAAGTTGCAAAACAGGTAAGATGCTATTAACTTTTTTTCAAGCTTGACCCCTTATTTGCCTGATGGAGATGGTATTACAGTAATTAATGGATTTTTTAGGACTTCCCATGGGAATGACACTTTGAACTTTAATCATTTTTACATTCTCCTTACCAGCAGAACCTGGATTCATTGAACCATGGCATTTGTAAAATATTACTTGAGGCTCTCCCCTCTCCTCCTAGGTGGCGAGCATGGCTCATTCTCTAGCTAAGCTTTATCAAAGACACCAGAAGGCTAGGAGAGGGGAGGGTGGCAATAGAAGAAGCAGCAGGTTCAAAATGATGTGACAAATTCCTGGACAAGCCAACAGCAGAGCAGGGATGCCTCCCTCCTGCAGGGAGCCAGGGCTCCCCAGCAGTCTGGCAGTCTCGGCAGACCCCTGCTGGCCTTCCCTGTCACTGCATGGTTGTATATCTGTGTGGGTGACTGCTGGAGGCCCTGCACAGGAAAAGCAAGAAAAGGCTTGTGAGGAGTCAAACAGCTTGTCAAGGTATCCTTGTGGGTGTCTATATTGAAGTGTCACAGTATGAAGGCATTTTATTAGCAGCTATTTTAGAATCCTAACACTGAAATGGAACAGTTTCTTCCCTACATGGCACTTCCAGGCTGGCTTCCTCCCTCACAGCCCTATGACAGCAGCAGCAATCTCCTGGGGGTGGAGAACATGACGCTGGGTTCCTTAAACAGCATGCCTGGCTATGTGGCCCACGCCCTCAGCCCTGGAGATAATTTGGTTCATTCACATGTTGCTGATGACGGGGATACAGCAGCAGAGGCTGAGGAGGATTTGAGGCTCTAGCCCCGCCCTTGCATACAGCACAGAAACCTTCCTGGGTATTGCAAGGCTTTTAAAACTATTTATGCTCAATTTTAAGGGCAAAGAGGGAACATTCAGTCCAAGGTGAAATTGCAGAGGGAGTTAAGCCATATGCAGCTACCACAAATGCTTGAATTCTTCCCAGCTCTTTGAGGGAAAGTTGTGAATTTCTTCTGGAAAAAGCATTAGGCTTTATTGTAGGAAACAATTGTGACCTTAAAAGACTCGTGTTAATGTCTTAGAGGGTTGATTTGGGTCTTATAAGAAAGACGAACGTTTATCGGCTTCCTTTTATATATCAGCTTGATGTGTAACCTTCTTAACCATCTTTAACAATATACAGATGAGAAGAAGAATACTCAGAGAAGGCAGGTCACTTTCCTGGGGTACCGTAGCTTATCCAGGTGGCAGAGCTAGCACCCGAACCTGTTAACAAGCATGAAAGCCATGCTCTCCCACTCTAAACCTCCCCAATGCCCTCAACACAACCTCGGCTCCTCTAGTCTTCTCCTTGGGAAATAGAGGAGAGTCGCCTGAGGATTCTCTGCCCTTAGTGGTCATTACAAGTCCATCTGGGACATGAGTTCACAGCATAAGACAAAATCCTATAGCTTTATTGGCTGATGGAGGAAAAGGAATATCTCAAATTTCAGAACCATGGCCTTTGCAATTGGAAAAGTGCCTCAGAAACAGCCAGTCTGACCTTCTTAAGGAAGAAACGTGTATTCTTTCCAAACTCCACAACTGGCTAGTTTGCTGAGGAATAGGGTACCAGCAGATAGCAGACCTGGAGCTACTCTCAACTACAATATGTATACAGTGTTCTGAAAATATCTAACATCTCTGAACCTTACTTTCCAACATGCAAAATAGCAAACAAGTCTGCTCTGCCTGCTACTCAGTGCTGTCTTAAAGCCACCATGGGACATGTGAATTACATATACAGTACTTAAATAAGTTATTGTTATTGTTGTTATTGGTGAACAGGGATAAGGTAGGATCCTGTGGCACATGCTAGGCTCTGCATTCCTTGTCTAGAGGAAAGCTCTCTTGGATAAACATCCCTGAATCTGGGATGGGTTCGGATCTTTATAGAATAGTCTCTGGGAGTTGCCTTCAGGGCACATATATGGGCCATCACTCTCTCCATCTCTTCATGTCTCCTGAATTGATGGTGTACATTCCACAAGTGTTTTTCAGCCACTCTTTTCTTTATAATGAATGATAATTATTTTTACTTATTTATTATTGATAAGAGAGAGAGAGAGAGAGAGAGAGAGAGAGAGAGAGAGAGAGAGAACATCAATTTGTTGTTCCACTTATTTATGCATTCATTGGTTGATTCTTGTATGTGCCCTGACCAGGGATTGAATCCGCAACCTTGGTGTATCAGGATGATATTCCAACCAAATGAGCTACCTGGCCAGGGCTACAGCCATTCTCCATACATCATTGATCAACCCTCCTAGCTAGAGTGATGTGTCTGAAGTTTTTGAGAAGGTCAAAAGACTTCTTTAATCCAGTGGTCGGCAAACTTTAGTCAACAGAGTGGCAAACTGGGGCTTGCGAGCCACATGTGGCTCCCAAGCTGCAGTTTGCAGACCACTGCCCTAATCCATATGGCCTGCCGATTTGGACTCTGTGTTTCTTATACTATGCTATGCATTTAAAGGCAATTTTAGTTGCCACCACAGAATGCACATTTTAATATTTCGTGTGATATGCTTTGTCTCTTTGTGGTTAGTCCAGAACTATCACTTGCTTACCTTTTGTCAGCCATTATGAGTCATAACTATCTGTCTGGGCATGAGATACATGTCATAAAGGGGTATCTCATGGCATTAGCCACACACACTGTAGCACAAGTTCAATTTGGATAACACAGACAGGGCTCTGTGCCCTTCAGCAGTCTGATGAAGCCTAGGGATTCTTTCCCCAAATAAGGCTTTAAATATGCAAAATAAAATGCAAAGAGTTACAAAAGAGCATTGTCACATTAAAGTACAGGGAGAGCGTGTTAAATATGTGGTTTTGTTAAAACATTAAATGAGATCTGATGGCAGATCTAATAACCCCTGTAATTTCAAACATAAATGATGTTTTGAGATAACTGCAACAATAATGTGATATGAAAATAACTGATTTCCACAGGTGACAACTTCATATTCAGCTGATACTCCAATGGAGACACAGCCAACTGAAGAGAATTATAAGCTATTTAGGAGGAAAAATTGTAAAACCTAGTGGTAGATTGGGCATGGAAAGTGCAAAGTAGAGGAAGAAGTGGAGGTTGTGAAATAGATTTCTGATTGGCATAATCAAAAAGATGATGAAATCGTTCATGGTCTTGGTTTTGGAATGAGCTGGAGAGAGACTAAAAATCCAGTTTGTCATTGAATTTGAGGTAATTTTACTAGTAGTTCATCAATAGTTCAAGGATGTCTCTAAAAAGTAAGAGAACACTCAGAGGAGAGTGATAAATAAGTCTGGATAGGTTAGGGAACCGGGTCATTGGGATGAGAGAAAGAAAGACTTATTTGTGAACAAATTAGCTGTCTTCTGCTATGGGATTGTTGAGTAGACGTTCATGAACTAGGTTTGACACAGTATAAATAGGAACTACCTAAGAGTGAGAGCTATGACATGGGCTTCCTTTCCAGGAGGAGTTCATTGTCACTGGAGGGCAGTATCCAAGCATAGACTTTCCATTCTCCATGATACCATAGAAGGAGCTCAGTGTTTTATAACTTGTGAAATGCAGTAATGTTATGGAGAGGCTTCAGTAATTGATTTGATAAACAGCTGATGTAAATGTCATGTACTTCTGACCATTAATAACCAACCCCCCATTAATGAAACTAATACTAAGTACCTTATTGCCATTTATAAAAGAGTCGAAACCAACTTGTTCAGGTAGGTTGTATACAAGATTTTAAAACATTGGGCAACAGCAAAACTTTCATGTTGTTGTTGTTGTTTATTTGATTTATAATATATAAATGTGACCGATTTGAAGCTTTAGAAATAAATTCATACTACTATGAGGCATGTTCATTTGATTTAGTTTGGGGGATTTTATTTTAAGATTGTATATGCTGTAGATAACTTATAAAGACTTTTGTAACTCAAAGATTCCATGATTTTTATCCTGACAATTAACATCAGCTACCATATTCTCATTTCTGTCAATTATTTTAGCCCAAACATAAAGAATATGACTAGAATAGGTTCTCTGTGCACAGAAATAAATTTACAAAGCGCTTTGTTTCCAGAATCAAATATAGTTCTAACTTACTCTATGCTCTCTAATAAGCCCTCCTTCCACAACTTTCCTTGCTTCTTTCAAACTTGCCAAATTTCATCTGAGCTCTCAAGCATCGATTATATATTCTAAAAAAGTCTGAAGCTCCGTATATCATTATACTTAAGACATAATTACTTAAGTAGCATAAAGACAATGCTCAATAGTTTCTCCATGTTATAGAGAAGAGAATGCCCAAATATTCATGGCTTTGAAGTACAACTGACTGTGAATAATAAAGTGGCAGCAGTTAAGAGAAAGAAAGGGAAATGGTACGCAGATCAGAAAATCCAGAGAATGTCTGATTCAACGTTTTACCAGATGAGTGCTTCACTATTCTCCAAACTTTCAGAAAAACTTACCAACTTTGCAGGAGAGAGAATATTCACTTGGCCATAACAGTATTCCCTAGCTTCTCATTCAGTGCTAGAACACCCAGGGTGTCCTCAGATACTCCCACTGCAATAGGAGAAATGAGAAGGAATATGGTGGTCATTTTCAGTCCCTTGCTTAACATCCTAAGTTCCTCGTTGCCAAAAATATATATCTCAAAACCCTTTCAAAGAAGAAACATTAGCTTGGTAACAAACGTAATACTCCTGTTATTAATAAAGTCAACTGTCTGTGTTCTAAATAATGATTTATATAAATTAAGTGCCTCTTGTGTGATCTGCATGTCATCTGGGCAAACCTAAACCTCCTCGGGCCTCAGTGTGTAGGTCTCAATTATAAAATGAAATTAGTGTTTGGATCAGGTGACTTCTGAAGTCCTTTAGCTTTAAAACTCTATGGTCAACTCCCAATTTCACTGAATTAAATAAAAAATATTTTCTTCACAGAGAAGACTTAAGGTCAATTTGAAAGAATTTACAAATCTATCAACAAACAAACAACACAAAGCCACAGCTATGTTCTTCTGTAGGAGGTGACCTTTTACTTAGTGGCATTTCTTTTTTTAATGTGTCTTTTTGTTCCCTGCTATCAACTAACACCCCTGAATCATTCCAAATTTTCTTCTGATGCATTTATTTCCTGGCCTTACAGATAAGAAGATTAGGTGATATCATTTTCTTCTACCTTTTCTCTCTTAGAGGAATATCCCTATAGTAGTTAAAGAAGTTTATTAATTTATTAACCTTATGCCAACTTTTCTGATTTCTTTGTCTTAGGTATACGTGTGCATGAAATACATAAAATGACAAAGCAATGCAAGGGTATATAAAACCCAATAATATCTCCTTCATGCCAGATATATCTCTATCATGTTGTAGATTGGTTTTATCTGTGGATAACCATGAGTCTTCTCATGACAAATATTATAACGTAATAAGGAGGTGAAAGAACCAGTGTGAACACAGACAAGAAATGGTCTCCACTAAATAGTAAATAGTACAGCCAAGGCAACATGCCCTGTACTTCTTGGCCCTGTTCAAGTAAATTCCACATTGTCAACAGTTGTCAATGTTGATCTGTTTTATAGAAGGTAATTTAGAGCTTCAGGAGATTAAAGGTCTTACCTAACTTGCAGCCAGATAGCCCAGGCGATTTCTTTACCTTCTTAAGGTACAATGCAGGGAGAACCCCAAACTTATCTCTATCCACACTTCACTTATCAGAACTGCCTTTTATTTTTTCAACATGGAGACTGAGCAGGATGGAGGATGAGATGTTTTGGTAGAAGGTTTCTAGTTGAGAATAGTGACTTTTTTTCATATTCCAACCTAGTTCAGTTTCTATCTACTCTCAGTTCCCATCTCCTGTAGGTCAGCTAAGAACTTCCTGGTAGAGGTAATATCTCCTCCTTCCATGCCCCTGTGGGCTTCGGCTTTCCCTAAGCAGTCTCAAGGAACTCACTGGCAGTTTAAGAGTTAACAGTAGGCTTGGACATCCCCTGAGTGTGGCACGTTTCCAGAAAGGAAAGCTACAAGTGAAAAGAACAGTGTGGGAAAGAAATGTCCACTTGAATGAGATCAGGATGTTCTGAGCCTTGTCCTGGTACTGCCCGCCAGGGGCTGCAGCGTGGCAGTGCCAGAAGGCACTCAGTGCCCAAGACAGCTGTGGGTGCACCTTGGAAGGCAGCATCTACCCCCATGGGAGGAGACAGGAGTGGTGCAGGCAGGAGTGGTGACTCCAGGGGGAGTTCTCAGAGGAAGGAAGGTTCTTTTGAGGAGTGATCAGCAAGACATTCTCACCCTGGGACTCATGAGAAGTAGAACTCTTTTTCTTCTCTCCCAAAATGCAAATAGCCTCTGTCCTTGGATTTGGGAAGATGGGTTGCTAGGCAATCACTTCTAAACAAGCACTCCCCTTGCCCCTTTTTCCTGACCCCTAGAACAATGGAGACTTTTCAGCAAATGGAACTGAGATGGAGAAAAAGACATGGCAAAAATAAAAATGGGACCAGAGATTATGGAAGGTCTGGCTCATAGGATATGGGGAGAAACATGTAATATTAATAAGTTGTGCTGCAGGCAGACCAAAGGGGGATTTATGTCTCATCATTGCACTGGCATTGTCATCACCAGCCAAATGGTACAGGCAATGCAGCACCCATTGTCCCATGCTGATCCCACTTGTAATGATTTGGGCAACTCAGGAAATGACATTACACCAGTTAATTAGGAATTCTTGAGCCTAAGCCTCTCTATTAGTGAAACAGTTTTCAGAGTTGTATTTTTTTTTTATATAATACTAGAGGCCTAGCACAAAAATTTGTGCACAGGTGGTGTCTGGCCAGCTAGCCTGATTGGGGTCAATCAGGGAGGATGGCTGGCCAGCCCTGCCCCCTAGTTGAACTTTTGGTCCAAGGGACAATTTGCATATTAGCCTTTTATTATATAGGATTTTTAATACCATATTTTCTAAGATTCTGTCATGGTCTTGATAGAACATGGTTGGCACACTGAGATTAAGTAATAGAAACATATGTGAAAAAGAGGACTCTTTACAAAGGTATAGGTCAGTGGTAGGCAAACTGCGGCTAGCGAGTCACAGTTCGCTGCTCTATTGACTAATGAGTTTGCCTACCACTGGTATACATAGGCTTTAGGGGAACCACAAGGGCAATGTAAGACCCTGTCATTTCTTGGTCTGAAGTGACAGGGGAGAGAATAGTTACCTAGAGAGTAGCCTGAGCAGGAGCTGTGACTTTTGGTAGCAGAATGCAGCCAGCTAATGATGGCTCTCTACATAACATCTTGTCCTCTGAACCAGTGGGAAACTAGAGGATAATGAGATTGAACCCAGGTATATTAGTCAGCTCAGGTTGCCATATCAAAGAAACAATAGACTGGTGGCTTCATCAACAGCAATTTGTTTTCTCACAGTTCTAAGAGCTGGAAGTTCAAAATCAGGGTGCCAAGCATGGCCAGGTTTTGGCTTGCAGATGGCCACCTTCTTAGTGTGTCTTCCCATGGTAGAGAGAAGGGGCAAACTCGCTGGTGTCTCTTCCTCTTTTTATCAGTACACCAGTTCTATTGAATCAGGGCTTACTCCTTATGTCCACATTTTAGCTTAATTACCTCCTCAATATAGTCACATGAGGGGTTAGGACTTGGCCTTAGTCTATTTGGGCTGCGAAAACCGAATACCATAGACTGGATGGCTTAAACAATAGATTTCTCAGTCTTGTAGATCAAGGTGCCAGCATGGTCGGGTTCTTGGTGAGGGCCCTAACTTTCCTTGGCATGTGCAGTCCTTAATATCATCCCATTGGGGGTTGGAGTTTTAACATGAATTTGGGGGAACAAAATTCAGTCCATAGCACCAAGTAAAAGTTTAAAGTGCATACTGTGAAAACTATAAGTGCATATATGTGTGTGTGTGCATGTGGATAATTGTTATTATTAGTGGTAGTTGTAGTCTGTAAAGTCATTGAATTAGCAAACACTGAACCATTGCTCCAGGGGACATACAGGGTTAGTTTCCTGTGAACCTGTAGTCACAACATTTTTGTCAATCAATACATATCCTAGTTTTATGTGTATTTCTGTTTAAAGACGTACCTTATTTAATATAGGGAGTCAATTCATTAACATTAAACTCATGGCCAACAGCACTGTAACTCATGCCTGCATGCAGCATATTTAACAAGCAATTTTCTCTGTGGAGTACATCACAACCTTCTTGCCTTTAAGAACACTGGACAACACTTCAGCACTATACTTGTGGGTCTTTTTAATCAATGAAATCATGAACAAAAATTATAAATATGTGAAAATTTGTTGCTAAGTTGACCATGAAAAAGATGCTAATTTGCAGTATGAGAGCTAAGACAAGGCAGAGTATCAGCTTGCTCGACCTTAACCGGAAAGGTCAGACGACTCAAAATTGTTGCTGCTCTGCATTGTGTCTGTGAATGACTATGAGAGCACAGAGAATTGACTTGGGAGTTACCAATAAATTATAGGGTGTAGGAAAATTTGCAAATATGGGATTTTCAAATAATGAGGATCTACACTGAGTGGCCAGATTATTATGATCTCTGAACACATAATAATCTGGCCACTAAGTGTAGATAGGATAGAGGCTTGGTGCGTGGGTGGGGGCCGACTGGTTTGCCCCCAAAATGTCCTAGATCAGGGTGGGGGTTCTTTTGGGGTGTGGGGTGGCCTGGGCAAGGGGCCTTTGGTAGATTGAAGGTAGGCCATGCCCCTTGGTGACCCAAGTGGAGGCCCTGGTATCTGGGATTTATTTATTTTCTATAATTGAAACTTTGTAGCCTTAAGTGGAGGCCAAGGCAGGCCAGGCCTGCAGAAGCTTGGCTTCCTCCATTGCCAGTGGCAACTTAAGCCTCCTGCACTCTCCAGCTCTATGGCTGCCTCCGTTTTTGTTGGGATTTATTTATATTCTATAATTGAAACTTTGTAGCCTTGAGTGGAGCCCTGGACCGGCCAGGGTATGCAGAATTCTTGGCTTCCTCCATTGCTGGGGAAACCCAAGCCTTCTGCTCTCTCTGTGGCTGAAGCCATCTTTGTTGGGTTAATTTGCATACTCTCTTGTGATTGGCTGATGGGTGTGGCTTGTGGGTGGAGTGCAGTGATGGTTAATTTGCATATTACTCTTTTATTAGATAGGATATACATATGTATACATATATATATGTATATACACACATATACACACTGAGTGGCCAGTTTATTATGCATTCAGAGATCATAATAATCTGACTACTCAGTGTATAGCATACTCATACGTGATATAGTTATAATCACCTTAAATCTACCATTTTTACTCACTTTTTTGTACTTTGCCTTTTATTATAAACATATCTGTTATTACAACAAATAATAATTTCTAATGGCTAAGTCATATTCCATAATTAGCTTAGTGGAGTTACCATAATTAGCTTAATTGTTCCCTACTGTTGGGCTTCTCCATTTTTCCTTTTTACACTATCTTAAATAACATTCAAAGAGCATGAATGCATGTAGAACTTTTTACTCCTTTTGAATTATTTGCCTAAGATAAACTCCAGCAGTGGACTCACAGATTCAAAGGCTATGACCATAATTATGAATATTGATCTATATTATCATTCCGCTTTTAGAACAGTGGCACAGGACTCACCAGAATATGAATATTACTGACTACCAATCCCTGGGTGTCTTGACAGCATCCATCTTTGAGAAGACTGGTGATTATATGAAAAGTTTTGCCAATTGCCAAATAAAACACTGTCCCCAGGTGTGAATCTGGATTACTTTGGTTATTGGTACATAATCTCTGTTCTTCTGAGTGATTAGTTTATTTGGGAAAAATCAGGAATTTAACAGCCAGGAATGCCCCTTACCCACCATCTGAGTCTAAAGGGTGGAGTGAGTGGCATATCTGAAGGTGAGAATGCCAGGTAGAGCTTGGTTAATGTGTCCAAAGCTTCTGATGCTGAATGTGAGCCTCAGAGTGGACGTAAAGGAAGAACCTGGAAGGATGAGAGCTAAATTTACTGGATTAAAGTGGGAGAGGAAAGGTAGCCTGAAATATTAGTAAATTCTTTAGATACCTCTGCCAAGTTTTTGTTTTGTGGTGTTGTATGCCTCAGAGCTTCTTTATTTGTAGAACCTGGACAGAATTTATGAAGCTCACAAATCAACATTTATAATATAACATGTGCTTCTTGATTAGATTCTACAATACAGCTTTCAGCAAATTCTTGTGAATCATGATTCCAATTTATTCTACTGGAAGTAGATATTATGTCTGAGATCAAATACACCTATAAATAGTGAAAATACACATGGCAGAAGTTCATTTCTAGAATCTAAATTTCTATTACATTATACATTTCATGTGTAAAGGGATCAAGCATTACTAATCCAGTTCTAGCTTTAGTTTTCTCTGAGCTATACACAGCTTAGCATATGGATGTGTGACTTCATATTAACTTAGTGTATACATGTATGTGTACCTATATCTAGTCTCACTCACATAGAATATTTTTGCATTACAGGCCTTGATTGGAATTTTCATATACTACATGCTTTTTGAAATGTAATATATTTTCTTTACTTAATGCATTCCAAAACTTAGTTGAGAGTTAATTTAATTATAATTTTGGCTCTGCCAGGTTTTTATATGAATTTAGGTGATGCCTTCATTGATAGGGCAAATCTTTCTGAAGGGACTGAAATGGACAAATGGCATAACCAACCACTCCCAATTTTTGTAATCCATTTTTGTTTTCTCTTATGAAGATTTTCTGCCTGTGTGACTTCTACATTTAAATTTTGAGGTCTTGATTTTTTTCCTTTTAAATGAATGTTCTCTTGAAATGTGTGTGTTAAAATGTATTTGTATGCGTATGTTATTGTTCATGTATATATGTGATTAAACAAATATTCTTTCCTAAACCATTTTTTGCATTTTATCCTAGAAGCAGAATATAGTTTATTTAACCTAGGGTTCAAATTACATAAATATTGGAACTTGCTGATTTTTTTTATTGTCTTAAATCGATTGAGAAAGTGTGACACCTCAATGTCCTTTTTCCCTGTAAGTGGAAGAATTGTATTTTTTTTAAATAGCATTTTACTTTAGCCATTATGTTCATAGGATTAAAAAAAAAAGAGCTTTGGAGAGAGAAATTATTTTTGCAATGCCTTTGTTTTAAATCACTTAGCAGTTTACCTTTAAAATGATAGTTTCTGGGTTTTTATTGATTAGTCTTAGGAGGAGTCTATGCAGCCAAAATAATTAAAATGGCTTAGCCAAAAAATTAGCTAATTCATTGGGCAAGGGGGGACATCAATCCAGTTGATTGATTGGTATTAAGTGGAATAACTAACCAAGGGATTTAATTTCTGAATTTTTTTCCAGCCCTTTGTTATTGCATAGACATTGTGATTAATGAAAATATAAACTACTTAAGAATGTTTTGCATTTTCTTAGTGCTTATATGTAATATCATTTTTCATTTTGATTGGGCTGAGTCATGAACTATGCACCCCCGTGGAACAATGTTGCAGTATTAGATGTCAGTATTAGAGGTTTAAGAAAGGGAGCTGAATTTGGTGGCCTTTACCCAAAATCCCTGTTAGGAAAACCCATCTACTGACACACTGAGAGACATGTCAGGTTCCAGTGTAGCTATAACTGACTGAGGTTAGCAGAACACAATTAAGCAAGATTCTTTCTCAGCAGGACCTTGACCTTAAATGAACAAGAGGAGGCATCTAAACTAAATCTACTTAGTAGCTAGGTACCTCTATCTTTTGCATGCTCAAGCTCTCATCACAAAAATCCTTCAGCTTTCCCAAGTCCACCTTATCCTCCTTGGCCCAACCTTCCCACGTAGATTTATTTTGGCCCCCTCTTACTTCTTACCTACAAACCAATGTGCTGTAACAAAATTACCCTTTTGTGCATGTGCCACAGAATATAAAAAATGTAGGTAACCAACATTTCTCTAGTGCACGGGATAGCAACTGTTTGATGTCACATGACCATTTGGTGTAAGGGAAACAGCTTATGTACTGTGACTTAAAAAGTTCCTCAAAGATAAGTATCCTAAGTTAATGTCCATTCCACAAAGATATGGAGACAAAATATAATGATATATGATGATCAAAGATGATGGGTAACATGTGGTTGAGCAGATTAAGTAGATTTTCTTTCTCAGAGCTATAGTGGATTCTTTTTTTTTTTTTTTCTGTCTCATTTTTCCCTCACCTACTTTAGTTGGGCAAAGCAAGGATAGGGAAGTGGGAAAGGATTTAATATTCTTACTCTACTGAATTAGGCGTTGGTAATAAGGCCATTTTGCAGATGCATAAGCTAAGGAAAGAAGGTCCCTAACTGGACCAATTCTAGTCTTAAAAGTTATGACCTAATTGCCCTTTAATAGCATCTTATACTAAATTGCTGTCTTTTAAGTTCATAATCACTTCTGTTTCCATGGTTCCTTGAAAACTTAATGACCCCAAGGTAAGACTGATGAAGAGGGAAGTGGCATAAAATGAAATATACAATTACTTCAGTGCAGGCCCTGCCCTGTGATTAGCATCAACAGATTCCAGGGCAAAACCACAGAGCTCCTGTAGTTCTTTGAAAAATATTTTGAATCACAGCTGTCAAGACCTTCATCTGGAGGTTTCCTCTGCTAATTGAGGGCTTTACCATTATTTTAACTCTTTGTCTGACAATAAAAAAAAAATTCTTTTTTTTTAAGCTTGTTCTAATTGTGGAAATTAAGGTCAATTACATTTTGATTTCCTTAGAAAATAAGTACCAACCATTTGAAGAGCTTAGTGATTGCAAAGTGTTTTGCAACTTCAAATTTGGGATAGTTTAGAAGTGACCTAAGCTCTATGATTCTGGATCCCACTGGAATTGGATATTTGCCCGATAATTCCCTAGAAAAGCTCAGATTCCCACTATGAAGTGTGACAAACAGGTTATTTTAACAATTCCCTCCCCCATGTTATATGGTGGGACTGGAGAGACGTGATAGCCATTATTTTAAATGTGAAAGTCTATTGTGAAGAAAAAGAATAGAATTTTGGGCAGAAATTATAGATAAATAGATTGCACTCTTTCTGGTAAAAACCCTTTCTGACAATTACAGTTGTCAGAAGTAGCGGAACAGTGGGTTTAGGAGCAGGGCCTTTGGAGTCAGGCTGACTAGGTTTGGGTTTGTTTTCCCTAACTAAGGACATGATCTTTGAGAAGTTGACTATTGTTTTAGAGCCTTGGTTTCCTTATATCTAAGATTATGATGACAATATTACTCGGCTTGGGGTTATTGTAAGGATTAAATGAAATAATTTAGCTATTATTAGCCTCCTTGTTCCAGGGCAGTGGTTGTCAAATGTTGGTGTATGTGGGAGCCACATGGAGAACTCAGTAAAACAGATGTTTAGGCCCCATGCCAAAGTTTCTGACTCAGCAGGTCTAGGGTGGGGCCTGAGAATTTCACTTCTAATAAGTTCGCAGGTAAAGCAGGCATTGCTGGTGTTCAGACACATCTCTAGACCCATTGCTACAGGGCATGACAAAAAAAACAATTTATAGAATGTCCTCAGATTTTAAAAAACTAACTGTAGGACATGAAGACACAGGTCATTTGTAAACTAGCAGGAGTTTAGGGTTGCGAGTCAAGGTCCCTAGGTTCCAATCTTACCTTTGCCATTTGTGCATGTGTTGCCAATGGGAAGCCTCTTATCCACTCTGTTTCATCTTGGGTTGTCTTCCTTCTGTATCTTTGGCAGGTCGTGGTGGAGATCAAATGAAGGGATATGTGTTACAAAAGCTTTAAACAGTGTTAGTGCATTAAACAGAAAAACAGTAGAGTTGCTACTGCTCTTGTGGGCTCTGAGCATGACTTTGCTCTCCTGTCTATGACCAAGCTACCAGGAAAAGGCCGTGTCTTCTTAGGAAAAGAAGATAGAAAATCACTGGTCTGTCCTTGCAAAGGTGTTTGCAGAATCAGATGGGCCCTGTTTAATATATTAATTCAGGTAAACCAGGCACATAGAGAATTACTAATCAGGTATGAAACAACCTCTTGCCAGTAGAGTCCCTTGTTCACAATGGAAACAACTGCCCTTTCTGAAACCCTATCATTGGTATCTCAGTTTGAAAGAGCTATGACCAGCTGGCTGAAGTGACTAAGCACATTGAGGCTTGTTAAGGACAAACCCCTGAGCACTTTATAGATGCAACTCAGAAAATTTATCCAATAACTCCTAGTACACTGGGCCCTACTGAAAAGTACAAGGTTTCCCCCTACATTCACACCATCAATAAATGTTAAAGACAGGAGTTGAACCTGCATAGTACTCACTGAATAGCTTAAGATCTAAACCATCCTCCTGCCAAAGAGCTAACTGCAATGCACTTGGCTTATTAAGGATGATAGCTATTCACCAACTCATCTTTATGTTCATGGTTTAGTATAAATATAAATGTTAGTGTGATATCTTCCTGAAAAATAAAATCTACACTCCTTGAGTTGGTTAATATAATATAATTTAGATAACATTTAAGATCTTCAGATGCATGATTTGTGTCTAGGGAAATAATGTTCTTGTGGACACCATTATGGGTAAAGGGAACATCCATTCACTCCACCGATATTTACTAAGGTTCTGTGTTAAAACAAAAAGGGGCATACAGTTTATTTAGGAACTGGTACTCCTGGATGTTGTGCAGTTTTTCTGCCGCAGTTTTAGAGATGAATTAAAGCCAGAAAATCCAGGAAAGAGGAGGGAACAAGAGAGCACATGGGAGAAGGTGAAGAAGACGAAGATAGCCCGGTTTCCAGGACTCTTTGAACTTCTAATGAGCAGATCCATGCATCTGGGGCCTTGATTACACAGACACCCACTCCATGTTCTTGGTAGAACCACCTCCCAGAGTGAAAAGGTGGCTGCTATCTGCAAGGATCATATGAGCAGGTTAAATTACAGTTATTACCTGGTTGCTCTTTGAAGGCCAGAGACAACTACCCACAAACAGCCCACAAACCTTCTCCAGTTCAGACTCTCTGGTAGTAATTCTTTGGAGACATTGTTCCAGTCACCTGGGAAATTGTTTTAGCCACCTTAAAACTCTTCCGCTTATAATGTCAACAAGTCTCACGGCCATCTATTTGTCTCATTTGTTGGTAGAATGTATTCCTTTAGATCTACTGACACTGTTGGATAAATTTTTGGAAAGAGTGAGCAAGAGAGATATAGAAACAGAGTGAAGGAGAGAGAGAGAGAGAGAGACCTAGTGCCCATAATTGGAGACTTCATTGTTGCATTCACTATGTTCAATAAGTCCAGGAAGGTGAATTTAATTTAACTTCCACTTAGGACATTCTAAGATGTATTCAAAAACCATGTAAAAGTATCATTTAGGTCAGGATAGGATATTTTGATAAGTGGTCTTCAGGAAATGTGGTTGTTTCTTATGAGGATGAGGAAGAAAAGTCACACCTTTCTCTGGTAAATAACATCTTTTGATTTTTAAAAGTGAGCTTTGTATACTGTAATCCCAAATGGCCTGATATTTCATTTCAGAGTGAAAGAAAATTGTTACTTCCTCACTGAAAGGACATAGTATAGTTTCATATCAATTGGGCTCTCATCAGTAAATAATTGGTTTGGGTGGAAGAAGAAGAAATGATCCTGTGAGTATATTTAAATAATGCAGGCGCATGAATGGTGACATGGTTTTAAGAAATAAATGGATAAACAGAGCAGCAAACCTCAGAGGGAAGGCAGGGGAGGGTGGCCAGTGGGGGGTGGGTAGAGATCAACCAAAGAACTTGTATGAAAGCATAACCCATGGGCACAGACAATAGGGGATGAAGGCCTGGGAGAAGGGGCGGGGCAGACTAGAAAAGTACAATGGGAGAAAACGGGGACTTGTGGAATACTTTCAACAGTAAAGAATTTTTTTATAAAAGAAATAAATGGACAAATTAGAAAAATGCAGGTAGTCCTATTGAACTGGTGCAGAGAGTGAAACAGCAGTCCTTGTGGATATTTTCTTTCTTCTGTCCCTTCTTTTTCTTTTCTTTCTATTCCTCTCTTAGAGTCACACACATTCAAAACCCATAATTCATTTTTGAGGAATCACAGGGTGACGCAGCATTAAAAATGAAAAGTCCGCAACGCCAAGTCGAGCAGTTTAAAAGTTACTTTACTAAGCAGCTGTGTTCACTAAACCATGGCGCATGTGAGGCCATTCTGCTCCCACTTTTCTCTTTAAATAATTTATTTTTGATTGTTTGCCTTACTGCTACTAAATAATACTGCTCATGCAGTCAATACTGGTTTCAATTTATTTTTATAAGAAGAATTTTAATGGTGAAACTTCTGAACTTTCATTTATTTATAATTCTGGTCCACGTATAATTAATGCTATATATTTGGCTATACTTCAAAGTTGTGGATTTCTAATTTGACTCCTTAAGTGCTATAATTATGTCCTTAAAATCATTACCAGGTACTTATTACCTGTTAATAAGTGCTTATTTAATCCCTTCTGGGCATGGTATGTACCAATACAGTCCCCACCCTACAAAAGTTTTTATTTTTATTTTAACTGAGTGAATTTGACATAAACATCTCTTAAGGTGTACAGCACATTACTTCGACACATTTATATATTGTCATGTGATTGCAGATGCAGAAGAGTTTTTAATCTAGTTGAAAAGACAAAGTATATACAGGGTGCCCCCCCCCCAAAATATATACACAGCTGATAGCTCAATTTTGAAAATGAAGTGTATTTTAATAAACTCTGCTCTTATAAGTATACACTGTGTGTGTTTACATTTTCAGGACACTTATACATAAAGTGAAAACACCACAAAGTTTAATCAGATAAGTAGTTTTATCAGAAAGAGTAAATGCTAGACACTCTCATGGGTTGGGAGTTCTCAGAGTGCTACCGAAAAGCCTGAACTATATCCTGAAGGGAGCTGATAAGATCCAGTACAAATATGAATTCATTTCCAGGAAACACAGCCACAGCAAACAGAGGCATAGGAAGAGCCAATAGTCCTTTAATGAGTCATCTAGGTGTCAAGTCCTTGAATGGGCATCTACACAGCAGGCAGGTTGTAACCTCGGAGGCACTGCTAGTGTGCCAGCCCACAGACCCAGATGCCAAGGAGCT
Organism: Lasiurus cinereus; assembly: GCA_011751065.1. Classification (NCBI taxonomy): domain Eukaryota; kingdom Metazoa; phylum Chordata; class Mammalia; order Chiroptera; family Vespertilionidae; genus Lasiurus; species Lasiurus cinereus. The sequence continues at coordinate 16,638,291 of JAAGEH010000226.1, read as the reverse complement.
GAGGGTACCACAAGTAGTTCATCTGACTTTAGAAAATGACCTAAAATGACAAAAATCTTCACTATAAGCTGAGACTCTGAATTTTAATCTGACACCGGGATCTGCACAGAATCATCCTGTCTTGGAGCTGGGACAGAAGTAACTTCATTTTGCAAATGCAAATACCTAGGATTAGAGAGCACAGGCAACTTGGCTACTTAGCAATAAGTCAACAAACTAACCTTAAGAAAACAATAGTGGGACTAAAGCAGTAAAATGAAAACTTCTACAATTGTACCCACCCACTCTACCCTGCCTACCCCACAAAGGCACTATTTTGTTTCTTGGTTACATGCCTTTTGTTTTTGGCAAGAGATGCTTTGATACACTTCTCAGAGGGATACTCTTTTGCAACCTCTAGTTTGTCATCATGACAAAATTTTTTCCTTTGTCTTTAGATTCTTTTCCTCATTCATTCATTCATTCATTCATCTATACCTTCATATATGGATGAAGAAAATATTTATTAAATGTTTGTTTTGTTCCCAGAATTATGCTTTTCACTGTTATCATTCCTATAGTACATGTGAGAGGAAACCTCAAAAATGGAAAGCTTTGAAAATACTATTTAGTTTTTGACATTCAACCAGTCTTGGCAATTGAATAAATACACATATAAGTAACAGTCAATTGCATTATTTCTAAAATTATATTTGATCAAACACTTTTTTTTCAGGAACTGCTGAACAACATACATAATTGCAAACCTGCCTGCCTGGTAAATCATGTAGAATTTTTAACTGCAATTTGGGGAAAAAATCCGGCCTAATTTCCTCATTTTCCAAAAGCCCCAGAGTAAGACCAGGCTCTCAACCGCCTAACTCGTCGGCCAGTATTCTTTCTACCTTGTTGAACCATCGCTTTGAAAATATCTTCTTTGAAAGTAAAGCAAATTTTCTCTCTGAATAAAGTATCCTCACTTTCAAAGATTTCTTTGAAGGCTAACTTATTTAATCTCCCAAGACGCTCTTTATACCCAGAAAGCTTTGTGCCCAGGTACCCAGAGAACATGCGCTTTTAGCACCTGAAGTTCCCGGAGCAACGTGAGTTGGCAATATCAAGGATAGCACCTCCCACACTGGTGCCATCATTTGTGGAGGGCTTGCTGCCCCTTATTTCTTGCTCAGACAGCACAGGCTTTATCTAACACAGTCAGGCAGGCCCTGGGGATTAAATTAGATGATGTGTGTAGTGCTTTGGAAATTGGAAGTAGGCTGCAAATGTTGAGAGATTGCTTTTATTTCCAAAACCCTCTACAAGAAGTCCAGGTAAATATTCGTCTTTGTATTTCTGGCATCTAGCAGAGTTTGTCCCATAAATATTTATTGAAAAGAAATGAATGAAAGATTTGTGAAATGTCACCTTGAAAGCCAAGGCTTGGGAGTCAAGCATGTTTCTAAGCCTTTGTGTCCAAAATGACATCGGAGGGACAAAGGTGAATGTGACATTGTTGTGTATCTTATTGAATACGACTGAATAAGGCTTTTCTCTGCACCGTTTGCTCCATCTGAAAACCAATTGCCTCCTGTTTTTGTGTGGTTTCCAGTGCTTCATTCTCCAGGCGCAGGCCGTCTCCTGCTCTCTCAGGGTTTCCCGACTTGGATCTGGAGCCAGCTCCCAGCCCTGGCTTGTTTCTGGGAGTTGTCAGGCGCAGATAAAGGCCTGGCGGAATTTGCCCACTCCTTTGAGAGCAGAGGACTGTCAGAAACACAATCAGCTTGTGGCCGGCCTTTAGAAACTCTCTCCCACGTTGGTCCCAAAGAGAACATTTGTGTGTGTGTGTTTGCTTTGGTTTTGAGAACTAAACACCCCTTTTTGACGTGATGTGTGCCAGCTCCTTAACACTGGGGTGTTTCAGAAATGATGCCATGGGGCTCACAACTCGAAAGACATTGCCTTGCTTTAGAAACGGGAATAAAGGGGACCTGAAGGGGAACTTTGGGGAACAGAGAGGAATGAATTAAAGTATTTCAGAAAGGATTAAGCTTCAGATAATGTGAAGGGACTCCCCAGAATCAGAGAGGATCACCAAATACCCAGACTGTTGCCTTTTTTTTTTTTTTGTCCTATAAAAGGGTACACAGAGGCGCCAAGTGCTGTTGGCCTGCTGCCTTTCCCCTTAGCAACATCAACAAGCCTTGGGTCACATGGAGTGGGAGCAGGCTGCCTCCAAACAAGCATACCTGGGTGGTTTCTCCCCTCACCTGGAGCAGCTCAATGGGGAGGCATACATGTTCGACGGATGTATTCCTTCTGTTTTCAAAGGAGGTATAATGTGATTCAAATATGGTTTTGTAGAAGAGCAGAAACAATAACAAAACCCTCCATGGCCAAGTCCACACTTCAATCAGGGCATATGCAATCTCTGTGCTTATCATATTTTAATGCGTGCATAGGGGATATCCTAGTCAAGAGGCCATGGCTGGCATGTTCCTACCCCCATTTTTTGGTGCCAGGCACCCCATGAATGAGGCGATGTGATATTAGCATTCGCAGGTGGCTTGTCACAGGGTCCAGCCCTGTCTGGTCTTGCCTCTGCAGGTTTACGTGTCGGGATGAATGTGTGTATAGAGCACCCTAGGCCCTCAGCCAGGGAAGCTCCCCATCTCCGACCACATCGGTCCTCAAACCTTTGTTCTGTGTCTCCCTCCCTTTTTGAGCCCTTCTTTGAAAATTCAACAGTGGAATTTTTCCCCCCACATCTCTATGGTGAGTTCTCCCAGCATTGGAAGGCTGGGTTGCCATGGCAGCAAGCCTCCTCCACTGGGAGCAGGCGATTTAGGAAGGGGGACTGCTGCAGTTGGTGGGAGGGGATGGAGAGTCATTTAAGTAGGCCAATTAGTATGCAGGACCCGAGCCTCCTGTGGCAGGCAGCCTCTCTCACACAGAGGTCAGTGCTCTCTAAGTCCATCCCGCTGAGATGGAAAGAACCAGGCTTCGGGCAACCTCCCTGCGCACCTATGATTGAGGTTGACCGGAGCCGCAGTCCTGAGGGGATCCAGGTCCGGCTGCCCTTCCACTGCATCTCCTCCTTGCCATCCTCCCCTCTGCTTCCCTCCACCTTCAAAACAGAGTTGCACGGGATGTCCCCAGTGTGGGGGAGGAGTCGGAACATGGAACAGCAGTAAAATCTATTACCAAGATTTCATATTCTTATTTTTCTGGTTGTTGGGCATCTGCCCACCAGAATGAGAGATAAATATAGAGCTTGCCCTGTGATTTTGTTGACCGTTTGGTACCTGCTGGTAGCCAACTCAGGTGATACTAGAAAGATAAAACTGATCAAACCTTCATAGGAAGCAATCACTACATGCACAGCCTCAATAGAATCATTCTCTTGAGATCCAGGGCAACACAGGAAGGAGGGACCTCGAAGAGGGCCTGGAATGGAAGCATCAACAAATCAGAATTCGAGATCCAGGCTGTGTGGTTGAGCCATGTCAGTTTCCTTGGAGCTTGGGGTTCAGTGTGTTCACCTGTAAAATGGGGCTGGTTAGAAATATGTTACTCCATCCCACTGGCCAACATTTCTTCTAAAGTTCTATTAGAACATGCAATAGCTGTGAGATGTTTGAGGATCCGCTGCAGGAAGTTCTCTGCTCTTAAGAGTTTGTCAAATCTGAGAGGCATTGGAATGACCAACTCCCCAGAACATCTGTTCTCTTCAGACTTGATGCTTCTTCCACTGTCTTAGTCTGCTTTCCCCTGCCACTGCGGGGTTCAGAGGACATTCCCAATGACTCACTACTAGAGTCCCTGCTCCTCGTGGCCCCAGACACTGGTGCCTACTTCCAGACGTAGATTTTTATCCTCAACTTCCTTTCACCTGATTCCTTGTCCAGATCCTGTGGATGTGAAGATTTCTTCAGCCTCCCTCCACTCTGTGCCCAGTGTCGGGTGCTGTGCCTAGCACAGAGCAGCATACGACGACAGATAAATATTTGCTCTCCACCCTGCCTCTGATTCCTCTTCCTATTCCCTGCCCAGGCTGCTCTGATTTGATTTCTGGTCCCATTGCTCTATCAAAGCAATTCTTACTGTAAGTGGATTAAGGTCTGTAGTTGAGTTAATTGTATTACAGGGGGCAGCTGGGCAATGGGTACCTGGGACTTGTAGGTACTATACAATGAATTGTGAGTCTATCATTAGTTCAAAGTAAAAGGTTCAGAGAAAAATATAGCAGCTCTAGCTCAGTCTTCCTGAAATATCTCTGGGCATTTCCAGTCCTCATCCCCATTTGACAATTATCATCCTCTCCCTCTTTCTTGAAGTGTTCTCTTTGCTTGATACCACACCACCATGTTTTCCCCATCCACTCTAGCTACTCTTTCCTAGTCTCCTTCATAGGTAAAGGGCTGACAGTTACCTGATGAAATTTCTCTAGCCCCCTCCTAGTCCAGTACTCTTGCCTAGCCTGTCTCCTCCACAGTCCAGGCATCAGTGACTACTGCTACAATGGTAACTCCTAAATGCATACCTCTGGTCCAGACCACTCATCCACACTCAGGTTTCCTCTTGAGTATTGTAGTGGCCCTTTCATCACAACATGGTCAGGCACTCTCCCTTCCAATGGTCTCTCTTTTGACTCCCATCACCAATATGCCCCAAGCCTGTGGTAGTGTTTCCCACCTCAGTGAATGGCCATCATTACCAATACAGCAAGCAAGAAACTACCTACTCTCTCTACCCTTATCACCACTGTGCTAGTCTGAGCCACCAGTCTCTTTCCTGGATGCTTTAGGAGCAGCCTTCCAACTGCTCCCACTCTAATCTCCTCGCTACACAGCAGCCTGAGTGGTCTTTGTAAAATGCAAATCTGGCCATATGCCATCCTCAGTGGCTTTCCATTGTTCAATGACCTGTTAGATCGCGCATGTTCTAGTTCATATCCAACTCCCACACTCCAGCCCCCTATCAGGCTCCTGCTGCTTACTGCACTCCAAGTACGCTGGACTTCTTTAATATCCTCAAACATATTTTGTTCCCTCTTGCCACAGGGACTTTGAACATACTCTACTACTATGCCTACAATAACTTTCCTCTTCTTCTCACTTAGTTATTCTTACTTATTCTTCAGGTCATGGCTCCCATGTCACCTCCACATGAAGCCTCTTACCAGCCTTCCAGCCCTGAATAAAAGCCTTCTATTATTATAAGCCCTATGCAATGCCAATATTCAGATTGAATACTAGTTGCAAAAATTAAAATATTTTGACACACATTGATAAACAGCCACTACCCTGAGTACACTTTATTCAGCCACTAAAGAGCTTCCTCCAGGGACAACATGGAGCCTTCAGGCACCAAAACTATGAAGTTATGGTTCATTTGTCCCCATGAGATATTTTTAATATCTATCCTATTATTTATGTATCATGTAGTCCTCTGACACAGCATCTACTGCAATTGAATTTCATACTTATTTTGAGAGTATTTGATTAATGTCTCCCCTACTGTAAGTTCAAGAGAGTGAGGACCATATTCACCATGGTTTTTCATGTTGAGCACACATTAGGCACTATATAAATATGTGCTCTATAAATGAATTGTCTAGATGAATGGACAGACCTTTCTCAGATCACCCAGTTTGGCCCCTGAGTCCCACAAAGAGGAAGCTGCTAGTAGCTAAATAGTGGTCCAGACCAATCCCAGAGCCCAAACCACAGCTCAGCAGCAAGTCCCCACCTAGCGCTCTTTCCACGCTCCTACCCTGTCTTCTTCAAGGGGACTTGCAGAAGACACATTTTGTCATAACCATCCTGGATTATTTCAGTGCTTTTGGGCCTTCAGCATCCCATATCCTCCATCCTTTCATCATGACCTAGTTTTAGACTTTTAAATTCAATCATTGCTGACAGAATCTGTGTGTGGCTTCTTTTTTTTCCTGTTCTCTATATAAAAGATTAAGTCAGAATGGTCATGTATATACCATCTCAAAACAGTGCTTTATTTTGAGAGAGAAGGTGTTATTACTGGCATTTAACATTTGTTGAGTGAACAAAATCTGCTGAACATTGAAGAGAACGTGGAATTACAGAGTTCCTGCCTGATGTGTGTTGTGGCCTAAATTAGACCCAGGCGAGTCACCAATATACAGCAAGGATGGATCTGCATGGAGCCCGGTTGCATTGCATAAAATGTGCTCCCCTTGGACAGGTAGCATTTTCCCCGAGAAAAACCTTAGTGTGGTCCGGGCTTAGACCATTTTAAAAAATAGCGAAGTGATTTTATGAGAGTTCTTAGAAAAAGAAAAAACCTTGACAAAATTAGATCCCCTCCCCCTTGCAGGGTCTCCCCTAAGAGAAATGCAGTTCACAGATTCCTCCTGAGACACAGGCAGTCCTGGGGCTCCTGTCAATGTGCCTTGCAGACAGCCTGCTAGGCTTCAGAAAGAACCACCTGGGCAGGACTGTGTTTCCAAGAGGAAGGGCTCCCTAATGTGGTTGTTGTTGGTGCTTCAGAATAATTACAATAGTGAGGGGATGTAAGAAAAGACCCTTCTTTAGCTCCTGCTTTTTTTTTTTTTTGCAGTGTTTCTTATGAGTCTCACTCTGCCCCACCAGGTTCCATAAAATCCAGGAGCCCAAGCGAAGAACACCTATGATTTCTGTGCATTCTGAACCCACTCCAAATAACAATCACAAATCCAATAATAAACTGGAGCCAATTTTGGTCTGGGAGCCGAGGTGCTGCCAGTCACACATTGGGGCAAGTCACTGGTCCAGTTTCTCCATCTGAGAATTGGACATCAGAACGCCTAGCTGCCTGGGTTGTTTGGAGAACTACATAAATTAACATATGTGAAGAGCCAGCATATGGCCCGGAACACGTGTTGGTTATGCGCGCAGCACTGGAACGTACCATCTTTATCTAGCCAATTCAACTTGAAACTTGACTTCAGGTCCAAATTTAGAGCAACAGTTCTAGACTCGTAAAGTTTTTACTTCAATAGCTCACTTGTCTAAAGGTAATTCCCTTTAATAGGGAACAAGAACCACATGGACACTTGAGAAGTCCACAGCTTCTTTCTAGTCTTACCAAATGTTTTAATCCTGGAGAGAAAAAAAAATAAGAGGGGGGAAGAGAGGCAGATATTTAAAAGAAAAATATCTGATTGGACACAAGTCTGAAATGTAACAAGATGCTTAAAATTGCCTTAACAAAGAGTGCTTTTTAAATGGTGAAGTGATCATCATACTCTTTCAATTTGAACATGATTATGAGCATATGAGGCTGCTGCTGTACACAGGTCATAAAGATGTCAAAAGATTTAGCATGAAATATTAACCTGGGGGTGAAAGCATTTCTAAAGCTGTAACCCCCTTCCCACTAATGTGAGTGGTGAAGCACTTGAAGTTTATCAATGCAGCTTGGAGGACATTGCTGTGATCAGACTCCATCCTGGTTTCTCACCTTACCAAACTTACAAAAGAAAGGTCTAAGGCCTCTGGTCCAAGGAAGAGCTAGAGCAAGGTAAAGACTCCGCCACAGGTGGCTGTGAGCTAGTGAGCAGAGCACAGATACCCCGAGGCAAATCATTTAAAGTCAGCTCTGCAGGCAGAAAATAGAGCTGTTTTCCTCTCTGCCTGTCTCCTGACTGCACCAGACACAGGGAGAGAGATCCTGTCTCACCAGGTGATTCCCAGGAGAGGCCACAGGCTGGTGCCAGGATACCATGTGATGGGAGGCAGCATGCCCTGATTCGGTCAGCGAGCAAGGGTGCCATTCTAGGTCTGCAACCAGAAAGCTGCTGGCCTTGGGCAGGCCTTTAATACTGAATCTGCCATATATGTAATGGTAGTACCTGAAAGATAAAATGGAAATAGAAGAGGTCTGGAGAAAGGTGCAAGGAGGAAAAGAGAGAGGGAGTTCCAGGAAACAGCCTGTCCTCTGCCTCATGAACGTGCCATATCACAGCAGGTGTGCTGTGATCGGGTGGTTTTCTAGTGGCCCTGCTGACTGACCCCCTTCTTTTCTGTGGCTCCTTTCAGGATGGTGAAGCCAGTTCACTACTGTGCAAAATCTCCTAGGGCTTTATAAGTCACATGGACACCAAATAGCTGCTAGTTTAGTAACAACTCCTCTTCTTACTGCCTCTCCTTCCTTCTTGCCTTACTCTTCTTATCCCTCACTCTTGTTTCCCTGGCCTTAGAATCTCACTTGGAATTTGATGTAAGGTGAATCCATTCAGGAAAGAAAAGGAATTTGTTACTGCAAGACCATCATTAATACCTAATACAGTGTCACCCTGACATGGTCCTGCACTCAGATGATGTCATCTTAGTGATAGTTCGCCCCAAATGGGCCCTTATCTGTAGTTGAGCTTATCATTCTCATTTTGGGAAACCCTTAAGAATCCCTTCCTTTGAGCCAGAGTAACTCTTCCCTCTTATCTTCTGACTTTTATATTCTTAGCTCATCCTTTTGAATACTCTCAAGGGCCTCCTAGGGCCCCTGTCCTGGTTCACACAAGAGAGCAGTCTCTTAATTATGTGAGTGGAAGGGCCCAGCTGAACACCTTGCCAAGCCCATGAAATCCATTTTAGCCATGTGCTTTACCCTCCCCCACTGAAAGTCCTTCAGTAATCTCGTATGGAAGTTTTTCCTTTTATGACTGCCCAAGCCTATTGTAAGAAAATGTCATATGACATTCACTGTTCTCAGTTGTGAAGTCTGTTCATCAGGAAGTTCTAAAAGCTTTTTGTGCACTGTCTGTTAACAGTCTAATTAATACCTTTCTCAAAGAGAACTGTTATGATGCAAATCATATTCTAATAGCTTGAGCTATGACACTATCAACATATTGGGCTATTAAGGCAAAAATCATTATAATTAAGGACACTTCTCACTAATATCCTTCAACCCTTCCTTGAGTTGATTCATTCTAGCTCAACACCATCACTACACTGACATGCCCAACATTCTTGCAATCCTCTCTTTGGCAAGTTTAGCTTTCAAGTTCTCAAAATTAAAACAGAAAAGTATATATATATATATATCATGGCAGGGAAACAGTGTGTGCATTCCATGGTAAATTAGCTTCATCTTGGTGAGAATGGTCCTGCCCCACATTTTCCTGGCCTCTTTCCCAAGCACTAGCTCTGTCCCCATTTCAGAGGCTCCGGAGCAGAATTCCCAGTTTCCCGTTCCCTGTTGAGAATGGACTTCCAGCTGCACTAACTTCTGCCCTGAGGCTGGGTGCCTGAAGCACTCCATGCCACCATCTGCCCCACAGCGTTCTCCATGGCTCAGATGAGCCACACCTTTGTGTTCACTGCTTAGGTTCTGTTTCTACAGAGCATCCTCCACGCCCCATGGACAGCAGCTGATTACTGGGAGGACAGGGCAGGGCTAGCAACCTTTTTTCCTGAAATTTGTAGGCATGGATGTAACTAAGTAACAGAGCCTTGGCAACAGTCATGTCCTCATTGCAACACTTAAAAAAAAAAAAAGACTTTATGTTTTAGAGTCAAATGGAAGAGAAGGTAGAGAAGTTTCCCATAAGTCCCCTTCCCCCACACATGGGCAGCCTCCCTCACTATCAACATCCAGCACCCGAGTGGGACATTTGTTACCATCATAAACTTGCAATCACTCACTTAAGTTCACAGTTTATGTAAGAATTCACCCTTAGCCGAGACCGGTTTGGCTCAGTGGATAGAGCGTCGGCCTGTGGACAGAAAGGTCCCAGGTTTGATTCCGGTCAGGGACATGCACCTTGGTTGTGGGGCGAATCCCCAGTAGGGGGCGTGCAGGAGGCGACTGATCGATGTCTCTCTCTAATCGATGTTTCTGACTTTCTATCCCTCTCCCTTCCTCTCTGTAAAAAAATCAATAAAAATATATTTAAAAAAAAAGAATTCACCCTTAGTGTTGTCCATTCTTAGAGTTTTGATAAATGTATAATGACATGTAGCCACCATTATAGTATCATACTGAGTCGTTTCATTGCCCTAAAATCTTCTCTGCTCAGCCTGTTCATTCTTCCCTCCTCCGAAGCCCTGGCAACCACTGTTGTTGTTTTTTTAACTGTCTCCATAGTTTTGCCTTTCCCAGAATGCATATGTATAGTTGAAATCATGTAACCTTTTCAGACTGGCTTTTTTCACTTAGTAATATGCAGTTAAGTTTCTTCCATGGCTTGCCGTTGACCTGCAGATATAAAACCAGTTGAATACGGCCCACAACTTCATTATTCCACTAATTTCAAAGCTTCCTCTTCCAGCATCATAGCCTGGACTTCTCCCTGCTCCTCTTATGTCTCTAGCTTCTATGGGGTTAGAGGCTGGAAGAGGGATTGTGGATAAAAGGCAATGTCTCTTTACTTTTCGGTTGTCACCCTCTCCTTTGCAGTTACTTTCTCAGTGAACACCACCTTGGGTCAGGTGCCACCTATGGGCAGCCAGGGTACAAACAAGAAGGCTCGGGTATAGATGCTTTCTACAGTGTCCATTTATCCTTTCCGAATGCTGAGTGAGTAGTTCTCCTGCTGGCTACTTTCTGCTCCACTATCTTTCTTCATCCACTTCTTATTTCAGTACACGCAGTCTGCTGCCTAAACAGAAGCAGATGAGGCTCCCATCTCCTCTTGTGAAGGCACCTCCATCTTTATGAGGACTTCTCTTGAAGCCCTTACCTGATTTCAGGGTGAGGGTGGCAGAACAGAGAGAAGGGGAAGAGAAAGAAATGACCTCTCTTCAGGAACATTCCCACAATGGCCCCAGACCAATGGCGCTGTTGCTCTCACTCACTACCCTGCCCACGTCTCTCCCTATATCAACAGAGAGGACAGGTTACCTAGGGTGGTTATGGTAGGGCTTTCTCTATTATGGAAGCAGGGTATGATTCAGCTGTCGGGTATAGTGTTGAACCCTGACTGACACAGAAGCTTTCTTTGGAAAATGGGGCACCCAGAGCTCCCTTTCTTTCAGCTAAAGGCCTGAGTTTTTAATATATTTTAACTGATTTTTTTATAGAGAGGAAGCAAGAGGGATAGAGTTAGAAACATCAATAAGAGAGAGACATCGATCAGTGGCCTCTTGCATGCCCCCCAACTGGGGATGTGCCCGCAACCAAGGCACTTGCCCTTGACCGGAATCAAGCCTGGGACCTTTCAGCCCTCAGACAGACACTCTATCCACTAAGCCAAACCGGTTTCGGCAAGGCCTGAGTTTTTAAATCGTGGAACACCTGGAAAAGCCCCACTGCATATCTTGATATAGGACATCAGAGGTGTTCAGAGTAGTGTTCACAGCTGCCTTCATCTGAGCATTCAAGCAGTTAATAGCCTATTGGCCATTAATGTCACAAAGCTGATTATATCAAATATGAGATCCTCATGCGACAATTGACCCTCACCTTTTCCTGACCTGCCCTTGGGGACAAGCGGTCAGGCATGATTCTCTTATTGATACCGCCGCTTCACTCAGAGAAGGTGTTCAGACCACCCTTTCGCCTGCTTCCCTCCTAGCTTGCGCTGCCCAGCTTCCAGTTTTCCTGACCAGGATGCTGGTGATATAAATGCAAAGCAAGCCTAGTCATAATTTCTGAAGACCCCAAGAGGACAACTATGAGAATGAGGCCAGTTCTGATTGGCTGAGTTTTCATTAGCAGAGATCATTAAGAGCCTGACCCCTGAGGCTTGTGGTCCGTGTCTGGTGTGAGCCTCAGATGTGTGGCTACGCAGGGCTGCCCAGACGCTATTAGTTGCTGTGGTCTCTCTGCGGTGTTTTAGTTTATAAAGATCGCTTTGGGTTCTCCTTCTGCTGAACCTAATTTCTCCCTCCAGGAGTAACCACCTTTCCCATTTTAAAACAGTGGTGCAACTTTAGTGATTTAATTCAGAGAGGCAATGGAGTGACCGTTAGCACGTTTAGCAAATGGATAAGAAGTTCTCAGAAACTAAGCATTCTTCTGAAAGTTTCACAAAATACAGCCTGTAACAAAGTAACCACTTGAACATATTTTTTTATTATTTGACTGCTCCAGTATTAAGTTTTTCCGGGTCTACTTACTGTGATGGGGAAAGGTAAAAGCTGACCCTAGGGCAAAGAGGAAGTTCACACAGTGAGTCATTCCTGTGGGGCAGAGGCAACAGGAACAGACCACAATCTTGAGGCAGTTTCTGGGGGGAAGGTTATGTCCTCAGCCTCCAATGATGTCCTTAGCCTCAGGCCAGGCAAGGCTAAGAGGAAAGCAGGTAGGCTGCCTGCTGAGTTGAGGTTAGAGTCCAGAAAGTTGAGAGGACACTATTGCAATAGTCTTTGTGCAAGCATGTGGCAGCTTGGTGGTAATAGGGGAAATGGGCAAGTGGATACATCCAAGGTATGTTTTGCTGGTATAGATGAAGGAACCTGCTGATGACTTGGAAGGAGTGGGGAGCAGGGAAAATAAAGAATCATTGATGACTCCTACGTTTTTAGCTTTGAAAAGAAATAGTGTAGGGACAGTGGTGCTATTTAAGAGGATGGGGGAGATGGAGGGAGGAATAGACTCCAAATGGGGAGGAAATTGGAGGACACTTAACCCTTCGGTAAGAAGAGAACACACCTCCACTGGAAAAGGTGGTCTGCTTAAAAGTCCAGTGTTCTGCCAGGTGGGCATGGCTCTGTGGTTGAATGTCAACCTGTGAACCAGGAGGTCACGATTTGATTCCTAGTCAGGGCACATGCCCGGGGTTGCAGGCTCAATGGTTCTCTGTCATCATTGATGTTTCTATCTCTCTCTTCCTCTCCCTTACTCTTAGAAATAAATAAAAATATATTTAAAAAAAAATCAAAGCCCTATGTTCTTCAGTTGGGAATCATCTCTGCTTTTTTGCTACAGCTTCCAGTTAATTTACAGTAGCTTATTTGTTCAGTATAAACCTTGTCCTTCTCTAGAGTGTTCTTGTCTTCATCTCTAAAGACAAATTCAAAGCTGAAGAGAATTGTTATCCCTGAGTCTGTGTTCACAGAGTAGATTGTAGTGTTTAAAGACCTTTATGTGTTTTCATGAAAGCTATTGCTGTAAATGGATTCAAATAGATGTTAACCAGTAAATATAGTATCCTGAATGCCTATGGCCTGTACCTAAATAGATGCTCTGGTATAAACAAAATGTAATTGCTGGGGATAGAGACCTTGGAAAGGAAAATTTGCGCACACACAAAAAAAATGGTCATGGGGTTGACTAAGGGTTTGAGAGGCAGGAAGGAAAACATGCTGAGGGACCATTATTAAGGACTTTCAGCATTATGGAACCTTTTCTCTTCTTTCCTAGGATATCACAAGGACAGCTTTCTTCTTCAAAGGAAACTCAAATTGTTTTAAGAGTCAGAGGGTGACTTGAGCAGTGATGTGATTGTATAGCTGGTGGAATATTGGGAAATAATCAGGGGAAAAAAACAACATAATGTAGAGGGAGTCTCCTACTCAAGTACTGACAGAAAGAAGCATGTGGAGACCATCGGCAGAAATCCTAAAGCTAAATACCAAGGGAGCTACCACTAGTCATCCTGAGAAACTCAGGAATATGTCTGTGCTACTGAAGGATCTAGAAGCAATAGGATCCATCCATTGCTCCTTCCTCCTTCCACTGGAAGAAAGAGATGGGAAGCCCATATAGTCAGAACCACTTGTTCTCTAAATGTATCACTTTTTGCGAAAGAAAGCATCGGTTATTGCTTCTGTGCAAGTATGTCATTGTCAAACTCTCTGGGATTTCTTTCTAAACAGCTCAGAGAAAGAGACGGGTGATTGCTTTAACTTGCCAGCATAACTGGTCATGCCACCAGGTGGATTTGGGGAAGTGGTGCAAAATGAGAGGCAAAAATCAAAGAGAAAGAGGCAAGTTTAGTGGATTTGAAACATCTGTCTTTCATTGCCACCTCAGAATCTGATTCTGACTATGGTTTTGCATTTCTTTGTCTTAGTTTCCCTACTTAGTAAAAGGTAATGATATTTATATCATAGACTGTATTTGTTGAAAAGTCCCATAATATTAAGTCACTTGCCTTGAAATACTATCTGATGTAGCATATTATTTAGAAGCAGTAATAGATGTAAAGTATATACATATGTGGACATATAGCTTTAGATACACACCCACTATTACATAAAACCCTACCAGCGATGGCCTCAGGTAAAACTCCACCTCCTCTACCATTAACCTCCTGCCACAGCCACTCCACCCATACTGTCCTCCTTACTGTTCAACACATCAGGTCACACCTATCTTAGGGCCTTTGCTCCTGCTGACCTGAAAGTCTTGGAATACAGTGCTTCCTGTTTGTTTGTTTGTTTGTTTGTTTGTCTTATTTTTTCACTTTATTGAGATATCTGGTTAGATATCACCTGCTCTGAAAAGTCTTTCTGACCTTCTTAACTAAGGAGCACTGTCCTCTATCCTTTCTATTCACTTACTCTTTTTCTTCACAGCTGACCTGACATTGTCATGTCCACTTATTTATACATGGTCTGTGTCACCCACTAAAATGACAGCTTTCTAAGGACATGGGGCATAAAGCAATCACCAGCTACTTGCCCTTCATGAGGACACATCCCCAATGCCTAGGACATTGCCTACCATCTAGTAGGTAGCTCGGTAAATTTTGGTTGAATGAGTGTATGGTACAAAACAAACATATGATTATCAACTCAGTGATTTAAAATATCAAACTATATTCTATATAATAAGAGTTTCAGAATCCTAAATATATTCTAATAGCTTTTCTTAATAGTTTATGGTATGATAGTCCTTTGAAGATGGAGGTTTGGCTTTTAGCTTAACTTCTCCAGACTTCAGTTACTCCCCAGCACCGTGGTCATGGTTTAAGGTTGTGAAGCTATGGTGGCAGGTGAGAGTTAGAATGTAGCTCATGCAGGAGGCAGAGATGATGCTGAGGACTCCTCCTCTGCTTAATCCCCATCTGCCTTCTTTACTTCTCCAGCATCACAACAGATAATGCCAAGGCACTTCAGGACAAGCCTCTCTACTTCCAAGCATCTGCCACCGTGAGTCCCTTCCAAAGAACTCTGATGGGGTCACAACAGGATCTCTGGAAGCGGGATGGCTTCCCCGAGTGAAGTTGCAGTGGCCAATGGGACATACCTCAGGGAACCAGGAAAACAGGGCATTGATCCCTTCCATTCTCTCTGACTTCTCCCAGCACTTTCATACCCTCTCCTCAACCAAGGAGTCACTTTAGCCCATTCATTTGGCTTACATGGCTTTTCTTGGTAAATTATCCCATATGTTTTCTACTTCATGTACAGCATGTATGTTTCCATTCCTCATTTGCAGTTTAAATTAAAAATAGGTGTTGCTCTCTAAAGCAAATCAGCTACTGTCCATGTTTTTCTCCTTTTTCCCCTCTGGATATCCATCTCAGGTCCAAGGGGCCTGTGCTGAGAGCTCCACATAGGGCTGACAGGAAGCCACCATTCAGGGTTTAGCCCCTTATTCTCCTTCCATGTTTATTTCATACCAAATTGTCTATCCACAAGTCCTGAGGCAGCCAGATACACTCTCTTCATTTGACAAATATCTCCTAAGCATTCGAGCACTGGGTAGTGCTTTCTGTCATGAACTTTGTAGTCTGCAGGCAGAGGCAGTGGCAAGCACATAACCACACAGATAAGCCCGTGATTACAATTGATGGGCGTGATGAGGGGAAAGTAAGCAGTATTTCTTGGTGCTATAACTTGATTATGGTGCCAAAGAGTGTGGTATTTAAGTTCCTAGGGACAAAGGGAAATTAGGCAGGTTTAAAAAAAAAATTGAAAGACTGCATGTGTGAAGGACCTAAAGTGAGACAGTGCTAAGACATATTTAAGACCAAATGGATCACTGCAGGGAAAGGGGGAAAATATAAAAGGAGATAGGGAAGGAGGCACTCAGGTCAACCAGGGTGCTATCAGCCATTTTAATGGCTTTCAGTTTTATCCTATGGGCAAGGAGAAGTTGTTGAAGAGTTTATGGTAGAAACACAAGATTTGATACAATTAATATTTTAAAACTATTGCTCTGGGTATTAAATAGAAAGTGGATTGGAAAATAGAGAGAAAGGAAATGGGTAGACCAGTTAGGAGGCTGTCATAGTAGCCTAAGGAGGGTAATGACAGAGAGATCAAAATGCAGGTGGAAGGAAGTAGGCAGATTTTAAATGTCTCCTGAAAGATGTCATTGAAATGACTTCTTAGAGTGTTCCACCAGCCTTTAACTGCAACTTTGGACTTCCAGTAAGTGAGAAAAAAATGCAAGATTAAGCCACTATCTCAGTTGCATGTAGCTGATGGCAATCCCTCACTGAGGTGCCCTTTTCGTCCCTGCAACTTTCCCATTATTGTTGCGCTTATGCGGACACAGGCATCAGTGTCTATATCAAAGTGAACTGGAAGGAAAGAGGACCGTATTTATTTTTAATTGGCTCTGGTGCATTAAGTCTTCATCTCAGGCTAATGGTAGAATGTACATTCTGCCAGTGTCTTCAGTGTTAACTAAGAAGCTGCGGTTAATCGTGGGACAGATATGTGGTATCCACCCAGAAACCTAACCTCTCCACTTAATGGATGTAATGCGCCCAGGGCAGCAGTAATCATGGCAATCCCAGCTGGCATAGAGAGTGCTCCCTCCCCCTGCTCTGTTGACAATTCATTGATTTCTTCCTTTTCTAACAGCTAGCTGGAATACCAGGCTTTTTGAGTTATTTCCATAGAAACAATTTCACATCGAAATTTTGCACTAAACCAGCATAATGCGATCACCTTAACATAGACAATGACATGAATATATATTGCTCCTGCTCTTCCGGTGGCCTTTGCTCAGCACCATGTCAGTCTCTGTGGCTTTTCTCCATGAAAGGTGCAATGCTCTGGTCTCAATTGCTAAAGCATCAGATGGTCTCGGGTTAAAAACCATAATGCACAGGAGGTCATAAAAAGCTCAGTTATATTGAACATAAAAAATGGCTTTTTGATGAAATTTATCATTGGAATGTACAAATTTACATTGCTGAGTGATGTATAAGTACAATCATCACATGGCAGTCAGTGTGCTATATTAGATCTTTCCAAAGGCTTCATCCTCCCATTGATCATTCAGGAAACTCCCCATCAAGGTTGATAAGAGTTAGTGGGCTGAGGTGGGGAAAGGACATCAGAGGAAGGGGCAGGGCATGTTGTTACTGTTGAAGTTCACTCAGTTGTTAAAATGAAGACTCCTTGTTTTTAGATCCCAATGTGATTCTTAAACATCCATGTGATTGCCATTTCATGCTTTACTGAGAGAAGGCTTATTTGCTCCTGATTAAAGCAAATGTAAAATAAGGTGAAACTATAATCACTTCTAAATCTGGGACTCTTGGGCTCTTTAAATTGTATATAGTGCACAAGCAGGGACCAATAGGACCCATGAGAATGTCACTTGAGGCAATATGGAGTCCAAGAAGCCCTTCTGCCTTCTCTGCATATAAGTTGAGAGTCCCAGGGTCTGCTCACTCTCTCTTAGCTACCTACCTTCAGGGAAATTGGGATAGAGTGGGTGGAGGGAGAAGGTGAAGGCAGAGATTTCACTAAAAATGAATTGAACCTGAGGAATGCTGAGGAACAAAATCAGGTTTAAGCCATTTGCTAAGCTCTAGAATTTGTTGGTAATAGGAAAATCATCGAGAGTCACTCAGGAAGGGAAGAAGAAAGTAGGGGTAAGCTTTTACTTTGGGGAAGTGAAAATGTTAACAAAAGACTACAGAATAACATTTTAGACAGAATTGTACAACACTTAGTATTTAGAATTATTCTTGCTCCTCCAAGTGCTTTGGGATAAAAAAGGAAGCATTAGACTGAGGCATTAGACTGAGTGTTTGTGTAAGCCTTCCCCACCCCCACACACACACACCCCAAATTTATATCTTGAAACTCTAACTCTCAGTGTCTCTGTACTTGGATATGGGATATTTAAGGAAGTAATTGAGGGTAAATAAGGTCAGGAGTAGGGCCCAGAAGAGAAGCCTGAAGCTTGCTCTCTCTGCATGTACACACAAGCTACACATGGCCATCACCAGAAAACACACACACACACACACACACACACACACACACACACAAACTGCTGGAACCTTGGTCTTAGACTTTAATCCAATGTGAAGAAATAAATGTCTATTGTTTTAGCCCCCAAGTCTATGGCATTTCATTGTGTCAGCCTGTTGCCAAAGATCAAAGAAAAACCAAGCGACGCTTTAAAGAAAACGAGGGACACTGTTTAATATACTGGTGGACTCAGGGAATACTTTCCAAATCTGAGTGAAGAAACATGCATGGGGCTTCTCTTTATATCTCTCTGTCCTGCAAATATGGATTATGCTTCCAGTCCTTTTCACAGGTCTTACATGAAGGCCCCCAGGTGTTGGGGGTCTCCAGGCCATATCTGATGGTCTGGCCTGGCACCAGCATTAATAACCCTCCCTTTGGGGCAGTGCACTGTTCACAGTTTTATGGCCTCTGTAACAGGTTCTGCAAGACCAGTATCTGAGAAGGAGTTAGTGACTTAATTATAGGCTATCAAGAATGTACACTGAGCTTGCTGACATGAATTCCAATTCTTAGCCCCCCAAATATCAGGGTTACATTGGAATTAGCCCTTTTTAGCCTTCTCAAGCCCAAGAAGACTCATGAAGAGACTCTTTCCTATCCCTGAATCTGACACCATGTCAGACTTGATATAAAATGGAAAGAGTGCCATCCATTTGGAGAGCTGGGCCTGGTGTAGACTCTAGCACTTCTTAGTTGTGTGGTCTTGGGTAGGTCACTTTGCCTCTAGGCCTGGAGATTCCTGACCTCTTAAATTGGGATAAAAAATATGGGGTGACTTGCCCCGTAAGATTATTGCAGACTCAAATACTTAGCATAACAACAATAGCTAATATAATTTGCACATTTACTATACACTAAGCATTAGTTTAAGAGCTTTATTTATTCATTTTTAAGTCAGGTTTATTGAGGTATAATATACATATAGTAAAATTCACCTTTTTTTAGTGTATAGTTCTAAGTTTGGCAAACAGTCATTTAATTGCCATTACAATGAAAATGAGGACTTAGAACATTGCCATCATCTCACAAAATTCCCTCATGCTCCAGTAGGGCAAGTCCCTTTTCTGTACCACCAATTCCCATCTTATGTCAATCATGGGTTTTCTATACTCATAGTTTTTGCCTTATCAAGAATGTCCTATAAATTGTATCACATAATAGCACCACAGAGATTTTCTAATATCAACTCATTTAATCTTTACAACTATGTTTTGAGGCAGGTACAATTATTATAGGATGAATATATGTGAACATGCTATAAAAGGCAAAAGAAGTGTTATACAAACATGAGGTATTATTATTGTTATTTTTATTATTTATATTATTAATATGTCATAGTAGAATAAAGATAAAATTCTCAGTACAAAATTTGTATTTAATTTGCCTCATCTGTTCAACTATAGTCCAAGTGTCAGGAGATAGTGATGATAGCTCTGTGACCTTTCCCTTCCAAACATAATTATTTGCCCTCTTAAGGCAGGATAGAGATTTAATTGTGAAGAAGAAAAAATATTTTCAGAAATATTGTTAATTATAAGGTCCAGCTTGCCCTCTCTTTGACCAATCCCAAAACACTTGGCTTGAATTTACTAAGTCAAAACCCTTCCATTATGACCATATGATTGATAATGATAATGACCGGATTCTATGGTAAAAGATAATTAAAGCTTTTCTAGGCTACAAATAACAGCCATTTCAGGTTTAGTGATAATAGTTTCCCACTGTATGAGAGAGGGTGGTCAGGATGTCACCAACGCTCCTCCTGACTCAACTTGTTCTGTGTACATTCAGGACTTCTAGGCAAGTCCAGAAGGGCTGACTTTCTTCTCATGAAGCATCATTTGGTTCAGTAGCCACACCCCACAAAAGCACCTCATCACTCTTTATAACTGGAGAATTCTTATCTTCCTGGATGTGGTCAGAAAGCACACAGTCTGACCACAGTGGTTCCAGTTTCTCCAGGCAGATGTTTTGCATTAATTCTTTTTCTCTTCTCTTTTTAACTTCATACTACAGATGCAACTCAATAAATAAATAAATAAGATTAAGCTATTAAAGTTTACAGCTTTCATGAATTGTTAGGGAATAGATGAAGAGAAACTGCTGAAATAGAGCAACTGAGTGAAGGGTGCATGAGGAGGTCTAGGAGTCTCTTCAATATTTAATGCTGCCAAAAGCCTCTGACAGCTAATCATCCCTTAATGGGGTTTGGCCTTTGGCCTGCATGTTTCTAAGGGAGTAAAATGTTTGGCTTCCCAACAACTTATCACTTAGTCATTGAGTAAATACCACAAGCTGAAAGTGGCCTCCCAGGCATCATTGGTTTTGCTAGTTGAGTTTAGAAGGTCCCAGATTAGCATTACTCATTTTATCTCACCAGTGATTTCAAAGCCAGCTGGGCATCTACTTTGGGTCTATAGAAAAGCTCCAGCCTGCCATAGAAGGGAGATGAAGCATCAACATGAAGGAATAATGAGTTTATGGTAGGATATCGATGATCATTTGGAGAGAGAAGAAAGGATCAGGCAAGACTACTGGTAAATGCAACATTGATATTTGAAATAGGACTGGACAAGTCAACTTGAGAGGAGATTCAAAGAAACAGAAGTATGAATAGACTGGGAGGAGGAAACACTGAGAAGAAAGGATGTAGTAGAAAAAGAGATGATGAGAAATGGTAGATGCAATTTTTGTAAAGCCCAACAGAAAGAGGAGAGCTAAGCTTGTCACCTCCTCTGTCATCTCCCAGTGCACCTGGAAAATGAATTGTGCCTTCTTTGTTAACTTGTACCAGGAAAATATGCTTTGTATATTTGCAAAATATAAAAAAAAATGAGAAAGAGCCTGGCTGGCATGGCTCAATGGATTGAGCATTGTGCCGTGTACCAAGAGGGTTGCAGGCTCAATCCCCAGTAGGAGACATACAAGAGGCGGCCAATCAATGTGTCTCTCTCATTGATGTTTCTATCTCTCTCTCCCTCTCCCTTCTTCTCTGAAATCAATAAAAATTATATTTCTTAAAAACGAGAAAGAGCCTAGGTTCTCAGCATGAATAGTGGTGGGATAAAAAGCTGTCTTCAGTACTGCTGGTCGTTAGTTCATATCTATACTTTCTTAGCAAGTTCTTTGATTTCACTAAATCCTAGTTTTCCACTGTAGAAAAAAAAATCATATTTTTTGTTAAGTGACAGGGAGATTTTCACAACTTATAACCTAATGACCAAAAAGTATGCACCCAAAGAGTATTTCTTGAGTAAGAAATAAATATTGCAGTTGAAGTGATTAGATGTGTCTAATTTGATTTAAAAATAATAAAATCATTGATTCCTAACACAGAACAGTTTTATTATGAACTTTTTAATATTCTCTCCAGAAATTATTGTGTTAAGTTCCTTTCAATCTGGTATATTCAAAAGATGCCAAAGCCCAGGTATTTTAACTAGAACACAGTTGTTATTTTTGTGTTTGACCAATACATATCACTATCAAAATTGTGAGGTGTCATAGAAATCATATGAAAAGCTAAATAAACAGTTCTTTTCTTGATATGTTTAAAAACAGAACTCATTTTCTGTAATTTAATTTATTTTAGTCACGGTAGGATTTCTTTTTGGCCATGGGCCTCAGACATTGTTCTGGTTAGCTTTGCTGGTTTCACCATGTTGCAATGATTAGCAGCCATGATGGTCATTCAGCCTTTTTCTTTTCCCTAAGTCTATAGAAAGGCTCCAGCCTTTATTCTTAAGCCTTTGTCCTTGGTTCCCAACCTCCTAAGATATGACCTGTTAGTCATCATCTATGGAACAATAATCCCTTCATGTTGTGCATTATGAAATCCTTTTAGACTTCATTCCCATATTGAATAGTTCAGGTCTGCACCATAGACCACCCCCTCACCCCCCATTCCCATCCCCATCTACTCTACAGATGACAAACCAATGAGTGAGATTCTCATACATGTCAGCTTTTATACTCCATGTGAACCCTCATATTTTTGTTGCATTTTATTAAGAAGTTGCAAATTTCATTGAATAGTTTTTATTTGTTGTGTCAAATAGGTGAACCAGTTTCAATCCATTTAATGTAAGACTTGGTTCTATCAAGAGTTTAGGGAAGTTATTGGATGATGGATAGAAAAGTAGCAAATGCTGATCCCTTTGAAAGTGCATTTTGAGATTTCCTTCCAAAATACTAATACAAGAAAACCATTTGAAATGGGAAGATATGTATACATGTAACATATTTAAAAAAAAGAAGAAAAGAAACCCACTTGAAGACATGATATGCATACTAGCCAAAACCCTCATGTCCTGTCAGACATAACTAATTAGCATCCACCTTTCTTGAGGCACATGATCTGTTACCAAAAATAGGGAGTGCCTGGCCTACAATGTTATCAGAGCTGTACTAAGGGGTGCTGGGCCTCCTGGTACTTAGAAAAGGCACAGTGCTATAGCAGGGACAAAGAGTTCCTTGAAATGCTAGAACCTGAGCTTACCTTTAAGATCATCAGGAAGTAGTTAGGAAGGAAAGGAGATCAAAATTTCTAACAGACTTGAATCATGTCAGCTTATGGGCTAAACTAGAGCCACAACTAAGCTTTCTGGATAAACACACAGGGCAGATATTGGAGACTGCAGAAGCTGAAAACACAAGTGACCCATCAGAATGAGAGGCATCAGGGGGAAGGCATTATGTGTTTGGCTCTAGGTAAGCTACTTAATTCTTTGAACTTTGGTGATATGGTTTGTAATGTGAAGGCATGCCAATGTCCACCCTCAAAGGGTAACTATTAAGTTCAAATAAGATAATTAAGTAAAAATTTGTAAAGGTGAGGTCATAAGTGTTGATGGATGATTATAGTGGTGAAGTGGTGGTGGGTAATTACAGAACTAGAACCCCAATCTCTGGGGCTGAGGAAAAAAAAATTACAAGTCCACATCAACTCCCATCTAACTGGGTTTCCCATTTGATCAGTTCTATCTGGTGAGTTTAGGGAAAGGCACGTGGCCTGACCCACATGGATCCCTGGAAAGTTTCTTCAGGCACCCAGGCATATCCGGTAGTCAAAGCAACAGTTCTGACTCTCAGTATCATACTTGAGATTGTATTCCATGTCACAAATATTTAAGCAAGGGTGTGAGGGCAAGTTGCCAAATAGCACAATACAAAACAAATGTCTCATTGTTGCCACACAGTATGTGGTTTTGTGAAATTCCAAAAACTATCCTATGATGGTAATTTGTAACCACAGTGATTCTGTGTGTGTGTGTGTGTGTGTGTGTGTATGACATGCTCCAAAATCCTGAGAAAGGGCTGCAAAAGAAATGTTCAGAAATGTTCTAAATGGGTTTATAAAACTTGTGAACCCTATCTGAACTTTTATTAGATTCTCCCACACTCACCCGTTTGACATCAGTACAAGAAAAGCATTATTTATAACAGCATGTGTGAAATCCCAGAAGGGATTCTTGAAAGAATTAAAGTGAAAAATCTGTCCAAGCATAAAATAAATGATCAAATGGGAAAACATGTAAATCAAAATTTAAAATCTTGTTTTTTTCTCCTTTAAAGGAAACAGGAGCTTTTTTTTTGGCCATTAACAATACAGGACCAAAAACCTGATAGAGTAGGTGCTGGAGTCCCTAAGAGCCCCAAAGCACTTGTCATTGGGTGAGGAATATGAGAGGATGTATATGTTGACTCTCCTTAATGTCTCCAGAATGGCTGCTTCCCATTTTAAGGAAGTCAGACAGTAAAATTACAGAGAAGGAAGAAACACCCTGAATGTATTTAGTGCACTGAAATTTATATTGTCTGCATAGGCATTAACCTCATGATAACCCTAGAAGTTATTGTTACCCACATTTTATATTTAGAGAAATCAGGGCAGCTAGTCAAGGTTACCTAACTATGAAATGGCACACTGGAGTGTGCCCTGGACCCCAGAATTTCTAATGACATGAATTCAGTGTTGTTCACTGCATTACAGCTGGGGATCCACAAGGAATATGGAAAATCTGGTATCTTGCTAGATTAATGAACCCCAGAGTATTTGTGTGTGTGTGTGTGTGTGTGTGTGTGTGTGTGTGTGTGTGCGCGCGCGTGTGTGTGTGTGTGTGTGTGTGTGTGTGTGTGTGTGTGTGTGTTTAGCTTTCTGGTTCTAGGAGATGTATGTAAATGGTTCTTTAGCTCTCTACTTCTTCCCTGTGAACACACCTTCAAACTAGTTAACCACCAGCATCCTTTCTGACCAGTCAGTGCCTATATCATACAGGTTATGTTTTGAGTATCAACCCTGACGGTGAGTAGTGGATGTCCAGGCAGTTTCATGAGGGAAATCTGTGCTCATCACTGCAGGGATGAGAAGCAAGTGAGAAAATCAAAAGTTGAAGGTGGGTACCCAGCCTTTACTTGTAGTCAAAGCTGAACAGTAAGGATATGGGAACACCCTAACCCAGAATCAGCAAGTTATATTCCTACTTGTTGTATTTAGAGTCATTGTACAAAAAACAACACCCTCCTCCTTTCACATTTGTGCTTTCTTTGATGCCAAGAGCATTATTTGAAATCACCAAGCATCTCTGATCCTCTCATCTCCTTGGGCTCTGGAGTTGAGCAGCATTTTTCAGGCACTGTTAGTCTATTTCCTTCCTTTAATGAGTCAGAAATGGATATTGAGAATGATAATTGGGCAGAAACTCTGTGTGGCATTACTCTCAGAACCCAGGGGCTGAGAATTGTCAGTGAGGTCTGATTCAGTTGTCTGTGAGCTCGTTTGCTGTCCCAGTGTCAGGTATGGAATTTGGGCTGGTTGTGCTGGAGTTTATCATATGAAAAGTAGGACCTGCCACCCACAGGGCTATTGTCTAGAAATCTGATCATGGCTTTAAAATGAGACAGCCCTAATGGGCTACAAATCTGAAAATGGAATACTTCACTTTTCTCCAGGAAGTAGGAAATCATGAATGAGTCTCCTTTGTCAGACAATGTTCTCTTTGCCTGTGCTAATGCTTTTGCCATCTAATGCCTTACCCTCCATGTTTTTACTAAAATGAGCTTTTCAAAACCATAGTTACTTATTTATTTGTGTAAATAAACTCAGTTGCAGTGCCTTGTCATAAAGAAACGTACTGATCTTGGAGTACAAATACCTGACTTCTTTGTGTCTATAGCAACCTGAATCTCAGTTGCCTCATCTTTAAAATGGGAATAATTTCTACTTTGTTCATTGCTCGGTTGTGGGGAACTTTTTTAAGGAAGCACTGTGTACTTATCCTAACACCTGAAGTTGGAAGGAAGTTTTGGCCTTGCTAAGGTTGTAGAGTTATATGATGGGTCCTTTTTGAATGAAGAACCCCATACTTGTTATCCTCATCAACATTATCTTGTTGATTGAAGGTTTAGTCATCCTCAAACCAGAAAATACATGTGTATGTGTTTATTCAAATGAACATCCACCCAACTGTCATCTCTGCCCCTATCTAGTTTTGAGAGAGAATTGCAAATAATTTAAAAAATTTTGTTGACCATTCTTTACCCTCTGACTTTGGTGATTGAGATTACAAAGAAATCTTATTTTTCTTATGTGTTTATAATCAATTAAAATCAATAAAGTCAAGCCCCTTTTCCTTTGATAGTGGGGATGTTGTGTGAAGGTGACTCATGCCTCCTTGTTCACCCCTTTCCCTCCAGGTTGGTGGCCACACAATGCTGCCCATTCGCTGGATGCCTCCAGAGAGCATCATGTACAGGAAGTTCACCACAGAAAGTGATGTCTGGAGCTTGGGGGTCGTGTTGTGGGAGATCTTCACGTATGGCAAACAGCCCTGGTACCAGCTGTCCAACAATGAGGTGCGCGGTGAGCTGGGTGAGACCCTCCTGAAGGGCTGACACTGAGAGGCACCCCTGGGCCAGAAGTTAGGACGTAGGACAAGGTCTTATGTGGCTTCATTGGGTGCAGTACCTCCCAAATGGCTGGATGTGTATCTAAAGGTCATGGCCAAAGTATAGTCACTCTGGAAATGTAAGAAAATTACAGTGTTTACTGACATAACTCAGCATCATCTGTGATGGGACTGAAGAAGCGCTATGTGCTGTTCACCTAGCAAATTAATAGCAGATGTGACATTCCAGCATCCTGAGAGTCCAACTAGCTTTTGTGTATTATTCCAAGAAGATTTCATGGTTCTTTTCTTTTTGCACATTTCACTAGACCATGCACTTCTAATGAAAACTCAAGCATTTTGTTTCCTTATTTGAATCCTTTTGCAAATATGCCTATATTTGAGGCATGGCTTTTTAGTTAGGCACCTCACATCTTCATCAGGCTCAAGTCTGTCTTTTACCCAGATTCATTATCCAACATGATCACTCATTTATACAGCTTAGAGGCCCCTCATCAGTCAACACCCTGACATGAAAGTGGCCTAGGTTCCATATCAGGCCAGTAAAACTGGAATTCTAGCATGAGGTTTGGGATCATTCCAGATAGATAAGTCATTTCCCTACCAGTCTGGTGAAATCAGTGTGCTTGAAAAAATGAATGTGATCCAATTAAACACAATATACCTATCTATAATAATTGCTCTCTTCTTTCTGAAAAAAAAGTAACATTGAATAGGTTTCTTTAAAGCAGCTCTCTCTTTGCACTGACATTTATTTCACCTGTATTGTTTCTCCTGTCTTGTTTCTCTTCTGATTCTATATTTGCTCTCTGTCCAGGTGATAGAATGCATCACTCAGGGCCGAGTCTTGCAGCGACCTCGAACATGCCCGCAGGAGGTCTACGAATTGATGCTGGGGTGCTGGCAGCGAGAACCCCACATGAGGAAGAACATCAAGGGCATCCACACTCTCCTTCAGAACTTGGCCAAGGCATCTCCGGTCTATCTGGATATTCTAGGCTAGGGCTCTTTCCCCCAGACCAATCCTTCCCAAAGCACCTCCTCAGATGGGCTGAGAGGATGAACATCTTTTCACTGCTGCTGGATGCCATCAATCTGCTGTTCTCTACTCTGACAGTATTAACAACAAAGACACTACGAAGCTTTCAGAGGGAAGCAATGTGTACTTCTCCATCGGTAGACACAGTATGGACTTCTTTTTGGCATTATCTCTTTCTCTCTTTCCATCTCCCTTGGTTTGTTTCCTAGTTTTTGTTCTGTTTTGACTTTTTTGTCTTCCCTGCTTCACAGTACTACCTTTCTTTTCTAATTGATCTGGCTTCTGCATTACTCTTAACTCTGCATAGACAAAGGCCTTAACAAACCTAATTTGTTATATCAGCAGACACTCCAGTTTGCCCACCACAACTAACAATGCCTTGTTGTATTCCTGCCTTTGATGTGGATGAAAAAAAGGGAAAACAAATTTTGACTTAAACTTTGTCACTTCTGCTGTACAGACATCGAGAGTTTCTATGGATTCACTTCTATTTATTTATTATTATTACATTTCTTATTGTTTTTTGGATGGCTTAAGCCCGTGTGTGAAAAAGGAAAACTTGTGTTCAATCTGGAAAACCCTTTAAGTATGGGAGACTGAAACCAGAGAGAGAGAAGATTTATTATAAACCGCAATATGGGAGGAACAAAGACAACCATTGGGATCAGTCCGTACTTAGGAAAAACCCGGCAGTTGTTAGCTGGGAGGAATATATTCGGCACCTTTCTTTGAGGACCTTTCTGAGGAGTAAAAAGACTGTTGAACTCTGAACATGGATTATCCATTTCCCATCAGCAGGAACTCTAGAATGTAGTAGAGAGAAAAGATGGCTCCGTGAGACAGGAGATGGCACCTCACATGCTCAGACATCCTTGTTTGTAGGTCACAGTAAGAGCACGGGCTTGTTTCTCCAAATGTTATCCAATGACCCTTTTGTCAAATTCTGTTGAAAACAAGTGGATCCTTGTCCAGAGGTCATTTCAGGGTGGGGTAGAAAAGCCAAGGACTTGGAAAAGATAGGACAAGCTCTACATTCGGAGGCAAGCTTCTCTTTTATCAAACTTTTCAGACAGCACTTCCCTCCAACCCCTACTCGCCACCCACCTGTCCTTTTAACTGTGCAAGCAAAATTGTGCATGGTCTTCGTCGATTAATACTTTGTATGCAGAAACTACTGCTCCAGACGCCGTGCCCCTGCCATGTAGAGCAGATTTATAAAAGGTGTAACTTACATAATGTGGGGAAGCTAATGGAGCTCAGTAGCTGGGTACCACCCTCTGGGCCATAGGGTGGTGATGGGTTTCAACAAATACGGACCCTGAAACCCTGATGTCCTCATGCACGTTGAACCCTCTGTGAGACTATGGGACTGTGGGAAGGGCTAAGTCAGTCCCCGAGAGAAAGGAAACCTCATCTCCGGGGACATTGTACGCATTGGTGTTCAGTGTATGCAGGCCAATCCTCGCTGGGACTCCGGTTGGGAGAGTGGTTTCATTCCAAGTGTTCTCCACTGTCAGTATGCTGTTTTGTTTCCTTCACTCCATTTAAAGAAGTAAAATAAAAAATTAGGCACAGCATGCGAACAGGAGGTTATGCCCAGACCAAACTTTGGAGGTGTGCTTCTGGGCACCATTACAGATTTTGTGAAATGAGATTGTAAATTTAAATAGAAATTTACAGTTATTTGGGTGATCAGTTACACCAAGGAAGAACAATATTTCTGTTCCTCGAGAAAACTTGATACCCTCTGTGAGGGTAATTTTGCTAACTTGACATCTTTATAACATGAGCCAGATTGAAAGGGAGTGATTTTAATTCATCTTAAGTCATTTTATTTCGTATTTGTTTCTGAAGGTGCAATTGCTCTGTTTAGGTTTTGCTTCTACCCTTAATTACTGGAATACCCTTATTTTTCATTATAGGATTTGAAAAAGCCAGTTCTCAAAAAAAAAAAAAGTCAATTCACAGAGAACAAAAGGAAATCCATTAGCATCTGCCAAACCTTACAATCTCTTCGAGCTCTGCGCTGGCCTATAGATCGTGGAGTTGAGTTGTTTTTCTCTTTGTCAGTGAAAAAAAACCCACCAGAATACACATAATAATATAATGAAAGCCATATCTCCATGATATATACCTGCACGTATATATCCTATTAAGGACCCATGGTACTGTTAAACACTGTGGCACTCCGTGAAGCAGTAAAAAGGGGCAGATTTGTACAAAACTTTTCTAGATTCCATCAGCGGTGACCTGAAAACCTTCATAGGTCTGCCATTCTGCAGGACTGGCCAGCTGCTTTGGGAGGAGAAGCTGCAACTTACTTGTCTTATTTTAATGGAGAGCAAAGAGGCAATACTCTAAAGGATCAAATTCAAGGAAGGCTGTGCAGTTTTAGAGAAAGGATTTGTTTAAGACACTTGAGAAGATGGGAGCATCCCATTTCATCCCAGTGTTGTTTTCCTCTGAAGAATAAAAGCAAATACAAATACACACCTCTCCTTACCTTTTGACAAGTCCCTCAAGGTCTTGAAATGAAAGGTTCTATGCAAGTGCAAAGCTCTGTAGTTATTTATATGCTTATTGTTTTTCCCTCTGTTGTCTCAAGCATATGTACTGATTTCAGTGACGTCTTGCATTGAAAGAATACCAGATTGCTTTAAAAGTAGCTGAATGAACCACAGAATATCTTCAGCTTCCACACTGATCATTCACAATCCCCTCTTCTCATTTTTAGAAAAGGAGAAATCTCACTCTAAAATGTGGCCTGCCATCAAATTCATTAAAAGCCACAACAAGAGTAGTGACAGATCTAATTCTCTAGCCCAAACTCTGACAGTCATTCCCATTAATAAATTGTTTCCTAGTTTTCTAAACAGTTTTCACACATGTTAGCAAACGAGTCCCAGTTTTTTTATAGGTGAGGAAATTAAGACTCGGGGAAGTTAAATGGCATGCTAGAAATCTGCAGGCTAGCTTCTGACACCACTGGGACTGAGTCTAAATGTTCTGACTCTGAAGTTCATGATTCAGTCCACCAGAGACTCCAATCCAGGAAAGAAAGAACGTTAACAAATTCATGAAGCAGGATATGAAGTTAGAAGAACAAAATGAAAGACATGAGATGACAAGCAGCTGAGATAACGTGGTCTATAATCATGCTCATAGCTTCAGCTAAATCCTTGTACGCTGAACCAATGTCATAATCAGGCTTATTTAGAAAATATTTGAACTATGCTATAAAGGATTGTATCAGAATTCATATAATGCATATGTGTTTACATCAGCGCTACCTGTGGTATGTTTATGTATTTATATGTGTGTTATAAATACTTGATTTATACATAGATAAGCACACAAACATAGTGTGTTTGTGTGCTTATGTATAAATGTATAGGCACACAGTAATAGAGATAATTATAAGTAGGGTGCAGTATGAATAATTTGCTTAAAATCTGCTAAATAACCAAAACTCTTTAACGTCGTGTTGTTGTTAGTGCTTCCATTCTCCATGTGGATAGGACTACACCACACTTCTCAACTCTGTGCAGTACTTCACGGGTGGAAAGCCTGGTTAAGACAATGTGCTTCCCAAAACAACTGACTCAAAGCCATCCCACGACACTGAGTCCTTTCTCTGGCTCCTTGTAAAGGAAAATGCAAACTGAGCTAGATGTCCTTTTATAAAGGTCCAAGAAAGGAAAATGGATTTTTCCCATCTTTTTTGCTCCTTTGTATTAGCTCATCTTGTCCCATTATGACCCCTTTATTTCTTGTGTTCAGAGCTCAAACATTCCAGATGAGAGTGGGAATGTTGGAAGCCCAGTGCTTCAAAGGCCAATGGGGAGAAGTCCAAGACCCTACAGTGAGGTGAGCAACTCTTGAGGAATTCCCACATCCAGGTGGGAGTGCGAGCAGCAACAAGGCACAAGTCTGTCCTTGACAAAGAACCACGATCAAAGGAGCCCCTGGTCAGAAGTAGACTTTTTTTTTACCCTTTACTTTCACAAAATGGACCTTATATAATGCCAACAGCATTAAATTATATGTCTAATTAGATAAATGACTGCATACACATACCCTTGGTTCTCTTGCTCCCTCTTTTCCTTCTCTCTCTCTCTCTCTCTCTCTCTCTCTCTCTCTCTCTCTCTCTCGTTTTTCCTTTCATTGGAGGACTTTTATCTCCAATGATTGAGCTTTGGTTTGGCCCTCCATCACTGTTTCAGAAAATTTCACAAGAGGGATGGCTGGTGATTTAACTCCTCAAATGTTAACCATGAGCAGTTAAAGCAATTTCTTTATGATGCATCATTGTGGAATGCAGAGACTCCCAGGTTGTGTAGTAAATGTTATTCTAAAGAATTAGAGGTGGGTAATATTTGTAGTTAAATATGACAGTACATGAAAGATATTTTGTTGCCAAGACTGGAATGAATCACTGCTTCTCAAGTCAAAGGTTATTCAATCTCTTTAGGTTCTGATGTTTCCCCTTTCTCTTCTTTTCCTATTTGTTTGTTTGTTTATTTATTTATTTATTTATTTATTTATTTATTTATTTATTTAACTATTTATTTATTTTGCTCCATTTATCACAAACACAAAGCAAAGCAAAAAAATATATATATATATATGTATATGTGTTGCAGGCAAAACACTGTGAATTTCACATCAGCAACCAAGCAACTATTTTTGCCATCTTACCATACGTCTCAGGAGACGAAATGGGAAAATATGGGATGTCATTTTTTTAGTCTATGCATTCTAGACCAGGTCTGTGTTTGTTTTATTCCTTTGGTCTGTGAATTCATAAAAATGATCCTGAGTGAAGGTTGGCTGAATGTTGAACATACTGGAGCAAGCATAATAAAAGCTGCTAATAGTCACGTTTGAACTGGAAAATGAAAATTGGAGAACATAAAATGAAATGTAACAGCCTACATCTTGCAGCTTGTATATCTTACTATTGCTTTAAAAATGTATAAAACTGCTGGAAATGTTTAAAATGCAAGGTCTTTGAATTAAATGTGGATTTTAAATATGTAATCTCTTGACAAATGACCAAATTATGGTAAAATATTGCTCCCTGCCTTCATTGATCATTACCTGTCAGTTACAAATCTGCCTAGAAATGTGGACACTCTCTGCATTTGCTTCTATACATGGAGAGATGTTTGTATATATCCGGGCCATACACATGCACACACACACATGCACACACACTACACACACACACACACACACACACACACACACACACATTTCAATATCTCTCTGAAGATATATTGCCCCTTAAATTGTGACCTGGTATTTGAAACTCTTTATTTGCTTTAATTTCTTTTTAATGTGACGTCTCTGTGCTGATAATTACTGGTTCCTGTTTTGCAATCTGTTTTGAGGTCCATTGCTTTACTAAGACCCACTGCATCTTGGCTGATTTCAAAGTGACACCAGAATATCAATGTTTAAAAATAAAAAAGTTTTGTTTGTAAATCATGTGACCAGCTTCTCTCAACCTGACATGGAAAGTCTCTTGTACTACAGTGTATTTAATAAAAATGATGTCTTAACAATAAATAACATCCTCAAAAAGAGAGACTAAAAATGACATGATTACTTTAAAAATGTATAGAATTTTCATAAGGCATGGTGTGCCCTTTTTCCTGTCTATCTGTCTGCCTATATTTTAGATATGATTACTATAGATGCCTGCAGTTCATTAGTGGAAAGTAAAGAGAGTAAGTAGTCTTCAGCACCAATTTTCTGACTAAGCCCTCCCTAACCTGACACTTTCAACTTATATCTTGGATAGAACTGGCCACATGTGGCCAGTTGGCACTTGAAATGTGGTCAGTGTCACTGAATAAATGAACTTTAAATTTTATTTAATTTCAATTTAAGTAGCCATTTGTAGCTCATGGATACCATGTTAGACAGCATGGAGTGAAAATATGGAATCACCATAATTTCTAAGAGATCAGAACCGAGAAACCCACTAAGGGATTTAAAGTTAATTGCCACACAGACAATGTAACAACCTCCCTATGGATGACTATATAGCTTTTTTTTTCTATGGTACATACAGATTTTTAGATACCAACCCAAGTGTATAAAATGCCACTTTCTTCATTTTCTTTACATCATGCTGTTTAAGTCTATATCTTTCATTGATAAAATCAATCTCAACAATTATTGGGTGTGCCTCTCTTTCTTAGAGTAACCGATGAATCCCAAGTCTCATTGATACCCAGGAAATATGAGTTTCTGATGTACTGTTCAAGCTTTCTTTCTGAATTTGAGCAGAGGGTTGTTGTTTTTCACATGGTCTTATTTTTCTGGCAAGATGAATATTAGAGCAGTTCTCAGCTTTTGTTGTGGATCAGAATCACTTGGAGAACTTAAAAAAATGTAGAAGCCAAAGCTGTACCCTCAACGAATTGGTTTCTATTTAGCCTGAAGGGGGACAATGGATAGGCATTTTGGGGGCAAGGAGGGAAGAAATTATCTAGGTGTTTTTAATGTACAGCTGGGATAGAAAAATATTGTTCTAGGAACTTTATGTCTTGGCCCCAGAGTTTCAATCATCCAAATAGAATTACCTGGCTCTAGACCTAGGATTTGACTCAGCAGAGAATGGGCCAGACAGAGAAGGGCCTAGAACTTTAGTATAAGAATGAGAGCTAGAGCACTAGATAGTTTTGAATAACAGATCATCAGTATCCAAGGAGTTCAAAAGTGAACTATATGTTCTCATAGAAAATGTTTCCTACAAAGAAAGCTCCATGGAAACCAATTATTGCCCAGTGGTTAAGGCAATCAATCAAGCATTCCCCATCAAATTAAAAGGCTGGACTTAAACTCCCCATTATGCCAGAGCAGCCGCAGATTCTCCAAGCATGGGTTCTGATAAGGATCATCCTGCTGCTAACTTGCTATAACATAGAGAGCAACCACAAAGCTTGGACCCAGCCTGTGACCATGAAAACTGAGCTGGCAGGATACACTGGAGTTGAAGTCCTGCCATGTCCTAGGTCAGTGGTTGGCAAACTCATTAGTCAACAAAGCCAAATATCAACAGTACAATGACTGAAATTTCTTTTGAGAGCCAAATTTTTTCAACTTAAACTTCTTCTAACGCCAGTTCTTCAAAATAGACTCACCTAGGCCATGGTGTTTTGTGGAAGAACCACACTCAGGGGGCCAAAGAGCCACATGTGGCTCGTGAGCCACAGTTTGCTGACCATGGCCCTAGGTCACTGAAGGGGAGGGGCCAGAAATTCCTTAATCATATAATGAAAAGCCCTCAAACCCCAAAGTCAGGATTCCTCTTGTCTAAATTCAGTCCTACCAGATTGCTATATGCAGTTCCAGAGAGTGATGGGCAACTGAACTAGAAACACACATACCAGCTACTGATTCTGTCACCATGAATCTTACTCCACATCATGATGTTCCAACAGCCATTTGCTGTATGTACTAACTAGCCATTTGCATGTGTTTGCATGACAATATTGTAATTTTCATTTATTAACTAGAGACCTGGTGCATGGACTCATGCACCGGTGGGGTCCCTTAGCCTGGCCTGTGGGGATCAAGCCAAAACCAGCTTTCTGACAGGGGTCCTGGATTGCAAGAGGGTGGTTCTCGGGTGTGCATCTCAGAATCAGGCTCCCTCCTCTTTGTTTTGGGTGCATCATCTGAGAACCACAGCTGCCAAGTCACCACAGCTCGGCAGCTCCTGTGTTGAGCAGCTGCTTCCTGGTGGTCAGTGTACACCATCGCTACCAGTTGGACTATCAGACGTCAGATAGTGGCTTAGGCTTTTAAATATATAGGCTAGATGGCCGGTGCACAAAATTTGTGCATGGGGGGCAGTGTCCCTCAGCCAGTCTATATCCTCTCCAATTTTGGAACCCCTCAAGGAATTTCTGACTGCCTGTTTAGGCACGATCTAATTGGATGCAGCCTAAATGGGCAGTCAGACATCCCTCTCACAATCCAGGACTGCTGGCTCCCAACCACTTGCCTGCCTGCCTGCCTTCCTGATTGCCCCTAATCGCTTCTGCCTGCCAGCCTGATCACCCCCTAACCAATTCCCTGCCAACCTGATCAATGCCTAACTAATCCCCTGCTGGTCCAATTGCCCATAACTGTCCTCCCCTGCCAGCCTTATCACCTCCAACTGCCCTCTTCTGCTGGCCCAGTTACCCCTAACTTCTCTCCCCTGCCAGCCTGGTCACCCCTAACTGCCCTCCCCTGCCAGCCTGGTTGCCCCCAACTACCCTCCCCTGTAGGCTTGGTCCCCCCCAACTGCCCTTCCCGGCTGGCCTGGATGCTCTAACTGCCCTCCCCTGCAGACCTAGTCTCCCCCAACTTCCCTCTCCTGCAGGCCCAGTCACCCATAACTGCCCTTCCCTAAAGGCCTGATCGCCCCAACTGTCCTACCTTGCAAGCCTAGTCCTTCCCAACTGCCCTCCCCTGCTGACCATCCTGTGGTGGCCTTCTTGTATCCATATGGGGGTATACATCTTTGACCACATGGGAGTGGGCCATCTTGTGTGTTTGGAGTGATAGTCAATTTGCATATTTCTCTTTCATGAGATAGGCTTTTTGTTGGCCATTTCCTACAATTAGTATGTAAGTTTTATATCAGAGAGATTTTAGTGTCTTTGGTTTTCTAAGATGACTCCTGTCATGACACTTAGGTGGTACTCAAAACATTTTTGAATGTGTTAGTTGATGAGTGAAAGATGGATGGATTTTAAGGAACTTAAAAGTTCAAGAAATTAGGCAGGTAGTAAAGGTATACTGATGCTTAGAAACCAGAGGTATAACCAATAGCAAGTCATTTTAACTCTCCCAAGCCTTAGATTACTTATTTCCCAACTATCTAATAGGCTTTTTCCCCAGGTTCAGCTGAACTAATTCATGCCTTAAAACCATAAATTAGTATAAATGACTTTAAATATTGTCAAATAAAAGGAGAGTTGGTTTCCTTCCAGACTTAGTTTAGGAACCTCAGAAGAAACAAGGTTAGCATGACTGAAAATAATAATGAGTAGGCTTTAATTTCCAAATGGAAAATTGAGTTACCATGGTGGTAAAAAGAATCCATATTTTCAGAAATATCAAGAGTCCCTTGGAGAGGAATTCCCTCTATGCTTGCTGGAAATTACACCAAATGAAAAAGCATAAAAATAAATCTGTACTATCAGCATCTTTTGGGTGATGGTTATTTGGTTCAATTGGATCTAGCCAGGGAACTTTTCTATACTGGACTTTCAGAAAGCACTTTACAAAGTTATTAGTACCTTCTCAGTTCTAGAACAGAAAGTTTTGGAGACAAATAGTGGCCTCTCTGGCTTTGGGGTAGAAGGGTGAATATGATAGAATGGCTCTCCTGGCTCTCTTGGCTCGCCTACAGCATCACAGATCCATAGGGTTGACAGGGCCATAGAGGGAAGTCCTGTGCACATCCTTGCCTAGAGTCTAGCGCTAGTGAGAGTGAATTTATTTGAACACCTCCCCCTGACGCCCAAGCCCCTAGTCCCAGTCCATTTGCCTTTTACAAAGCTTCCTTAGCAAGCACTTCCTGGTGCTGAACCAACGAATGCCTCTCATGGGCTTAAAACTCCTGGGAGTACACAGAAAAACTCTTATTCATTATGACTTGGCATCCATTTATGACTTCTTGTGGTCTTCCTCCCACATCCATCCCTCTACAGAAAATTCTGGGTGCTTGCCAAGTACCTAGGAGGAAGGGCAAGGAACTTAGTTCTGTCTAATAAAGCTAGTGCCCAGTCCACAACTCCCTTGTTACTCTTTAGTTGCATCAGCCCACCTGTTCTTCAGGATGCTACGCATTCTTAGCACAGGATAAAGAAACTTTTTTAAGGGATCAGAGAGATTAAGAATGAGGTGTGTCTCCTTCTCTAGTAAAAATAATTTATCAGTTGTATCAAGACAATTAAGATACCTTCCCACTACTCTCATATCTCAGGACCATCCAAAATATCCTTGGATGTCATTAAAAACAAGGAAGAGGAGGAAGTTTGAGTTTCCATGGGATAGTAAGCTTTGCCATCTCTGATGAGAGAAAAAAACAAGGTAAAAGGCATTGCTTATTAGTCTACTCAGCCAAGAGTGGGGGTGTTTGCTAACCTAAAGATAGCCTTAATTTTATTTGTTTTTCCTAAGGAACATCTGCTTGTACAATGATTAGGCACTGGCATTCATTAACACAGGAAGTAAAGTGTCTGAGGTTTGTGTCACTGGGAGTATCCGAGAACAAAATAAGACAGATACTTGTGGGAGTGATTTCTGAGCATTTTTCGCACTTTGCAAAGATTCAGCCCAGGAGATTGTCTAGTATTCACTGTGGTCACTGTGAGTTCAGTTAACTGTAGTCGTCAGGAGTTCATTCTCCCTGTGAACTGTGGGAAAGGATGGATGATGGATGACTTTGACCATGTGTCCATGGCATGTGAATATAGGTCTAATGAGGGCCTAGTGGCAGCAGCATCTCAGAAGATGTTTGCTGAATACATGAATAAATTTCTCAGGCACGCACTGCAAAGAATACAGAACATTCTGTGCACCCTTTCTGTATTCCAAAGTGCATTTACATTTCTTATGTCATTTTCTTCTTCTTAACTTTCCTATGAGGACTGGAGCACAGGTTCCCCTTATCCCATTTTACAGATAAGGGTCTGAGTTAAGAATAGAGTCAGAACTAGAAGACAAATTTCCCAATTCTTGAATTCCAATTCTTAGAACACAGTCATCTGGCCAGTGACTTTAAGGAAAACTCCCCAGATTCTTAGTTCTCATTTTTTTTCCCCAATGAAAACATGGGCATAGTTTTATTATAACTCTGTGTTATTTGTAACATACTACTAGACAGAGAATTGAAGGCACAGGTGACATGACAAATTTCTTGCTTTGTTGCTGAGTCAAAAGCTGGTTTAAATCTCATTTTTTTATTATCTGGTAATCTAAAATAAAATAAATTATAAAATTAAATTTTATTTTGGCTAGAAAGTAAATGCACTTGTTTTGAAAGATATTGTTTTCTGTAATTTTCAAACATAGCTTAAAAGATGAAAAATACTTAACTTTGTGTGATATTTAACAGTAAATCTGATTTTTTAAAAAGCAGTGTTTCAGAATTAGCGGCACACATATACTAAAACTTAGTTCTCATTTTTAAGATCAGAATATAGTGTCAGTATAGCTTTACCCGTTGCCTCTTTCCACCCTCCTTCTTGGTTTAAAATATAGCAAAAGTGATGCTATTACAATTTTGATTCTTTAACTTGTTAAGTATTACATGAAAGGTGTGATAAAGAGGTAATAATAAAATTTAAAAGTCAGTTTTTGCACTTACAAATCTACTCTTCAACACTTAATTGAAAAGTCATTTGAAAAAAAATACAAAATGCAGGAACTAATTGGATTTTTCCCCATTAATTAAAGGAGAGAATTAACTCCATAGAGACATGATATGACATGGTTCCTTGGGTAGGAAAAGAAGGTGGGAGTATATGTCATACTCTAATAAAGCTGGAGATTTGGAGCAAGCTTTTGGGTGCTCAACCTATCTCATCACAGTAGAAGAAACTGAGGCACAGAAAAGTCATGAAGAGTCATGCTAGAGGCAGTGCTCACTCTTTCTCCCAGGTTTCCTAATTTCCAGAGATACTACAGCTGTGGTACTTATATTCTATTTTATTGACTCCTTATAACTGAAGCAAGCATTTTGATCATAATGATCCACAGTGATGTGTACACACCAGGGCATATGTGCATATATGCATGTGGGTGTGTGTCCACAGCATGCCTTATTTGTTCCTTCATCCTCCCTTCCCCCACAAAACAGACACCTATAATCAAGCTCTATAAACGGAGTGCATTTACATTTTAAGTATCTACAAAATAAAATTAAAATGTTTCTCCTAGCCTTGCTGTGTCTCGATAATAAGAATGAAAAACCAAACCACACCGCTCCCTAAATTTTAGTTATCCCCCATTTCCCGATTTCACTTAGGAGCTCAGTCCCCAATAACAGGGTTGGGAAAACTGTATAAACAGCTCCCAGTTTCAGTCCCACATATGAGGGTCCCACCTTCTAGCTCCAATCTTGGCTCTTGGAACCTGCTGCCCTCTTGGGACACAGTCCGCCTTCCACCATCCTCCAGTATCCCTCTCACATCTTTTTAAAGAGATATTTTGGGAAGCAGCACACGCACATCCAGAGACCAATTACTCAATCTCCTAGCAAGTATGGAGATGATGGAAGTATAGCCCTTTGGTCTCCTAGCAACAGCAAGGGGGAGGCTGGAAAATGAGCTGGTTGCCCAGCACCACCCTGCGTAGAAGGCATTTGCGCATTTCACATTTCGCTTTTGTTGCCTTTGACGGCCATTTCTAAAACCGGCTCTCTGTTCTTGGGGGAGTTTAGGCACTTAACTTATTCTTTTAAAAGATCTCTGCTGACATCCACAGGTCCTAAAATTAACATCTCAAGCTTTCACAGACCGGAAATGTTCTAAAAATAGAGAGCCCCAACTTGGTCTTCCTCCTTTGTTTGTTAGGAATGTGTCCAGTCCCCTACTTCCTCCATGCCCTCTCTCACCTTTACACATATTCACCCCAGATGTGGACATTCAAGCACTTCTTTTCTTTTTTCCAAATTTTCAACTCTGCTCTCTAGAAAAATAAAAAGATTACAAGTCACTGGGCATCTGATTCAGCTTTTTTTTTTTTTTTAACCTAAAAAATACTCTAGCTAGAGCAGATTTCCACACCTGTTGTCTCAACACCTCCATGATCTTCATCTCTGCTCTACTATTCCCACAGAAAATGTGTCATTGACAAAGGAAATATTTTATTAAATTGAGTAAGAGTTGATTAAATGAGGGAGGAAAGTATGAACTAGCATGATAGCTAACCCTCTTGAGTGGAAATACCCAGGGTCACAAGGGAGAAGGCTGTTGAGTGACAAAGCAGTTATTTCTATTGCTTATGGGAGTGGGATATTTGGGGGAAGAGAAATAGAAGTAGGATCAAAGAGAGAGATGTGGGATTTCCATTATTAATAAAAGAAAACTGAAAGTATGGGAGAGTTGAGGAGAGCTGGGTCTGTTCTAAATCCAAGACCCACATCTGTTATTTCTGACCCAGCGAACTCTCAACTTTGGAAGCCCTCAGAGGGTTAAGGCTTCTGGCAAGGCTTGAGGATAAGGGAGGGCCAATAGGAATGCCAAGGACTGAAATAATTTTTTTGAGGAATTGCCAAAGACCAGGAGGTGGGACACAGAGTGCTTTGTTGCAGGAACATTGATTGAAAGAACAGGACGAGGCACTAAGCCTGCCCTTCCGTACTAAGTTTACCTCTTAAATATTGGGTATAGATAATGATGGCTAAGATGAGAAGCTGGGATTCTTAGGTAATCTTCCAAATTTTATGTCAGCCAAGTAAGATGCTGTTGTTTTTTTTTTAATAAGCAAAGAAGTGTCTCCATTTTTCCTCCCCTTCCTGTCTATGCCCTGGTTCACTCTTCCATGTGTCAGGAAGTTTGCACAGATAATTCCATTTCCATCAGCCTCCCCCTCTGGGGCCCAGTTAACCAGGTTCACTTCTTTTCTAGTCCTTCTGAGCAAGTTCCAGAAATCATGACCACCTCACTGTAATTCAAAGCTGAACAATTTAGTTCTAAAGCTCTACTAGAAAAGGAGAAGAGAGACAAGTCTCACACTGTCTCTGAATTCCGAGACATCTATGGAGAGACCTATAGCCACCCAGGGGCACATGAGCTCCTTTGCATTCCTCAGCCTGACTCAGTAGCTAAAGTGAGCCTGGTCTGAAAAGCTGAGGGATTGTGAGAAGGGGAAGGATGGTCAGAAGGGAGAGATGAATAAGGTAGAGCAGGACCTGGTCACTGCTGTGTTTATCAGTTATGCCCTAGAAGTGAGAAATTGGGCAGAAGTAACAAGACTTCAGGAAAAGGAGTTTTACCTTCAGGTGTCCTCAGACTTTATAGGTGTGGACTATAGAAAGTCAACCTAGCTTAGTTGTCTGCTCCCTGCAAGATCACTGGAATCTGCTGGTTTCACAAAGAAGGATGAATCCATCAGGACTCTCCCCTGGCTCCCTTAGCACCAGCTTCAAGAAGAACATGAAGTTAGATATTCTGGGCCCTCGAAGGGCATCCACATGTGCAAGTATGAAACAGGATGGCAGTTCATGGAAGTCCATCTGATAGTTAAGGGCAGGGCCAGAGGCCATATCTCAAGACTGTGAACTTAAGGCCAGTCCTCTAAACTTTAGAGTTTAAAGCCACGCTGGCTCTTCGATGACTGACCACCAGCTTGAGCTTTCTGCATAAAGCTATGATCCTGACTTACAGATCAAAATGGAACAAGAAGCAGGGCCATAGTTTCTGACAAGGGAGCTACAAGACTCTGAAATAACTTTCTTCCACCATTTTGCTCAGGATCAGTAAATGTTCAGTAAATCCCATGAGCTGCCTCTTAGGATTTCCTAACTTTATGGACAAATACATGCAGAGCAAAGCACAATTCTCCAAATTGTTATTTCTGAGCCTGCTGAGGTTGATTCTTTATTTCATCACTTAACTGAAGTTCTGCATGTTCAAGTTCTGCTCTGACACGGGCCTTTGTCAGAAGCCCAGTTACCATGGCAGTGCCTCCAAAATAGAACAAGTCCAACCCACATCAATAGATGGTACAATAAATAGAATAAGTACTACTTACAATACATTATTCAGTTTCTACTGGGTAATAATTTGTGCAGAGAGTTGAAAATAGCTACACCCCCCTTCATTTAATTAAAGGATAACAATTCTACAATTGGGAAATGCATAGTGTTTATATCAGAGTGGAACTTGTGTGGCTGTGTGATGAAGAGGCCAGAATCATTGTTGAATTTGCTCAAAAACTTAATGTGCAAAAGCTAGTGCCACTCTCTCTTAAACCCCAACTTATTGTGTGGTTTAGTTCGAAGCACCAGCTAAGTATGAACTAAGACTGCTACCTAAGAACCATGTCGGTTTTTCTCAATAGTTAGGCGGGCATTTCTCTGTTTCCCATGGCCATTCTTGTGTACTCCTATTGTCCCGGGACATCTATTTCCTGCTTCAGATAAAAAGTATCTAAGCGCTCTAATTATAGGTAACCATAGGGCTCAGGAGGCTGGTGGAAGACTCCTCTGACCCACCCTTATAGTAACTATTTTAGAGACTATTGCATAATTTGGGCTGTTTATGAGCAAATAGATACCCCAGGGCCTCCAGGCACCTGTGTTCTCCAAATGGCTCTTCATCTTGGACAAAGTAAACAGCTTGATCAAGAAGGAAATGCACTGCCTTTGAAATCTAGACAGGCCTGGGTCCATAACCAATTTTGCCTCTAACCCTGTGCAAGTCTCTCAGTCTTGATTTTATACAGATGTAAAGTGAGGGATAACAACTCTCTACTTTAACTGGCTTGCTGTGGAAGTTGAATGATGTGTAGGTACAAGTGCCTAACACAATGGCTAGTCTATGATATGAAATTAATATTAGTGTATTTTGTTTTCTTACAACAGCTGTAGCTAACATAGTAGACATCCCAGAGTGTCCTTTGAAGTCATAGGAATGGAACTAGTGTAATCGCATAGGACCCCAGTCTCACAAGGGGCCACATGATCGGTTTTATGTTCTATTGATACCATCTTAAAATTCTTACCAATTTTATTTTTGAACTTATGCCTTGTAATGAAGTCCAATGGTAGAATGGAATATGCATGTGCACAGGGGAGAGAACCAGGTAACAGTGTGCACACACACAAGGGCTCAGGTTCATGGACACAGCAGGCAATGTTCAGTGTGCATGTCAAGCAGTTGACCTGACTGCCTGGTGCACATAAGGATATCTGGGACAGGTGAAGACCCTTAAGACACAAAGGGGTGCCTGAGCTGGGACAGCAACAGCAACAGCAGCAGCAGAAGCAGCAGCTGCTGCAGAAGCAGCAATGGTGACAGCCCTGGAAGAAAGGAGAGACATCTTGTGAGTTCAATGTTGAGAGCTTTCCCATCCAGCCCTGGACCCTTTTCCTATAGTATCTGCATATATATATATATATATATATACTCTCTGGCCTGAGCACCAAATAGGAACTGCCAGTGCTCTACCAGTAAACATTTCAGTAAATTATTACAAAATTAAAGTGTAATGTTGTGATTTATAATAAGAAATGTAGATTTGGCCCTAAATGGTTTGGCTCAGTGGATAGATTGTCAGCTTGCGGACTGAAAGGTCTCAGGTTCGATTCCGGTCAAGGGCATGTACCTTTGTTGCAGGAACATCCCCAGTAAGAGGTGTGCAGGAGACAGATGATAGATGTTTCTCTCTCATCGATGTTTCTAACTCTCTATCCCTCTCCCTTTCTCTCTGTACAAAAATCAATAAAATATATATTTTTAAAAAGAAATATAGATTTGATCGCCATCTCCAT
This sequence comes from Lasiurus cinereus, assembly GCA_011751065.1. NCBI lineage: Eukaryota > Metazoa > Chordata > Mammalia > Chiroptera > Vespertilionidae > Lasiurus > Lasiurus cinereus. The sequence continues at coordinate 16,594,728 of JAAGEH010000226.1, read as the reverse complement.
TTCTGGCACAAATTCTAAAACCCCTGGAATTATGTAAGTCCTGAGAGCAACAAAGATGTCTTCTGTTCTGTTGATGATGCAACTTTTGGAAAAGGTGCAGGTAGGTTTCCAGGACAATCAACCATATAATTAGAAGTTTGAACTTTCAGTCCCACCCAGTGACCTCTAGTGTGGGCAGAGGGGCTAGAGTTGAATCAGTCTCCAATAAAGGTTTGATCAGTCATACCTATGTAATGAAGTCTCTATGAAAACACACACACACAAAAAAAAAGGATTTGGAGAGCTTCCGAGTTGGTGAGCATGTAGAGTTTTGGGAGGGTGGTGAGTGGCATGCCTGGAGAAAGCATGGGAACTCCACCCACTGCTCCCATATCTTGCCCTATGTATCTCTTCCATCTGGCTATTTCTGAGTTATGTGTTTTTATAATAAACTGATGATCTAGTAATTAAAATATTTGTCTGAGTTGTGCTAGGAAGTTAAAACCAAGAAGGGAGTTGGAACCTCTATAGCCTGTCAATCAGAAGCACAAGGGACAACTTCAACTTGCAACTGGCATTTGATGTGTGTGTGTGTGCCGTAGGGATTGGAGGGAGAGGTTAGTCTTATAGGACTGAGCTCTTCACCTTGGAATCTGATTCTGTGTGCAGGCCAGTAGGGTCAGAATTGAGTTGAATTGTGGAACTCCCAGTTGATGTCCCAGAATTGTTTCGATGTGCGGGGAAACGTCTCCTCCCTGCCACACACACACAATGAAATGGGTCTGGAACTCTTTAGAAAGCACACACATGGACATTGCAATGAAACATATCAGGGAGTTCCTAGAATTCTTCAAATAGTTTAGAAGTTCTGATTTTAAAACTTGCTTCAAAATTGGAAAGTAGAGATCCAAAGGTTTAAAAATAGAAATTATATTTAAAAATTGCTGCTTTCAATGAAAAAGAATAGCAGTTTCATACAAACTTCCCAATGAACCAATTATTAACAAGAAAACCAAATTTAAAATTAACATTTTCTTGTCATCGAAGATATAGCAATAGACCACATAACAGACATTTTGAGTTCTATACAAATCATGAGGTCACTTTAGTTTTTTTTTGTACAAACTGTACAAGTTACCAGAAATGTCACAGAAAGCATTAGAATGCCATCTTATAAATTTATGTTTAAAATTAAACTCAGACTTACACAAAAATGAGTTGTATAAAGAGTTAAATCTATTTAGAAAAAGATTTAGAATCATGATTTGGATGTAGTAAAATCTTATTTTGAAATAATTTATCAGAAATTGGTCCCAATGCTGTCATAGCCTATAATCTACCCTTCACAGCTCCAGTAATGTTGAAATCAAGAGAAAAATCCCTCTCAAAATTATAAGTTATTTGTGACATTACATTTACCAAAATCAACTGACATTGTTTTCAATTATATCACTGAGAATAAAGTTGCTAAGCTTTGATGAATTTGTAGAAAAGTGAGCCACAAAAAAATCACATGATCAATCAAGATATTGCATGAAGAAAACTTTATTATTAGTTGTACTATATAAAATTATGGTGCCCCAAATATTAACAAACTCCACATGGCCTTTCTTCCCAGTACTTTACCTCAATTCCCATAGGGTTTCTCAGGCTCTATGACCCAAATAGCAGGACTGCTTGCACTTCACTATAGTCCTGCTACAAAGCCCTTTCCTGCTATGAATACTTGAAGTTGGTAGCCTTTCACATCATTCAGTGTGGGAGATAGACCCTAGGATGGCTCCATATTTACCCTCAGTATAATATATTTCCCTTGGGTGTGGGCACAACCTGTGATTTGCTTTTATTCCATAGATTATGGTATATGTGATGGGCTGTCATTTCTTATATCCTTGATATTTTTAATGATGCAAATTGACAGTATCCTTGTGAGCCTCCCATCTATTGTGCTCCATGAGCATGCTATATCCCATCAGCCATCCCCATAACTCTCTTCAGGTAAGGCCCAACCTTGCCACTCAATATTATAATTGTGTTCGTCTGGCTTATGATGATTAAATATGGCTACTCTGCCTCTATTATTTTAGGGTCTATTCTCCCCATTGCTATCAGTGAGGCTAATTCTGTAATAGGTCTGTCCTACTGTCAGCTCTGGCCCAAGAGAGTCACTACTACTGATGCTGGTGCCCCCTTTCTAGTGTGTAAGTTGGGAGTTTGTTCTTTGGAGTAGGACTACTCTGGAAAGTAAGTCCTGTACCCAGTTCTCAGATCTCTGTGCCCTTTCTCTGAGGACATGAGAATCTCTTAGTAAAATGCCAAAGAGATCCTATGCATTTCCATTAATGCTCTCAGCTTTTTATCTTTTTTTTAAGAATAGAGTTTATTATAATTTCCACTGAACTTTCCATTAATGCTCTCAGCTTTTTATCTTTTTTTTAAGAATAAAGTTTATTATAATTCTTTTTTATTGTTGACAGTATTACAGATGTCTCCCCATTTCCCTACTTTACCCCTGTCTAGCCAACCCCCATCCACCCTAGCTTTTCACCACATTATTTTCTGTGTCCATGGGCTCTGCACATATGTTCTTTCGTTAATCTCTTCCCACCTTCCCACCTCCCTTCCCTCTCAGATTTGTCAGTCTATTCCATGTATCCATGCCTCTGGACCCTCCCCACCCCCCCCCTTTTTTTTCAGTTTAGCCTTCACCTGAAGATATTTTTTTCCATTGATTTTCAGAGAGAATGGAAGATGGGCAGGGGAGAAAGAGAGAAATATCAATGTGAGAGAGACATATGGATTGGTTGCCTCCTGCATGTACCTGACAGGGGCTGGGGATCGAACCTGCAAACCAGGTATATGCCCTTGACTGGGAATTAAACCTGAAATCCTCTGGTACACAGGCTGATGCTCTAACCACTGAAAAACACTGTTTATTGGATTACACATACGAGTGAGATCTTGTGATACTTTTTTTTCTCTGACTAGTGTATTTCACTAGTGTATTAGCATAATAATGCCCAGGTCCATCCATGCTATTGCAAACAGAGAAGAGATCCTTCTTTTTTACAGCTACATTGTATTCCATGTGTAAATGTACCACAGCTTTTTTATCCACTCATCTACTGATGGGCACTTGGACTCTTTCTATAGCTTAGCTATCTACACTAATAAAAGAGAAAATGCTAATTGATTGTACCTCTGCTACGCCCACAGCCAATCAGGAGTGATATGCAAATTAACTCAGCAAAGATGGAAGGTAAATTTAGATACACAGGCGGCACAGGTAGCACCCTATGCTGATGGCGGGATCCAAGCCACAGTTGGGGACTTGGCAGGTGGTGGGAGCAACACCCTGGGCTGCCTGCCAGGGTCCAGGCTGTTCTGGGATCACAGGGTGAAGAGCCCAGGCCAAGCTGCCCTGCGATTATGGGGTGGAGAGGCCAGGCCCCTGGATGATGGCGGGGAAAACAGGCCAGGCGCAAGCGCTGGGGCAGAGAGGTCAGGCCAGGCCACCCTGTGATCACAGGGGGAACAGGCCAGGGTGAGTTGATCTACTATCACGGGGCGAAGAGGCTAGGCTGCCAGGTGATGGCGGGGCCCAGCTACCTCAGGATCTTGGGGTGGAGAGGCCAGGCTGGGCTGCCCTGCAATCACCGGACCTACAAGCTAGGCAGAGCCTGGCCAAGCAGTTCCGGCGATCCCAGGTAAAGAAGCAGCTCAGTTGACCAACCTGCACTAGGGATCTCCTGGGGGCGTGGTGCAGAGTCCAGGGCCTCTAGCCTGCAGCCAGGGGAAGTCTCCCTCTCCCCAGAGTTAGGAGCACCAACCCAGGTCTACCCAGCAACCTGGTCCTGACTGCGGGAGTGCATTCCTGCTGGCTGGGTTTGATTCCCATGCATTAGCAGTAGGAGACCAGTTAGTGCTGTGTGTCTGGGTTTTAATTGGACAAATGCCTTGCAGTCCCAGTTGCCAGCTTAGCAAAATCTTTTAGGAGAAAAATTCTCTCTGGGTTTCCTCAACTTCCCTCTGCCTCTTCTCACCCCTCTGTAAAGGCACAGAACAAGTGAGGCCCCATAAATAAAGATCAGAGATCTCCAGCAAGAGTGGGCCTCTCTCATCACGTTCATTTGGACTGGATGGCATTTGAGTATTTATCTAGGCACCATGACAGAGAAACACAAGCTCAAGTCATGATCTCTGTCCTTAAAAAATTCACAATCTTATTAGAGCGAGTGGATGATAAAAGTGTGGTAATAACATCAGAATATAAAGCAACAACACAGGAACAGAGGCAATTGCTAGGATGGATTTCCAATAATTAGTACAAAGAGTATGTGCTATGAATTAAATAAAAAAATATATATGTGTAAGTAGCTGCTTCATGAGTACAGCATTCCTTCCTATTTTAAAGGAAACTGAATTCCATTTGAACTGTATACTATGCTATGATATCTGAGGCACAGGACAAGGGAGGCCCTAAGTGTACTATGCTTTGATATTTGAGTAATTCTTTATTGTTCAATGTAACTTATTTCTGTTGTGTGATAGTTAAATTGTGTGATAGTTAAATTACTAGAATAATACATCTTGCTATAAAATATTACCAGAAGATCAAATGATCAGGTGACATTTATTGTCAGTTGTCCTTACCTCCCCTCCCTTGTCAGCCTGGTCACCCCCAACTGCCCTCCCCTGCTGGCCATCTGTGGCAGCCATCTTGTGTCCACATGAGGTTGGCCATCTTTAACCACATGGGGACAGCTATCTTGTGTGTTGGAGTGATAGTCAATTTTCATATTAGGCTTTTATTATATAGGATGTTCTTTGGGTCAATATTTAGGGAAAGGAGACTGAAGAAGAAATACTGGCCAGAGATAAAAGTTGAGCTACCCGCATGCCCAACAGCAGGCTTGGCCAAACACCAAGGCTTTCTGAAGCTAGATAATCCATGAGAGTTGGCCTAAGAGAGCCAGGCTTCTATATAGCCATATTGACCAGACATGAAGGTGGGACACCATAGGAAGGGGCATGAGTTTGGCCACCGGGCTTTCTCCAGGGAAGAAGACCTGAAAATACTACTGGATGAAGGCTTTCTGCTGAAAGTATTCCTAGCATGTGGTGCAAAAATTCTTTCATTAAAGGGACACTTGGGCAATGTATCCCAGTCATTAATCAATTTAATTTCTGTCCTATCTCCTCCATATGTAAAAGTCAAAGATAGTATGAGAAACAGGCACATCTCCTATGCAACATACTAGAACATATAGGAAAACATTCTGGGCATCTGGAATAACAGACTATTATCTTGAAAAATTGTATAACCCAGGGTCAGCCTCATGTCTAGGTAAATTAGGTAGCCTCTTCTATGTTTTGAGTGGCCCAGAAAAGCTTTATGCCTTAAAATCTCTATTCAACTTTAAAATCTCAGGTACTGTCTTAATGTCTTCCCATTATCCTCACTTCTCACACTCTAAGAAATAATTTGGGGTAGTTATAAACCTTTATGCATCCAAATAATTAAAGGTAAAATATCCCACCCAAATTCCATTTGCTAAAGGCCACTTTCCCCAGAAAAGGAAGCCTAAAAGCTAGATTAATGACTATATTAAGGTTCTGAAAAATCTGTTTTATCAGCATCGTCAAGAACGATCCAAAGAGCTAAAAATTATTAATGTAGAGGGTAGATGAAGGGCAGGGTCTAGGATTTGTTCCCTAAACCTGTGTAGCCACATGATACTACATGGAATATAGCTCTGAGGTGTCCCTCCTATAGGCATATTCACAGCCAGCTAATCACAGATCTTATCTAATAGCCTACAAATAAGGTGTCCTTAGAAGACATGGACACTATCAGAGGAGATGGAGAGACATTATATGGGAATGGGTGATTTTACTGTAGCTCACTTCTGCTGCAAAAATTTGCCCTAGGTCCCATGAGCTGGTATATTGGTTTTGTGTGTCCTGCTCTAATTTGATATTTTTTAAAATATGTTTTTAATGATTTCAGAGAGAGGAAGGAAAAGGAAGAGAGAGAAATATCAATGATGAGAGAATCATCCATTGGCTGCTTCCTGCATGCCCTGCACTATGGATCAAGCCCACAACCCAGGCATGTGCTCCAACCAGGAACTGAACTGTGATTTTCTGGTTTATAGATCCATTGAGCAACACCGGCTGAACATTATTTTCATTTTTAATGAATTGGTTAGGTCTCCATGATGAGAGAGGGTGAGGAACAAGGATTTACTAGTGGAAGCCTGGCAGCCTTGTGTTTTGAATTTCAGCTATCTGTCAAAAATTCTTTGACTTAGGGCAGCTCCTCAAAAGAGGCAAAAGTCTGTTTTTTTGTTTTGTTTGTTTGTTTTTGTTTTGTTTTTTTGTGTGTTTTTTCTTGAGAGAGGGAGAAAGAGAGAGAGAGAGAGAGAGAGAGAGAGAGAGAGAGAGAGAGCGTGTGCGTGTGTGTGTGTGTGTGTGTGTGTGCGCGCGCGCGCTCCCCAAGAATTTGATTCCCTCTTTCCCACTTCCCCTTGGGTGGGGAAGTATATAAAGTACCTGTCATCAGGAGTAGTCAGAACTAAGAGCGAGGACTGCAGAACAGATGGCAAAACCCAGGCAGACAAAGGAGAGTGTGAGGTATAAGGAAGCTATATTCCCTTTTCCCATTTCCTTCTTTTATAAATTTTAACCTTTTAACACAAACTTGTCCCAGGATTCTTATTCCTGTGCTAGCTCTTTACTTATTATTCCAGTTTACTCCTAGATCTGCTAAATGAATATAGTAAATGACTGCTGAAGGTCGACCAGATGGCTGGATGACTTCATTTACTCTCTCTTTGGGAAAACAATTGAAAGAAATCACGGTTACTCATTCTCCTGCAGGCAGGGGTGTACAATTATTGCTTCTGAAAATGAAAAGATAAACATGCTTATTGTGTGCCTGGAAGCTCTGGGGATCTGGGGACACTTTCTGCCCCACCATTTTACCACAGCACATAAGGAATTCATTGTACACCTTGCTGAGGGAAAGAAGCACATTGTATATTTCAAATATCAAGATCTTACTTTTAGGATTAGACTATGTAGTTGACACAGAGAAAATACTTTCAAGATGTTGTAGAAAAAAAATACACAAAAACCTCAAAACTCTAACAGTTAGTCTAACTCTTTAGAACTTGATATTTTCAGCACCTGCAGTTTCATATCTCTGTGGGGTAGGAGTGTGTATTATTTCTCAGAGACCATAACCCAGACTTTCATGCTCACGTATGAGTTCTCCCAAAAGAAAGCAGGGAGGAGACAAGAACCCTTCCCAAGAGTTTAAAAATATTTCCAGATATGAGAGTTTTAGAGAACAGTTCCCTCCTTGGGGATTTCCAGACTTCTCAACCTGAAAGGCAGGCAAGCATATGTCTTTACATTTTCCACTCACACTAGATCCCATGGTAAGTCCAGGACATAGACTGGTTTTCTCTACCTGTGCAGCAGCATTCAGGCGACCAGTGGGGAAGGACCAAACAGGCATGGATGGGGCATTTGTAGTCACACCTGGGTCCTGACCCATTCCCATTCTCAGTTATGTGATCTTTCTGTGCCTCAGTTCCCCTGTTTGTAAAATGGACTTCAAATGGCTATTGCAATAAATAAATGAGAATAATAGGCAATAAAGTCCCTCTATAAAGGAGACACTCTATAAATGCATGTGTGGTTTAGTTCCACAAGAGCAGAATTGTCTTGATCATCAGCACTTGCTAGTAGGTGCTCACAAATATCTGTGGAATAAATGAACCATATTAATTCTTTTCCATTTCCCATCACTTTCACCCTATAAACGAGACAAAATGTTTCACCTCCAATGAAGGAAGGACTACAGCACTTTATCAGGAAAAGCCATATCAGTGCCTCACTTCCTAGATTCATGCACTCTTATATTCTGCTGGTGAGAATATCAATTGACACACCATTTTAGAAAACAATTCAGAAAAGTAGTCTACTGAAGTTGAACACACATGCACCTTGAGACCAGCAATTCCATTCCTAGGTATATACTCCTAAGAATAAACCTTAGTATGCAAGTCCACATCTACTAAAATATTAAAGTGGGAAATAACAAACAATGGAAAACAACCTTAATGCTAAGCTTCCCTGAACTACACTCAGCATCTCAGCATCAAACCCCATGGCTTTGAACTGTGTTTATGAGCATCCGTGCTTTATCTCAATTTGATGTATCCTAAAGTATCAGAAAAGCCTAAGAGAGCTCATGAGCATGTTAACACTTAGTGTAAAATTGTTCATAAGTGTTTAGATTGTGCTGAATTAAATAATGACATTTTGTGTGTGTGTTGAAGTTGCCTACATCCATTGTTGGTACTCTTTTCACACAGAAAAAATGTTGAGAGCTTCGGAAGTTACTATTGGTTCTGCTAATAGCCAAGTGGACTCTTTCAGTCAGTATCCAATAGTGGGTAAAATGGAATGTCTATGTCTTGAGTGGATTCAAGCTTGTATAAAGCATGGTGTTCCATTATCATATACTTAAGGAGAAATCAGTCAGTCTTTTTAATAAGTGAAACAACATTTTACAAACATTATGTCTACTTTATACAGGCTGTGAGTTTATATCATTCCTGCTTTTACTATTTTTTAGTGTTATTTTAGATTTATGCATTATTTGGTATAATTTAGTAGCTTATTTTTAGGATCTTGGAATGCTCAACATTTTTCCATATAAATTAATGGTAATTGCTTTTTTGTTTAATGCAATTTTGGTTTATAAGAAGTTTCATAGGAATGCTCTACTTTCAGATAGTGGGGAAAATCTCTATTGCTTAGAGATCAAACATACATATGTAATTAAAGTATAAAGAAAATGCAAGGGCTGAAACCGATTTGGCTCAGTAGATAGAGCGTTGGCCTGCAGACTGAAAGGTCCCGGGGTTGATTCCGGTCAAGGGCATGTACATTGGTTGCGGGCACATCTCCAGTGGGGGCGTACAGGAGGCAGCTGATCGATGACTCTCTCATCGATGTTTCTAGCTCTCTATGCCTCTCCCTTCCTCTCTGTAAAAAAATCAATAAAATATATTTTTAAAAAAAGAAGAAAATGCAAGGAATAACAAATTCTATATTCAGAATAGGCCTCTGAGATGGGGGGAGGGAATTGAAATCAGAAAATATAATACAGAAGAAATTGACACAGAAGAGTATTGGCGATTTAGGGTGTTTAAGGAAGGTGATGAGCATCAAGGTGTCCTAAAAAATGGAAATGTATACTTGAAAAGAAATTTATCATGTAAGAGCTGAAGGTACCTATAGCACTAGCTCCACCTGTCCATTCTAAAAATAAGCAACTGCAGGCTCAGGGAAGTGAAGTCAGGTGGTACACAGTCAGGTGGTAACAGAGCTGGGATTGGAATCCAAATTTTCCAGGTCCCACATCAAAAGTTGTATGTAGTTTTTTAAAATTGCATTTGGTTCCATTCCTTTTTTTCTTCTTGTAGGGAGGAAACTGAACATACATGTGTGCAGGGCTTCAGATGCATCAGAGTCAGTCCAGAGAAAGGGCTCCTGATGTTATTTCATGTATACAAAATGAGACACAAATTGCACCCTAAATGTAGACAATATCAATGCCATGCTACATATCTCTGACATATCTGACATCAGTAATCATATATCCTGCACAATGAGTTTCTGCTAATACTATTTTTAAATTAAATCTTTATTATTCAGATTATTACATTTGTTTCTCTTTTTTCCCCTCCTTAGCTCCCCTCCACCCTTCCCTCTATCCTTACCTCCCTCCCATTGACCTCATCCATAGGTGTATGATTTTTGTCCAGTCTCTCCCTGTACACCCCTCACACCTTTCCCCCTGAGAATTATCAGTCCACTGCCTTAAGTTCTTCCTTGAATTAGTTTTCAAATCAAGTCTGGGAAGTTCAGTTTGCCTTTTTACTGATGATAAATTCATAGGAATATTAGTGTCTCTTTCTCCTTTCAACATTCTGACACCTTTCTGTTGTTGTTAACCCAAAGTTTTTAATGCACATTTTTTGTTCTATGCATACCCTAGAAACACAGGGCAGCTTGGCTTCTTGATGGAAAAAGTTGGGGGTTTCCCTATTGAACCAATCATCTCTTTTACCTTGTAGACTTTTGAAACGCCCTTGCCTACCCATGAGTCATGTAGCTGTTGCTCAGGGCAATGACCTGTCACTGCATCTCAAAAAGGGACATCAACTTACAGCCAGCTCCACACCCCTAGTTCCTCCCTAGTCACAGTGAGCATTCAGACCAAGGCTAAGGAATAGCTGACCTCATATTTCCCTGTCTCATCACACTCTTTAAAAAGAAAATCCCTACATTGTTTGGACTTGGTCTTTCCCTTTATCTCTTCCATTTCCTCCCAAGTGAATCAATAACCATATTGGAATTGCCTCAGAAAACCTCTCTAGAAGAGATTTATTTATATAATAATTTTGCTGAAGAAAATGTCATAACTAGGGTACAGTTATTGGCTGTGTACTTACTAATTCACAAACATTCCTATCAACCTGGGAAAATGTTCAATCGCCCTCAAGGGCCACCACAGACCTATAGCTAATGAAGTTGTAGCTGGGGGAATGCTGGAGGTTGTTTTTCAACCTTAGTTAAAATTTGTACTTCCCCATTCTCTTGTTTTTTGTTTTTATTTTAGGCTTGGGACCCATACCAATTATACTGTTTCTATGCCAGGGTAAGTTTAAGTGTCCTGCTTCCCTTTATCATTTTGTATAGGTTGTGGAGAACAGTGTATGTGATATATGGGAGTAAGAATCTGGAACAGCAGAGTGAGATCTATTGGGCTCCACAGGCAAGAGATCAGCATGGGAAAGGCCAACCTGCACCAACAAAAAAGAGAATTTGTTGCCAGCTACACTCCAAGCCCAAGGTTCAAAGCCTCAAATATTTATGAAAGAAATCCAATGCTTCCTCTATTTTTTTCTTCTTCTCTCCTAATATCTCTTCTTATTCTCTGGGTAGGATTCATGGTCCAGTAACATCCAAGCCCTTGTAAGAAGGGAAAGCAAGCTAAGTGAAAAACATTAAGTCTTTACTCTTAGTCATTGCCACATACACAAAACTGGCCCAAGTGGTAGATCAAGGCTAGTCTAACCCAGAGCAAAACCTAGATAGTGGGCCAGAGGGATATTTGGATGGTACTTCATGTCTACTGGGGCCTCAGATGAAGTTGCACAAAAAGTCTCCAAGAAGCAAAAAAAAAAAAAAAAAGGAAGCAAATGAGATGCTCATCATACTCCTCTGATCTTGCGTCTTATTTCTAGGCTTTGTTTCTCTTTTCATGATAAATTAATATTTTTGGTAAATTCTGTAAAGTTTTTGTTAATAGCATAATTACATCGTTATTATACTTCTATTGAAACATGTAGAATAGACTTTAGTTTTTACAATCATGTTTTGTTATTTATTTTTAAATAAACCTTGAAAAGACAGTTCACATGATTTAACCATAGTTATATTTTACTAAAATATATCTATATTTTAAACACATCCTGCCAAGTGCTACTGTGTTTTCTTTCTAGCTGTAAGATCACTGAGTGTGCAGAAATAGAAGTAAAATGTAAGTTGGTATTTTTGGGTGTTTTTGTTTTGTTTTGTTTTGTTTTGTTTTTCTCTCTGAATTTTCCTTCAGAGTGGTTAAAACATAAGATGGCAAAACTCACAAAAATAAGACAGCAGAATGATTCTTTCGTTTTCTGAGCATAATCTCATTTACCTTCTTTCCCACCCCACCCCCCAAAAAAAAAAAAACTTGCAACATAAACCCCATAAATTGTTCTGGGCCTTGCTGACTGAAGACCCAGAGCTGGAGACAAATTGTACATCACAAATAAGAAAAACGCAAGGACCAAGCAGAGATATTAGGAAAGAAGGAGGAAAAAAATAGAAGCAGCATTAGACCTCTTTCATAAATATTTGGGGCTTTGAACCTTGGCCTTGGAGTGTAGCTGGCAACAAATTCTCCTCTTGTTGGTGCAGGTTGGTAGCTGGAAGTTCTACTCAGAAGAAAACACAAATACTTTCTCAGACAACACACTGACCAGAGCTCCCCACCTCACCAAGGGTCATGCAGGCCCCCAGGCGTATGGGTAAATTCCAAGAGATGAGTCCTTGCTGAGATTCCCTGATATCCTTGGGGAATGGTGGGTTGTGACAGACAAAACAATTTCCACCCAACTCCTGCATTGTGCAGACCCACCTTCCTCCCCCACTCTCTAACTCCCTCCCCGGGCACAGCTGTTGTGATTCCATTATGCTACCCTCTGTCTGCCTGCCCTGCTCTCCCAGGTCCTACAGGTATGTCTATTTTAGCACTCAGAGATCTAAGCTAGTGAAGGGAGATTGGCATGTTGTGTAATTATTTTGGAGGGAGGCCCATAATTGAATCAGGCCAGTGATAAAACTACTAGTATTTTTCTAGTTCTGTTCCCAACTCAAATTTCTGACACATACTTCTGGAAGCTTCCCAGACAATGTCGCACATGTGCTCCATGAACCGACTCTTGTGGCAGCAGATTAGCATGCCGATGCCTCCTGTCCCTAGGATGTAGCAGAGGCTGCTGATGCATATGTAACAATGCTGACACTGAGGGTACTCACTTCTGAGTCACTTCTCCCAACAGCACAGCTGGTGATGATTTCCTCTAAAAGGCTGTTCTTGTAGGCCCTTTCTGTCATAAGCCATCCCAATCCTGTGTGTTTACTGGCTCAAAACCCTGGTCCCTATTTCCTTTATTATGGGAGCTGCTGGGCAGTGTTGCTGGGGCGTTGAAATACTGTATTAAGATCATTAAGTCTTTGCTCACTTTTCATTGCATATTCCTCCAGTTTGGTTGCAGACTCCATGGAGTGACAGGATTGTGTTGTAATCACTCCAACTCTCTAACCCATGCACCAAATTTGCCTGCTCCAAAACCCTTCCTGGAAGACTCCTGGAGCCTCTTGAAAATTGACCCCAGCTTCTACAAAGACCTCAATACATACTTTCACCCTATCACCTCCTGGTGACCTCTGAGCCCTGCAATGGACCTTGCAATAGTATCCATGCAATGGATGTGCCCCATACACCCAGTAGGTATCTCATAAATGTTTGCAAAATAAATTAATTACTTACATTAAATCTGGGCAGTCCTGGCAATGTATTGCTTATTATTGGACCAAGGAGTATGTCTGCAACTACACTCTGAGGGGGAGTGAGAGAGATAAGGGCATAGGATTCGTTCTGAGGGTTTCTTTCTCAACTTTGCCTCTCTTGGAAATTTTCTTAACAGCAGGTCACCATGTCTGCTCCTCATGCTAGAGTGTGGTTCTCAGTACCTGCTATGCATAAGGATCGTCCTGAGCTCCACTTCAAGACAATCAGTGTCAATTAATTTGTGGAGCAGCCCAGACCTTAGGGTTTTTTGCCAATTCCCCAGTGAACCTCACATACCTGAGAATTCCAAATACTGCTTCAGAGCAAACACATAAACATACAGACACATGAAACTCTGAAGAGGATTCCAGCATTTTATTGGATCATCTTTAGTCTTATAACATTTTTCTAATATGTCAAGATTTTGATTTTGAAGGTGACTGTGTTCATTGTAGCTATTCAAACATTAAAGATGTGCATAAAAATATAGTACAGATAACCTACACTAAGCCCACCCCACTTCCAGCCCAGGAAGAAAAGTTAATAATGTTGTGTTTATTCACTCAGACCTTTTGCTGTATTCGTGAAAATATATACAAGTTCACGGCTAATTAGAAACATAATGTCATTCCTTTCTCATCACCTTGAACACAATCAGTTTTCTGTTAAGAGACCTACCTTTGCCTTGGGGAGAATTATGTTTTCTATAAGAGGAACCATAATGACTAGGTCATTGTGCTCCTGACAGGCAAAAAAATGTGGCTTAATGTGGAAGTGATATGGGAAGTGGGGATTGGAAATAGATGGATAGGCTGAAATAAATAGAGAATAAAAAAATCAAATGAATAGAATCTTGGAGGAGAAAGAATTTTATAGATAACTCATTCCAGGAGATTGCAAAAATATATATGTCCTTTGGAAACGCAGATGTGTGTTCAATTGCTGGCTTCACAACTTACTAGCCACAAGCCTGAATTTCCCCATTAGTGTAATGGGTCATTCATTTTTAGTAAAGGCAGGAGTGAGGAAGAAAAGTTAGGAGAATATATCAGGAAATGGCTATGGGTGGTTGATTGAGACAGGAGTCCCATTGCTGAAAGAATTTGGAAGCCATAGTGTTCAACCAAAGCAATTAGGGTTTATAGAAATTGTTCTCATGAAGATCAATCAAATTCCATCTGTTGTCAGACAGAAATATTTCCAGAGCACAACTAGAGAAACATAATTGTGTGTTGTTGTTTTTTCAATAAAAAAGCACAGGTGATGTTTTTCAAGGGTCCATCAAATATTAAATTGAGCTCTAAAATCATAACCATAGTTGCCTATGAAGATGTAAACGCTGGTTTCTCTGATAGTGTGGAGAATTTGGTCCTCTTTCTAAACATCGATGGATTTTAGAACTGCAGGATCCAGGCACTCTCAATCAGCTGTACTAAGGGGCGAAGTGATTGGCTAAATTGCCCACCCTAGAGCCATGAGTCATATTTTCAACATAAAACGTGTTCTCCTACAAGTGATTAGCTATAATTGCCCATAATTTCTTACAGATCAGGGTCCCTTGGATCTAAGTTAACTTGCAAGTCTGTCACAAGGGTCTGGCATAATGCTGAAAATCTGGTCCCAGCATGTTAGGAAATGCAATGAAAACACTGTCATCTTTACTCAGTGGGACAGTCTCCTAAGTCTAAAAGCCAGTGATGAAGAGTAAGTAGAAGAAGAGAAAAGAGCTCTCTGGATCTTGGTAACAGGTCCTGGTGGGGAACAGCAGGGCTTGTTTGGGACCTGGACACATGTGGCAGATAGTGGGTTTAATTAAGGCATGGAGAAATATGCAGATGGAGCCCAGATTTGGCAGAATGGTGTTCCTACACTCAATGACATCTAAGTATGAGAGGGCTGGGGATTTTATATGAAACAAGAGCCCAGACAGGCTTCCCTCTCCAAAGCAGGAATTGGAGGGTGTGAGACAGGCCCACAGCTATGGGAAACCTTTCTTTATTTTGTTGAAATACCAGAATCAGCTCATCACAATGGGCTATAAAAAGCTGTTTCTGGAGCCAGGAATTTTAGTCTCAAGTATCAAGAAAATAGCCTCATCCTTAAAACTCCTACAGCTTACAATTTTCTCAGCACACTGTCATGCCACACTAATTCCAGAGAGTCTTAGAACAGAATGCATTTTGAAGTCATCAAGAATGTTGTCTTACCTTAACTGTTAACAATGGACATGGGGAGGTGTGGATGAATTCAAGTGATATTTAGATGGTAGAATCATTAAGGTCTGGTTGGGTTATATCAGAGAGTTAGGTATTTTAAGATTGACTCCCAAATTTGTTATGAGAAAATAGGGACTATTGACTGAGTGGGGAAGACAGGAAAAAGAGCACATATTATCAGTTTCACAGGATTGTAACTATGTGCACCTCAATGGATTGTGCAAATCAGTTGTATTCCCCTAGGGCCATGGTTGGCAAACTGCATGTGGCTCTTTGGCCCCTTGAATGTGGCTCTTCCACAAAATGCCACAGCCTGGGCAAGTCTATTTTGAAGAAGTGGTATTAGAAGAAGTTTAAGTTTAAAAAAATTTGGCTCTCAAAAGAAATTTCAATCATCGTGCTGTTGATATTGGCTCTGTTGACTAATGAGTTTGCCGACAACTGCCCTAGGGAATTAGGTGTCCTTTCAGTACTTCATTGTGGCCTTAAAGGACATAGTCACCCTTTGTCTCATTTCTAAGTTGTGGGTAATTGTTCTAGCAGAATGAAAGTGTGATGGATGAAATAGGACCTTAAGAGCATTCACCTCAGGTAAAAACTGCTATTTGACCTGGAAGCTCACATAAATCCATCCCACATCACAAAGTTTATTCTCCTGTGCCTGAGGACCAGAACCATAAGAGATTGATTCCTGTTGACTCGGTGGCTCCAGGAGTTGAGACTGAAGATGACCTTTAGAGATTATTAACTTTGCTCAATTTTATAATTTTCTTTCACAAGATAGGTCCACATTCCAACGTCTAGCAGTGGGTGGTTGGGAGATAAGGAGTAGTCAACAGGAACCATTGCGGCCCACTGAAACCCACTAACCCCCTCCATGCCTGTTTGTGGATTTTAGAACAAAGATAAAAAATGTGGTTTGGATCTTTAAAAGGGGCTGCATACCCCTAAGACAGGGCAATCGTGAGTGTGTAGCCTCCAACTGCGTGTGGTGCCCTCGTGGCCATCGCTGGCCAGCTCAATAAATCCTTGCTTGCTTATTACCAACTTAGCAGCCTCTGTGGTCATTTGCAACTGATCGTGGAAGTCGCCCCACAACAATGGACAGCTTCCACTTTTGGTCCTGTCACTGGGTCTCAGTTGGTCGTTGTCCTTTGTACCTCAAAAGCCAGTTTATATAGTCCCTCCTATTTTTCCCCCCAGCAGCATCCTAAGTTTTGACATTGAACTTCACAAATACCAGTCAGATGCTTCAAGCTCCAAATTGAATACTATCTTACACAATTGTAGTTGTTTAATAGTGAACCAAAGATTCATAAGGCAGATTTCTCGTGTTTAAAAGCACTGTTGTGCTCTCCTATTGGAGATGGGGAGTGACCAGGGAAAGTTGTTGAAGGGTGAGAAAAGGCAGGATGAAATGAGAGAGATATCTTCCAGACAGCAGTACCTGAGAAGTAAAGTGCAGTGAGGAGAAGCAGAGGCGGACTGGGATTTTTATGTAATAGAAGACATTGTCTCAGAATGTTATTTTTAGAAATTCAATGACTCTAGCCAAAACACACCCATCCCATACTAAAACCTCTTCCACAGTGAATATTATTAGGGGCTTATTTGGGAGTATGCTTTAATGTTTAAAAACAATATGCAATAGTCCTCTCTTTTTTTTTATAGTTCTACTAAGTCTGCAAAATGTACACGTGCATGGTTTTCATATGCACTAATAATTTTCAAAACCAATTCTAAATTTGCTTTGAAAATAAATGACAGGAAGATGACAGGGAAAGTTACAAATAAGATTTTGAAAGTATATAAATACTCATCCCAAATCAACTACTAGTCTTTTCTAATTCAGCATCAATTCTGAAAAATATCCAGACAATCCAGTTACAAATGTGTTCCCACAGTCCTATGCAGATACTATTTCGAGCTCTAGCTTAGCAGAAACAGAAGTGCCAAGAAGAACTGAGAGCAGTCACCCGCACTTTCTGCAGAGGTTTGCTGAAGGCGGCTTGTGACTGTACTCACCAGAATCACCTGGGAGGATAGGACTTTTGTTTGGTATTTACATGGGAATAGGTTTTGTTTTCCAATGATTTTAATTAAAATTCCTGGGATTAGTAGCTAAATGTGTGCTTCTGAGTTTCATCTTCCCTTTCACTTTTTCTCAAGATGGAGCCTTCTCTTGTTTTCTTCATCCTTTCACCTCCAGCACACACCCAAGTCAATGTCTCATTCATGGAAGACACACAATAAATGTTTGTACCTTGACTGCTTGCAGTTAAGCAGCTCTGCTTTTTAGAGAGAAATGCCCAGAAAAGTCAGTCACAGCCTTTCTTCCCAGGGCCCCAGGATGACATGATACCAGGAAATTTCCTTGGAATGTGGCCATTGCTGCTTCCTTCCACATTGAAACAGGGGGAAAAAATAGTGCAGATAATGGTACAGAAAGTGCTTATTACTATAGTCACTGAATAGTACTCCTATAGAATCTAGGCCCTAGTTCCTAAAACCTGTACATGTTACCTTTTTCAGAAAAAAAAAATCTCTGTAAATGTGATTAAGTTAAAGTATTTTGAGATTATCCTGGGTAGGCCCTGAAAGCAAGCATGACTGTACTTACAAGAGAAGAGCAAGGGGGACATTTGATGCACATGAGGTCAAGGCCATGTGAAGATGGGGGTTGGGGGGTGTTGAAGATACTGGCCTTGAGACCCAGAATGATGAGGCCACGAGTCAGGGAACACCATAACCACCAGAACAGGAAGAGGCAAGGAACACATACAGGCCTGCCAACACCTTGATTTTAACCCAGTGATACTGCTTCTGGACTTCCAGCTTCTACAACCTTGAGAAAATAAATTCCCATTGTTTAAATATACCAAATTTGTGGTCATCTGTTATAGCAGTAATAAGAAATAAATATGCTACCTATCTTGGTCCTTTTCCCAGATGGTTGCCCCGTCTTAGCAATCTCTTTATTATTTTCAAAACCCCACAATGTGTGATAAGAAGGTCACAAGATCTAATATTGGAAGGCCTGGCCTCACACGCCCTCTCTTTATGTAATGGCTATGCCCACTCAGCCATGTGCATATGCTCCTAAGTTCTACTTAGCCTAAGGACAGATGAACAAGAGGCATGGTTTTTGCCTTCACAGAGCTCACAGGTTAGTGGGTGAGACAAAGAGGTAAACGGCAGGGCTCTTAGGGACCTCACAAGGTGCTCATAAATCCTCCATCCAGGCTGGAGGAGCAGGGAGGACATTCCAGGGAATGTGATGAAACATGAACTCAGTAATGATACTTGAAGTGATAGTAGCTGACATTATTGAGACTACCTGCCAGCCACAGCGGCAGGACTACCATGTTGGGAGCATTGCTGACAGAACATGATGGAAGTGTGCCACCTGGAGTCAGGTGATGAGCTGACTGCCTTCTGTGATGCTGCCAAGTGCTGTACAGAGGAGCTCACCGAATCCTCAGGTAACAAGTGAACTGCTGTTCTTACCATAATTTTCCCAACCAAGAAAGGAAGGCAGAGAATCAATGAATGACTTCCCTGAGCTCCTGTGGTTAGTAAAGAGTGGAGATGCTGAGAAATGATACTGGTTCTTCATCCACAGCCCCTGCTCCTAACCATTCCTGGAGAGGATGCCACTCTTCTCAGAAGTGGATCACATAATTCAGTGGTGCAAAAACACAATGTTATTTATTCTCTATGGCAAGATATTAAATAGCTCCAAATCCCTATTTCTCTAAAGGCAATAAGAAATAAATAAATAAGTAAACATAACCTTGATATTCAACCACTTTGAATTAAACTCAGTCAATTTTAGGTTCAACCCAGTCAATTCAGAATTCTCCCAATCTCCTATTTCTCCTAGGGTGACACTTAAGTTTACAGATTCCTTATTCAGTGCAATAGTTTTGCCTAGAGTTTTGTAGAATCCAAAGAGGGGACCTTCTTTGCTACTCAGTGGTCCACCGACTTGTCCTGGGTGTCAGCTCAGCACTCTGCATTGTCAGAGGTGACCTGATGCCTCAGTGGCCTGAGGTTGTCAGGCCCACCTACTCTCTGTTCTTCTTCTAAGGCACTTTGGCCCTTGAGCTGTCCCTTAGCAAGTTCCAGTCCTCTCAGGTATTGTGGGCAGTTTCGAGGTCATGGGACGCTATTGTTCTATGCCAATATTATTACTCCAGGGTTTAAGGTTAACAAGTGGTCTGCTAACTCTGTGATCTTGGATGTGTTGCTTACCCCATCTGGGTCTCAATTTAATTTTCTCATCTGTTAAAGCAAATAGCAACCCTCTGTGGTAGTTTTGTAATGTGTTAACTTGGCTAGAATGAACTACATGTCCTAGAATACCCTTCCTTTTCTATGTCTCAGGTTAGCACAAGTGAGAAGAGACAATATTTGTGGGAGATTTGGAGGGTGGAAGAGAAGCTCACAGAGGTCGTTGTAGGTCACATGGGTCATCGTTTACCTGTGGCTCACCTGGATGGTATGAGGCCACACCCAGGCCTTCAGCTGCTCCTACTTCCTCTGACCCACCTTCAGCTTCTCTGTCTCCAGAGCCAGGTGTGTGCACAGCTCCACAGCAAAGCCCTCCAAGTCTCTGCAGGACCTCCACACCATCAAGGTCAATGGCAATAAGAACCAATGCTGATTCCAGTCAGTTCCTATGGACCTCATAAGGCTCCTATTCATCCTTGTGGGTTCTGGCTTGGCCATGTTCATCCTCAATCTATCTTCCCTCCCCTACTGTCTGGTGGACTTCATGCCCCAGCCTCAGATGCAGACAACAGAGATGAAAGCCGCACAGACGCTAAACCAAATCCCACACAGGATGAGCTGAACTCTGAGTAGCAAACATTTACCTCCATCGGCTGTTCCTTGTTGGTGGTTAAAGGATTAAGTGAGATAGAGGAAGTTATAAAGTGTCTACCAATATACTGATTGCACAGTTATTAACAGCTCAATCATGTAATCAGTTCTAGTTATTTCCTCTCTCTTTTTTTCTTTTTCTTCTTTTCTCTCCTCTTTTCCTCTCTTTTCTCTATCCTTCCTTCTTCTTACTCACCACCAAAAGCTAGTGCAGAGAAGACAAAGAGATGACTTCTGGGACTCTCAAAATCCCAAATGTGAAAAAGGTCCCTCAAGGCCCCTTCCAGTTGCTCTTCTCATCACCTGAAGAAAGCTTATATAAATCACTGCCATCCAAGGTAATCTGCTACTTACTCTCCCTGGGAGACTTCTGAGAATACTAACAGTGTAACCTAATCCCTCTGGACATCCGTTTCCTTCTTTTATAAAATTAATACCCTATATTTGGGCACTGAACACCTCTTCTATTCTTAAGCTATTTCACATGTTACCTTCTATCTTCTGGCTGGAAATCTCTCCCAGGCATTCCCATAAAATTTCTCTTCTCACAACAAAGTCCTTTCCTTCCCACCTCACCACTCATGGAAATAATGAACTGTGGTAAACACGCTTCCAATATTAGATCAGAAAACTGGATGTTGTTATGAAGTCTGCATCATGAAATTATTTTACATCTCTGTTCAAAATCACATATTTTTAATCCTTAATCAAAAGGTTATATCATATATAAGAAAAACATATTCTCTCAGAAATCTGTTTTTTTGTCCTGGCCTGTGGGCTCAGTGGTTAGGGTATCATCCTGTGCATCAAAGGGCTGTGAGTTTGATCCCTGGTCAGGGCATGTGTATGAGGCAAGCAATCAATGTTTCTCACATCAATGTTTCTCTCTCTCTCTCTAGAATCAATGAAAAACATATCCTCAAGGATTAAGAATATAAAAAAGAAATCACTTTCTCTCTCTAGGGTGCTTTTCAATATTTCAGATTACTACACTGTTGTCGAGCCATTGGTAAGAATAGCATATTCAATGTAAAATACTGTAAAGATGTCCCAAATAAAAAATTAATTGAAGAGATTATTTTACATTTTTTCTTATAAGCAAAGCAGAAAAGTTTTTCTCCTTGTGGTAAAACCTAAATGCTGACTTGTGAAATTTCAGCAGAAAGATATTCCTGATGCTCATTTCCAGGTTTTTCCCTAAGTGCCTCCTCCTCGTCCCTTCTTTTCTCTTTGTACTTGTCTCATACTGTCTTCTCTGAGTCTTTCTTTTCCTTTTCTCTTTTCTTTCCACCCTGAGTTTCTTCAGTTGTAAAATAGGGATATGATTGTTACATTTTCAGGAGTTTTGAGGATGAAGTTAAATAATATATTAGAGCATTAGGTCAATGCCTGACACCTTGGCAATTATTTAATACTGTAGAATACAGAGAGCTGGATAGATATGTCTATTTTAATATTACTAATTCACATAAAAACTGTATTCTATGTAATATTTTCTTCTTTTCTTTCTACTCAAGTATTGATTTAACGTGTTTATACACAGCTAACCTTTTTTTGTGTGTGTGTGTGTACTATATATGTGGGTCTTCAGAGACTAACACATGACAGGAACTTTCTAAGTGTGTGTTAAATAAGAGAATAATTGAGAGAATAAATGAATGAATGATAAAGAGTCACCTGGAATAACAAGTCATTGGGACAATGGAGCATGAGGGGTTTGCATGCTGGGAAATCACCTGTGTTGGCAGGAAATGTCTACAGTAGGATTCATGTAGGATTTACAATGGGCATCAATGGTAATAGTTCTCTTTGAAAATGGTTAAAGACTATACTAATTAAGTTTTGACAGTGTCTCAATAATATAAAGCATTTATTAAGCTTCAGCTATATGTCAGGCATTGTGCTAAGGGACATTCTTATATACCGTGCAAGACATAATTCAATTTGCATATATTAAATATATCTTAGCCACTGAAGGGGGTTTTACTCTTCAAACTCTACTCTCGGTAGTGATACAATAGTTTTACAGAAATGATCTTCATCACTCATGTGTAAAAAGGGGCTCGGATGCATAGTGATTGAATACCTAAAGGTCTTGGTAATTAATTTCCATAATCACAGAGGGGTAAACTGAGGGAGGGAAAAGTTACAGAAACTCCTCCAAGATGTTATGCAGTTTCATTTTAGTTAAACTGTTATCATTCTCTGCTAACTCTTTTGGAGGAGGGAGAAAAGGCACACTGTCTGGATTTCTTCCAACACAATGATTCAGAGAAAGCCACGGACTAAAGTTGCTCCAATTTCTGTCACTCCATATTTAAATGTGCTGAAACCTGTCAAATAAGAGGGAAGATTCATAGGTAGAGGGGGTCTGGTTGCACATTTTTTGTACACTCCCATGATCTTCCCTTTTTTTTTTTCAATTTTGTGATTGGTTTCTGGTGTTTCATTTTCCATTACAGCAGATTTTGTGAACAGTGCACACTGAGTATAGAAGTGAGGAGAATGGTTATGCGTTGGTTGCAACCAACATCTAATAGCCTCTGATTTAAAACCTCTGGAGCCCAGCCAGTGTGGCTCAGTGATTGAGTGTCGACCTATGAACCAGGAGATCACGATTTGATCCTCAATCAGGACACATGCTCAGGTTGTGGACTAGATCTCCAACAGGGAATGTGCAGGAGCTGCTGATCAATTAATTATTCTCTCTCATCATTGGTGTTTCTATCTTTATGTCCCTCTCCCTTCCTCTCTGAAATCAATAAAAATATATTTTTTAAAAAGAAAACCTTGAGAGCTATAGACTAATCAAAATCATTTGAAGCAACCAGGGAGGCCTGGAAAGCATATACTTTATTTACTAATGTTAGGGATAGAGAGGTGCTATGGACTTAATATTTATATAATGAAGTGTGATGATATTTAGAGGTGGGGGATTAGATCATAAGGTAAGAGCCTCGATGAATGGGATTAGTGCCCTTCTAGAAAGAGACCTGAGAGAGATAATTTCTCTTTTCCCAGGTGAGGACACAATGAGAAGATGCCTTCTGTGAACCAGGCAGTGGGCCTCACCAGACAGACACTGAATCTGCTGGCTTCCTGCTTTCACACTTCCCAGCCTCCAGAACTGTGAGAAATAAATATTTGTTGTTTAAGCCACTCAGTCTGTGGTTTTCTTTTTATAGCAGCCTGAACGGACTAAGAGGTGACCACATTTACTGGTTTGAAGACTTGTCATTCATAGCATAATCTCTCTTCTTCCTTAAGAAAGAAAAACTTGAGGGAAATGACTGAGGAAGGGATCACAGGGTCCTTATATACCACCCAGAAAGCTTAGAGGAGTGGGTGCCTCTTAGCAGTTTTTGGTGCCTTAGACTGGGTTTGATATTCTTGTCAAGTTCTGATCCTAAGGATAAGGCCTTTATTTTATTTCTTTAGAAACCTTGGTGGTTAGGGAGGAACAGCAGTTACTTAATACCAACTTTCACCCAAGTTCAATGTCTGAAAAAGTTAGCTGCAGGCATCTAGGAATTGAAAATTTAACATGACTTAGCTGGTTGCCATCCTTATATCCTTTCCCTATAAGCTCTTAATTATCAGTAAATACCAGGAGGATCAATAAGTAAAGGAAAGAAAACCTGCAGTGACCTCAAAGCTTTTTTTTTTTTTTTTTGAGAAATATAATCAGGAGGTATCATTTTGTGCCCTCTGGGCAGAGCCAGCGGGAAGGGCCTGATGAAGGGAAAAAAACCATTAAGAGACTAAGCATAATTAACCATTAGAATTCATTAGTGAAAACTATCAGGGTGCTAAGCTAATTCTAAAGATTTAAAATTAGCCTTAAGTTCTAGAAATAAACACAGGAAAAGTTTCTGCTGGGAAAGCAGTTAGGAATGTCTGAAAGCCTCTCTTTGCCTACAGAATGATATTCGGATTCTGGTATGTTCTCTGCAAACCTTGCTTTCTCCACAGCCGAAATCAGTCCTGTTTTCTGAAGAAAGGAGCTTGGTAAGAATTAGATTCCTCACATTTAGGGGGTCACTCATTCATTTACTAACTCCTTCATTCAGTCAGCTAACAAGTACAGATTGAGTACCTAATATGTGCCAAGCACTACTGTAGGTGCTGAAAATAAAGATGTAGACATATGGTCAAAACACTTGGCTTTCAGGAACTCAGAACAATAGTAGGCAAGTTTTTTTCCATAAAGGGCCAGAGAGCTTTTCAGGCTCTGCAAGCCATAGGATATCTGTTCAACTATTCAACTTTGCTTTGAGAGCATGCAAGCAGACATAGACAATTTGCAAATAAATGGGTGTAGTTGTGCTCCAATATACATATCGTCAAAGGAATACCACTCTACTGTTAAAAACAAGCCAGATTTATATTTGCTCATGTGGAAGAATCTTATATTACTAATTTTTAAAAAACAAAACATAAGAAAGAGTCATGGCAATGGTGTAACTTGTTCCTATCTGGATAAAGTAAAAGAACACACAGACTAAGGATGCACAAGAAACTCTCAGTCGTAGTTCTTTTGAATTGGGGGTTCCAGGATGGAGGAAGATTCTTTATTACATAACTTCTTTTAAAAAGAAATCATGTTTCTGTATTAGTCTTCAAGTTGAAATATACCCCAAGTACATAGAGCATTTAGGAGGCCAATCCTGAATGTTAAAATGGACCCTAATTTCCCATGTGGGCAAAGGCAGGAAGGAGATGCCCAAGGAGTGAGGCTGCCCCTGCACCTTCAGAGACCAGGGTCTGGTTGTTCCTGGGCCCTGAGAGAGGCTGTGCCAGAGGCCATGAAGGCAGTTCCATAAATGGAAACACCCACAACATACTTCCCTCAGTCATCCAGGCAGCTTGGTTCTCTACACTAGGGTAGGCAAACTCTGTAAAGGGCTGAACAGTAGATGTTTTAGGCTTTGGGGGCCACATATAGTCTTTGTCCCATATTCAAAAAATAAATCAACATAGCATTTCTCTTTAAATACATAAAAACCATTTTTGGCCCCCCCCCCACCCCAGGCATACAAGAACAGGCCACAGGCCAATGAACTGCTGGTATTGGCAGATAAATATTTATCCTAAAGATAGACTGATCCCACGGGGCATGTGGCCTCTCTGCTCCTCCCACCTGCTATACCTCAGGGCCTGATTCCTCAATCCTCTGGTAAAAGTGCTTCCCTAGTGTCTCTCTCTCTCTCTCTCTCTCTCTCTCTCTCTCTCTCTCTCTCTCTCTCTCTCTCTCTCTCCCTCCCTCCCTCCCTCCACCTCTCAGTCACCACCTCACCGACATGCTGTATCCTACCTTCTGGATAAAGTGTCACCCCTCTGTCACTCATAAGAGGTGGACAGAAATAATTATTTCCTACCTCCCTCATGGGGGTAGATTCAGGTTCTCTCCTCCTTGCCTTATCTTCCTTCCAGAACTCAGTGCCTGCTTGTAAGGTCAATCAAAACCTCCCAATACCAGCCGAGGTCTGAGCAAACCTTTCCTGTTTGCAACTGGCTAGTGGTCAGCTAGATTTTGTGTGGGCTCTAGAATTTCTGTTCCTACAGCAGCACTGACTCCTTCTCCTATCTGAATAATGCTGGGAGAGCATTATGTGCACATAGACATTTTATGGAAGAACTATCCGATAATGATAAACAGGCACCAAGAAAGAACATGATGTTTTTAATAAATCTGGCAGCAGCAGCTTAGGTGAGGAAGGATTATAGTGTTAAGCTTTTGGCACAAATAGATGGAAGACTCCTGAGTCTAATAGATGAGTGAGTTGTCTTTATGGTGAAGGATGACAGAAAATTGGGAGGGAGTTTAATTTATTTCACCTGGGTTTCATGAGGGTTATTTCAGAGTAAAGCAGCCTTTGAGGGCAGGTCCGCAGAGGGAAATGAGATGCAGTCAGTGGTGGAGGCTGTGGGAACCACGGCACAGATGTGGTTGCTGTGTGTCCAGGCCAACTTCCTGCCTGGAAATGGAGTCTGGTGCTAACTGCAGCTGTAGGAAGAACCCTGAGACTTTAAGGAGCTGCGTGGCTTCACTGTGTATAACCATCACTAAGCCCCAAAGACTTTGGTTCTAGATTAGTGCCATTGCAGGTTTAGATAAGTTACATGTTAATTTCCTGTAAAATGGCAGGAGGCAGGGGGGGGAGGTTGAGCAGTGGTGATATCTGATGGCTTTTTCAGTTCCAATATTTTGCAAATTTATGACACTAGGTTTAAACTTTCCAATTCAAAGCCAGAATCCCAAGCCCAGGTGTTTTCTCTTATTGTTTTTATCTTCATTTCATTTTCTTACTATTCTGCCAATTCACCATTCCCTTTTTCCACCAACTCACCTAGAAAGAAGAGGAATCTGTCAGAGTCATCGCATACAATTTTTTTCTTTATTTAACAGCAAGTTAAATACCTGCTAGGAGCCAAGCACAAGGCTAGACACAAGCGGCTCAGCAATTGAAATGTTAGTCACAGTCCTTATCCTCATGGAGCTCACAGTCTAGTCAGAATCAGGTAATAATGAGAGATGTTCTGTGAAAGGGTGTGAAGCAGAGAGAGATGGAAGCATTTGTGTTTGTTAAAGCATCTCTTCTTTTTAAGTCTAGAGAGATATAGGAATGTTTAGATGCAGGTGGGAAGGAGCCAATTGAGAGGAGGAGATTGTGACTAGAGAAAATTGGAGATAGGTCAGAAGACAGTCCCAAGAAAGAAGGATGGTTAGGATGGAGATAGATACAATGCTATTGCCATGCACTCTTTTCCTTATAACTGAGCAGGAAGGAGAAGGGATGGTGGGTAGACAGAAAACATAGCAGGACAGGAGAACTTTTGGTTTAATAGCCACCAGTTTCTTCATAAATTCCTGCTGTTTGTGCTGTTGCTTTTTCTAAGAAGGCACTCCTTGCTGGCTTTCTGAAAATCCTATCCATTTATAAGATCCAGGCCTTCTGCAGTGCAATCGACTCTTCTGCTCTGAACAATTACAAACTAAACCCTCCTTATTGATCTCTAAAGATGATCTGTGCTTTTATGCCTTCTCTCCTCTACCAGGTCAGACACTCCTTGAGAGCAAGAATGAGACCTTAGAATATTTAATATTTCCCATTGTGCTGGGACACAGCAGATCCTCCAAACGAACTTTTTTATTTACTGCCTCAAGTTTGAAAAAAAAATGCTGTTCCTGAAATTCAGCAAGATCTCCTGGAATTCAGCAAGATCTTCTTCACCCTTAATCTCTTAGAATAAGGAATGAAGAAGGCAAGGAAAACTAAAATCATCTGGGTTTAAGGAGAGTTTAGAGTTGGGAATTTGGAGACAGAGAAGAGGAAGCTGAGACTCTTGACACACATTTATTGGCTATTTTTTGCTGGGCAAGTCAGTTAAGAACTTGAGGCCTCCATTTCTTCTTCTCTAAACTGGAGTTAATGTTATCTATCTAACTTGGTATAAAAAATGTCAAGTATCCTATTGCTTAAGATTTCTTAAGTCAGGATTTGTGTTTTGCAACAAAAACCATTCTAACTTCTATGGAATTTGAGTAGAAAACTTATACTTAATTTACAGTGTTTTTTAAAGTTGTTGAATGATTAGAGTTTCTAAATGTGATATGATTATATGGCAGTCTGTACTATATAAATTGTGATATATGACAGTATGGAAAATGATTGTGTGGTAATGTGTACCATGTAGTATCTGATATATATAACATGTGCTATGATAATGTGGCCTATGTTACATGTAATATATAATAATAGTATATAATATGATTGTGTAGTACCATGTAATATGTGAGCTATGGTAGCATGTGATATGATCATGCAGTAGTGTGTACTATGTGATGTGTGAATATGACAATATGGGATATGATTGCGGTCATGCTCTAGTCTATAAAGATTCATCCAGTAGCACAAAGGTATTTTGGACTGAAAAATAGAAACCAGGAGAAAGAGGTTTGGGTTGGCCAGGTGACTGGTGAGAGGGATTGAAATTGAGATGAATATGAGGGTTAACACAGTACTATATGCCACCTAAATGTTCTCCAAGCAGTTTAAACTCAACATGTCTAAAACTTAGGTTATTATCTTTCTCAACAACACTGCCCTTCTGTCTATTTTCACTCACAAGTGATGTCAAAATCCAGTTGCCCAAACAAGAACCTCGGAGTCATCTGATCCCCAGCTTTTCCATTCACTCAACCACACCATGTTCTTGGCCACTGAGCTGTGTCAATATTCCAGGCTCCCCTCTGCTTACCTAAGATTCACTCAGATCTGGCTGATATTCCCAAGAGAAGAGGAAGGCCAAGGGCATACCTTTGGTGGCACTTCAGGAACAGAAGAATGTAGAGGAGCAGTCTTACAAGTAGGAAAAAAAGAACAGAAACGAAGGAACGACAAAGTTTAGAGGAGGCTCGTCAGAAATACCCAATCCAATGAAGATGCCAAAGAGGATGAATGTATGTCCATAATTAAAGCTATTACTTAACTTCTTGAAGCATGAAAGCCAAGGAAAGGGCTGAGATACAGAATACAAAGAAAAAATTCATGCAAGTCATCTTTTTAGACACTGAAAACTAGAAGAGATAAGGGGCAAGTTATTGCATTCAAACTTCAAGAGATAGAAAACAGAATCCTTAATGCAAATGAGGACAGCTGGTAGACATTTCTTCAGTTGAAAAACACAGGTGTGAAAAATAAATGTGATTATCTTTGTTTTCCTACAATGGAACTCAGCTTTTGTCTCGCATTTCCTTTTCAGTTAAAAACTTAATCTGAAATATTCCATGGTGCAGCTGCTATATTGGAAAACTCCTAAATTCATTTAAAAATTAAACATAGAATTGCCATATTATCCAACAACCCAATTTCTAGAAAGATACTTAAAGGAACTGAAAGCAGAAACTCAAGGAGATATGTGTACTCCCATGGTTACAGCATCATTATTCACAATAGACAAATGTTCTGAACGAAACCCAAATGTTCACCAATGGATGAATGAATAAACAAAATGTGGCATATCCATAAATAGAATATTATTCAGCCTTAAAAAGGAAGAAAATTCGGAGTCATGCTCAACAAGGATAAGCATTGATGACATTATGCTAAGTGCAATAAACCAGATACAAATGGACCAATACTGTATGATTCTATTTATATGAGGTATCTAGAGTGGTCAAATGTATAGAGACAGAAAGTAGAATGACGGTTACCAGAGGCTGGGGAGAGGAAAGAATGGGGATTTAGTGTTGAATGAGTAAAGCATTTCAGTTTTTCAAGATGAAAAGAGTTCTTGTGTTGATGTAGCACAATATGAATACATTTAATATCATTGGACTATACATTTAAAAATATTTAAGATGGCAAATATTAGGTTAGGTGTGTCTTACCACAATATTTTTTTAAAAAGAGGTAAGAAACAAGAAAATAATTTCCAAAGAAATTCAGTCACTTAAGTGTTATTTTTCACACTTTTCAGATTTAAGCACAGACAATAGTCTTTGCTTGTTGTTGTTTTGTCCCTCTTTCATATAGGCTCACTTGACATCATGGAGTGGGAATGGGGAAGGGAATGAAGAAGTGCCTGATTTGTGATAAACTATCCTCTTTTGTTATCCAGACTCTCAGACCTTGGAGGTCTCCTACTACAGTGTCTCTGCCAGTTTCTGATAAAGGACCCCTTCTTGTAACCATGACTTCCCTTTTGACCAACCAGCTTTTGATGGGCTATTTCCAATACTAAGCTATTACAAGTAGTACTTCCATGAACATTCTTTTACATGTTCATGGTGAGCATGTTTGCATTCTGTGGGGCATACACCTAAAAGTGAAACTATTGGGTCATAGACTCTGCATTTGTTCAGATTTAGCAGATACTGCCACAAAGTTATCCAACATGGTTTACCAATTTACATTCCCATAAGCAGAGCATAAGATATATGATAGTAACATTTGATGAGTCTTGCTACTATCATTTTCACCATTCTGGTGAGTGTGTTGAAATAATACATTATGGTTTTATTTTGCATTTTCCTGATGACTAATGAAGTTGGGCATCTTTTCAAATATTTATTGACCATTTGACTATCTTCTGTAAGTATATGCTCAAGGCTTTTGTCTTTCTTTCTATTTGTTTTCCGACTTCTTATTGTTAGTAGGGGTTATATATTTCTATATAAATATTGTATGTAATAATATATATTCATATTCATAGAATATATAGTATGTAAACACACATCAAATGCATTACATATATATATATATATATACACACACACACATATACACACACACACACACACACACACACACACATATATATAATGTTCATGAATCCCTTGTTGGATACATACATTTCAAATAATGCAACTTTACTCTGTAGCTTGCTTTTTCTCTCCCTTAACAGTAACTTTTCACATGTAGAAGTTTGTCTTGTATATCAATTTTTTCCTCTAGGATTAGTGTTTTTTGTACTATGTTTAAGAAATCTTTGCCTACATTCACGAAGACATTCTTCTAAAAGCTTCATTGTTATATCATTCATATTTTCATCTGGAATCCATCTGGAATTGATTTTCATGTGTGGGGTGAAATAGAAGTCAAGATGTACTTTTTTCTCTGTAGATACTCAGTTGAATCAACACCATTATTAAAAAGACTACCCTTTCTTCAATGTATTGTAATGTCTCTGCCATAAACGAGGAAATTGTATATATGCAAGCTTGTTTATGGATTCTCCCTTCTAATATACTGGCTGGTATGTCTATCCTTGGGTCAGTATCTCATTATCTTAATTACTATAGTTTTGAAATGGTTGTTGGTGCCTAGTAGTTTAAGTTCTCCAACTTTGTTTTTGCTCTTCTTCAAAAGTATCATGACTATTTTTGCCCCTTTGTATTCCTGTATTCATGTTTAAATCAGTTTTTTAATTTACATACACACACCTGCTATGATTTTAATTAAGATTGTATAAAATCTATAGATAAATTTTTGGGAATATTACATGTTGTTCCATGCATTTAGATCAGTGGTTCTCAACATGGGGTACATGCCCTGTAGGTGGCAATTTGAGTTTTTAAGAGAGGCAATTCAAGAATGAGTTATTAACAGTGAACTTTTGCACTTCTTTTGATTCTAGGGATCTCATGCAATATATAAATATCTATTGTGACATATTTATGCATTTCAGTTCTCTATCGTGTTTTGAAACTATACTATTTTTTCATATCACTTTATATTATTATTTTTTAAGCAATTTCTTAATGATTTCTTCCTCAATACTTCAACTATCCTTTCATTCTTTTATTTCTCTCTTTCATGGATGCCATGTTCTTTGGAAGTTTGTTTAGACCAAGTTAATGGCCTTTTAGGCTTCCGCCACATGAATGGGAGATCACTTTTTAAATAATAAGAATTATATGACACAGTGGGGAGGGGCACCAGGATTTCAGAGATGCTTAGGTGAGGCATGGCCAACAAAAGGCTTGGAACCACTAATTTAGATCATCTTTAATTTCCTTCAATAATGTTGTGTAGCTTCCAGTGTAGAAATCTTCACTATTGTTGTTACGTATATTCCTAGGCATTCTGATGCTTTCATAATTTTCTATTTCATAATTACCTATTTGTTTATTACCTTTAAAATTCAAACATTCATTATAGATCTTTTTATCTTAATTTTGTTTGTTTCTGGTATATGGAAACCAAATATGTTTACAAGAGACATTGGTCTGTAATATTCCTTTTTATAATGTCCTTGGCAGATATGGTATCAAAATTAAGATATCCTCTGAAGACAAGTTTGGATGTGCTCCATCTTTTCCTTTACTCTAGGAAAGCTTATGTAAGATGGATATTATTTCCTCCTTAAGTAGTTGAAAAAATTTACCAATGAAGCTATTAGGGACTGGAACTTTGCTTCTGGAATAAATCTTATTTAATTTAGTTAACTTTTAAAAATTATTTTTCTATTTCCTCTTCCGTCATGTTTGGCAGCTGTTGTTTTTGGGTTTTTTTTATGAATTGGCCTAAATTTTCAAGTTCGTTGGTGTAAATTGTTTATAGTATCCTCTTATGATTTGTTTAATATCTGTCGGATGCATACTGGTATCCTTTTTTTATTCCTGTTAGTGATAACTTAATTTCTTGCCTTCATTAATGTCACTAGGAGTTTATCAATTCTATGAATCTTTTTAGAAAATCAACTTTGTTGCTGCTGATTTTCTTTATTGATCATTTGATAGTCATTTCACTGATTTTTGTTTTTAATTATTTCATTCCTCTGGTTTCTTTGAGTTTCTTTTGCTATTCTTTGCCTCGCTCCTTGAAATGGAGGCTTGCATTGTGTTTTTTAAAACCTTCATGCATTTTTTCCC
The DNA here is from genome assembly GCA_011751065.1 of Lasiurus cinereus. Lineage (NCBI taxonomy): Eukaryota > Metazoa > Chordata > Mammalia > Chiroptera > Vespertilionidae > Lasiurus > Lasiurus cinereus. Next base: position 16,562,069 of record JAAGEH010000226.1, on the reverse strand, counting down.
CCTAGAAATTGTAGTAAATATTTTATGCAAATTTAAAAGAAAATGTATTCTGTTATCATCAGGTCCAGTATTCTGTGTGTATCATTTAGATCATATTTGTTAGTTGTGTTGTTACATCATCTATATTCTTTTTATTTGTCTGCTTGTTTTTTTAGTAGAGAATAGTCTCTAAAGCTAAATGATTTAGATTTGTGTGATTTCTTTTTTTAATTGTCATTTTTGGCCATTTGAAACCATGCTATTGGGTGCTTGCAGATCCAGAATTGTTATAGTTTTCCAGTGGATTAACTTGTTTATTATTATGATATAGCTTACTTTATCTCTAAAAATGCTGTTTGCCTTAATTTCCACCATGTCTGATGTTAGCATAACTACCCAGCTTTTTGGAGGGTTGGTGTTTTAATGGTATAATTTTATCTTGTTTTTCTTCTGTTTGTTTTTAATTGATTTTTAGAGAGATAGGAAGGGAGAGGTAGAAACATCAAGGAGAGAAAAAAATCATCTATCAGCTGCCTCCTGCATGCCCCCCTACAGAGAATCGATCTCACAACCCCAGTGTAATAAAATACCATATTTTTCCAGCGTATAAGACAACTGGGCGTATAAGACAACCCCCAACTTTTCCAATTAAAATGTAGAGTTTGGGATATACTCACCATATAAGATGACACCCGGCATATAAGACAACCTCCAACTTTTGAGAAGATTTTCCTGGGTTAAAAAGTTGTCTTATATGCCAGAAAATACGATAGGTGACCTCTTGGTTCCTGGGTCAATGCTTAACTATGGGGTTAAATGGTATATTTTTAAATATCATTTTATCTATATTAAGATGTGTATTTTGTAAGCAGCATATAAATGACTTTTATATTTCTATTCAGTCTGATAATCTGAGACTTTTAATATTGAGATCTTTTCACTTTTGTAATTACCTAGTAGTGATATATCTGGGTTTACCATCCATCATGCTCTTGACTTTTTGTTTACATGCATGAATCTGTTTCTATTGTTCTACAAACAGCTCTTATGCTCCCCCACCTCACATAGTTCTCACTTTTTCTCTTTCTCTTTGAACTTTAGTTTAGATATTTTTATTCACTTATTATTTAATTCCCTTTCTTATTGAGTTTATCAATTTTGCCTAACTATATCTAACCTGCTTTTTAAAAAAATATATGTGTTTATTGATTTCAGAGAGGAATAAGAGGGAGAGAGAGATGGAAACATCAATGATGAGAGAGGATCATTGATTGGCTGCCTCCTGTACACCCCACGTTGGGGATTGAGCCTGCAACCCAGGCATGTGCCCTAACCAACAAATGAAGTGTGACCTCCTGGTTCATGGACCAGTGCTCAACCACTGAGCCATGCTGGCTGGGCCTAATTTGCTTGTAAACACATATATTGAGGTGTTAATATCAAATATTGTATTTTTCAGTACAAGAGTTCTTTTTTTATTCTTTTTAAAGCTATTAAATATGTAGAGAAGTTTCATTTGTTTCCTCTAATTTCTTAAACATATTAATCTCAATTATTTCAAAGTCCTTTCTGCTAATTTCAATATCATAATTACTCAAGTGTCTGCTCCTAAGTCTTTTTTATATTTAGATTTAGGTATCTTATTTTTGTTATTGTTGTTTTCTGTTCTGTGAACTGGGGTCTTGGTCTGAACTTTTCTCTCTATATGACACATATTTCTTTTCTTCCTCTTGATATCTACATGGCTTACTCCTTTTATTCCACATCTTTGTGCAAATTTAACCTTCTAAATGAAACCCACCTTGCCACCCCATTTAAAACTACAGTTCACTTCCTGGTACCCTGGCTCCTTATGATTCTCCTTTTATTCCCCACGGCACCTTATCAGCTTCTAATGGATGAGATAATTGATTTTCTTATTGAGTTTATTGTTAATTGCCTGCTCTTTCTGCTAAAATACAATCTTCAAGTTTCAGAAATTTTGATATATTCTTTTCACTGAAATATTCCCATCACTTTAAACAGTACCAAGCATGTGTATATATTTGTGAAATATTTGTTGAATTAATAAATACAAAATTAAAAGATACTAACTAAAGATGTGATGAAGAATAAAGTGGAGACAAAACTACATGTTTTCATGCTCAAGACTTTGGTGAACTGTAAATTTTAACTCTTCCCTTATTCTTCCCCAGAGGAGAACTTGGAAACTTAATATTTACATTACAATTCTCAGAAGAAAACTATTAACTCAACCATAGCCAGGACCTTTATTTAGTTCCTGAGTTTCCTGGCCAAGATTCTGAGTTGGAGGAGATGCTTACCTTGCCCCAGCAAAGTTTTGACTATTTAATCTCAAGTCACTACATTTTAATTCAAAATATCATTATTTTTATCCCTCTCTTTTTTTTCCTTCCAAATCACAGAATAGACTTATTTCGGGCATGAGAACAGGAAAAGCATAGCAGGAAGAAGAGGGAGGAGAGAGGAGGAAGAAGAGGTGAGTTTCACAGTTCTACTTTTCTCAAAGACAGCAATTCACCTGTGAGTACAAACCACACATCTCTGATCCCACTTCTTCCTTTTGATTCAATAAAAAAGCTACAAAAAAATCTCAACCTGACCTCAGCTAAACTCACTTTTTAGTGATTGGATCAACAATTGTTAAAGGGTATATAATAGGATACATTTAGTCTTTGAAGATTTTTAATAGGGTTCAATTCATAATTTCAAAAAAATAATAGACTTTAACATCATTATAATATGAGTTCCAAGGAAAAAAAAACTAAAACTACTTCCTTACAAAGCATTTTAGGACCATGATAAAAATAATCAAAACTGTATATTTCTTTTTCATTATCAATGAGTATCATTAGTTTTCATTTTGTATCTGCACTATTGTTTGTTCTACAAGTTACTAAAGGGACAAATGCCTTCCACAGCCTTATAGAATAGTTCAGCTGCCTCACTCAGTTGATTCTGAATTAGGGTTAATGAGGTGAAATTCACAGGTGGGATTTCTGAGGCTCTTTTAGCTTCCCTTGATTCCCAGTACATGTTCACCCACATCATGTAAGAACAGTCTTGCCTTCAGGGTTATAGGAGAAACATTCTGGTGCCCCAAAGTGGCTTAGACCCTAATATTTTCCATTCTCCAAGCTTTGCTCTTTATTTAGAATTCCCTCTCTTCCACCCCACCCTAAACTCTTCCTGACCTACCTGAGAACCAGCTCAAAAATACCTTCTCAAGGAGGGTGTCCGTGGTGGTTTGTATTAGAGGTGTGCAACTTTGAATAGATTTCAAGTCAGAGGTTACAAACTCAAAGTCATTCAGCATCCAGGTAAGTTTTGTATATGGGTGCAACAGTGAGCAGGAGATCATAGGTAAAACCTAAATAGGGGCAGATGCTGCTGACATCCAGCTATGCTTCTATTCAGAATTTAACCTGGCATACTCAGATCTTCTGATTTTTATAAAAGAGATGAAGAACTATATATTTTTAAATGTATTTTTATTGATTTCAGAGAGGGAAGGAGAAGGAGAGAAAGAAAAAAAAAGCACTAATGAAGAGAATCATTGATTAGCAAGCCCCCTACTGGGGAATGAGCCTGCAACCCAGGCATATGCCCTTGACCAGAAATGATCTAGGACACTTCAGTCTGCAGGCCGAAGCTTTATCCAGTTATTCAAACCAGCTATGGCTAAAGAGCTATATTTTATGTGAAATCTCTTTGGTTTACTGGCTACAATTAGATTTCAACATATGAAAGTTGCTTTGGTAGATAAAAACAGTCAAATAATGATTACATGTTGTGGCTCAATTGGTTGAGCATCATACCATGCACCAAAAGGTTGCTGGTTCTATTCCAGGTCAGAGCACATGCCTGGGTTGTGGGCTCAATCCCCTGGGAAGGGGTGTGAGGAGGCAGCCAATGGATATTCCACTCTCACATTGATGTTTCTCTCATTCTCTCCCTCTCCCTTTCTCTCTTTCTAAAAATCAATAAAAATATAAAATAAAGAGAAACCAAGATGGTGGCATAGGTGAACACCTAAATTGCTTCCTCGCACAACAATTTCAAAACTACAGAGAAAAGACAGAATGGACATCATCTGGAACCACAGGAAAGCTGACTGAGTGGAAACTCTACAACTAGAAGGAAAGAGAGGGGCTCAGAAAAACTCAGAGCAGCTGCAAAACAAGCTGAGTTATGGAGACACGCACATGGAGAGGACAGGCGGCTGAGTGCCTGGCTGGCTAACTCTAGTGAGAGGGAGATGGAAACTCCCTACTGCACTGAACCTCAGTTCTGCTCAAGACTCATATGGAGGGAGTCTGGACTGTCGGGAAAGGGAGGAGCACATGGAAACTCAAGGGAGCTGCAAAAGGCAAAGGTCTGAAGGCACACGCATGAGTGCATGCACACAGGACTGACGGCTGAGTGTGCTGCTGGCTTTCTCAAGTGGGAGGAAGATGAAACCTCGCAACTGTGCTGAACTCCAATTCTGACTGCACTGAACCCCAGTTTCAGGTGAGAACGCAGAGCACACAGAAACTCAGGGGAGCCTCGAAAGGCTGAGGTCTGGAGGTGCACACATGAGTGCACGCAGAGAGGGCTGCAGTGATTATTGAGGGACACTGAGGGGCTTCATAGGGCAGGCCTGACAGAAAGCCAATGCTCAGCCCTGAGACTCTGCCCCATCCAAGCCAAGTACAGAGGCTTTTGCAATTTTGCAAGTCTTTTCTCATAAGGCTGTCTCCAGCACAGAAGTTCTCCCAGTGTAGACAAAGCTGATCCTCACAGATAACTGGACATGAGGTCAATTCCTCCCAGTGATACAACAACAGTCAAGACTTAACTACAGAGGGAGAAGAAGTGGTATTGGAATAGATGGACGTGTCCCTAGCCTTGACCCTGAGCAGACAGAAAGAACAGGTGAGAGTCGCACCGAGAATGTTTGTTGGTGAGTTAAGGGACAGCTATACTCTAGGAAAAGATGAAGGACTGCTGGATGGGGCTTTCCTGACCGGGCAGTCCCCACTGCTGCTGGGTTTTCTCCTGGAGGCAACAGCTCAGACTTGGAGACCATGCCATCTTGAAGGGGAAAGTAGATGTTATTGGAAGCCTGAAAATCTACAACTATGGCACCCTCCGAATAGCTGTGAACCCCAAAACACTGGTCCCCAATTGGCGCAAACACTGGGACACAGAGGAGCTCTACACTCCACATGGAAAGGCTGTATTTCACCTGGGATAAGGAGAGAGAGAACTACATAACCAGACACCCAAAGAAGAGAGAACCTGGGGAGACAAAGAAACAGCCCACATATGAAAGAAAAGCAGGCATCACCAGAAAAGGAAGTAAATAAAATGGAGGCAAGTAACCTGCCAGAGAAAGAATGGAGAGAAATGATCATAAGATGGCTGAAAAGAATGGAAGACAAAATTAAAAATATGAGTAAGAACCAAGAGGAAATGAAAAAGAACCAAGAAGAAATGAAAAATGACATTACTGCTGTAAAGAACTCATAGAAAAAATCAAAAGTAGACTAGAAGAAGCAAAGGACCACATCAGTGAGCTAGAAGACAAGGTAGGAAAAAATACCCAAGTAGACCAGTTTCTAGAAAAGAAAAAAAAAAAGAATTAAAAAGCAGGAGGAGAGCCTAAGGGAACTTTGAGACAACACAAAACAAAACAACATCGGCATAATAGGGGTTCCCAGAAGGAGAGGAAACTGAGCAAGGAATAGAAAACCTGTTTGAAGAAGTAATGACAGAAAACTTCCCTGATATAAGGAAGAAAAAACCCAAATTCAAGAAGCTCACAGAGTCCCAAAATGAAACACAAAAGACCAATGCCAAGGCACATTATAATTAAATTAGCAAAAAACAAAAAACAAAAAAATAAGAATCATAAAAGTAGCAGAGAGAGATAGAAAGTTACCTACAAAGGAACCCCCATCAGACTAGCAACTGATTTCTCAACAGAAACTCATCAGGCCAGAAGGGAATGGAATGAAATATACAAAGTCATGCAAAGGAAGGGTCTGAATCCAAGAATAATGTACCCAGCAAGGCTATCAATCACATTTGAAGGTGAAATCAGGAACTTTACAGACAAAAAAAGGCTAAGGGAATTTATTACCACCAAACCAGCAATGCAAGAAATGCTACAGGGTCTGCTGTAAAAAAAAAAAGAAAGAAAGAAAGAAAAGAAAAAGAAAAAAAAAGAAGAAAAAAGAAATAGGAAGCGAAGAAGGAACAGAGGGGTAAAGAATAAAAATGACAACAAATAAGTACCTGTCAATGAAACTTTAAATAAATGGATTAAATGCACCTACAAAAGACATATATCTGCTGTCTACAAGAAACCCAACTCAGAAAAAAAAAAAAAAGCACACAAACTGAGGGTGAAGAGATGGAAAAAGGTTTTGCAGAAGAATGGAAATAAAAAAAAAAAAACCTGGGGGAGCAATACTTATATCTGACAAAGTAGATATCAAAGTGAAGAACATAACAAGAGATAAGGAAGACCACTTCATAATACTAAAGGGAGCAATCCAACAAGAAAAAATAACTCTGGTAAACATAAATGCACCCAATACAGGAGCACCCAAATACATTAAAAAAAAACTCCTGGAGTATATCAAGAAAAAGATTGACAGCAATACAATCATAGTAGGAGAAGTTAATACCCACTATCACCATTGAACAACTCCTCTAAACAAAAAATCAGCAAAGAAACATGAATCCTAAATGAATCACAAGACCAAATGGAATTAATTGACATCTTCAGAACATTGCACCCCAAAGCCACAGCATATACATTCTTCTCAAGTGCACATGGGTCATTTTCAAAGATTGATCATATGTTGGGTCATAGGAAAATCTCTTCAAATTCAAGAAGATAGAAATCAGATCAAGCATCTTCTCAGATCACTGTGGCGTAAAACTGGAAACCAACTACAATAAAAACAATCCAAAGAAATCAAACACATGGAGATTAAACAGCATGCTATTAAACAATGACTGGGTTACCAGAGAGATAAAGAAAGAAAGAAAAAACATCATGGCAACAAATGACAATGAAAGCACAACAATCCAAAATCTATGGGACACAGTGAAAGCAGTCTTAAAAGAGAAGTTCATAGCTCTACAAGCCTACTAAAAAAAAAAAAACAAAAAAAGAATGGTAATAAATTACCTAACCCTACAACTCAAAGAGTTAGAAAGAGAGCAATAAGAAAAGCCCAGTGTAAGCAGAAGTAAGGAAATAATAAAGATCAGGATGGAGATAAATAACAATGGACCTAAATAGAATCTTTTCAAAAGAAGACAGAAGGAAGGCCAAGAGACACATGAAAACATGCTCAAAGTCACTAAATATCTGAGAGATGCAAATCAAAACAATACCATCTCACACCTGTGAGAATGGCTATCATCAACAAATCAACAAACAAGTGTTGGGGAGGATGTGGAGAAAAAGGAACCTATGTGCATTCCTGGTGGGAATGCAGACTGGTGTAGCTACTGTGGAGAACAGTATGGAGTTTCCTCAAAAAACTAAAAATGGAACTCCCATTTGACCCAGTAATCCCACTCCTAGGAATATATCATAAGATACTAGAAATACCAATCAGAAAGGATATATGCACCCCTATGTTCATAACAGCACAATTTACAATAGCTACAATTTGGAAACAACCTAGGTGCCCATCATCAAATGACTGGATCCGAAAACTATGGTACATCTACATAATGGAACACTATACTTCCATCAAAAAAAAGGAATTCTTATCATTTGCAGCAACCTGGATGGAACTGGATAGCATTATGCTAAGTGAAATAAGCCAGGCAATGAATGAAAAATACTACATGATCTCACTCATTTATGGATAATAAAGAACATTATAAACTGATGAACAAAAAGATAGATACAGAGGCATTAAAGTATCAGACTGTCAAATTACAGCGGGAAGTTTAGGGAGAGGTGGGGTAGAAAAGAGCTCAACCAAAGGACTTGTATGCATGCATATAAGCATAACCAATGGACACAAGACACTGGGGATGAGGGTATGATTTGGAGTGGGATGGGGAGGACAATGGGAAGATATGTACAGATGTAATATGTTAATTTAAAAAATAGGGATAAAAAAAGAATTAAATGGGAAAAAAAAGACTTAACTACAACAAAGCTGTACACACAGGCACAAAAGGGTGCACCAAGAGTGTCCATCTCAGGTAACGGGAGACAGAGCTACTTGGCCATATAAGACAACTAGCACACAAAACTACTCTGCCAGCTCAAGGAAGCAGCGAAAATGTGGAGACAAAAAAAAAAAAAGATCATAAACAAAAGAAATGGATGAAAACAAATGACTAGATATAGAGTTTAAAACCACGGTTATAAGGTTTTTCAAAAATTTCCTAGAAAAGTATGAGTTTCCTCAAAAAAACTAAAAATGGAACTCCCATTTGGCCCAGTAATCCCACTTCTAGGAATATATCATAAGATAAATTTAGTGAGACCCTCAAGGATATGAAAAAGGACCAACTAGAAATTAAACATACACTAAATAAAATAAAAAATAGTATACAGAGACCTAACAGCAAACTAGGGGATCGGAAGAATCAAGTCAAAAATTTGAAATACAAAGAAGCAGAAAACACTCATCTGAAAAAGCTAAAGGAAAAAGAATCCAAAAATGTGAAGATAATGTAAGGAGCCTCTGGGACAACTTCAAGCATACCAACATCAGAATTATGGGGGTGCCAGAAAAAGACAGAGAGCAAGTTATTAAAAATTAACTTAAAGAAAACTTCTCCCACCTGATGAAAGAAATAGACTTACAAGTCCAGGAAGCACAGAATCCCTAACAAAAGGAATCCAAAGAGGGCCACACCAAGACACATTATAATTAAAATGCCAAGAGCAAAAGACAAAGAGAGAATATTAAAAGCAGCAAGAGAAAAACAGTTAATTATCTACTAGGGAGCACCCATACACTTGTCAGCTGATTTCTCAACAGAAACTATACAGGCAAGATGGTGGTGGCAAGAAATATTCAAAGGAATGAATAGCAAGAATCTACAACCAAGATTACTCTACCCAACAAAGCTATCATTCAGAATTGAAGGTCAGATAAAGAACTTCACAGAGAAGAAAAAGCTAAAGGAGTTCATCAACACCAAACCAGTATTATATGTAATGCTGAAAGGTATTCTTTAAAAAGAGGTAGAAGAAGAAACCATAAAGATAAAAATTATGAACAACAAATATATATCTATCAACAAGTGAATCTAAAAACCAAGGGAATTAAAAATCTGATGAACAGAATGAACTGGTGAATATAATAGAATCAGGGGCATAGAAAGGGGTGAGGGGCCGTTCAGGAAAAGACTGTACAAAAATCATACATCTATGGATGAGGATAATGGCAATAATGGCGGGGCAGGGGAGGGGAAGGTAAGGGCAAAGGGTGGGGTGGGAACCGGGTGGAGGGGAGCTATGGAGGAAAAAAGAGAAACAATTGTAATAATCTGAACAATAAAGATTTATTAAATTAAAAATATGTGTGTGTGTGTGTGTGTGTGTGTGTGTGTGTGTATATATATATATACATACACACATATATAAAATAATAATAATTTCATATGATGTGGTATATTGAGTAATAACCTCCAAAATATCCTTGGGCCTGGGAATACTATTTTATATGGAAAAAGAGTCTTTACAAATGTGATTAAATTAAAGCTGTTAAATTGGAATTTATCTTGGATTATCTGGTTGGGCCCTAAATGCATACACAAAATTCCTGATAAAAGTGGGATTTCAGTCAGAAGAGAAAGCAATATGACCACGAGCCTGGAGTGATGCAGCCACAAGTCAAGGAATGTTGGCAGCTACCAGAAACTGGAACATTCAAGGAACAAATCTTCCTCTAGAGCAGTGGTTCTCAACCTTTCTAATGCCGTGACCCAGCAATACAGTTCCTCATGTTGCGGTGACCACAAACCAAAAAATAATTTTGGTGGCTACTTCAAAACTGTAATTTTGCTACAGTTATGATTCAGAATGTAAATACCTGATATGCATTATGTATTTTCCTATGGCTTTAGGCGACCCCTGTGTTTTGGTCGTTCCACCCCCGCTGGGGTCGCGACCCACAGGTTGAGAACCGCTGCTCTAGAGCCTCTGGAAGAAGCACAGCCCTGCCAACATCTTGATTTGAATCCAATGAAAATAATTTTGGACTTCTGGCCTCCAGAACTGTGTGTTACTTTAAATCGTAAAGTTTGTGCCAATTTGTTATAGCAGCCACAGGAAACAGATACATATGGGTTAATACACATAGGTTAATTCAAATACATACATACTTATGTATGTGTATGTAAATACAGATATGTATATGTACCTATGTGTGTGTGTTCAAAAGTGACACATAGCCAAATGAAGCACAACTCAAGATAGATCTGTGCCTCCGCCAGTTAATTTGTGTCTGTTTTAAATATCACTTATTGTCTTTCTCTTATTTATAGCACTGTGTGTGATCTATGCCTTCATCAAACATATTTTTAATCACTGCCAGTGGAATGTAAAGGGTTTTGCCAATAATTGTTTAAGCCTTTGTATTTCCTCACATCCTCATGCAGAGGTTAAATAACTAAGTTCCTTTTACCTTCTATGCAATTTTTTGAGAAAACAGTGATCTCAAATTCTGCTTTTAGGGTCAATTCATTAAGTGCTGGATACTATAAAATACTAGAAACTGTAAGTAAAAGCGAAAGAGTAACAAGTCTCTAAAACCTGTTAATTGAACCATATATGTATTTAAGTCCATAGGTTTTTCCAGCTGCCTTCGGTAGAGCACTCTAGATCTTGATCTGGCCTCTGGCATCAGCTTCATAGAGTTTTGGCTCCATGATCTCAGCTCTTACATTTCCATGAAGTTCCTGTAGTAGAGCCAACCTGAGTGAACAACCACTGGAGTCCAGACCAAATTAAAATTTAGGGATCCTTTATTAGCTGGCCATGTGGCCGGCCAGCCAGCTGGCAACCGGCCTGCGAGTGCTCTGCCTTTCTCCACACAGGGAGTCCAGAGAGCAGCAGCAACCCATTGTGTAGGACCACTTTTAAGCACATTTACCACATCCTGTTTCTGCAGAGCAAGCAACCTAAGACAAAACAGTTTTTCCCAAGCAACGTCAGAGTCATGCCATTGATGACCATATTATTTACAGGGTCATCTTGTTCTTCAGAAAGCTGACAGTGTTCGCCAAAACCGGTTTGGCTCAGAGGATAGAGCGTCAGAGTGAAAGGCCCCAGGTTCGATTCCAGTCAAGGGCATGTACCTTGGTTGCAGGCACATCCCAGTCCGGGGTGTGCAGGAGGCAGCTGATCAATGTTTCTAACCCTCTATCCTTCTCCCTTCCTCTCTATAAAAAAAAAAAAAAAATCAATAAAATATATTTAAGAAAGAAAGAGAGAAAGAAAGAAAGGAAGGAAGGAAGGAAGGAAGGAAGGAAGGAAGGAAGGAAGGAAGGAAGGAAGGAA
>JAAGEH010000226.1:16450455-16550360 GCA_011751065.1 Lasiurus cinereus | reverse complement strand
AGAAAGAAAGAAAGAAAGAAAGAAAGAAAGAAAGAAAGAAAGAAAGAGAGAGAAAGAAGAAAGCTAACAGTGTTCTATGAAAGAAGGCCTAGGTGCTGGGAAGGGGCCATGAGACCATATCTCAAGGCCTGGCCTGATGTCAGCACTGACAACTCTATCTGGGGGATAGTCCACAGCCTCTTTGGAATGTGGTATGCTCAAAAATTCTCACTCTCTAACATTCCATGTTTTATCCCTAAAGTAAATTATTTTCTTAAGCTGGCTGAAGTGTGTTGCTGCTGTTTGCAACCATTTAGTTCAGTGGCTTCCTCAGGAGACAGCTCAGCCATTTTCCTTTTACCATGGACTACAACACTGCTACTCAAAGTGCCGGTCCAATTGAGATAAGAAGCTTTCACCAAAATGTGAAATCAACTCACTGCTCCCTTCATCAAAGAAGTCTCCTTGTGAATGTCAGCTGAATCAAAGAGTGTGCTTAGTGATGGGATGGATTTCCATTCCCTTGCATGTTCTTTGCCTTGTTAACTGTAACCAGCGATGTGAGAATTGGCAGCTGGGGCACAGATCTCACTTAAAGTAGCCCTGAACTAAGTGCTTCCCCTGGAACTGGGAATTCTAAGGGTGTGATTGGTTCCTCTCTCCCCCTGCTTCCTCCAAGAAGGCAAAAACAGAATGAGAGGAAAGTTTTTTGCATTAAAATGTTACTGCTAGTTTGCACAAACAATAGCATTTTCTTTTTAATCATAAGGGAATCATTTTTCTCCACTTAACCATCAATTCTGCCCTTTGAAGTCAGATCTTGTGCTAAATCCAATGTGCATGAAATGGTCCTAGGAAACTTCCTAATCACGCCAGGATTTGCCTGTTACTAATGCAGAACTGCCTTGCTCCCTGAAGTCACTCACATGCACTTACTTGGTGTATTTACCAGAGGGAAACTTCACAAAATAATTGAAAATTAGATTAACAAGATTTTAAGCAGAAACATCACACAGCTTTACTGTGCTCCCTCTTCCTGGGGAGGTCAGGGCAGATTGAGGGGGACAAGGAGTCATTTTAAAATTGGGACATTTCTCTAAGGTAGAAGAAAGAAGTCTTCAATGTGCTGTTGGGCACCTCAAGGCATCTGCTAGACACAGGAGGACATGTTTTTTTTGTGGGGCTTTTTTTGGTTCCTATAAAACCAGGGATGAAAATAACAATGAGTGAGTATTTATTTGAGACCTTCCAGGGTTCATAGCATTGCATTGGGCATATATGTGAAAGAAGAGGTTAAATTCATTATGCAGATTAGAAATAGGAGAAAAATAAATACAAGAAAAGAAAAACCAAAACACCAAATGATATAATTATTTTTTCCCTCTTTTCCACATCCAGCGACGCTAGAGAGTGGGTTCAGTTCCTAAGCAGAGAAGATGGGGATAGAGAAACAAAAGAAAGAGACAAGGAAAAAGCTGGGAACCAGGTGAGATCACTGCCCTCTCTTTCCGGAGAGACAATGACCCAGAGCCAATACAGCGTGTTTATTTTATACCCCCAAATATCAGGAATTTTCACCAAAAGTCAAGACAAAGGAGATTATTTACATCCTCCAGTAGGCCCGAGCATTCCTGGTGCTTGACTGGATTTACATATCAAAGCCCACTACCCAACACCTGGGCTGAAATGAAGGTCAAGCTGATAACACCCTTGCCTTTTTGACAAAGCATGTTCCCAGGGTTTGGCTTTACCTGTCACCTTGGGTTCAGCTGACAATTTAAAGAAATGCCCATGTGCCTTCCCAGGCATTCTCTACACCAAATGGGACAGAAACTAAATCAATGCCAAAAATATTTGTTCTTCAAACCCTGAAAATAGAGATGCTGACTTCTCTAGGAAACATGTATTTTAAACCATAGGAAAACAAAAATGCAAACCTAAAAGTAATAAGGGGGCATGTGTTAGAAATGAGGCTTTCTAATAGCAAGCGTTTCTGTGTTGTAATTAGTTTTGTGCTTCCCAATGTTTCATTAAGGTCTCCATTGTTAATTTAAACTATATATGTACTATATATACCATGAAGTAGGCCAAGGAGGAACATCCAAGTTTCCAATGCACCCTGAAAAAGATCAGATCCTTCTGTGCTCCTTGCCAGTTCAAATTCATATCATGCCATGATCCTCTAGCTACTAACTTATAACTTACTTTTTTTTAATTCTCACCTAAGGATGTGTTTTTATTGATTTTAAAGAAATTAGGAAAAGAGAGAGAGAGAAGAGAGAGAGAGAAAGAGAGAGAGAGAGAGAGAGAGAGAGAGAGAGAGAGAGAGAGAGAGAAACTTCAATCAGTTGCCTCCCATGCGTGCCCCTCTCAGGGATGGAACCTACAGCCTAGGTATATGTTCTGACTTAGAATAAAACTTATACTTTTTAGTGTACAGGAGTAGACTCCAACCAATTGAGCCACCTGGCCAGGACCATGTACATTTTTTTAGATGGTATCTGCCTTCCTCATAAAATAGATAATGACCTTAAAAGAGAAAATGTCCATTCATTTATGTATTTACTAAGAGGACCCAAAAATACCACATAATATTTTAGATGCCACAAATACCTTCATGAGCAGATAAAGCAGGTCCCAAGTCCCATGGAGCTTATCATGTGCTATAATGTGCCAAATGGACAAATGACCACTCTGTTCCATGGGTGGCTACCCACCTTCCACCTGCTCTGGGATTTCAGGCTCTTGGTTGCATTATAATTGGGGACCACCTAGTTCAGATTTTCTGCAACATTGCTTACAAGTGTCCTTTACCATCGTTGTATATTTATTTGCAGATTTAATACAGTCATTCATAGTGAAGCTGGCCAAGCAGCCAGCATGAGCAGAGAATCTTGAAAGGGCAAGCAAGCTCTGTCCAGGCTGTCCTCAGAGTGTTTGATCAAGAACCCAATGCCAATCTGATATTCATTCCTTTGTTTCCGATTTGTTTTGTTGTTTGTTTGTCTTTTTTCCTTTCTATGACTTTATCTTTGGTGTTCTAAAATCCCACAAGGTTTCTGAGTTTGAATCATTTATTATTCATGGGGCTGAGTATTTGCTAGGACTTTCTAACAGGGAGATATGTGTCTTTGAGGTCATAGACATTTTCTGGCATTATTTATTTAACAAATAACTTCCCTCTATTGTTGTTTTTTTCTTCTGTAATTCCTACACTCTTAAATGACAAAAAAATAGAGAGATGTAAAAAACTTAAGGCATTACCCTATTCTTAGGAAGGAAGATATATCATAAAGACATCAATTCTCCCATTAATATCTAAATTGAGAGCATTCTTAACTAAAATCCAATGATTGTGGTTTTGTTTGCTTTGTTTTAGAACTAGACAGGCCAATTATAAAGTTCATATACAAAAATAAATAAATAAGAATAGGTTGGAAAATTCTAAAACTAAAAGGATATGAAAGTTGGCCTAACTTATCAGGTATTAAAACTTGTTCTAAAGTCTCAGTAATTAAAACAGTGGAATGAATGAAACAGAATTTTTAAAATATAGAAATACACTCATATAGATAACTTTAATATATAATTAAGGTGACATCTCAACTTATTGTGGGGGGAGGGAATGGTCTGTTTAATAAATGGACTAAGAACAATTATGTGGGAGTTGATTAAGAGGAGTTAATGGCCTAGTACTGAGTTTCTTTCCATCTATCAGGCAGACCTGAAACTAGGAAAATGCAATGAGGTGCCCAGAGTACTGGGCAGGGGCCAGCTCAGGGCCAGGAACTGAGGGGGGCTTTCCTGTCACTACTGGAATAAGATCAAACCTTGGGTGTACAAACAAGTCAGATCACATGTTTTGCTTTCTAATTCAGTGGTTCTCAAAGTGGGGTCCCCAGATCAGTAGCATTAATAATATCTGGGAACGTGTAATACAGGCAAATATTCAAGCCCCATCCGAGATGTACTACATCAGAAATACTGGGGAGAGGGCAGTAATCCATATTTTAACCAGGATTCCAGGTGATTCTGATGCATGTTCAATTTTGAGAATAACTGGTCTAATTTGTAGAAGGAAAGTTGTTTTTCTGCAACCCAATCCACCTCATTCAAATTTTTCACTGAGATGAGGATGAGCTAAAAATTGTGCCACTTTGGCTTCTCCTTGCAGTTCATCACCCTGTGGTTACCTCTGCTTCTTGGGCACATTTCATGGAAGGGTTCGTTTTCTAGAAGCGTCATTTAGAGAATTGTGTCCTTGGCCATAATCTTATCTTATAAAACCCTGAGCCTTACCCTGATTATCCACAAATTCCATAAATTATCTATTTCTAAAACAGTCAAGCTGGAGTATTTATAGCCTAAAGAAGCTAGCCACAGAATAGTTTCAAAAAGATAACAATCTGAAGTTTACATCAGTAGATGATGTAAAGGCTCATATGCTGCTAAAAGAAAAAAAAAAGAAAAGAAAAAAGAAAAGGGGAGAGCTTGTCAGAATGAGATACTCAATTTATTTAAATTTGTGACATTTATAAATCCAGAGTACCTGCGAAGCTTGAAATAGTAACAACGTTTCCATCTAGCAAGGATTAAAGAAAGCATGTTGATCCACTCATTACCTTTGTGGAGGAATCATAAGAACTTGCTTTCACCAGGTAGCTAGAATCTATGCTTAAGTTGCAGACAGCTGTGACCAAGTTCCTATCATACCACGGGTTATCAGACACATTTTGCCTTTGATGTTCAAGAGTTTGACTTCATGGAAAAATCTGCAATGCTAAAGCAAATACTACGAAAGCAACCACAAAAGTCTCCCATTTTAGTGCTCCCACCAATTGAAAAAAGAGGGGCTGGTTGCCTAAGTAGTTTTAGAGGCTAAAGGAAAGTAAGTGGTAGAGTAAGTCAGGAAGTCACATAAAAGAAAATTCAAGCTCCTGATTTATTTATTTCTATCGTGCCGTTGCCAGTGCTATTAAAATAATGTCAAGGACATGATGAATTTAATAAGATATTGATGGTGAATCTGACAATGGGTTAGTGTCTAAAGTAATGAAACGCCAGGGTAAAGTGCATTATGTAGTCCCTTGCATCATTAAAGTGACTCCAGGCAAACAGAGAAGCATCTCTGAAACTTCCTTCAGATGCACTAAAAGGCTACTCCTCTACTAAAAGCTCTCCAGCTCCTATCTTGGGATCAGGACTGAAACTTCTACATCTAAGTGAGAAAAGAGAGAGGCGCCCCTACAGGTCTAAACTAGATCAAGCACTTTACCTCATAACTGCATACATCTTTAACAAAAGCAGGCTAGTCGTTAAAATGTGAAATATGCAATCCAGGCCGAGATTTCGTGAAGGGCAACTGAAGCCCCAAATTTACGTCATTCCTAACTAAACCTTCAAATGAGATGGTTTCTTCATTTCATTACCAGGTTTTGTTCAAAGCAGCCAACATCTAAAGATGTTTTTTAAAGGCACCTTTGGGATGTAAGCTACCTAGAAGTTCAGGGCTACCCTTAAGAATTTCTTTAATATGTATTCCCATTACTTTTCCATGAACTATGAGAAAAACAAATTGGACTTTAAAAAGTTATCTCAAAACACAACTTTTTTTTTCAGATTGCCTTTAATCTTTGGATTTTGAGAGTTTTCACACTGGGTCTGATGTGCTGCTGGCTCTCTATATTCGTCAAATTGTCAAGTCTCCATTTTGCTTTGTGCTGTGTATGCAGGAAAAGTGTAATAACAACAGAAAGGAGAAATGAGGGAAAAGGAAAAGAGAAATAAGGAGCAGGGGTAAGAAAGGGAAAAAGGATGGAAATAGAGAAAAAAGGAAAAGGAGAGAAGAAAGACAGACTGGTTTATGTAACTATCTCAGGAGGGGATAAGAAATCTAAATACTCCATAATTTATTGTCCTGTTAACTAAACTCACCAATTTTCAAATCTCAGCTTATTTTGATTGGGAAGTCAAAATAAATGAAGTGCATTCATTTCTGAGTTTAGAAACTAAATCATGAATTTAGGCTTATGCCACAGCTCATATGGAACCAAAAGCAACCTGTGTCTAGGGCATGCATTTCCAAAGTTAGTTGACAATGTCAGTAGCATAGCAAAGATGCCCACGAAGACACAGAACTTTTCATTGGTTGTATCACTGTACTTGAAGGCGGCTTGAAATGAAAACAATATTGTTAAAACTTTTTTAATATGATGAAGGATTTTCCTTTGTCAGTGTATAGTTGATTTTCATTATTCACAGTAACTATGTTCTATAAAATTGCTTCAAATAAAGAATTAGCTAATACTGAACCATTGCTCCTAGGGGAAATACAGAGATAACTTCCTGCAAGCCTGTAGTCACAACATTCTCATCAACCAATCAATACATAAACTTGTTTCATGTGTTTCTACTTAAAGGCACTTTTTTTACATGGAGAGAATATCTCTATATATGAGTCATTAACATTGAACTCATAGCCAAAAACAATATAACTCATGCCTGTATAAAGCTTATCTAACACACATACTTTCTCTATAAGGCATATCACAAGTTTGCACTTAAAAAAATCTAGAGAGCACTAAACCACTGTGTTTGGGGGATATTTTAAACAGTGAAAAAACTAACAAAGAGTCCAAAAATTTAGAAAACTGCAAAAGGAACACTTGTTCACAGCTAAAACAAGAAAGCAAAGTGTCCCCTTGTTCAAACTCAACTGGGTGTGTTCACAGTAGGTGACTCAAATTATTTGCTGCTCTGGAGAAACCAAGATGACAGCATAGGTAAACACCTGAACTTGCTGCCTCACACAACCACTTCAAAACTACAACTAAAAGACAAAACGGACATCATCCAGAATCATAGGAAGGCTGGCTAAGTGGAAATTCTACAAAAGAAGGGAAGAGAAAAGCACACTGAGCCTCAGAGAAGCTGTGGAAGTAAAGTGCAGAGGTACGGAGTCACATGCCCAGAGAGAGCTGGCAACTAAGTATGTGGCTGGCTTTTTCATTCTGCAGGGAGACACAAGCTCCCGACTGCTCTGAACTTCAGTTCTGGGTGAGACTCTGGGACCCAGACTCATACAAGCAGAAAATGAAATATCTGGCAGTAGGCAGAACTCAAGGGCGGCTTTCTCTCAGAGGTGCTTGCAGTGATTACCAAGGGACACTGAGACCTGGGGACCTCTTAGGGCTGACGGGAAGCCATTGATGTTTGCTTTACCCTGAGACTCCACCCCATCAAAGCTGTGAGCATAGGCTTTTGCATATGAATGACCTGTTCCTTTGAAATCTAAACTTACCTATCAAACTGCAGCTGAGTCAGAGAGACCCAGAACATCCAAAAGAAAGCCCAAGGCTCCACAGCAGCTTGTATTGCTTCACAGCTGGGCCTCATCTGGGTAACTCCAAAACCCAACCAAAGAAGAGGAATCTGCAGATCTCTCTGTAGCTCCTGCTGGGTGGCCTTAGGCAGAAGCTAAATTAAAACCTCCTTGGAGATCCAAGAGCCAGTGTACACAGGGGTCAGAGTAGGAATACTCCTCAGATCCATAAGGGACACACTCAGGGGGCAGACTCAGTGAGCACCAAAGCCCCACTGAAGCAAGTCCTGTGTTGTAAGGGTGTCTCCAGCACGGAAGTTCTCCCATCATAGACATAGCTGATCCTCACAACAAATTGGCCTGGAGGAGAGTGAAACTAACAACAATCAAGGCTTAACTACAAGACTGTGCACACAGCCTACAAATGAGTTCACCAAGAGTGTCCACCTCAGGTAACTGGGGAGGCTGAACCACTGGGCCCAAAAGCACATCTGGCCACTCTATCAATTCAGGGAAGCAGCTAAAATGTGGAGACAAAGAAACAAGTACAAATGAAAGAAATGGAGGAAAGCAAACTACTGGATAGAGAGTTCAAAACCATGGTTGTAAGTTTTTACAAGAATTTTCTGGAAAAGGCCAGTAAATTTAGTGTGTCCCTTGAGGATATGAAAAAGGACCAACTAGATATTAAGCATACACTGACTGAAATAAAAAATAATATACAGAGATCCAATAGTAAAGTAGAGGGTCATAAGAATCAATTCAAAGATTTGAAATACAAAGAAGCAAAAAACACCCAACCAGAAAAGCAAAATGAAAAAAGAATCCAAAAATTTGAAAGTGGTATAAGGAGCCTCTGGGACATCTTCAAGCATACCAACATCAGAATTATGGGGTTGCCAGAAGAAGAGAGAGAGCAAGATACTGAAAACCTATTTGAAGAAATAATGACTGAAAACTTCCCCCACCTAGTGAAAGAAATAGACTTACAAGGAAGCTTACAACCAAAAGGAATCTAAAGAGGACTACACCAAAACACATCATAATTAAAATGGCAAGAGCAAAAAGACAAAGAGAGAATATTAAAAGCAGCAAGAGAAAAACAGTTAGTTACCTACAAGGGAGCACCCATACAAATGTCAGCTGACTTCTCAACAGAAACTATACAGGCAAGATGGTGGTGACAAGAAATATTCAAAGTGATGAATAGCAAGAACCTACAACCAAGATTACTCTACCCAGCAAAGTTATAATTCAGAAGTGAAGGTCAGATAAAGAGCTTCAGAGATAAGAACAAGCTAAAGGAGTTCATCACTGCCAAACCAGTATTATAAAGGCATTTTTTAAAAAGAGGAAGAAGAAGAAAAAGGTAAAGATAAAAATTATGAACAACAAATACATATCTATCAACAACTGAATCTAAAAATCAAGTGAATAACAAACCTAATGAATAGAATAAACTGGTGAATATAATAGAATCAGAGGCATAGAAAGGGAGGGGACTGACAATCCTCAGAGGGAAACAGGTGAGGGGGGTGTGGGAAGAGACTGGACAAAAATTATATACCTATGGATGAGGACAGTGGGAGGGGCGAGGGCATGGGATGGGGTGGGAACAGGTGGAGAGGAGCTATGGGGGAAAAAAGAGGAACAATTGTAATAATCTGAACAATAAAGTTTTTTTTTAAAAAATCAAAATAAAATAATAAAAATAAAAAATTATTTGCTGCTCTGCACATTTCTGCAAATGACAGCAAAAGTAGCAGAATTATTTATTTCAAAGTTACAAATAAATTTTACGGAATCTTTTTAGATGTAATTTACTTACCAGATATTTTTCCTTACATGATATTATCCTACTCCCCCCACTCTTTTTTTTTTTTTTTTGATTAATGGAGCATTTGGTAAAATTTTTTAATGCAATCTTGATAACTTTAAATTTTAATTTTTTGCAGACAAATATGCCTGTTTTATGTTCATTGCATGTTAAGCAATTTAACATGAGATGAGCTCTCAATAGAAATTTTAATTAATACTTTAGAAACAGCTTTTTGTCCAATACACTATTTTCTTGGGTGTTCACTTCTTTCAATTCGCCAATTTAAATTAATCTGAAAGCTTGATAACTCTTTTACATCAAATTTAATACTCTACCAACAATCTTAGATTACCCTGTATATATTAGTGGAAAGGTTTATTTGCATTCTTGAGTAGGCAATGAGCATTCCTAGTGCTAGGCTGAATTTAGATATAGGGCAGCTGCTGTCAGCATGTTTCTGACCTGGGTCCTGATCTATGCTGAACGTGTGAAGCGAAGTAGCCATGGGGGCAGGAGACCTCCCTCAGAAGGAGCAAGGGTTCAGACCCCTGCAAGGTTGGCGGGATGAGGGTCTGTGCCCTACCCAAGTTCTCTCCTGATGGCTCTTCTGTGACTGTGCCTGTCTTAGGTCGTTCTTTCCCTGAGGAATCATACCCGTCTCTGGCTAACTAGTCATCCTCCGGGGCCAAGCAGGGTATTGTGAGATTCAGTTCTGTCTCCATGGTAGCCTATGCCCCCGTGGCCTCAACACCCAGCACCTGCCTTGGGGATCCCCTCGTCTGCTGATGGGGCCCCCACCGCATTGCTCACTTATCTTGGGGAATTCAGGTTCCTTCTCCAGGGAGAGCCCAGCTCACACCATTTGATGAGAGACAGATCCATTATACCAGCCGCCTCAAGGCTTCAACCTCAGCGTGAATAGAGAGCTCAGGCTACAGCTGAGGGCAACTGGATTGTGAGAAGAGGGTCCCTCTTGGCAAAAGAGGAAAGAGGGGCCAGTATAGAATGCTCAAGTGCCTTCCCAGTGTCTTAACTCCTTCTGAGAGGGATTAAATCCTTTCATGTCCTCTTTTTAAATTGCTGCTAACCATTCAAAGAATTAGTTTGTAAGTTTGTTTGGGATAGTTGTACAATATGCTGTTGTGAAATATCAAAAATTAAATGACATTGTAGAATAATATCATGTAAGGATATTCTTTGCTCTAGGCCATGGCAAGTCAATTTCAAACGGGCTGTCAATTTCTTTTGTAACTTTATATAAACTTTTTCAGGGAGACAAAAACACAGATTATTTACCTTAGCTCAAGAGGCCAAATATATTGAGTTTCAATTATAATCCTTATGACATTTAAAAGAAACCTCTCTTTATTTCCTTCCAAAATGATTGTCATGTTACAGAGTTTCATTTAAAAATCTTTGTCTCATGAAACAATTTCCCTTAAGGTTATGGTGACCACTGTGTGGATTAGATTTAATGTTTTATTATAATAATAATTTTTTAACTTAATTAATTTTTTTACTTGTGTCCTTATTCTCATTCTCTGGATCTGATCTTGATTATCAGTCTATGTCATTCATTACATTCCACAGATGAGTGAGATCATGTGATATTTATCTTTCTATGCCTGGCTTATTTCATTAAGCATAATGCTTTCCATCTCCATCCATATTGTTGCAAATGGTAGGAGCTCCTTCTTTTTTACCACAGCGTAGTATTCCATTGTGTAGATGTACCACAGTTTTTTAATCCAAACAGCAAGACACCCAGGAAAAACACACATGATGTTAAAATAAGCCAAAGGAAAATTGTTTGGGCAAAAATAAAAAGGACCCCAAGTCAATTTTATAGAAAAGATTCCTTTATTAACTTTTAGTCGAGAATATGTTTATATACTTTCAGAAAACAACTCCAAGACCAAGTGGACTCCTGCAACAGAGAGAAACTGACAGGTCTGCTCCAACCACGAAGACAAGAGGAGAAACAGTCCAGAGATGGAAGATGCTGACGACGCCTTGCCATGCAAGCAGTTAGCAGCTGTGCATCACTACAGGTTGCCTAGGACCAAACCAGAGAGGGTCGGACTGGCATTGCCACCATTTGTCCACTATCCAGATACCATTGCTGACATGTACACATAAGGAAATGTTTGACATTGAAACTGGGACTCAAAGCTATTGGACATTGAAATTGGGACTCAAATATTTTCTTGCTCTTGTGGGTTTATTTCTAGCCTACAGGGGCAAGATGTTTTTAAAGATAAAAATTTGGGGGTGGGGCAGAAGCAGATACAGAGCAAAGAAGCAATGAACAGACTGTCGTGCTACAGTGGGAAGGCAGAGAAGGTTGGGGTGGGGGGGAGGGGCTGTAGGAGATAAACCAAAGGACTTGTATGCATGCGTGTAGGCATAGCCAGTCGATATGGGGCATTGTACTGGGGAGTAGGGAGGGTCGGGGAGGGTAATAGGGAAAAAATAATAATAATAATTTGGTAAATCCTGATTATTTACAAAAAAAATAATTTTTAAATAAATATATCTTTAAATTTATAGAATACTTTTCAAAAAAAATTTATGGAATCTGCAAATAATGAGGGTTAACTGTATTTGGTTTCCCATTCAATTTCTTGGCTACTTGACTCTGTTAAGCCTACATGTTCTACAGTTTATTTGGAAATAAAATAATATATAAGGAGAAAATTATTCTTGTATCTTCTAGATATGTAGAATTGTGTTTTAGTTCTTATCTTATTTTTTGTAAGTACACTAAAATAAAAGAAAATAAGGAATGCAGATTGGTGCAGCCACTATGGAGAACAGTATAGAGTTTTATCAAAAAACTAAAAATAGAACTCCCATTTGACCCAGTAATTCCACTCCTAGGAATATATCCTAAGAAACTAGAAACACCTATCAGAAAGGATACATGCACCCTTATGTTCATAGCAGCACAATTTACAATAGCTAAGATCTGGAAACAGCCTAGGTGTCCGTCAACAGATGACTGGATCAGAAAACCATGGTACATCTACACAATGGAATACTATGCTGCCATAAAAAAGAATAAATTCTTACTGTTTGCAGCAACCTGGATGGAACTGGAGAGCATTATAATAAGTGAAATAACCCAGTCAATGAAAGAAAAATACCACATGATCTCACTCATATACAGTATGGATAATAAAGAACATTATAAACTGATGAGCAAAAAGATAGATACAGAGGAAGTAACACATCAAACAGACTGTTAAATTACAGTGGGAAGGTTAGGGAAGGGTGGGGTAGATAAGAGATCAACTGAAGGACTTGTATGCATGCATATAAGCATAACCAATCAACACAAGACACTGGCGGGGCGGTTAGGGCATGCATGGGAGTGGGGGGGGGGACAATGCGAAAATATGTACACATGTAATACATTAATAAATAGATAGATAGATAGATAGATAGATAAATCTCAATTTCCTCAAAGTAAAGAAAGAAAAGAAAATGTAGAGGTGACTGAATCATTAAAAATTTAGAAGAAATGGAAAGCAAGAAATTTGAAAGATAATTAGAATAAAAAGACAATTGATGTTGCATTTCCAATGTCTGACAGCATCTCTAAACTTCACTTAATCTTCATGATCATCATTGCACTGATTATGTATACTAAATAATTATGAAGGCTCAATCTCTTAGAAAGAGATTGAGATGTATCTATGGTTAGACAGCTAACAAGTCGTAGGACCAACACTTCAAAAGAGGTCTTTAAATTACTAATTCCATTCACTTTCCATGAATAGAATAAAAAAGGAGGCATGGCCATTCATGAAGCTTTGATTAAAATGTACTAAATGTTAATATTTCTTATTTTTATTTAAAAGCCCACACTAAATGTTTTCCACAATTTTTGAGTGAAAAATGTCAACTCTACAAGGACACATTAAGGTCCTCTCACAAGATAATGTGTGGAAAAATGTAGAGAGTCAATGAGGAAAATGTAAGGCAGTACAATACATTTAGGAAGAAATTATTCAATCTCTGGTTATTAGATGCATTGACCTGGATTATCAGGAACAACTTGGAAAGAGACTCCTGAAATCACTGTAAATTAAATTCTGACTGTACCAGTTCCCAAAGATGGGGTGTTAAATAGTGAGTGAGACACTTTGGAAACCAATTTTTCTGAGTTAAAAGGGCAACTGAGGAGCTCCAGTAGTTCTTGCCTAGTAAAAGTTGTTCTGAGTTTGCAATATCTGATTTTCCAGGAGATGCTGAAAATTTTTTATTTTAAGTAAAATCTCCATGACAGATACACTTGGTGCCCAAAGTCATGAGCATCTCTACACTTCTCAGCTGCCATTGCAGTACAGTTAGAGTCATGTGATCATTCTGTCCAACGGTTTGTGAATAAAAGTGAGTGACATATAAATTACTGGTTCATTTACAAATATATTTTGTCTTTCTCTTACCTGTCTCGTTTCTCCCTCTCTCCTATCTCTCTGTTCTCTCTCTCTCTCTCTCTCTTTCTCCCTCTTTCTCCCCTAGGAGTATGACTTGGTTGTACCTCAGATTCTTATTACCCTTACCCTTGCTCAGTTCCTTTCAGAACGTTCCAGTTTCCATCTTTTATGGGTTTTTTGATACTAAATTGTGATTATACACATAAATGTTCATAATAAAGGCTAATTTTCAAGCATCCTTATTGCTATGTATGGCTCTATAAGTTTTGGTCAATGGGATCTTGCTATTTGGGGAGAGGAGGCAGGAGGTGTCCTTCCTGTCTTGCCACATTCTGCTTCATTCTGCCAATTGGAAGCAGATATTGTGAAGAACCACATTGGGCCCTGTGGATGATAAGGAGGTTCTAGTAGCTTACCTGACACTGTGGAGCTGCCACATAAGTGTTAGATTGCTTTTGTTTGGATTGAGGAAAATTAAACTTCTAATTTGTATAAGGTATTCTTACCTCAGGTCTTTGTTATAGTGGTCACACTGTATCATAGATATCTCAGGCTTTAGATACTATGGCTATAGCTATAACTCCTAATAAAAATCTTGAGAATAGAGTAATGAAGTTTGGATGGTAGCATGATGTAGCCATGAAAAGTATGGACTTTGAAGCCAGATAGAAACAATACTGAATCTTATTTGGCCATTTCCTAGCTGTGTCTTCATTGCTGAAATCATTAATATATCTGAGCTCAGTTTCCTTTGCTTCAAATTTGAGTAAGAATATACATCATTAGGTTGTCGTAATGGTTAAGTGAGCCAATGTATATGAAGTTCTTGACACCTAATAAGTAGTCAACAAATGTTTTTTGCTGTTGTGCAAGAGTCAGATACACTTAGGAATAGAATGATAGACGAGAAGGCTGGAATGGCCTCATCTTCCTGCCTGTCTTCTGAAACCTCAGTGACTTGCGAGTGCCATGAGGCAGACACAGGCTGCTGGTGAAATGGAAAGCAACCACTTAGTTCTGTGAATTCCTAATCACACTCTGTCATTCACTGCTCTCCTCTGGACAGAAAGCATCATTTAATCACTCTCTTTGTCTGGAGTGGAGCAGACTCCTTCTCTCGCCTTGGGCTGCAGGTGTTGGTGGAGCGAGAGCCTCTTCCAAGGAAACATGTGCTGTAATCCCTCCATGCTGAGTCAACGCTGACAGTCCTAACACTCTGCCCATGTGAGAGTCCACTGGAAACTTCTGAATCCAGCTGCATATCCCAGATGTGCACAGTGACGAAATGCCAGGCTGTTCCAAAGACTTGAGCAATGTGCAGACCCAAGGCCTGATGGGCTGGTGCCAAGGCTTGGGAGACAGTTCTAGGACTAAGCAGCTGGGGAAACGGGCATGAATGCCCATTGTAGAAATAAACACTTTTCTTCCTGGATTCCCTCCTGACCAAAGTCATCTCGGCCTTACTAATTAGCTGCTCTAAGTGGCTGATCCAGCTTGAGGTTGTTGAAAGCTGATCTAGTTGACTTCACATAGATAGTCAGCAGCCATCTTGATGATAATTGATGTGATCTGGGAAAAAAATCTCCTTTATTACCTTTCCCTGACAGCCACATTAGCTAAATTGTCCAGCAGAGACTTATCCCTTTTTTTAGAGGCATTGGTCTGTGAGTGTATGAGAGAGGCACAGGGAGAAAATAAAATTGGTGGAGGGAAAATCAAACTGCTTTCTGTCTGGAATAACAGGGAAAAATATATTCATTTCATATTTATTCTTCTCTTTAGTATTCAGCTAAAATAAAGGTCAGACAGGAGAAATAGTTTGGGTCCAAGTGCCTCAGTGTCTCAGTCTAGACACTTCTTCATTCCATCCCTTCTGTACCAAACACACACCTTTCCCTCACCTCCCTGGTGGGGATATTTCCCATCTCTCAGCAAAATCTCAGCCATGTTCTTGCCTTAGCAAGTTGGAATCAGGATGCTGATTCACATAGCAACACTCTCTCCCTCAGTGGTCAGGTTCTGCTATGACCTCAGTGAACATCAGACCCTAGTGAGCTGGTCTTGGGACCCAACTTCCAAACACAACCCATTCTGGGTCCTAACACAAATGCATCACTGGCCTTAGGAACACCTTCATGACACGTTTGAGAATGTCTGCTCATGAAAATTGGCAAACATCTAGGAAAAAACAA
The DNA here is from genome assembly GCA_011751065.1 of Lasiurus cinereus. Taxonomy (NCBI): domain Eukaryota; kingdom Metazoa; phylum Chordata; class Mammalia; order Chiroptera; family Vespertilionidae; genus Lasiurus; species Lasiurus cinereus. The sequence goes on along the minus strand of JAAGEH010000226.1, from coordinate 16,534,607 downwards.
GAGTGTCGCACATAGAAACACATGTGGGAGGAAGTCACCAATGTAAGGAAGGAGGCAGACTTCATTTTATCCATCACCAATCAGTTCCCCCTCCACAGAGGAATGAAGTAGTGAACCCAGTAGTGAAGGAAAGAGAAGCAGCTCAGGACTAAGTGATCCCACCAGCCTGGTCTACAAGAGGGAAGCTGACCTGTGCTTTCCCCAGGTTCAGCTGTGCCCATAAAACCAGAGGCGAGGCTGTTTCATTAGGAAGAAAAGAAGCAGGCGGCCTGGCTTACGCAATCCCCCTGTGCCTGGTCTGTGTGAGGGTGTTTCATTTCGTGTGGTCACTCAATGTTTAATGGACGAGAGTCTAATTTTCAGTAAATAGTGATGTTTATTTGTTTTTTCATTAACCTACTCACCATGTCTCAAGTTCAGCTCTCCCAAAAGAAAAACATAAGGAAAATAACGTCTTCAGAGAAAGGAACTTCACGAAAACCACAGGCACGGAGTCCTATGGTTGGTTTTTATCTTGGAAAAGCCCTCAGCACACTTGGGCTCTCTCTGAGTCCATTGCGTTTGGCCATCCATATGGTGTCCAGAATGGCTCTTTTTCTCAAGTCTCTTTTGCACGTGGGCAGACACACTCATGCTTGCCCGGTCTCCAGATGCTCATTTTGGCTAAGGCAAGGGCTGTATGAAGTCTCAGGGTGAGCTCCTTTTGCACAGGTTTGGTGCATATAAACATTCCAGTGAGCAAAGGCCATCACCGAGCTCTTAGTGAGCACAATTTTGGAGTAAGCTGAGGCTAAGAAAAGGCTAAGAGGGAGCCTCACACTCCCATTGGATGACTGGGGGGTCCCAGCTGTGGTGGGGTCATTTCATTTATTTCTGGCTTCTCTCCTCTAAATTCTAACTTCCCCTTCCCCTACATGAGCAATATTTTGGCTGCACAGAGCTCACTGCTATAATTTCCAAGAGCCCTTCTCAGTTCTCCTCCTTCCCCTAAATATATAAGCTGTGTCTCCAACATCACCAGCTGCATGTGATGCTGTGAGCAGGAGGGAGAGAGGCTGGCTCACTAGAGTGATCAATAAAGTGCAGCAAGACCTTCCTTTTAAGCTGCTCGCTCATGTTCATTGCTGGAGTCAGTGAAGGAACTGGATTGAAAGCACGTGCTTTATTATAGACTGTCACACACACCAGCAAATACATTCTGAGACATGCCATCCAGTGTTTCCACTTTTATTTTTTATTTTTTTAATATACTTTTTTATTGATTTCAGAGAGGAAGGGAGAGGGAGAGATAGAAACATCAATGATGAGAGAGAATCATTGATCACCTACCTCCTACCTGCTCCCCCCTGGGGATCAAGCCTACAGCCCTGGCATGTGTCCTCACTGGAGAATGAAACCGTGACCTCCAGGTTCATAAGTCGATATTCAACTGCTGAGCCACACCAGGTAGGCCCAATGTGTCCACTTTTATAATATCCAGTATGAGGTTTAAATAATTAATATTAAGATATGATTGACATGCTACTGACAGTTGCATAATCTGTCATGAAAAAAATATAAGAAAGCAGAGATAAAGGAAGGTCATTGCCTGGAACTGTTACTCTCTGAAAAGCAATCTTAGATTTGGTCAGGGGTCAACCTGCAAATACTAGAGCTATTAGCCCCAAAGGGCTCTCAAATGCCCTTTAGGATTTCAATTAGGCGGCTCTAATATTCAAAGCCAGGTTTCAAAATAAACAAAGTTTCTCTCCAGGCTCTAGATGCCCCTCACAGATGGGGAAGTAGACACTACAGAAAAGCAAGTTCTTGTGTTCTGAATGAAGTTTCCAGGACTATCAGATAATCTGGAGGAAATTCTAAAGTCAAAGGCATTGTGAAGTCATGGAACAGTCAATCACAAGACTTAGAATTGGAATATTAGACTGAAATGCTTTTGAATCCTAATGCTTCCACTTATAAATGGTATTACTCTCTCAAGTATTTTCCTCATCATAAAGTGAGGCTAATTATATGCACCTAAAAGGTCTTATGGGGGGAAATTAGCTCTTGTAATGTATGGTACTTAGTCGAATGACAGTCAATAGCTGGTGCTCAATGCTCTTTAGTTCTCTTCCCTCTCCTATCCTCACTCCTCCATCAACCACAGGGCACTTAGTCCCTAGTTGTAGGTAATCCCAGTGACAAACTGTCATCTCTTGTTACAAAGACACTGTATAACAAGGGATACAGAAATTTTTTTAAAGTAGATTCAGCCTCTAATCTTGAAGCATTTGTAATTTTTTAGGGAAGATGAAGTACATATACTGGCATACACAAATGCAGAACACACTAGGTGATTAGTGTTACAGGAAATTCAGTTGAGTTCTAATCCCTTGGATGCTTAGGCAGAGGCTGGCTGGCAGAGGTATAAACTGAGTAAATTAACATCAATAATGGAAGTGTTCACCCAAAAACACACACAGATATAGTGGTTGCACCTATGCACTATCTCCCTATAAAACTTGATGCCTGGAAAACAGATTTTGATTCTCATATACAAGAACCTTCTATCAGCTTTGGCACACAGAGAGACTATCAAGGTAAGAGGAGGCCCACAAAAATCCTGACAAGATGGCACCCATGGAGTCTTGGCTACCAATAAATTATCTGTGATGAAGAAGGCCTGGTGGAATTTCTAGAGAGTGATGTCTAATATCCAAGGTGAAGAAGTTGTTGCCTATGCCCAGCTACACAGGAATCTCCTTCTATTATGTCACACTTTCTATAAATTTCACTGTACACAAAGTCTTAGTATTCTAAGGGCAAAATGATTTTGAAGTGATTTCCAACATGCAGTGAAGGAAACCAACAATATAAAACCTAAAAATTTGTTATCCAACTGGATGCTGTGAGGACTTAACAAGATACTAAGAATTCCCCAGAAGTCTACTGGAATATTGGGAGGAGTACCTCATGGACGGTGGATGGTGGCTTGAATTGTCTTACTGTGTCATACTGAGATAAAGGTCAACTCCAGAAGTTTGAGACATTTAAATGGTGGATACTGGGGGCTATTGATTTGAGTATTTTGTTTTCTTAAGTGTATTGTGTAGAAATAATAAAATCACTTGCAAACATTCTTTCCTTGTATCTGCCTTTGTGAATGGATGAGCTATATACCTGCTCCTAACTTCTAAGGGAATATTGTGATAACCCAAGGAGTTTTAGAGGCCAGAAGGCAGCCTGAATCAATGCCTTGAGGTCTCACTGGATGTTCTGAGAGCTGAAGGAAGGAGAGCATCTGTTTAGTGCATAGGCAAATGGCAGGTCCTCCCTGTTTATTTCTGAACAGCTTGGTGGGAGTTCTATAAGCAGTGACTGCAGAGCACACTAGCACAGTTGCAGACTCTTGAAGTCCTTCCATGCCCAAGCCACTGAATTCTATTTCTGGATTTGCCTTCAACTCCAGGTAAGAATTTTTAACCCAGATGTTCATGCCCTCCCCTGAGTTTTTCTCATCAGATTCCAGGAAAGAGATTCAGATAGAAATGTGAGTTAACCCAAGGGAAAGCATTTACAGGCAAAGGGTAAGGTGTTAGTAGTTTCAGAGCAAGTCAGAGGCATTTCAAAGAACTTCCAGAGCATGTTTGCCAATCACGATTCCACGTCTGGCAGCTGGAACCCAATGTGTAGGTGCTTTGTCTTCAAGGGCTCAAAAAAGACACAGTGCTCAGATGAAGGAAGACATGCATCCCTTAAGGGCAAAATGTGAAAGGATTTTCACTTCATGAATTCCTGTCTAAAACTACTGGCACATATATGAGACATAGGTGTTAGGAATGTTTTTAAATTTTTCTTTGGCTCATGCTCATCACTAACATACAATCACTATAAAGGAAGTACCATGTTTTGCTCAAATGCCACATCCTTCTGTTTTAGAAAAAAAAATAATATATATATAAAGGATATAAACCAAGCAGCAGTTTCTATTTGGGTCTCTTTGTCAGGGAAATAAAGGGGAAAGGGGCTGGGAAATACATTGCCTTGCTCAGAGAGGGGCAACGGAAAAATTCCTTAATAAAACATATGTACTCCTAAATCCTGCCTAGAAACAAAGAATGATATAAACAAGCCATGGCTTACAGTTTCAAAATCCAGTAAATTATATTTATGGCTGTGCATTTGTCAAGATAAGTAGCTAATGGTAATCCAATAAGCAGATAGGGTAATAAAATGCACTGATGCAGGGCAGAAGTCAGACCTGGTGATGGGGACACCCTTTCACATTGAGATACTAACAGACCTCATCAAATGTTCTCAGACAGGGATGATGACCAGGCCAGGGGCAGGCGGCTAGATAGAGAGTTGGAAAGAAAGGTCATTTGTACTTGTGGCCCTTCAATAGTGACAGAGTACTTTTCTAGTCTTATCATAGTTGAAATAACACAATTTATAAGGAGAAATCTTCAGCAATATAAAGAGAATATTTCTGATTTGTTTTTTTGTGTGTTTTTTTTTAAACAACGGGATGAGAAGTAGGCTTCTTAGGGAGAATAATGTACCTAGGCAGCAGAATAAGCACTAAACACATTTGAGACTCTAGACTAAAATAGAAATCCTAGCAATTGTCAAGCTTCTAAAATTTCCTTGGACTTATTCTAACAGATTCCTTTATATCTCCATCTGTTGTGTTGTGGCTGAATATTCAGAAATAGATACAGCTCCAATCCCTCTCATCTAAGGTGTTCTGTACACCAGGTGGCCTCTGAGTCTCTGTCAAAGTTTTATGGATGTAGCAAGATGCGGGGAAAAGGGTCACTGAGCAAGCAACTCTCGACAGTCCAGTCTTTTAGTCACTGGAAACATATGAATGAGCAGTCCTGCTGTAAGTAATAAAGAAAATGTCATCGAGTCAAGTCTGATCTTTAAATTTATGTTGAGCCAGTGGGTAAGGAAAAAAATACGTTCATGCTTTTATATCTGGGCCTCAAGCTGAAACATGCAATTACATTGGGAAAGCATAGCTGTTTATAACTTCCTTGCCTGGGCCCTTGTGGACCATTTTTGCATGAGGACTTAGAGCCTCCGGCTCCCATTGACCCAAAATATACACAGCTCAAATGAAGAGAGTACATGGTAGAAATACAAGACCACCCAAAGCAACCAATGGAAGTCTCTAGTTTCCCAATTTTCTCTTGCATGTACTGAGTTATTCTTCTAGAAATTTCTAAAAATATGCAGACTAAATTGGGCCAATTTAGTTTAGTCGCAGAGCCCATTCAGGGCAAGTGGAAATACTTAGTATTTGCTACTACTAAGTAATTCCTACTCAGCCCCTTGTTTAAATTCTTAGAGCTTTAGATTTTTCACACTCTAAATAAAAATTATTTTTATAGAGAAGAGTGATTGTAATGATTAGAAATCATGTGTGGTGAGATATTCAGCATGTAGACCACACTCTTTAACATCAGCTATAAGTAAGCTCTTCGGTAATCAGACTGCAAATATTGACATAGATGACAATTATCTTGCACCCTAAAGTTTTCCTAAAATGTTTCTTTAGGCCAAATTTACTGAACTTTATAATAAGTAATATCTTTTAAATACCTAGACCTCAGTTTATAAAAGGTTTTCACACTTACATAATTTTTATAATGGAAAGATTGTTTTTATGATTATCTTTACTTAAGAGTTTAAGAAACTGAGATTATTTAGGCCAATTCACTCATGTCTACAAATGAGTAAATTGGCATATATAAGTGTCAATGATGCCAGGTTTATTGTAAGAGCAGTGTTCAAGTTTGTGCACACCCTAATTATTTAATTAAACAAACATTATTGTATCTCTGCAGGCCCTGAGCTAGGTGCTGTGAATACAACCGTGAGAAAAAAGTCACAGTTCTATCCTCAAATACTTTATACTCCTGCAGGAACACAGGCTTTACACAGCTACACTGGAAAACAAACAAACTGATTAAAAAATGAGCAAAAGACCCAGACACCTCACCAAACAAGATGTATAGATAGCAAATAAGCATATGAAAAGAAATTCCACACAATATGTCATCAAAGAAATGCAAATTATAATAATTAGATGCCACTATACATGTAGTAGAATGGTCAAAATCCAAAATACTGACAACATCAAATGTTGACAAGAATGTGGAGCAACAGGAACTAGCACTCATTCATAGTTGCCAAAACTGGAAACAACCAAGATGTCTTTCATTAGGTCGGTTGATAAATAAATTGTGGTACACCCATACAATGGATTATTTAGTGATAAAATGAAATGAGCTATCAAGTCATAGCTCTTGGAGGAAACTCACATGCATATTAATACGTAAGTGAAAGAAGGCAGTCTGAAAAGGCTATGTAGTGCATTATTTCAACTATATGACATTCTATAAAAGGCAGAATTTTGAAGAAGGTAACAAAATCAGTGATTACCAGAGATTTGTGGGGAAGGAGGAAGGAATAAATAGAGCACTGAGTATTTTTGGGATAGTGAAACTATTCTGTATGATACTATAATGGTGGACACATGTCATTATATATTTGTTAAAAGCAATAAGAACGTATAACACCAAGACTGAACCCCAATGTAAGCTATTGACTTGGGGATGATAATTATGTGTCAGTATGAGTTCATCAATTACAACAAATGTACCACTATAGTGCAGGATATGACAGTGGGGGGAGGTGTGAAGGGGCAGAGGTATATAGAAACTCTATAACTTCTGTTCAATTTTTCTATGAGCCTGAAACTGCTCTAAAAATAAGTATATTTTTGAAAAAAGAAAACTACACCAATTGTAAAAAATACAATGAAAGAGATAATGTGGTGACCTTAGCAGTCTAGTATAGTCTTGTAGAGCTGGAAAAACAGTTGATAGTACATGACCCTTGAGCTGAAATCTGTATCATAAATGGTGGAAATATCAATTGTGCTAAATTCTATAATTTGACTAACTTTAATCATCATATGGACAACACCTCCCTAATAAAAGACAATTAACAAAATTCATCTAAGATTATCACCATATACAACGAATAATACTTTCTGTAAGTGTGTCAAGCGTGCCTCAGATCTGGAAAAAGGAAATATGGGAAGAGGCCAAATATTGTCATGGTAACAGAAACACAAAGAACCCATGCTAAACAGTTTCCAATAAGCAAGAACAACCAGTATTCAGTAAGTAGCCTTCCATGGAAGTTAACATCTGTTATTTATTTGTTAATTCTCAGTTTGAAGAAAGGCAGGATAATTGGAAATACTTCTTTGTTCTGGGAAAATATTAAATAGAAGAGCTCTTAGTGTGTCTTAAATATTGGCCCATTACTTTTAATATTTAGTACAAACCTGCTCTCTCCATTTAAAGCATGGATGAGAGGGTTGGATAATAATCTAGATTCAATCATTTCAAAGCTATAGAAGATCAAAGACAGTGTTGTGCTTATGCAAAGAGAAAGGAGCTCCCCCATTCTTGAAAGGACATCCTTTGAGTCCCTGAGAAGAAATAAGAGAAAATGTGCATTAAGGAACAGATGGATGATAATTGCAACATATATTAGAGGAGAAATAGCAAAGAAAAGGTACGTATTTACCTAGCTACCAACATACCCATACCATATAATGGTTCAAAGCAAGAATATTGCTATCAAAGAGACCTGAATTTTAGTCCCAGTGCCACCATTGACTAGCTCTAAGACTTTAGGCAAGTTTCTGTGTCTCCACAACCCAGTCTCCCCATTCGTAAAAGGGAAACATTACTGGGACCTACTACATGGATTTTGGAAGAACTAGCAAACAATTACCATTTCAGTATTTAGCACACAATAACCACTCAATAAATATTAGTTGTATTATTATTTTTTAATGGGATGAATAGATCCCCTAGCATAAGTTTTGCTGTACAGCAATCCTGTTGATCATTAATTCCTATTGTACTGCAAAGGCTTCAAGAAAGCACTGGGGAAAATAAGAATCCCTTGGTGAATTGTCAGATAGCTGACAATAAAAAGACAAATACCAGACTGTGCCCATTTCTTGTCTCTGAGGAGCTCGACTTGGGCCTCTAGATGATGATCTTGGTATCTCGATGACCCTATAATTTTCTGATATGCTGATGCCTTTGTCCCCCTATTCAATATCCCTTCACAGCAGAGTGGGTGACTGACCCATGGGAAGCACACAGAGCTGGCCAGCACTCCCATCCCCTCATTGGTTTCATATATATGCCCACCTGAGTTGTCGTCCACTCCCCTTTGAGGAAACTTGAGCTACAGCTGCATACCTCAGTTACTGTGGTATCTGAGGATACTAGCTCTGTGTTCACAATTTTGCCAATTACTTATGCAAATCACTTATGCAATCACTTATCAAACCTTTGTTTCTACAAATAGAGCTTTGGATACTGTCTCCATCAGGGCCCAGGCAGGAATCAGATGGTCCACTCAAGCTGGACAATGAGAGTGATTTCAATGGGAGTGAAGTGATTTCTGGGGGCACAGAACAAGGGGAGAGTGAATCTGGGGTGGGAGGCAGGAAGTGTAAGAAACCCCACCTGCTGAGACACCACCAAGAAAAGTTGGTATGAACACAAAGTAAGTCAGTTTGTGAAACCCCTGTCAGTGCCTGGCACATGATAGGAGGGCAGTAACTTTAATCCCTTCAAACCCATCCCACTCTCCAGCTGTCAGAGAGAAACGCATAGTCCTTCAGCCACAGTCACTGTCCCATACTCAATACACATCTCAACATTCACACTTGCATGCGCACATAACGCTCATTGTACGTCAGGCTTTCTACATTTGTCGTTAATTTTTAGGTTTTGGCTTAAGGGTTTCTTCATTCCACATTCTTTCATGGAGATTTTAGCAACCAAATTTCACCCCATCCTTCCCAAACTAAACTTAGCCCATGTGTTACTGTCAGCATCAAAAAGGGGGTTAATGTCTAATTATGTTGCCTTTTTTTATGAGGATACATGTGTCAGCATCAACTTTTGACAATTACCAAAGGGGTGAAATATCCTTATATAAAAAGAAGGAAAGACTCAGTGGCCATAGCCTCCAGAAGGACTCAAGCACCACATAAAAGGAGTGAATTTCTAGAGAGCTCCAAGAGCTTGATCTTTGGGAGGAAGGCCTTCATGCCTTCATGGTTTACAAACAGACAAGCATTTCTAGTCATCCCAGCAACAAACCTCTGCTCTCTAGCCAGCCAGTTTCATTAAATTCCTCTTAAAGACAACCAATAGAAGTGCCAATCATTCCATTTAACTCTGTGGCTAGCCATCTATTATTAATCAGAGCACATACTTCTGGAAGAGTAAATGGGATCTCCAAGACCTGAGCTCTATGGCCCTGCAATGCAATCACTCCTTTGTCTGGTGTCATGTGATGAATGAAAGATTGAGCAGAATGGCACCGGGAAGAGGATGTGTTCTCTGTGCTCTCTCCATCCTCTTTCCTTCCTCTCCTGTGGGTTAGCACTACTAAAAATGCTAAATGGAAAGATAGTTTTATATGAGAAATAACACTAGAAATAAACTTCTGTTCTTAAACACTCATTTGCAAGAGGTTAAACGCTGGTAACTTGCAAAAAGCAAAGAAAGAAAACTTGCTGAGTGTTTCTGTTGTCACATTTCAGTCACGTTTCCTTCAAGAGGGAGAGACTGCTGGTGAAGCTGCAATTAAACTGGAAATTTAGCACATCTTTACAGTTATGTTCCCATGTGATTGGAAAAGTCTCTTATAGGTCATGAGATATTTCAGTTAAAAGCATATTTCAGAATGCAGGTAGAAAGGCAAAGTTCTGCTCTCTCATTTAGCTAAAATCTCTGCCCATCTCATGAAGAGACACCTTGCAAACTAAGGTGATAGCAGCAGAGTGTGTGATTTTGGCACACCCCAAAGAGAGACATGATCTTGATTTTATTTCTGCTCAGTAGTAAACTCCAAATAGCACAGCTTAGTTAACTAATATTTCGGTCACTTGGTCCATGGACCTCAATGTACCTTACCAACACTAGCCTGTGAATTTCAACAAGAGCCTGAAGGAGGTCTTCAGGCTGCCCATTCGTGGCATTTCAGGTGAATTCCCAGGTAACTGTGATTGTAGGCAATTGCCTCAGAACCACAGAAAGTGAGTTCTAACCCTCTCCCAACGTTGGGTATCAATGTGTTACAATTGGGGCATCAATAATGCTCCTGCCGGGCATCCGAAGCCTGGACAGCATGGAGGGTTGACTGCCGGTTGTGTCTGACCCCTGTGGAAGAAGAAGAGTGAGATGAAGAAAAGACAGTCTGCTAATGTGGCAGATTAGACTAATGGTAGGCTACACATTGGAATCACCTGGGAGCTTCAGGAGTCAGTGGAGCCTGGGTCTGACTTCAGGATCTCTGATTTAATTGGCCTAGAGTGTGGCTTGGCCCTGGAGAGTTTTTAGGGCATAATGGGTGATTCTAGCTTAGAGTCAAGGTCGAGAACCACTACTAAAGCCAGGCGTGTCAACAAGAAGCACATGCAAGGGATTTTTGCTTTGGAAGTTGCAGTTTTGGTCGTGAATACAGGATTTTGGTCTTATGGGATCTTAAAGAAGTTATTTTATCCAACATGGGTGATCCCATTTATGCCAGATGACTATGTACCTTGAACTAGTGCTTTTCAAACTGTGGGTAGTGGCTTACAAGTAGGTGATGAAATAGATTTAAATGGTTGCAACTGACACTCTTTATTTTTTTTAAAGAGTTTTTTTATCAGTTTATCACACATAATGAGTATTACATTGTAAGATGTGTGCATGTGTGTGTATGTATGTATTTGTAAACTTGCACTGGTCCTGATGTGAAATATAAAACATTATCTCAATGAAGATCAAAGTAAAAAATATATATATAAAACTCTGACCTTTAATGCTAATACTTGCCCCAAATGTGGTATGAGATGACTCTTCTGTTTTACCTAAGAAATCTGGGGCTCTAAAAGTCTTGATAACTTTCTCCAGCTCATCCAGATATAGTAAAGACAACTCAGAGTTTAAGTCTGGACCTGTGTGTCTGCAGCCCTGGCATCTTATATTGTCCTACCTGTATTAATCCCATATTCCCTTGCCCTGAGGTCTACCCAACTTGAGAAGATTCACAACATACTAAATGGAAACTGCTTATTTCCTCTGAAGTAACAAAAGTTCCCCTAAACCAAATTTAAAACTAGCTAATTGTGAGTTCTGTGTATATTTTTATTTTATTTTATTTTTTCTTTATGAATTAAGGTATTACATGTGTCCTTATCCCCCTAAAGGCCCCTCCCACTCCCCCACTCATGCCCTCACCCCCTTGGTGTCTGTATCCATTGGTTAGGCTTATATGCATGCATACAAGTCTTTTGGTTGATCTCTCCCCCTTACCCTCACCCTCCCCTACCTTCCCTCTGAGGTTTGGCTGTCTGATTGATGTTTCTCTGTCTCTGGATCTGTTTTTGTTCATCAGTTTATGTTGTTCATTATATTCTTAAAATGAGTGAGATCATGTAATATTTATCTTCCTCTGATTGGCTTATTTCACTTGCATAATGCTCTCCAGATCCATCCATGCTGTTGCAAATGATAAGAATTCCTTCTTTTTTACCACATCATAGTATTCCAGTGTAGATGTACCACAGTTTTTTAATCCACTCATCTACTGATGGGTGCTTAGGCTGTTTCCAAATCTTAGCTATGGTAAATTGTGCTGCTATGAACATAGGGGTGCATATATCATTTCTGATTGGTATTTCTAGATTCTTGAGATATATTCCTAGAAGTGGGATCACTGGGTCAAATGGGAGTTCCATTTTTAGTTTTTTGAGGAAATTCCATACTGTTCTCCTCAGTGGCTGCACAAGTCTGCATTCCCACAAGCAGAGTTCTGAGTATATTAAATAGGGCTGAGATTTTTTTTCAAGTTAACCTGTTATTAAAATACAACATGCATATATAAAATGGCATAAACCATAGGGCACAGCACAATGGATTTCCACAAATAGAATGTGCCCACATAACCATCACCCAGATCAAGAAAGAATGTGATACCAACTCCCTAGAATCTCTTCTGTCTCTCTTCCAATCACTACCTCCCACAAGAGTAATCTCTACCCTGACTTCTAACCTAGCTTTTAGCCTATTTTGAATTTTTTTATAAATTAAATTATATCCTATTTACTCTTTTGTGTTTGTCTTCTTCCATTCAATATGGCATTGGTGAGCATCCATATTGTTGTGTGGTGACTGTTTATTTCCATCAATATATAATATCCCATTATATTAATATATAATTGATTAACCAATTCTTTTCTTGTGGCCACTTGGATATTTTCCAGTTTTAGGCTATGAATATTTCAGTGCTATTATGAATATCCTCCTAGACATCATTTGGTGAACATATGTTTGCATTTCTGTTAGTTATGAATTAGCAGTGGAATTGTTGGATCAAAGCTATGCATATGTTCAGTTTTAATAGTTCCTGCAAAAGACTTTTCCATGCCATACATTGTAGCTTCCCACCAACTGTGTTATGATAGTTTCAATTGCTCCATATCTTCAACAAAATTTGGTATTTTCTGTCTTTTTCATTTTAGCCATCCTGAACCAGGGGATGTGTGTGCATGTGTGTGTGTGTGTGTGTGTGTGTGTGTGTGTGTTTGGTGATTATCATTTATATTTTTTAATATTTTAAATTTCATTGAGGTGTAGTTTACATACAAAAAATGATATGATTTAAGTTATAAATATAGTGAACTTTGGAAAATTTTTGGGCAGCAGATGCTGCAACCTTCATGCCAGGGTTCAGGATCTGAAGGAGGGACCAATGCACAAATGAAAATACTATACAAGAAATACAAATTTAGAAGTCATGTGGAGCCAGGTGGAGACCTCTTTCTTGAAAAGGCACCCCTGAGATTGGGTCCAGTCTGCTTTTTACTCAGTTTTAGATACACATCTTGCCCCCTAGCAATGCATATAGGGATATCAAAGGTAAAGTTTGGTAAACAGTAAAAGGATTATTGGGTTAGAAAATTGCCTTGAGCCACCACTATCTCAGCAGATGAGGTGCTTAGCATCAGCCCTAGGTCCATTGGCTTCCTGCATTCCTTGGTGCACTCTCATGATAGTATTGGCAGTGGGTGGCTTCCTGCAGAAGATGTGTACACCCATAAAACCACTGAGACAGCCAACACATAGAATATTTTTGCATCCCAATGTCCCCACATATTCCTTCTACATTTTTGATAAGATATGCTGAAAGAGGATTCTGAGGCAGCTTGCTCACCAATTACTGCTGGACCTGGGCAGTTGCTACAGTGTTAGCTTCCTGCAGGGCATCACTTTCCTCAGCTCTTAACTAGTGTTGGCAGAGACCCAGACAGCATAGGGTTAATTGCATTTAATTTTAGTTCATTTAAATTTAAATGTATTCACAAATGGTCTGTGGCTACCATATTGTACAATGTAGGTTTAGATTTAACTAAAAATTTATTTCAGAATTTTTGCATGCTAGTGTCACGTGGATGTTTCCCCTGTTATACAGATTTCATGGATGATGAGTTTCTTATGGCAGATTCTTGACTTATTTGGACATTTCACTTTTCTTTTTTACCAAGAAAGCCAAAATAAATCATTTTTCAAATAATATCTCGGCCAAATTTTAATAGTAATACACCTGTGGCTGTGGCAAGGCCTTGATTCTTTCTGTGATATGTGTGTAAGCTTCAAGGTTGGGGACTCAAATAGACCCTTGGTTGAATTTCATCTTTGGATCTTCCCATTTATGTACCAGTTGGTCAATCTCTCAGCTTCAGCTTCTTCATCTGCATAACTATAGCTGGAGATCTATTTCATGCATACCTGACACATCCCAGATCCAATAAATGTGAGGGTTGCCCATAACAGCTTAGATCTGCTAAATGATGCTAATCAACATCCCTCTTCCATAGGACTTCACGGTCACATCAACACTTTGGAATGTACAGAGCAACACAGAAAATGTAAAGTGATGTCCCCTGAGATAGTGTGAGTAGGAGAAGAAATAGTAACTTTTCTGGGCTAAGGCCTTGACATAACAACCTGTATCAGTCTTTGGTAAACTTTACCCCCAACTCCACTGAGAAACACCTTTGCTGGGAATCATTCAGCAGAGTGACTTCTCCCTTGCCAGAGGGAGAAACAGCAGCCACCAAAAGAAACAAAAGACTTGAGTCAGACCACAATGGAAGATTTATTTTCCCTTGCTATGGCCCTTCACTACCAGGAGCTCCAGGATATAGATTCTGTTTGCTCAAATCTCATGGTAACTTCCCTCCCAGCAGAAGGAGTGGAAGGGAAGGTGTAGTTTATTTGGGGAAAAAAGGGTCTCAGAGTAGTGACTACCCTAAGCAACCTGTCCTAATTAGGTGCAGGGGGAAGAGGCTGCTGACAGGCCCTAAGCAGTGGGTGGGGTGGAGAGGGAGGGAGGAGGTGGGAAAGGGTGTGCTGAGTGTCAGCTATAGGCCAAGTGTTGGTTGGGTGCTGTATTACCAATACCACTCACCACTGTTTACATGGGTGCTTAATAGAACACAGACCAGAAACTGTGCTAAACCATTTAATCTCACAACAATAAGTAGAATTGCTGTTCCCATATTACAGAGGATTAGTCTAAGATTTAGAAAGGAAAAGAAACTTATCTGGGGCCATATAGCTAGATGAGCTTTGTGCCCAGGTGACCACAAGGCTTTCCTGCTTTATCTTCTCAGAACCACCCTAAAGTAGATGTTACTGCCTATTATGAATAGGAAACAGACTACTGACTTGAAATTGCACTTCTCAAATTCACAAATCTGGAATTCAGGTAGTCAAACTAGGATGTGAACCCAGCAACTCTCACTCTGCATCCAGAATACTTTCCATCATACTAGGCAGTCATAGCAAAGAAAATAACTTGATTTTTTATTCAGAACCTCTTCTGTGTAGGCACTGTCCTACACATTCTACATGAACTCATTTTATCCTCATAAAAAATATCTTTGCAATATCATCCCCATTTATAGGCAGTGAAACAGAAACACAGAATGGTTAAGCACTCTGCAAGAATGCATAGTAAATAGAAAGGCTGGGATTTGAACCTGGACACTATGACTCCAGAATCACTTTTTAATCACTATGTTAGAGCCAACCCCAGTGTCAGGACATCTTTGCCATAGGTGAGGTAACATCAGGGACTGTGTTATCTGGGCAGGGTAGAAAACCACAGCGTGAAATGAACATCGGCAGAAAAGAGTAATAAAAAAGGACAAATGCAGGTGACAGAGCTTCAAGAAGAGCAGCAAGTACATTAGCCAAGAAGGACTGTCATGGTTCTTTATGGTTCACATAATGGCTTTGCCTTAATTCTAACACAGAAGACTGGCCTTGCTCAATCCACAGTGGAAATCACCCGAGTCTAGAATTGACATGAGAAGTTGATTTATTTTCATTGTTTGTTACAGCAATTCAGTGCAATTTATTTAGGACCACTGTCTCTCACTCAGAGGGAAACTCATAACACAAACACATTAATCTTGGAAGACAGTATCTTGGCTACCGACAGTTTGGATAATTAGATTGTTACTCCCAGCATGCATGGTCTGTTCGTAAGCAACAAAGAAGTTTATCAGATTCTAATAACTTTTTGTGAATATTATACAAACTATGGTAGACAAAGACATTCACAGTTTGCAAAGAAAATTCCATAATCCAGATTCTTATTTGCCATGGGACAGTTCAACATATATTTTTCTTTCCTGACAGAAAGGCCATTTCCCTCATCAGCAGCCTGGCTAGATGACTTTTTATTGATTCTCTAAAGATTCTTCATTAAAGAAAATTTGAAATTAAAAACTAGGAGCAGTGTGACCTTGAAATCATTAGGGCTTGGATACAAAGACAAAACCCATCAAGTCTATCGGTAAATTTCTACTGATTAGTATAAGTGGAACCCTTCGTACACCTAGTGACTTTTAGCCAATAATGTCCTCATCAAGGTCTCTGAGTTCAGAGACCTCCAAGTGCTTCAGAAGGGAATGGCTCAGATGATGTGGTGGTCTTGGTCCAAATCCTCAAATTTAAACTACCCTCCCTCCCAGCAAGAAGGAGAGGAAGAGAAGGTGTAGTTTGTTTTGGGAAGAAGAGATCTCAGAGTAGTGACTACCCTAAGCAACAGGTCCTAACTAGGTGCAGGGGGAAGAGGCTGCTGACAGGCCCTAAGGAGTGGGTAAGGTAGGAAGGGAGGGAGGGAGGAGAGTGATACGATGAAGCCCTGGGACTGACTCCTCCTGCTACATCAGAAATCTCTTTTGTATTTCCCCACTTTTATTGAGACTTTTTTTACAATTGAGATATCATTCACTTACTATAAAATTTAGCATTTTAAAGCATGTGATTTAAAGTTTTTAGTATATTTACAAGAATGTGTAATCTCACCTCTATCTAATTTCAGAACATCTTTATCACCCTGTATAGGAACCCCATATTCATGGGTAGTCATTCCTTATCCCCCATCCCCACAATACCCTGGCAACCACAGATCTACTTTCTGTCTCTATATATTTACCTCATCTAGAATCGTGGACTAACTTAAGAATCTGTATAGCTAAAAAGGTAAAAATAAAATTTAAATGGAGTCATACAATGTGTGGGATTTTTGTGTCTGGTTTCCATCACTCAACATAATGTTTTCAAATTTCATCCATATTGTAGCAGCACTTCATTCTCTTTCAGGGCTGAATAATATTCCGTTATATGGATATACCAGTTTATCCATTCATCTGTTTATGGACATTTGGATTGTTTTCATATTTTGGCTATTATGAATACTGTTATGAGCTTTCATATATAATTTTGTGTAGATATATGTTTTCATTTCCCTTGGGTGCATACCTATTTATGGATACACATTCTTAAGTTAACCCATGATTCTCAAACAAACCAGCCTCTCTGAGGAAATTGTGGGGTCATGTGTGACCTCTGTGTTTAACTTTTTGAGGAATTGCCAGACTTTTCCCAAAGTGGCTTTCTTAGCAGTGGTGTAGGAGGGCTCCAATTTCTCTACAACCTCATGAACTTCTTTTTGCAAATAATAAAAGTGAAACATCTGAGATTAGCAAAGCCTCAAAAAGTAGATTAGGTAACTCTTGAGTAATTACCAGGATACCCACCTCATGGGTCACGTAAGAAAATGCTGTCCTGCACATTCTTCTCAAGGAGAATTGCCCTGCACTCTGCAGCCCCATGTGTAACTATTGCCAGTTGAATGTCAGAAGTTGTTTTTTTCTTATTGAACTTCTGGGTTGGCTCATGGGAGAAGGCTGGGTGACTTGATACCTATGCCAACCCCAACTAATTTATCCAGGCCTAGAACCTACTGCTAGCCATTGGGAGCTCAGACATTTGGCAGTGGTCCTATCCTCTAAGCCATAACCCTCTGTGGCTGACCTGTGTGGTTACTGTTACCCTCATTTTATTTATTTTATATTTTTTGTTACCCTCATTTCAAGTGTGAGTAGTCTTAGGACCTAAATTTTGCTTCAATAATGTGGATCCTTATCCCAGCACAGAGCTGAAACCCAGGCTAGGAATAGAGAAAATTTATCTGAGAGTAAATATGAGTCTTAATAGAATAGAATAAGAAACTCTCCAACCTATGCCCAGGCCTTTCTCTAGGCAATCTGCTGGTGTTTATGCCATTACTGACAAGGGTAAGTGTGGGAAGCGGAGAAACGTGTGGTAGATTGGTCAGAATTTTTGCGAGCTCAGAGGTTTAACTTTTTGGCGGCCTCTTGAGTGACATGAGTGATGGGGTGTTTCAAGCTTCTCACACCCACCTTGTGGATCTTTCCAGCTCTGAACATGTTTCAGCCAGCCCAGGAGGGATAGTAATAGGGCTTGTTGCTTGAAGATTGGGCTTTGGTGTGGTTTCACATCAGGCCTCTCGACTGTGCCCTTTTAAAGTTTCATCATTCCCAACCAGCTGTTATTTCACTGCCTGTGGTTTTCTGTCTAACAGTCTATAAGAAGATTAATAGTTCTATGGGTAATGGGATCATGATTTTAACATGAGATTGTAGCCAGCTCCCAGGGAGCGTCGACAGAATCCTCTTGCAGAATGAGGGGTCTGTAGGATCTTAGAAAATTGAAACTGGCCTCTGGGAATGTGAGTTCTGCTGCTTTCTGACATGATAACAGCGAGGGTGTCCAGTTCCTCTGGGTAGATTCCCTTTAGCACAGCACCAGCTTCACACCAGTTCTGGTGGATCAATTCCCCTTAGGCCTTTTGAGTCCTATCTTGAGAGCTATAAAAAAATAGTAATTTGTTTAGAGCAGTGCTTTTATGCATGGAGAGCAAAGGACAGCTGGTTGTATATTGGTCTTTTTAGCTACACACATTCCTCAGTTATTCCATGTTTCTCAAATACACTTGCCCCTTAGCAGACGGGTCCAATGGGTACAGAAACTGCTCTCCTTTCTAAGTCCTGCCCTGACATCCTCTCTGCTGAACTCTGTCCTTATTCCCTATGGAACTCTATTCTACACTCGGGAACACTTTCTTGGGTCATCATTTCCCTCGTGCATGTTCAGACTCACCAGCTCTTATAAAGGAAAGAGATGGTAATAGATGTTCATTGGATATGAAGATTCGTGTATTTTATCTCATTTAACCTTAAAATATAGAAATTGTAATTCTCATTTTACAGATGATGAACCTGAGGCTCCATACAACTGAGTTTGTTTGTCCAAAGGCCCAGAGTTTATGGGCAAGTTTAGCTCCAAACCCCAGTTTGAGTGATTCCAAACTCAGGTTTGATCTGTCCTTGGTCTTAGCTTTCTCAAACTATAAGCCAGGATCTGTTCTGTTGAACACTCCCAGCTGCCACTGCTTATCAAGGCTCTTTGACAGATATATGGACATAAACTGGGACCCTAGAAGCCATGCATAATATATCATGTCGTGTCAGATCAATATGAGATCAGTGCTACAAGATCATAAACAAAGACATTATTTTTAAAGCTTAAATTTAGCTCGTCATGAATACATTTTTCCATTTCCAACTAGATTCTAACCAAACCATATCAGGTTACATTAAGCCCTACACATGGGAAAAAATCCATTTTCCCCTAAACCAATGAACTGGGTCATCATTAGCAATTATTGCTGTAAGCAAATTAATGTGTTATTAAGAAGACTGAAGTAATTGTTTATGATCTGGTTACTTTGGTGAATGAATAATTGAATTGAATGACCATTAAGGAAAATCGAATCCATTGCTCTACACTGAGTCAGTCACAAATAGTGAGATGAAACATGAAGTTACATGTACTGAATTTTAGAACTAATAGGAGTGTCCTAATGTCATCTACTCAACTTTGCAAATAAGACTAACCACTTACTAACCCTCTTCACTTTTCTCTGTACTTTCTAACATGCTTTACGCTTGGTGGTTTTTTCCTTTCCTGGGGTGCCCCATGCTTCCTCCCAACTATCTCCTAGTCATTCTTGGAAACCCCGCTCCATTGTAATTTCCTCATGGAAAGCTTAACTGTAGCCCTAATATATATTCTTATAATCATAACCTCCCCTTTATATCCAGCATCCCAATTATAATATGATATCTAATGTTTAATTTCTATCTCCTCTTCCAGTATAAATGCTCTAAAGGATAAGAATCATGGGTTTTGGGGTTTGGGTAAGGGGAGTTTGGTCCCATTATATTTTTAGCACCTACTGGAGGGTAATCCCATAGTAGGCACTGAATAAATATTTGTAGGTTGAATGACTTTATAGAGGCATCTATAATAATAAAAGCATAATATGCTAATTAGACTGGACAGCCAAATGACCTTCCAGACATCATTCTGGACCTCTCTGCAGACAAAGCCACTGCCGCAGGGGCTGAGGCAGAGGCAGTTAGGGGCAATCAGGCAGGCAGGTGACAGTTAATGGTGATCAGGCAGGCAGGCAGAGTGTTTAGGAGCAATCAAGCAGACAGAGTGGTTAGGGGTGATCAGGCAGGCAGGCAGGCAAGCAATTAGGAGCCAGCAGTCCCGGATTGTGAGAGGGATGTCCAACAACCAGCAGTTGAACATCTCCCAAGGGTTCCCAGATTGTGACAGGGTGCAGGCTGGGCTGAGGGACACCCTCCCCTATGCACAAATTTCATGCACTAGGCCTCTAGTAAATAAATAAAGGGGAAAGACAACCTTTATTGCATACCTGCTGT
Organism: Lasiurus cinereus; assembly: GCA_011751065.1. Lineage (NCBI taxonomy): Eukaryota > Metazoa > Chordata > Mammalia > Chiroptera > Vespertilionidae > Lasiurus > Lasiurus cinereus. Next base: position 16,514,353 of record JAAGEH010000226.1, on the reverse strand, counting down.
GTGTATTTAATCTTCACAACAATTTTGTGAGAAAGGCACCCTTCCCACCTCATTTTTCAAAAGAAGAAACACATTTGAAGAGACTAATTTTTTTTTTTTTTGGCAAATCTTGAACTGTCGTGATATAATTCTATAAGAGCATAGATCCACTGCTCTGTCCACCAAAGCATTATTTTTTTAAAAAAATCCAGTGCTTCATGAATTCTACTTCCACTTTTTAAGGGGGACTCAGATTAGCAAGTTGCTTCCAGGGCATCTTCTAGCCTCCCCTGTACTCCTCCCTCTGGAGCTTTTCCTCTGTTGAAGAATCTCTGCTACCTGAAGACCTTATTTCTGCTGTGAGCCTCACCTGCTGCTGCTGCTGCTGCTGCTGCTGCTGCTGCTGCTTTTCTTCATCACCTCTCCCATAGGTAACCTGCAGGCAAAAGAATGATTTTAGAGGGTCGGGGTAGGGCATCACTTGGGGGGAGAGGGAGACATCTGTAATACTTTCAATAATTAAGATAATTTTTTTTTAAAGAATGGCCTTAGAATTTAGCAAAACCTAACACTCATACTGGGTTATAGCATCGCGCTTCATGGAATAAAATTAAAACAAGGGCAGAAAATGTATTTTTTGAGAGGCCACTAGGAGTATTTTAGAAAGGAAGGAAAACCCTGGAGAACAGTTATATGAATGAAGTTTTCCTTCTAACCAGGGGCTATGTTAATCATTAACAGTTAATGGAAGAATTGCTGCTACTAAAGAAACACTAAAAATGCAACCCAGAGTTTTCTAGCTTCCCCCTGGGATGGGCAAGCCCAGGTAGATGGATTGCACACTCTCCGTGAACAAATTCCTTTGAGGAAAGCATCTTCCAGTGCTCAATGTTAGCTTTGTCTACAGTAGACAAGAGCTACAAGTGACTTTTTTTTTCATTTACAGTTGAATTTCAATATTATTTTATATTATTTTCAGATGTATATCATTTATGAAGTGATTCCTCAACCCAAAGAAGTCTAGTATCTACCTAATATTCATAATTATTATAATAGTATTGACTATCTTCCCTGTGTTATACTTTATATGCCATGTCTACATTGCAACTACCAATTTGTACTTCTTATCTCAAGCAACTTTTATGTAAACTGTAACTTTGAAAACATCTACAAAGTACTGAGAAATTTATGCAAATATATTAACCATCTGCTTGCATCTTTCCAACATTGACTACTGAGGCAGGACTCACAGGCCAGACTTCTTTAGCAATGGGATTTCTTCTGTTGTACTAGATACCTCTACGGTTCTACAGTTTACTTAATGACCCAAATTTACCATGGATATTTTCCTCAGTGTGTTTCATCTGCTTATGCCAAAGATTGGTTCCTAAGTAAATTAGATAGTTTAGGAGAGTCCTGAATCCTCCTAGCAAGGGTTGTCAGATTAAGTAAATAAAAATTGCAATTTCCACATAAATTTCAATTATTTTGAACTGACTATACACTGTAGATTGAGATAAAAGAAAAATATGGAATATATTGTACTAAAAAATTACTTGTTGGTTACCTGAAATAACTAAGTATCTAAATTACATACCTCTTTCTTTAATTATTTTCTCTGATAATTTGGTTTTCCTGACCAGTTCATTTATTTTGCAAAATTTGCTCATTAAATTTCTTACAGTTGCAGTCTCCATTCTTACAGTTTCTACAGTAGTCACATCTAACTTACATTGTTCTTTTGTCTATTGAACACTCATGAATGAGAAGTCATACTCAACATTAGCATTGTGAGCTAATGTTCTGAACATGTACTTGCATAAAGTTAACACTCCAAGAATTGCTCTTCAAGTTTGATTTCTTATAACATATAATGCCATCTTTCATGGCATAACTTGCTTTTTCATTCTTTAGGATTCCATGGAATTGCTTGATCAACAATTTTTAAAATGTCCACTTAACAAAAAGAAGAAAAAAGAAAAAAAGCATGGTTGTTGATTTTTAATCTCTTCCTCTTAAATGCTGTAAAAGAATTCAGTAACATTCATATAACATAATTGAATTATTTAAAGGATAAAATCCATTTTAGAAGATAGTCATTGCAAGGGCTGTAATAATTATCCCCTTCTTGTCCATAAGTTTGTTCTTTTAAGAACAGCTTTGACACCTAAAGGGGTAAAGTGTTATCATTTTATTTGTTTAACATATTCAAGAAGTTTCATTAAGCAATGGAGTCTTCACTGTTTGCTTTTCTTTCAATTTGCATAATTCCATTGCTAAAGAGATGCTGAAAAGTGTAAGTAATAAGAAAAAAAGTAGACTTCACTTTACTTAAGAAGTCAATAAGAATTTGGGGGCCTTTCCTTGGAAATTAAAATATGACTTGATTGCTTCAAATAAATGGGGTGTTCTCTCAACTGCATTTGTTAAAGAAGGCCAATATGTTGTGCGAGTGGGAGAGGATTGAAAAATACTAAATGCCAACAAAATCACCAAAAATATTTAACTGCTCAGTTCAAACAATTATTCATGACAATTACTTCAATGTCAATAGAAAGGACATTGGGTACTATTTGAAATGTGTTATGCAAGATAGGGCTCATTGTTTATTTACCAACCAAATCTGCCAGGAAAGCCAACATCTTTCATAGAACCACCCATGTTTTGTTTTAACACTGAATAAATACTGTCCACACTTTTATGCAAATCATTACTAAAATTGGTATTTGTATGATCTCCCAAAAGCAATAAAATTTTCTTATTAAGTTCTATCTCAACCTGAGAGTCTTTGCAAAATTTTGCTATTATTTTTAAGCTCTGATTTGGAAGGGATTTTATTCACAGTAGCCTAATAAGCAAGCTTTTTGTAATAATAAAAAAAAATGCACAAGCCAAGGGAAACTTTTTTTCCCTCACTGTGATGACTTGCATCCATGGCTATTATATAGCTTTACAAAGATCTCTGTAATTATAAATTGAGTTAGTACATTTCTTATCCTTAGGGTAGATTTGTATCTTGGCACTTGAAAATGTGCTTGCAACTTTGGAATTTGAAAATAATTCTAGTCACAGTACATCCAAACACTCTTTTGAACTGAAAGATTAATAATATATAGGTATGAGAAGAGCTGCCACAAGACCATCTCTCACTTACCAGTGGTTCTCAACCTGTGGGTCACGACCCCTTTGGGGATCAAACGACCCTTTCACAGGGGTTACCTAAAACCATCAGAAAACACATATTTCCAATGGTCTTAGGACCCAAGACTCCTCTATCTATCTCCAGGCGGGTCCGCCCACATGCACATACTCCCACATATGAGTACCCAGCATGATGACATCATTGTGCCAACCCCGTCACATACACCCTATACAAATGTGCCATAATGTACTTAGGCAGACCAGACACACATGTGTGGAAAGCAGTTACTGTGTAGAGAGCAGCTACTGTGTAGAAAGCAGCTGCTGTGTTGAAAGCAGCTACTCTGTTAAAAGCAGCTACTATGTTGAAAGCAGCAGTATTAGAGGTAAAACAACACTATATGAATTATAATTACTGGGTAAATGTAAAATCATGTACTGTTAAATAATCAACTACTGAAAAAAAATCTGCATCATGGGAACTTAATCTGGATGCTGATGGGTATTTTTATATTCAGCCGTGCTTGATGTGAATACTGCCCCTTTGTGATAGTAATAGGTATGTAAAAAAAAAAAAACAGAGAATGGTAAATCATAGGAAACTTTAATGAACTGTATTAACTGAACTATGCCATGTATCATCTTTTGTATTATTAAAGCCATTGGTATATATTATTTTCATTAGCAAACCATCCCAATGGATCATGTAGAGTAGAAAGTTAAGAAAAGAAAATATAGTGAGTATTTTTTACAGTATGGTTTTACCTCAATAATTACAGCAGGAATTGAGAAACTGCAATGTGTTATTTGTTGTGAAGTTCTATCAGCTGAATCTATGAAGCCGAATAAATTAAAACGCCATTTTGATAGCAAGTATCCGAGCGTTGCCAGCAAGGATACTAACTATTTTAAAAGAAAAGCTGATGGATTCAAGAAAGCCAGACTTGACACTGGTGGCAAGTACAACAAACAAAACATAGCAGCCGTTGAAGCTTCATATTTGGTGGCACTCAGAATTGCCAGAGCTATGAAACCTCACACCATTGCTGAGGATTTACTGTTGCCAGCAGCCAAAGACATTGTTCAAGTTATGATCAGAGACAAATTTGTTACGAAATTGAGTGCAATTTCCTTATCTAACGACACTGTCTGAAGAAGAATAGATGACATGTCTGCTGATACTCTTGATCAGGTAATCCAGGAAATTAAATCTGCTTCACTTCCAATATTTAGTATCCAGCTTGATGAAACTACAAATGTTTCAAACTGTTCATAGTTACTGGTTTATGTGAGTTATATTAATGATGGTGACTTTAAAGATGATTTTTTTTTTTGCAAACCTCTTAAAATGACAACTACTACACATGATATATTTGACACAGTTGGTTCATTTCTGAAAGAGCATAAGATCTCTTGGGAAAAGGTTTGTGGTGTTTGCACAGATGGTGCTCCAGCTATGCTAGGATGTTGATTTGGATTTCAACGTTTGGTAGTGAATGAGTCACCAAAAGTCAACGGAACTCACTGTATGCTTCATCAGCAAATATTAGCAACAAAGACGCTGCCACAAGAGTTACAAGAAGTAATGAAAAGTGTCATAAGTTCTGTCAGTTTTGTAAAGGCAAGCACTTTAAACAGTCAACTGTTTTCACAACTGTGCAATGAGCTAGATGTGCTGAACAATGCTCTGCTATTTCACACTGAAATGAGATGGTTGTCAAGAGGAAAAGTTTGTTTTTTTTTTTGGCAATCAGCAATACATTTTTTTATTTTTATTTTTATTTTTATTAATTTTTTATACATATCTCCCCATTGCCCCCCCCAGGCATACCCCAACCCCCCAGTGTCTATGTTCATTGGTTATGATTATATGCATAGATACAAGTCCTTTGATTGATCTCTTATCTACCTCACCTAACTTTAATCTTCCTGCTGTAATTTCACAGTCTGTTTGAAGCTTTACTGTCTCTGTATCTATCCTTTTGTTCATCAGTTTATAATGTTCTTTATTATCCCCCAATGAGTGCGATCATGTGATGCTTCTCCTTCATTGACTGGCTTATTTCACTAAGCATAAGGCTCTCCAGTTCCAACCAGGTTGCTGCAAATGATAAGAATTCCTTCTTTTTAATGGCAGCATAGAATTCCATTGTGTAGATGTACCACAGTTTTCTGATCCACTCATCTGCTGACGGGCACCTAGGCTGTTTCCAAATTGTGGCTATTGTAAATTGTGCTGCTATGAACATAGGGGTGCATAAATCCTTTCTGATTGGTGTTTGTAATTTCTTAGGATAAATTCCTAAGAGTGGTATTACAGGGTCAAATGGGAGATCCATTTTTAGTTTTTTGAGGAAACTCCATACTGTTCTCCACAGTGGCTGCACCAGTCTGCATTCCCACCAACAGTGCACAAGGGTTCCTTTTTCTCCACATCCTCGCCAACACTTGTCGTTTGTTGATTTGTTGATGATTGCCATTCTGACAGGTGTAAGATGGTATCACATTGTCGTTTTGATTTGCATCTCTTGGATGATTAATGACTTTGAACATGTTTTCATGTGTCTCTTGGCCTTCCTTCTGTCGTCTTTCGAAAAGGTTCTATTTAGGTCCATTGCCCATTTTTTTATTGGATCCTTCATCTTCCTTTTATTAAGTTGTATAAGTTGGTTGTAGATTTTGGAGATTAAACCTTTATCAGTGATAGCATTTGCAAATATGTTCTCCCATGCATTGATCTTTCTTGTTGTTTTGTTGATGGTTTCTTTTGCTATGCAAAAGCTTTTTATTTTGATGTAGTCCCATTTGTTTATTTTTTCTTTAGCTTCCATTGCCTTTGGAGCAGTATCAGTGAAGAAGTTCTTTCTGCATATATCTGAGATTGTGCTGCCTGTGGATTTCTCTAGTATTTTTATGGTTTCCCTTCTAATGTTTAAGTCCTGTATCCATTTTGAGTTTATTTTTGTATTTGGTGTAAGTTGGTGGTCCAGTTTCAATTTTTTGCATGTATCTGTCCAATTTTCCCAACACCATTTATTGAAGAGGCTATCTTGGCTCCATTGAATGTTCATGCCTCCTTTGTCAAATATTAATTGAGCATAGTGGTTTGGGTGGATATCTGGGTTCTCTATTCTATTCCATTGGTCTATATGTCTGTTCTTGTGGCAGTACCAAGCTGTTTTGAGAACAGTTGCTTTGTAGTATAGCTTGAAGTCTGGTATTGAGATCCCACCTACTTTATTCTTTTTTCTCAGAATTGCTGTAGCTATCCGTGGTCTTTTTTTGTTCCAGATGAATCTATGAAGAATTCTTTGTAGGTCTCTGAAATATGTCGTTGGTATTTTAATGGGTAGTGCGTTGAATCTGTAGATTGCTTTGGGTAGTATGGACATTTTAATGATGTTGATTCTCCCAATCCATGAGCATGGTATGCTCTTCCATCTGTTAACATCTTCCTCTATCTCTTTTTTCAGTGTCCTGTAGTTTTCTGCATAAAGGTCTTTTACCTCTTTAGTTAGGTTTATTCCTAGGTATCTTAATTTTTTTGGTGCGATGGTAAATGGGATTGCTTTTTTAGTTTTTCTTTCTATAATTTCACTGTTAGTGTATAGAAATGCCACAGACTTCTTAGCATTAATTTTGTATCCTGCTACATTGCTGAATTCATTAATTAAGTCAATTAGTTTTGGAATGGAGTCCTTTGGGTTTTTTATGTACAATATCATGTCATCTGCAAATAAGGACAGCTTTACTTCTTCTTTTCCAATTTGGATGCCTTTTACTTCTTCTTGTTGTCTAATTGCAATGGCTAATACTTCCAGTACTATGTCGAACAGGAGAGGTGAGAGTGGGCATCCCTGTCTTGTTCCTGTTCTGAGGGGAAATGGTTTTAGTTTTTGCCCATTGAGTATGATGTTAGCTGTGGGTTTATCATATATGGCTTTTATGATGTTGAGGTATGATCCTTCTATTCCCACTTTGCTGAGAGTTTTTATCAAGAAAGGATGTTGGATTTTGTCAAATGCTTTTTCTGCATCAATTGATATGACTATGTGATTTTTATCTCTCAATTTGTTTATGTGATGTATCACATTTATTGATTTGCGGATATTGAACCATCCCTGCATTCCTGGGATGAATCCTACTTGGTCATGGTGTATGATCTTTCTGATGTACTGCTGGATCTGGTTTGCTAGAATTTTGTTGAGGATTTTGGCATCTATGTTCATGAGAGATATTGGCCTATAAGTCTCTTTCATTGTGTTGTCTTTATCTGGTTTTGGTATTAGGGTGATGCTGGCTTCATAGAAGGTGTTTGGTAGTATTCCTTCTTCTTGAATGTTTTTGAATAGTCTGAGGAGGATAGGTTTTAATTCTTCCTTGAATGGTAAAACTCTCCTGTGTAGCCATCTGGACCCGGGCTTTTATTTGCTGGAAGCTTTTTGATTACTGCTTCAATTTCTTCCATAGTTATTGGACTATTGAGATGTTTGGCTTCCTCCTCATTGAGTTTTGGGAGGTTATATTTTTCTAGGAAAGTGTCCATTTCTTGCAGGTTGTCCAATTTGTTGGAATAGAGTTGTTCATAGTATTTTTTAACAATACTTTGTATTTCCACAGGTTCTGTTGTTATTTCTCCTCTTTCATTTCTGATTTTGTTTATTTGGGTTTTCTCTCTTTGCTTCTTGGTGAGCCTGGCTAGGGGTCCATCAATTTTGTTTATCCTTTCAAAGAACCAGCTCTTTGTTTTGTTGATCTTTTGAATTGTTTCTTTGGTCTCCAAGTTGTTTATCTCTGCTCTGATCTTCACTATTTCCTTCCTTCTGAGTACACTAGGCTTTTCTTGTTGCTCACGTTCTAGCTCTTTGAGTTTAGGTGATTTATTACCATTGTTTCCTGTTTTTTGCAGTAGGCTTGTAGGGCTATGAACTTCCCTCTCAAGACTGCTTTCACTCTGTCCCATAAATTTTGTATTGTTGTGTTGTCATTGTCATTTGTTGCCATGATGTTTTTTATTTCTTCCTTGATCTCTCTGGTTACCCAGTCGTTGTTTAAAAGCATGCTGTTTAGTCTCCATGTGTTTGATTTCTTTCTATTGTTTTTATTATAGTTGATTTCCAGTTTTATGCCAATGTGGTCTGAGAAAATGCTTGATATGATTTCTATCTTCTTGAATTTGAAGAGACTTTTCTTATGACCCAACATATGATCTATCTTTGAAAATGACCCATGTGCACTGGAGAAGAATGTATATTCTGTGGCTTTGGGGTGAAATGTTCTGAAGATGTCAATTAATTCCATCTGGTCTAGTGAGTCATTTAGGATTGATGTTTCTTTGCTGATTTTTTGTTTAGAGAATTTGTCCAATGGTGATAGTGGGGTATTAAAGTCTCCTACTATGATTGTATTGCTGTCAATCTCTCCCTTAATATCCTCCAAGAGTTTTTTTATGTATTTAGGTGCTCCTATATTGGGTGCATATATGTTTACCAGAGTTATTTCTTCTTGTTGGATTGTTCACTTTAGTATTATGAAGTGGCCTTCTTTATCTCTTGTTATGTCCTTCACTTTGAGATCTAATTTGTCAGATATAAGTATTGCAACCCCAGCTTTTTTTTCATTTCCATTTGCCTGAAATACCATTTTCCATCCCTTCACCCTCAAGCTGTATGCATCTTTTTTCCTAAGGTGGGTTTCTTGCAGACAGCAGATATATGGATCATGTTTTCTTATCCAATCGGTTACCCTATGTCTTTTGATTGGAGCATTTAATCTGTTTACATTTAAAGTTATTATTGATAAGTACTTATCTGTTGCCATTTTTAGTCCTTACCCCCGAGTTCCTTCTTTGCTTCCTCTTTCTTTTTATTACAGCAGACCTTTTAACATTTCTTGCATTGCTGGTTTGGTGGTAATATATTCCCTTAGTCCTTTTTTGTCTGTGAAGCTTTTGATTTCACCTTCAATTTTGATTGAGAGTCTTGCAGGGTACAGTATTCTTGGATTCAGACCCTTCCTTTGCATGACTTTGTATATTTCATTCCATTCTCTTCTGGCCTGACGAGTTTCTGTTGAGAAGTCAGTAGCTAGTCTTATGGGGGTTCCTTTGTAGGTAACTTTCTGTTTCTTTCTGGCTGCTTTTAAGATTCTTACTTTGTCGTCGGTGTTTGCCAGTTTAATTATAATGTGCCTCGGTGTCGGTTTGTTGGGGTTCATTTTGCTTGGGACTCTGTGAACTTCTTGGATTTGTGTGGGTTTTTTCTTTTCTATATTGGGGAAATTTTCTGTCATTATTTCTTCAATCACGTTCTCTAATCCTTGTTCAGTTTCCACTCTTTCTGGAACCCCAACTATGCGGATGTTATTTTGTTTCATGTTATCCCAAAGTTCCCTTAGACTCTCCTCTTGCTTTTTAACTTTTTTTTCTAGAAGCTGCTGTACTTGGGTATTTTTTCCTACCGTGTCTTCTAGCTCACTGATGCGGTCCTCTGCTTCTTCTAGTCTACTTTTGATGCTTTCTATTGAGTTCTTTATAGCAGTGATGTCATTATTCATTTCTTCTTGTTTATTCTGCACCTCCTCTAGTTTCTTCTGCATTTCTTCTTCACACTTCTTCACCTCCTCTAGGTTCTTCTTCATTTCCTCTTGGCTCTTCTTCATTTCCTCTTGGCTCTTACTCATATTGTCAAATTTGTCTTCCATTCTTTTCAACCACATTATGATAATTTCTCTGAACTCTTTCTCTGGTAGGCTTATTTGTGGTTCTATTTCGTTTACTTCCTTTTCTGGTGAAACCTGCCTTTCTGTCTTTTGTGGGCTGTTTCTTTTTCTGCCCATGGTCTTTCTTCTCTGGGTATCTGGTTATGTAGTGCTCTCTCCTACGTTGGTTGAAAAGCACAAACTACAACACGACCAGGTACAGCACACAAGGCACTTTCCATGTGCTCTGTGGATCTCTGATTCCGCCAAGTGTCTGCGCCGATTGGAGAGCGGAGTTCTGGGTCCCCGGGTTCCTGGCTGCTCGATGGGTGCCCAGCCGAAGGCTTCAGACCGCCACAGACATCCACCTCCCACTGCAAGATGGCTCGGGCTCCGCGTTCGCGCTGGTGGCTCCGGCGGACAAAAACCCCGTGGCAGTGGGGCTGCCTGGCGGGGAGAGCCCCTTCCAGCAGTTCCCCGCCTTCCCCTGGAGGACAACTGACTCCTAGCTTGCCATCAAACACTCCCAATGCAACTCTCAGCCGCTCTCTCTCCCTCTGCCCAGCGACAAAGCTCCAGACACGTCCGTCTACTCCGCCATTTTCTCTCTCCAAGAGGAAAAGTTTTATAACGTGTTTTTTAACTTCGTGATGAACTCAAAACCTTTTTAAATCAGAAAACAAGACCACAGTTAGAAGCATTTTTCAGTGATTAAAGTGAACTCAGAAAATAGCTTACTTGGTTGACATCTTTGCCATCTTGAATGAGTTAAATTTATCACTGCAAGGACCATATGCAACATGCCTCAATTTGTCTGAAAAGATCTGATCATTGCAAATGAAACTTCAGCTTTGGCAAAAAAAAAAAAAAGGATGAAAATAAAATTTACATATTGCCTACCTTATCTGCTTTCTTTGAGGAACATTGAACCAGACAAAAGGATTATGATAATTTCTGTGAAAGAACACTTGCACATGCTTGTAGATAAAATTTCACCATACTTCCCAAATCTACCTGACACCCCATTTGCACTTGCCAGAAGCTCATTCACAGTCAAAGTTGAAGATGTTCCTCAGATGGCACAAGAGGAGTTCATTGAACTTATTAACAGTTATGCAGCGAGAACTGATTTATCTACAATGCCAGTTACAAAATTCTGAATCAAGTATTTGCAGTCATATCCTGTTCTGAGACTGTGTTGTGCCTTCTTCTTCCATTTCCAACAACATATCTTTGTGAAACAGGGTTTTCCAGCTTGTTGATTATCAAGTCTAAATACAGAAGTAGACTTGTGGGAGATGATCTTCATTGTGCTCTTGCACAAACTGCCCCTAGAATTTCTGATCTGGTGAGAAAGAAGCAACCTCAACCTTCGCACTGACATTGGTTTTTGATGCATACTGTCACAAAATGTAGCAATGTAGTTTACTGTTGTTATATTAAGACCCATGCTATACCATGCTTCAAGATAAAATTTCATTTATTTGCAATTAGAAATAAATATTTCACAATATGTAATTACATATTGTTTTTGTGATTAATCACTCTTCTTTAATTATGTTCAATTTGTAACAACGAAAATCCATCCTGCATATCAGATATTTACATTACAATTCATAAAAGTAGCAAAATTACAGTTATGAAGTAGCAACGAAAATAATTTTATGATTGGGGGTCACCACAACATGGTGAGGAACTGTATTAAAGGGTCCCGGCATTAGAAAGGTTGAGAACCACTACACTTAACACCTATCTTCCTATCATGATGTGGTTTCCCATTGTCTCCTGGACTCTGACAAGTATGGGACTTTCTATCTCACTCCTACTTGGGATACAGCTACGGGCTATAAAACTGCTTAGCTGTAGTGTGGCTCTTTAGCAACAGGAGGTCCCATCATTCACATTGCAGTCTTGTAGCTCCTTTGTTTTGGGGTTGGTGCAGGAACTAAGGGACATGAAAAAAATGGCATATTTGCTACTCGTGCTTTTGCTGTCTATGGGGGTAATAAATTATTTGCATCAAATAAAGGCTCATTGTTTATTTACCAGCCAAATCTGTCAGTCTTGCTTGACACGTTCCCCATGCAAATTCTCTTTCCAGCACAGAACATACATCCAATCCACAGGAAACACTCAAGCATGTGTTTAGACACACTGATTCCAATGCAGCAAGCCACAACTCTCCTTTTCTCTATCAAAGCAGTTAGCCAAAAATCTCAGTCAGCTGTGACCACAATGGTGCCACATAATAAACTTTTCAAATCTCACTGGCCTAAAATAATGGTAGTTTATTCTCATTCCTATGGGTTGGTTGGAGCAGCAGTCTACTCCACAACTCTCTCATTCTCCTTGGAGCAGGGTTTTAGTCAGGCATGTTCTTCTCATGAGAAAAACAGAGGCACTAAGTGGGCATGCCCAACCACACCCAAGCACATTCCAAGCACATCACATCTACTAACATCCCATTAACAGATCAAGTCAGATGGTAGGGTGATAAATTAAGGGGCACGTAAGATACAGCAGGTAAGATACATTCCACCCATAGAGATAAAGAGGGAAGGATTATTTTTAAATAATAAACTAATCTTCTACATTCTAGGTTAATGGGACACACGACAAGCTCTCAAAGTAGCTCTGTTGCAGCCTCTCTTTAAAGAGGAAGCATTTCTTATTCCTCCTCTTGAGGAAGAAATGGCAGATGGGACTCAGCAAAGTTCTCTTCCAAGGAACTCTTGTCACAAGTCTCTCCTCCATGTCTGCCCAACTAGACCATTTTCTAGCCCTGATGAAAGTTAGGGTTGTAATTGACTTTTGATTCTCTTCTTTGAACTCCTACAAGATGATGTTTTTCAACCCAGTTTAGTATGTGATATTTAGTGCATAAGAAAGAGCCTCTACCACATCTTCCATTTTAACATCCTCTAACATAACCAAAACCTGGGGATGCACACAGCAACAACCAACTGGAAGCTTAAAAAGAAATATTACTGTCAGTGAAACAGGGAATTTGTTCTCTCTATTTGTAGTCAATCTCCTATTGGTTAGGTTTTTGAAAATAGAAAACAAAAAACAGGAAGCTGTACACTCAGGAATCTTGGAAAAAGTCCTTAAGAAAATGAATCTCCAACAGAATAAGCGCCCAGTTAGCATCTTTTCTGTTTTTTCCACCAGTGAGAGCTCATATCCCCTCTCTGTTCAGACACCATCTGCCCACCATCTCATTGTGCAGCAAGTATACAGGACAATTGGGAGACATTTCACTATGCTTTCTATTCAAAAGTTTCTTTCTAAGTGCACTTATATAGGTACAAGAGGCCCAGTGCATGGATTTATGCACCAGTGGGGTCCCTCAGCCTGGCCTTCGCCCTCTCACAATCCGGGACCCCTTGGGGAATGTCAGGCTGACAGTTTCCACTAGATCCCCACAGTCAGACATCTCCTGAGGGGTGTAGTAGTATACCAAGCGGCAGGCAGCCAGAGAGGAGTCTGAACCCTGGCCAGGCACTGCCCCACTCCCACTCATCCCAGCCCCACTGTGCCTGCTACTGCTGCTGCTTGGTAGGCTCACTGCCACTCTGCTGCAGTCTCCAGCTGTGGCTGCATTGAGCATCTGCCCCCTAGTGGTCAGTGAGCATCATAGTGAACAGTTAACCAGTCATTTGGTAGCTTAGACTTTTATACATATAGATTAGAACATGATGTCCCCTCTCCCTCCCTCTGTCACTCTTTCTCCGATTGAGTAAAGTATGAAGCACACTGACTGGAAGAGGCTCTGTCTAGGACAGGGGTAAGAATGGAAGAAAAGGTAGAAATATTTTCAAAAGAAAAATATCACTGTCTTCATCAACTGAACTTGAGAACATTGAGCAATTCCAGTGAAAATAAGCCACACACAATAAAAAATGGGAGGTAGCTTAACTATATTCTTCTACTGTTGATTGTGTATTTTGACTGGTGTCAAAAATGTATTAATTCACTAATTATGAGTCCACTAAGAAGATACATTTGACTACAGGAATATCTTTAGAAATTGAATATTTGTGGGCATTTAAGAAAGGAAGTCAGAATAAGATTATTAGGTGAATGCCTTATAGGAGTTATTTTTCCTACTGGACAAAAATTATTTACATCTCTGCTTGTTAAGACCTAACTTCTTAGAGTATGAGTCTTTAATTAATAATAGATAGTAGAGCCATAAAAGGTACATTCCCATAGATATATAGTCCTTGGATGGGCTTGTGAAACCATACCGCACCATGTCTTTGAAAGGCTGTATTGTACTCACTTGGCCTTTATACAAGTTTTGGGTAATTTTTCTTAAGGAGCACATTTGGGCATGTGTGTGCACTTGTAGATGAGGTTCGGTGAAATTCTATCTGCATAGAGATGGAGGAGCCTCCTGGGAAATTATTTATGTTGTTCCTGCTGATGAGATGAGGTTTATCTGGGCCAGTCTGGCAGTGACTTATCAAGGGCAAGGCAGGGGAAGCAATCCACCCTGGGTGCTGACAATAAAGGGGTGCATTGTCTGCACAAGATTTAATAACCATAATAGAACCAACTAAATGTTCATCTGCTTTTTATTATCACCTTGCACTGGCAATTCTAAACAACATTAGGGATAAAATATTTATGCCCTATGGGGAAGACCACTACCTCCCTCTCTCCTCCTTGGTATGCCACTGAAGCTTGAGGAACTAGTGGAAAGGAATCACAGAAGTATACTGGCAATGAATGGGCTAAAGGAAAGAGAACATATCCCAAAATAAGATAAATTAAATTAACCCCAAAACAAAGCTCTGCCTCTCAATAATCTGATTAGGCAAATGATTCTGACTACACAATTGTTATGAGTTGAATTGCATCTCCCTAAAATTCATATGTTGAAGTCTTTACCTGAGAATGCAACCTTATTTAGAAATAAGATAGTTGCACATGTAATTAGTTAAATTCAGATTAGGTTTGGTCCTAGCCCATTATGTCTGGTATCCTTATAAAAAGTGAAGATTTGGACACAAAGACAAACAGGAAAAACACCATGTGAAGAAGGAAGAGATGAGTGTGATACATTGAAAACCAAGGATGCCAGAGAGCCAGCAAACCACCAGAAATTAGATGCAAGGCACAGGACAGATTCTTTCTTACATCCCTCAGAAGAATTCAATCCTGATGACTTGATCTCAGACTTTAGCCTCCACAACTGTGAAACAATCAATTTCTGTTTTAAGCCACGCAGTTCGTGGTACTTCATTGTAGCAGCCTTAGAAAGCTAATTCAGTACCTCCAAGGTCTCCTGTAGCACTTATCACACCCACAATTATTACCTAACTGCATAACACCTATCTGCTAAGATCACAGCAGTTGGACACAAGAGTCAGAGTAAATTTCACTTAAAGTTATAAAGCTCTTTATAGCTCATGAAGCCATCTCACTTACAATAAGTCATTTGATTCCTAGACTATTCTTCTGTGGTAAATTGGACAAATATTACTAGTATTCTAATTTTCCAGAGGAGAAACTGAGTTTCAGGGAAGTTGAATAATTTGCTCAAGAACACAGAGTTTATAAAAAATAGAATCAGGATTTGAACCCATACCATCTGATCCTAGAGCCAATTTTCTATCCTCTCCGTGGCTCTGGGAACTGCTACATGTTCTCTTCACCTCTCTTTGCATGATTACTAATTTCCTGGTTTTTTAGCATCTGGAATAGAATTATGACAATGTATATATTCTTTCTCTTATCTAATCAGAAAGCAAATGTATTTATCTCAAGGAACAGGAAGCTTTATGTTAACTGGGAAGCCAATGCATCTGGGATGACATCTACAGGATTCAGATACCAGCTGAAATTGAGTTGCCCAGTTCATATACCCTTGCACCAAATGGGCCAGCATGGGAGGCTCTCGGAGGAAGACCAAGCTGCAAGCATCCTGTGAGTGTATAGGCAGCTGTTTTGTTCATAAAACTATTAGGTTGAAGAAGTGTAGTAGAGATTGCCTCCACTATAGCACAAATCATCTTTCCTAAATCAGTCACATGGCTTCTCTGGTTCATATTTCCCATTTATCAGGATTTGTCTTAGGGATATCAGAGAAGGGATATGTTGATGTAAACTGCACTGGTCAAATAAATCTCTCTTGGAAAAATTGAGATTTGGAACTGGGAATTGAAGATTAATTTGATTTAGAAATATGGAGTTAAAATAATCCAGGTAGGAGGGAAAACTTGACAAATGAAGATAAATAATCTATCAGCCATGTTAGGGTGTAACATCATACACTGCTACCCTTATAACTCCTAGAATTTTATTTAATCATTCATTCTTCAAGAATTCAGTGTGTACCCATTAGATGTGAGGCACTGCCCTATAAACTGGGACTCAGCAGAGAATAAAGCAAAGCCCCACCTTCCTGGATTTTACCTTGGAACCCAGGGGCACTAGGGAAGAATAATCCTATAGCAAGTCATTTCTGCTAGGATATTCAAACTGGGTTTGAATTAAGCTTTTATATTTTGAAACTATTCACTGCCAAATTTAGTGTGTGAATATCTCTAAGATTCTATTTTACTGCTATTTTCAGCTTTCCCAAAGACTTTAATTTTATGCCAATTAATTCTCTTCCTAAAGTGATCAAATCATCTTTTGCTTGCAGTGAACATCTTTTCCTCCATTTTATCACTTAGAGCCCTAATGAATCTGCAACTCAATTCAACTCAAATAATCTTCATTTCAGAGACATGCAGAAACTATTGCTTTGCTCAGAGGTATATCGTTAGTCTATTTCTGCTTTAAAAAATATATCTTTAAAACTTAGAGGCTTTTAACAATTATTAGCTTACTAGAGGCCCAGTGCATAAAATTCGTGCATGGCGGGAGGGAATCGGGGGAAGGAGGATGTCTCTCAGCCCAGCCTGCATCCTCTCCAATCTGGGATCCCTCTCACAATCCAGGACTGCTGGCTCCCAATTGCTCACCTGCCTGCCTTCCTGATTGCCCCTTACCACTTCTGCCTGCCAGCCTGATCACTCGCTAACCACTCCCCGGCCAGCCTGAGTGATGCCTAACTGCTCCTCTGCCAGCCTGTTTGCCCCTAACTGCCCTCCCCTGTAGGCCTGGTCCACCCCAAATGCTCTCCCCTGCAAGCCTGGATCCCCCACAACTGCCCTTCCCTACAAGCCCGGTCACCCTCAACTTCCCTCCTCTGCTGGCCTGGTCACCCATAACTGTCCTCCCCTGCTGACCATCTTGTGGTTGCCATCTTGTGTCCACATGGGGGCAGGATCTTTGACCACATGGGGGCAGCCATCTTGTGTGTTGGAGTGATGGTCAACCTGCATATTATTCTTTTATTAGATAGGATAGAGGCCTAGTGCATGGGTGGGGGCCAGCTGGTTTGCCCTGAAGGGTGTCTCAGATTAGTGAGGGTTCCCTGGGGGCCTGGGGTGGCCTGGGAGAGGGGCCTGTGATGGTTTGCAGGCCAGTCATGCCCCGCCCCCACCTCTCTCCCCTGGCAACCCAAGTGGCGGCCCTGGTATCTGGAATTTATTTATCTTCTACAATTGAAACTTTGTAGCCTGGAGCAAAGCAAAACCTCCTGCTTCTCTGTGGCTGCAGCCATTTCTCTTGGGATTTATTTTTCTTCTATAATTGAAACTTTGTAGCCTTGAGTGTAGGCCTGGGCCCACCAAGGTGTGTGGGAAGTTTGGCTTCCTCCATCGCTGGAGAAACTCAAGCCTCCCTCCTGCTCACTCTGTGGCTGCAGCCATCTTGGTTGGGTTTAATTTGCATGCTCGCTCCTGATTGGGTGGTGGGCATGGCTGAATGGCTCAATGGTATAGCAGAGTGATGGTTAATTCGCATGTTACTCTTTTATTAGATAGGATAGTTTCTATAGATCAGGATTATAGCTAAGACTGCAGTAATCTGAAGGCTTGACTGGAGCTGGAGAATCTGTGACCAAGATGATGCGCCACATGGCTGTTGACAGGGAGCCTTGGTTCTTTGCCACAAAGGCCTCTCCATGGGCTACTTGATGTGTCCTCATGCCATTATGTTGTCTTGACCTAAGAGGAAAAGGCTGGAGTTGCAGAGCCTTTGACAAAATTATGTATCATCATTTTGCAACATATGCTATTCATTGGAAGTGAGTCCGCATACTCAAGGCAAGGAGAATTAAACTCCACTTCTTGAAGGAAAGACTATCACAGAATTTGTGCACCTAGTTTAAAGCTGGAGATGATCATGAAACTTAAGGAAATATTTACTTACACTTACTACTTTGTTGTAAAAGGATATAATAAAAGATACAGTTGCACATTCAGATGGAAGAGATGCATAGGGTGAGGTGCGTGGGAAGGGAGGCCAAGTTTCCTTGCCCTGCCTGGGTGTGCCACTCTCCCAGCATCACCACATGCTTATTTCCCCCAGAAGATCTCCAAATCCATACTTTGAGAATTTTTATGAAGGCTTCATCATGTAGGTATGTTAAGTATTAACTCCATTTTCAGCCCTTCTCAATAAAAGGGGAGGGGGACTAAAAATTCCAAACTTCTAATCATGGTAATCAGCTTCTGTCCAGACACACACCCCCACCCCACCCCCGCAAAGTCACCTCATTAGAACAAAAACCACTCCTATCACCTAGGAAATCATAAGGGTTTCAAAAGTTCTTTCTGCACCAGGAACCTGAGACACAGAAAGAGAGGGTGGGGGAGAGAGAGAGAGAAAGAAAGAGAGAGAGAGAGAGAGAGAGAGAGAGAGAAGAGGAGAATATCTCACATATGCTAAGCTATCAAAGGAGTTAAGTGACTCTTAAAAGAACCCCTTAAATGCCTGCAGTGGCATTGGCATTAAGCCCAAAGAGAAATATTAAGCTTCTATAGAGTTGAGGACAATGTGTGGACCCTCACCTAAAGCATAGTTTGAGAGACCTAAATGGATCCCCAAAACATGACATTCTTCAATTGCTATTTTCTAGAAACCAGAGTTATTAATCAATAAAAAGGAATGACTATAGGGTGCCTAGAAATAGGAAAAATCACCAACATGATCTAAGACTATGTTCTGTGTTTCCTTGTCATCCCCGTGGCAATCATTTCCGTCTCTCACCCAGTAATTGTTATGGCTCCAGAGGAAGGCCCTTGTCATCTCACTGAAGGATGTTGTTCATCAGTGTGGACCCCAGAACCAACTGCTTCAAACTTTCCGACCAAGATTCTGGCATTGTTTTCCAAGCATAAAAATTGGGCCAAATGGACATAGAGGTGAACTAAGTTCTAAAGGAATATGTGTTTGAACCTGATGGGATATACCCTAAGTATATATCACTGTTTTCACCAGCATTAAAATACAATATTCCTTTCATTTTGATGCTCTAAGTTGAGGGTGTGGTCCACATTTCCATATAATTATGTCTCAGATACCAGCTGGATATGTTTGTGATGGAGGTGATGACAGTTTCTCATCCACAACCATTCACCTCAATTTGCACTTGGGCATCTGTTATACATTTAGCCTATTCTTTTTATTATTGTTATTATTGTTCCATGTCAAGAAGATTGTATAGACAACATACTGACTTGCCAGTGTTAATAGATAAAACATGCATCTCCATACTAAGAAACTCATTGAACAAAAAGCTCACAAGGCTAGAGACGAGTTTAGAAGCTCATTGAGCCAAGAAGTGAGGCAAGTCCATTCTTAAGCCTCCTTAGAGAGAAAGGGGTAGTTTTTGTCTGGGATGGTTCAATTTTCTTTGGGAAAACCAGGCTAGCCAAGATGACTTACACCCTCCTTTGAAAGAGGAAGGATTCCTCCTTGATGTAGAAAGGCTTTGTCAATCCACATAATAAAGAAGTGGGGGAAATGCAAGAGGGCAGTGGGAGATAAAAGCAGGGCCAGCCCGGAATTTGAGAGAGGTTTGGTGATGGATTGTGGGGACACTACCCAGGAATCCCTGCAGAGGTGATGGAAGTAAACAGAGTCAGAGGCTTTCCTGTGTGAACTTCAATGAGTCACCATTTAGCTTTTGAAAAGGCCAAGTCAAAGCTTTGGCTGACTTCCACAGGACTGTGTGTCTTTGACCAGTAGTGGGCGGTGAGTTTTGAAGGGTTTCTGCAGACCATTACTCTCCCTCGGAGACTGTGACCACGCCTCCTTCCAGGAGTGTTGCTGTAGATCCTGAGAACTGTTGTGATGGCACCAGGGAGAAAGGAAAGGCACTCTTACCTGAGCAGCTGTGCCTGTGGAATGCCAATGAATGAAGTGAGAGGAGATTATTCTTAGGTTCCCAGCTGTCATACAG
Organism: Lasiurus cinereus; assembly: GCA_011751065.1. Taxonomy (NCBI): domain Eukaryota; kingdom Metazoa; phylum Chordata; class Mammalia; order Chiroptera; family Vespertilionidae; genus Lasiurus; species Lasiurus cinereus. The sequence goes on along the minus strand of JAAGEH010000226.1, from coordinate 16,494,228 downwards.
GCTAAAAGAAATCAATTGATAGATGAGTGGTTAAGCCAGCTTTGTGGTTAAGCATTTGTAGTGGCACTTGCCTATTTGTTCCAGCCATTTTAACAAATAAATTGGATTGAATATTTGGCACTTGATCAATGACTCAGTGCTCAGCCATATCCCCACACACCAGGCCTGAGATGCAGTGGTCACCGTGATCACCATTGCTCCCCGGAGAGCTCTGCCCGAGCTTCCCATGCTATTGATCCTTTTTCACAAAGTTAGTAAGCAAGAAAATTGCATTACTAAGAAATTACATGGCTAATGCATTATTAGGGTTATGCAGGTATTTAAAAATGAAAGATTCGTACATTTGTAAAAACTAAATTAAGGGACCATCAAAAAGAGATTATTTGACTTTTCCTGTAATAGATTACGGCAAATCTTCCAAGTGCACATCTCCAATCTTATTATTTTGCTGCTGAAAACCCTTTAATTATCTGTCATTAGCTATCAGTTTCAGTAGAATTTTTGTTGTTGTTGTTATTCATGATCCTCTACAGTATATGGTAGTTCGAACGTGTCTTTCTACTCTGGTATCCTTCAAGGCTAGCAGTCCATTTATCTCCTTAAATTGCAAGAAAATTGGATTTACATGTGTATGTGTTTCCACCCCTCTCCCTCTTCTACCCCCCCTTCCCCCTGGCCCCGCCGCAACACCTTCAGGTGAGGAAAAGCAGGAAGATATAGAACTTACATCACATCTTAAAGGAGCAGAAAAACCCCAAAGAGATTAAAAACCATTGTTTCGGGCCAGAGGTCTGTAAATTTGGATGGAAAAAAAAGTATGTCTCTATTTTGGCTAATCTCTAATTGAAATTTAGTATTTCTTTTTATGGTGAATGTAGGCAACAAAGCCTATGGCAGTACCTATGATTTTATAAGAGGAAATTATGAATCTTTTCCTATCACTCTGAAGATATGGCAGATATATCAAAATATTACACATGCTCGCCATTACTTCGAAATTATGTTAGTTCATGGAGCTGCTGCTACATCTAGTAAACAAATGCTTTAATAAAGAGGCACCTGTATTTTTTATTATATACCCTAACTTTTTAATATTTATTTTTAAGACTGTTTTTTACAAAATCTTATGCAATTAAAAGCAATCTGCAAAGGCACCCATAGACTCAGCCATGCTGCCAAAGAAGTACATAGACCCCCTTCCCCCCAAAGCAAAAGGTTCAGGACCCTGATCTTAACTTATTACACCCAATACTCCATCCAGGCCAGGCAAGCTCTTGTTTTGACAAGTTCACTCCCAGCTTTCTGACTGTAGCATTCTTGTTCCATCCGTTTGTGCCACTTGAAATGCCTTCTCTCAGTTGTCAGAAGCTGTCCAAGTCCCACCCACTTTCAAGGGCCATCTCAAGTGCCTCATCATAGAGGAGATTTTTTTTCCCAGCCATCAGGGAGGAGATGGCTCCATCCTTTGACTCTCTACTGTTATGTGCTATGTTGTTCTTAAGTTAAAAGAGGTGACACAGCCAAGCTCTGCATGCCAAAGAGCATGAACACTGCCACCACCCAGTCTGGGTCTGAATTCTGTCTGGATTTGTTTACTAGAGCTGCTGTAACACAGTGTCATCGACTAGGCAGCTTAAACCATGGGAATCCATCTCCTCTGAGTACTGGAGGCTAGAAGTCTAAGATCGTGTCTGAAGCAATGGTTTCTTCTGAGGCCTCTCTGCTTGGCTTTTAAATGGCTGTCTTCTCCCTGTGTCTTCACATGGTCTCCCTTCTCAACCTATGTTCATATTTCTTCTTCTTATAAGAACACCAGTCATATCAGATTAGAGCCCAAACTAATTACCTCACTTTCATTTGATAGCCTGTTAAGAGGCCATATCTCCAAATATAGTCACATTCTGAGGTACTGGGGGCCAAAACTTGAGCACAGCATTTTGGAAAGAGGCACAATTCAGTCCATAGCACCGTCTATACTACAATCTAGCTGTTTTACCTTAGAAATAGTTCTTAACGTCTCTATTGGTCTTGGTTGCCTTATCCATAAAGCGAGGGCGGTCATGGAACTTACTTCATATGGCTGTGGTAGGAATCAGCTTCATTCTTTCCCAAAAAGCACCAAGAACATTGCCTGAAACATAAATAAGCACCTCAACAAAGTTAACGGCGGCCGTACCTGGCCCACGTGCCTGGCTCCATGGTCAGGTGGAGAGTTCCTGGAGGGCAGAAATGGCTTCGTACTCCCCTCCTTCTTCTGCTGTTGCTAGGACACTGCCTGATGAACACAATAAATATATTTTGAGTTGAAAACTTAATTAAATTTTTAAAAAACTGTTGAATTGGCTGTGGGTTCAAAAAGAGAGATCCTGCGATACCAGCCAAACAAGCTCAGTTGAGCACAACTCTAGGAGAAAAGCGAGTCCGTTGTTTTCCTGCCCCTTTTGGAAATGCCAGTGCTCATGCGCTCAGCCTAACCCTTTACACAACAGCCCGTGAACCCCACAAGGAGCTTCTCCTTTCTGCTGGGAACTGTGGGGAGCTAAGAGTCTTTAGGGAGCCTTGTTTCAGCAATAAATTTCAACAAGTTAATATTATCCAAATTTTGTAATGTAAGAAACAAGAAAACTGTCAGGTCGCTGGGGAAGTCTCCCTGTTGAACCTAGTTCTCATTTTAGTCTATAAACTGTAAATGATAGGCTACTTTTCAGATACAGATGATATTATACGATGTACCAAATGCTCGGAGAACTCAGTGTAAAACTCACTTAGCTACGTTGTTTCTACTCTATTTTTTTTTTAATCAAATGCATATATGCTATGGGGCTAGCCTCCGGCTTAATGGGAACTCTGGAAAGACATTCTGTTTTGTGGGGATTCAAGTTGATGGGCTGCCATGGAATTAACTTTATTTTTGTGAGATTGCCTTTTAATGATTAGACGTTGGCTCTATGGGGCTCCCTCCACTGAAACTGAGTTCTGTGGAAATAATTTTCTTCATGTAAAAAAAAAAAAAACCCGCTAGCAACAAAAACAAAAAGACCTTAAGATGGTTAGCTGTATTTTATTTCAAGTTCTTATTTTAATGGTGCTTTTGGCTGAAAGCCTTCATTACTACCATTTTATTTCCCTTTATATTTGATCCCATTTTCCCCTACCATAAAATGCTCTGAGCATGATTGGATTCAGAATTGAGCTGGCCTATGGTGCAAGCACATCTGTGACTCCTCTTGCTATGAGCAGGGAGGGAAAAGCAGAATGGAAAGGAAGAAGGCCCTACTTTTTCAGCTCTCTAAAGCACTCTGGGTTTAAAATGCTAAGTAAAAACACTGTTGGGGCATTGTTTCAACCCTCGCATGTAATTTTCACAAGATTGAGAAGACCAGGAATTCTATATGGCAATCTCCAAGGGAAACACAATAGAAATTCCTGGTGGCGGGCCAGGGGCTGGGCTGCCATGCAGCAGAAGCCCAGACAGGGTGTTCAGACCTTACAGATCCCCTGCTGGCTTCGTTGCTCAATCTGTTTCCCTAGGGATCTTTGTACCATCTTCATGTCATTGGAATAACCATCACCTTTATGAGTCAAGTTCAGACTTCACTACCTTCTTGTAAATTAGCTTCTGGAATATAAATTGCAAATTCGAGTGTCTATTTCCGTGCTGGTGGGGGGAAGTAGGGGTATGATACGCACCTTCCAAGCAGAGTTCTCAGTTATTCCTGCCTCCTGATCTGCACATCCTGTGTCATCCCTTACTTTACATCTGGGCTGGACTTAGTGGTTCACAGATTACATATGGCAGAAGTATCAGGATGGGAAGTATCACCTCCAAGATTAGGTCATCCGAAGGTTGGCTGTCATACTGGATGTACTCTCTCGTGTTCTTTCAGGGATGGGTCATCCAGGACTAAGCCAGTTGCCAGGTCGTGAAGCAGCCCTGTGGAGAGACACATGTGGTGAGAGCCCAAAGCCTGCTCATGACCAGACAATCATGGGAGAGTGCTCAGAAGCAGCTTGTATGAACCAGGGGTCTCCATAAAAATAGAACCAATAGGCTGGGGTGGGGGGGGAGGTGGAAGGAGGGTATGTGCAAAGAGACTTATTATATGAAACTGGCTCGTGTGATTGTGGAGGCTGAGAAGTCTCTAAATCTGTCATCAGCAGACTAGAGGCCCTAGAGCGCCCGAGGTGTAGTTCCAGTCTAAGTCTGAAGGTCTGAGAACCAGGAGAGCAGCTGCCGTCAAGTTCTGGTCCAAACACAGGCAGAAGAGCCAATGTTTCCGTTCAAGTTTAAAGGCAGGAAACAACCGCTGTTCCAGCTCAAGGCAGTCAGGCAGGAGGAGTTCCCTCTCACTCATGGGAGGGTCAGCCTCTTTGTTCTATTCAGGCCTTCAAGGGATTAGGTTCGGCCTAACCACACTAGACTTAACTCCATCTACCCATTTAAATGCCAATGCCATTCAAAAACATCCTCAAAAAAATACACCCAGAATAATGATTGACAAAGTATCTGGCACCCCATCACCCAGTCAAACTGATACATAAAATTAACCACCCCGCCGAAACTGGTTTGGCTCAATGGATAGAGCGTCGGCCTGCGTACTGTAGGGTCCCAGGTTCGATTCTGGTCAGGGGCATGTGCTGGGTTGTGGGCACATCTCCAGTGGGGTCATGCAGGAGGCAGCTGATCGATGTCTCTCTCTCTCTCATCGATGTTTCTGGCTCTCTGTCCCTCTCCCTTCCTCTCTGTGAAAAACCAATAAAATATATATATTTTTTAAATTAACCACCCCACTTTTTTTTTTTACAGTGCTTCAGGATGATGACAGTCATCTTCAACAACCTCCCAAGAGATCTAGAGAGGATTTTAACAAAAAAAAATGTTTATTAATTATATATATATAATTATATTTGAATGGAACTGGTTCTAAAATTTGAATGGAACTGGTTCTAAAAATATATCCATGATGTTCATCTAAAATTTAAATTTAACTGGGCATCAACACCCTGCATTTTTATTTCCTAAATCTGCCAACCTTTGACCTTGAGTCTGAGGCACCAGCCAGCTACTCTCTGCTGCTATTCTTGATCCACAGAAGCTGTGAGATAACAAATGCTTGTTGCTTTCAGCCACTGCATTTTGGACCAATTTGGCATGCAGCAATGATAACTATGTTGATGCTGTTAAAATGAAGCATTTGTAACAGAAATAACCAAGCCAAGGTGAGGTTAAAGGACAAGTACTGGCTGTCGTACCAGCAGAGCCAAACATGGTTCCAAATCATTTTTTGCACATTTGTCTGGCCTTGTTTGAAAAATTACCCCTTCACAGTGTGCTATGGTGTCTGACACGCGTGTGAGCTGTAGCTAAGAGTTTCTAGGCTGCCAATGCCAGGGAGGGAAGAAGCACCCTCAGGCCGCGAGGTGGTTTGGGGCAGTTTTTCTCCAATTTTAATGTTCATTTGAATCTCCTGGTGAACTTGCCAAAATGCAAGTTTTGATTTAGTAAGTCTAGGTGGAGGCCTGAGTTTTCACTTTTCTAACAAACTCCCAGGTGACACTGATGCTGCTGGTTCCCACTGGACACCTTAAGGGGCAGAGAGGCAGGACACTTCCCCTTACTAAGGGCACTGGCTCTGTGATGAGCCAGGCAGGTGGAAGGAGAAAAAGTGGATTCACTGTCAAAGTTCTCATCATAAACCTAGAGTATCTTAGGCTCTTGGGTGGAGGAAGTGATAACCATTTCTTAAGGAGTATATCTTCTTTGCAGCGCTAACAAATCAGAATTTCTAGGGGTGAGCGCAGAGAGTGCCAAGAAAACAGAACTTTGTCTTACTGTTTTGATTTCTTTTTGACACTAGTTTTTGAAATTTTGATAGAATTAAAGAACAATACTGACTTGTTATTTTATGTTTTTTTAGATAAATAGCATTTCCTTTCTTTATTTCACTGATGTAAAGATTGAGAATTTCTATAAGTTTATTAGCCAAAACTGACAACAATGCTGGGAAGCAAGGTCTCAAATGCTCCTTATTTGATCACTTAAAACACATTTTAATTATCACAAAATCTGTATATGTGCATTATAAAAATAAGCAAAAAAATAAATACATCTTATCCCCATAAATCAGAGATGAGTCCTACTAACATTAGTCCTGTAACTATCAGATCTATTCATGATGGCCGTCCTTCCGCCTCAATTCATCCTCACTGCATCCAATAGCCAGTCCACTTCCCTCAACTGTCCCATTACAGAACATTAGCATACATCTTAAAAATAATTTTGAGAACTCCTTCGAAGGTGGGCCCTGATTCAGTCATTGACGTGGGAAGTCCTATTTGTGACTGATATTTCAGTGTGTGTTAGAGGAGAAGGCGGTAGGGGAGACTCGGGGAGAGCTTAGAGAGAGGGAAAACAGAGTGCCCAGCTAGAACACATACATGTGCTTTCCTCCACTGCTGGCCTGGCCATCGGACATTTGAATATAGAACGCTGTATCCTGACGGGTGAGTTGGATGTGAAGCAAGGTACCAAGAGTGAGGGACAGGTATGTGAAAAGGAAAGATGATGAATCCAGATTCTTATGACTTGGAGTGGGACACACGCAGCCACAGCCCGAATGGGCAGTCATGACACTGTCACAGTCACATGGCATAACTTCTGGTCAAAGATGCAGCCAGGCCAAAATATCCACTCTGTCCTAAATTCTGCCACAGTTGCCATGGCAACACTCTCCTGCATTTGGCCCTAAGAAAAGAAAGATGACAGTGAGGTGCAGAAACTGTGTTTTTATTTCCTGAAATTAATGAAGGCTGGGGCCCAAGGAGAGCACCCCTCGGGTCCCGCACGGGCAGGAATCACGTGGAGGTTGTTTGGGAGCTTACAAAGGCAGAGTTCCTCTCTCTCTCTGAAAAACAAACTAGGTGTTTTGATTTTGGGAGACAGGGGACCTTGGTATAAGACACAAAGCAAGATTTCAAAATGATTAGGACGCTAGATATTTCTGGAAGTGTTACCTAAGAGGTTCAGTCAGGTGGCCCAATCAACCCCCGGGGTGCACCTCATCCTGAGAAGGCACTTCCCCTGCCCCGCAGGGCACTCTCCTGGGTCCCAGGAAGAGTGTGGAGAGTAGTGTAAGGATGTAAGTTTGGTGCTCTGGGGATGTGGAGCAACCCTTTCTACACTGGGTCCCAACTCAAGCTCCAGATGCAATGGCAGATGCAACACAGATTCTCATGTCCATTTTTAATCCCTTCTTATATTTATTGAATGGGGATATTAATGAGCCTCATATGATGTTCTTTGGATGAAGATTAAATAAGATAGTCAGCCAGAACATCTAGCATGTTCCTGGAACATAGTGGGCATTCAGTAAATAATAGCTTCCCCCTTTTTGCTTTCCTGGAGTGGACCACAGGCTCAACCAACTTTTCTTGCCTCATAGAAGCTGTCACCATCTACTCGACTTCCTGAGGTTCTTCTCCTTTGAAGATTGATTTGAGGGCAGGATACAGGTTCCTCAGTTCCTTGCTAACATCATACCCCACCTCTCTCCCCCAGATAAGGCTCCTTTATTTCTCTTACTTACAGTTTCCCCTGACTCTTCACCCACCAAGCTTTCACTATTGCTTTGGGTGCAAGGTGAAAAGAAAGTAGGGAGCAGTAAAGAGCAGAAACCTCTTAGTTCACTGACATTGATCTTGTGGCGGTATTTTCTGGCTGTGGGAGATGTCCTGTCAGAGTGTGCTTTGCTAATGTTTGGCAGACACATTTCCATGGGACTTCTCCACCAGTGGGTCCCTGCACTCTCTCGCTATGCAGGTCTCATGCTTAATGTCCTTCTTCCTTTTGCTCTGCAATACAGACCATATCAGCCAGCCTCAAGCCAGTAGGGGTCATATACCATCTCCCGAACTTGAGGGGCTACATATCGAGGAGTCCAGTGGTCTCTCGCAGCCCAGCTTACTAAGAAAGAGAGAAGCATCCCCATTCCTCCTCCATGAAGGTGTCAGTGGGACCCAGGACATTGCTCTCACCAAAGAAATCCTTGACTTAATCTTCAGCTTCTTGTATATCCTCTCCAACTTTCCTATAGATCAGGAGTGGTTGGTCAAGTAAGGTTTCAAAATCAGTGCTTCAATGGAAGCCTGGGAGGCTCATTATGTAGCCCCTGACTTGGGAATGTGACAAAGTTGAAACCTAGTGTTGCGGAACTTCAGCTAACTCTAAGTCAGAATCCCATGACTGCATTCTCTCTCTCTCTCTCTCTCTCTCTCCCTCTCTCTCTCTCTCTCTCTCTCTCTCTCTCTCTCTCTCTCACACACACACACACACACACACACACACACACACACACACTTCTTCATCTTCCAAGCACAACAAAAGAGCATGGAAGGCCACTGTTTTGTGGTTTAGTGAAATATTTATGAGGAAACTTAACCACTTAACCACGTATGTTTTCCCTACCTTTCCCCTCCCCTACCATTCGCTCAGTTATAATTTCTCACAGCTGCATTAATTTGATGTTGCCATTCCGACAATGATGCAAGATCAATGTCCTCTGAAAGGAAGAGGGCCTCAGGCAAGACAAAGCACCAAAAGAAGAGAAAGGTAGGCAAGAGGGCAACTTCGCAATCATGCCTGACGCCAAGATGTCCAGACGGGGCCAAGCTTTCATCACATCATCTCTCCAACCAGCTGTGCCCTCAGCTGCCACGTTGTTAATTAAAATTCAGGAAAAAAGTAAGCATTTCAGGACATGACTGGTTTCTGGAGATGTCAGGGAAGAATTAGAAAAGTCATGTAGCCAGAGACACCAAACAACTATTCCAGATGGCAGGAGCTACCAAGATGACTTGGGCAGTCCCACACATGGAAAACATTTCCCTCCCAGAAAGATTGTTGAAATGATCATTTTTAATGGCTCATTAATAGTTAAAAACATATGGCACTTTCTTACACAATTTTGGATCATTCAGTCTTTTTCTTTCTTTTCTTTAAGAAGCACAATTGATATTGTGAAGATAAAATATCTTGGTGATGGTAACCGATGACATGGTTGTGGCAAGTGTACTAGCCATGGTTACCATAATACTTAGCTGGTTAACCAGGTGGCCAGCCACATAAAAGGATCACTCTGAATAACATTTAAGAAAAGACAAGGTGAACAAAATATTAAAGAAACAGATAACAAAGGACAGAGAAAGAAGGGTGGCCCAGAGACTCTATCTCTCCTTATTCATTTGGTGTTATCTCTTCCCAAATAAAGAGAGCTAGAAAGTAGAGAGAAAGGAGGTAGACAAAGGCACATCCTGGCACTCAGGGTGGGAACGGCACGGGGGGCGAAGAGGGGGAGTGAGACACTGATGTAGAAAGAATCAAGCAGGGAGGGAGGTTTAGAAAATTACCACCAATAAGGAACCTACATTTTGTAAATAGGAAAAAAAATACTCCCATATAATAAATAATGTTTTAAATAATATGTGCCCAGATTTAGTCTCAACAATATTTATTTTGTGATTATTTATAAGTACAACCAATTAGAAACAACTAAAGTGGCCAAACAATATATTTTTTCATAATAGAAATTATGTAATCAGAATAGGATTAACAGAATAAACTGACTCTTGGAGCTACAATTCAATGTTCTATACATTGTTTCTCAACTTCTCTAGTTTTGAGATGTATTTAAAAGCTTTAAAAACCAGAAGTGCTCCAAAATTATAGAAAATATAAAACTAGGCAAAGTAAGCATTGTGTAGGAAATGGGCAAAGTTATATTTTATTAGATAAAAATGGAGCCATATAAGCAATGCTTTTAAAAATTACATTTTAATATAAAATAAAGGAAATGAAATAAAAGAAAGATGCTCAGTTTAGTATCTCTAATTTGAAAGTGATGGGATGGGAGATTATCTTTTAGTGAATATGATTTCTCAACACTAGAAATAAGGAGCAAGATTTGGGTAAAGAGATCATGTAGATAAAACAGGTTGAAAACAACTGTCTTTGGGACTAAAATGCAAGCGGATGGTGGTCGTTGGTGAAAATTTAGTCAATAATTGCTCAGATTTGTTTTTCACCACCTCATTTCTCCCATTTCATTCAGCACTTACAATTAGAATCTGTTACATAATGTAATCAAACCATGCTTATTAGAAAATCATTGCTTAAAAAATAATGTATGTCAACTGCACTTCAGTGCAAAGAATAAATAGTACATAAAAATAAAACCACAAAATAAAATCAGTACATCAGCTAGCAATAAAGAATTCATCACTGTCTTGTGGACTGCCTGGAGTTAATGGGTGGGGGTGTTTATGAGGACGTCAATACTAGAACATAAGCACAATTCTACACCACATGTTAATATCAAAGAGACAAAACTAACTACAGCCCACTTGGGACACTCCATACAGTCCAACTTCTTCAAAACTTAAGAGTTTTCTAAAATCCTTCAGGCTAATGCCATTCTTTGATCAAATGAACCTAAGTTACCAGGAATTTTTCCACCTTTAACCTCTAATTAATTCATGTTGGGGGCTAATTAAAGACCTGAATTCAGGTGAATTAGACTAAATAAAAGTTGTTAGTTAATAAAAAAAATTGACAGACAACTTTTAACAATCGTATTCCCCAAGAAAGGAATGCCATTTTTTCAAATATAGTAGTTGCAAAATAGATAACTTTTTTTTATGATACTTATGTTGAGTAGGTGAGTATCACTATCTTAATTTTCCAGATAAAAGAAAAACAGAAAGGTAACTCACTCAGTGAATCAGGACTTATTTTCAAGGCTGTATTCTGACCTCAGCCATAAGGCATGAGTTTGTTCTGGGTTCAACAAATATGAATCAAAACCTCCTCTTGCCTTTCCAAGCAGAAAAATATGCCATGTTTTTTTCCCCATAAAATTTGGAGAACAACAACAAAAAAAAACAAACTTGGAGAACATCTCAATTGAAACACCTGTTGCATTGCATTATAATTAGTTTCTTGCATTATCAATCACCCTGGTTCATCACTTCTAAATTTGATATCCTTCAGAGCATAATACACATACCTAAAGAATTAGATTAAAAAATACAATGGTCAAATAAATTTCAGAAAATCTAAATTAAACACATTTAAACAGATTTCTTTACTGCAGGATTTGTCAGAGGCTTTAACATAATAATATCCATTCTGAATCCAAAAAGTGAGATATAACATTTCTCAAATTTTTTGGCCATAAGATTTTTTTCTCTACTCAGAATATTCAATAAACTATCCAGATCCATGCTTGGAGAATGCAATTTGGGAAGCTTTGTGGTACATCTTGAATTCATCTTTTTAATGTAATTAAATTTATTGAGGTGATATTGTTTAATAATATTATCTAGGTTTCAAGTGTACATTTCTATGATACATGTTCTGTATATTGTATTGTGTGCCCACCACCGAGTCAAATCTTCTGTCACCATATATTTGACCCCTTTCCCCCTTTACTACTCTCTCAATTTCCTTCCCCCTGATAAGCACCTACTGTTGCCTGTGTCTATGAACTTTTGTTTGTTTGTTTTTCTCTTTTGTTCATTTGTGTCTTTCTGTTTATATCTCACATATGAGTGAAGTCATATGGTTCTTAACTTTTTCTGTCTGATTTATTTCACTTAGTATGATATTCTCAAGATTCATCCATATTGTCACAAATGACAGTATCTCATCCTTCCATATGGCTGACTAGTGTTCCATTGTATATATGTACCACATCTTTTTTTTATTGTTTAAATAAATAGTAGTACATATGTCTCCTTTTTTTCCCCCATTGACCACTCCCAGGCTTTCCCCACCCCCCAGTACATGCCCTCACCTGCCCACCCTCCAGTGTCTTATATCCATTGGTTATGCTTATATACATGCATACAAGTCCTTCGGTTGATCTCTTACAGCCCAGCCCCCTGCTCCCAATTTCCCCTGCCTACCTGCTGTAGTATGACAGTCTGTTCACTGCTTTTTTGCCTCTGTATCTGTTTCTCCACACACACCCCCTCTTTGATTCTTTTCTTTAAAAACATCTTGCCTCTGCAGACTAGAAATAAACCTATAAGAACAAAAAATGTTTGAGTCCTAATTTCAATGTCCAACAGTTCTGAGTCTCAGTTTCAATGTCAAACAGTCCCTTATGTGTACATGTCAGCAATGGTATCTGGATGGTGGACAAATGGTGGCAATGCAGGTCAATCCTCCAAAGGACTCTTTGGCTGTTTCCATGTCTTGGCCACCACTATAAACAATGCTGCAAGGCACATAGGGTTGCATATATCTTTGCAAATAAATGTTTGTTGGCAGGAAAACAGACATGCAGATGATTAGAAGAGAATTAAGAACCCAGAAATAAACCCATGTAGATGGGCAAATAATTTTTGACAAAGGAGCCAAAAACATACAATGGAGAAAAGAAAGCCTTTTCAATAAACGGTGCTGGGGAAATTAGAAAGCCACATGCAAAAGAATGAAATTAGACTACTATTTGTCCCCATTCACAGAAATTAACTCAAAATGGAACAAATACCTAAATACAAGACCTAAAATAAATTACATTCAAAAAAAAAAAAACATAGGTACTGAACTTGCGTCTTAGAGAGGATTTTATGAATTTGACCTCAGAGGCAAGGGAAGTAAAGGCAAAAATAAATGAATGAGACTATATCAAGCTAAAAAGCTTCGGCACAGCAAAAGAAACCTCCCAGAAAACAAAAAGGCAACCAACCAAACGGGAGTCCATCTTAGCCACTGTGAACTTCTAGTACCTAGCATGTTGCCGACACATAATGAACACTGTCTATGTCAACTATTTCCCATTTCCTATTTCCGGCTCAGGTCTTTCTTTGGAACTCCAGACTCACATATCTAACAGCCCAGTTTACATCTTCACTTGGTTACCTGATGGGCACTTCAAACTCATTATTTCTAAAGCTGAACTTTGGATCTCCCCCCACAAAATTGGTTCCACCTGCAGCCTTCTCATCTCAATTGATGCCATTTTATCCATCCAATGGCTTACACCAAAAATCATGAAGTCATTATTGATTCCCTTTTGTCTTATAATCTATCACAAAGTAGTATTTGCTCTACTATAAAAATACCTAAAATCCAACCACGTACAATATACCAGGTACATTCCTGACTTAAGCCTTCGAAATCCTGTTCCTTCTGATCAGAACATTCTAGCCCCATAGCTAACTTTCTTACTTCTCAAATACTTGCTTAAATTTCACCTTCACAATGAGGCCTATCCTAACCTCTCTATTTAAAATTGAAGCCCACCCCACATATGCCCACTCCCCTTTATTGATTTTATGTTTATTTTTTATAGCACTTACCTCTTCTAGCACTCTACATACTTTACAAATCTATATTTTTTCTATCTCTCTTTACTAAATATATGCTCTTTATTTAGTTCACTGATCTTTCCCAATCGACAGGAACAGGGCAGGGTGCACAATGCGTGCTCAATAAGAGTTTGATGAACATTTGATGAGCATTGAATGAAATTCAAAGCATGCTAGATGCTGAATGTGCTCATACTGGTTTACTGTGGATATTTTATGTGACTGAGCTCTATAGGCAGAAAGCCAAACACTACGCTCTTTTCTTTTCAAGTGAAATAAAGATGGTATTTTTTTTTATGAGTCAGACAAAGCCATGGCACTTTAAGCCTGTGTTTAATTCACCTGGTCAAGACAGATACTGTCCAAAAGGCTTGATAGCCAATAAAATGTCAGTCTTCATAAACTTATTAAAATGTGGTTACATAGAAGAGTAATGTGCAAGAGAGTGTGGCAAGATATATTAAACCTCTGGTGACAGATACTTTTTCTCTTAAACATAGGAAAAAATCAGCTATACTAGTATTTCATTTACTCACTGACACTGGTGTCCTCTCTCAGGCCATACATCTCATAGCACGTGTACTATGACATGTATCTAAGAAGGGGGTTCTCAGCCAATGATTCCTTTCCTCATTTGTTCATTTTCAACATATCACAACATGTTGTAGTTAAGTTTGGCATTAAAGAGTATTTATAACATATTATCTATCTAGTATTACATTTAAAAACTATCAAAAATTGAACCACTTATAGCTGCATACTGAATTGTGTTCCCCTAAAATTTATATGTTGAAACCCTAACTCTTAATATAATGGTATTTTAGATGGAGCCTTTGTGGAGACAATCAGGGTTAGATGAGGTCATGAGGGTGGGAACCCTGGTCCAATGGTTTTAGTGTCCTAATAAAAAGAGACAACAGAAAAGCACTCTGTCTCTCCAAGGGAAGCCCAGGTGAGTACACAAGCAAGAAGGCAGATATCCATGAACCAGGAAGAGAGCTCTCATCAGAAACTAACTCTATTGGCATTTTGATCTCAGATTTCTAGCTGCTGGAATTATGTAAAAATAAATTTCTGTCTATTGTATTTTGTTATGGCAGCCTAAGCAGACTAATGGAAACAGTATCTTAAAAGATTCCTCCCATGAAAATATGGATTAAAGATAATATTAAAAGTGTAAGCATAATGAACAGAAAGAAAATGGCAAAGTTGAGATCTTGGTTCTACTATGAACTCTTCATTAGCCATATTAGCATATGATCATATATAATAAGGAGATAATATGCAAATTGACCATCACTCCAACACACAAGATGGCTGTCCCCATGTGATCAAAGATGGTTGCCCCATGTGGACATAAGATGGCCTGCACAAGACGGCCAGCAAGAGAGGGCAGTTGAGGGGCGACCAGGCCTACAGGGGAGGGCAGTTGGTGGGGACAAGGCCTGCAGGGGAGGGCAGTTAAGGGCTACCAGGATGACAATGGAGGGCAGTTAGGGGTGACCAGGCCAGCAGGGGAGGGCAGTTGAGGGTAACTAAGCCTGCAAGGGAGTGGAGTTAGGGGCAACCAGGTCAGCAGGGGAGGGCAATTAGGGGCAATTGTGCTGACAGGAGAGTAGTTAGGCCTTGATAAGACTGGCAGGGGAGTGGTTAGGAGGTATCAGGCTGGCAGGCAGAAGCAGTTAGGGGCAATCAGGCAGGTAGGCCAGCAGGTGAGCGGTTGGGAGCCAGTAGTCCTAGATTGTGAGAGGGATGTCTGACCGGGATCAGGTCTAAACAGGCAGTTGAACATCTCTTGAGGGGTCCCAAATTGGAGAGTGTACAGGCTGAGCTTAGAGACACATACACCCCTATACACAAATTTTGTGCACTGAACCTCTAGTCTAATAATAATGACAAAAAATGTTCATAATTGCTGAAAGTGAATGATGAAAAACTTGGTTTTGTTATATTATTCTTTCTACTTTTGTGAGTTTTAAAAGAAAATTTTCATAAAGTATTCAAAAATTTAAGTTGGCTAAAAAGATGAAAAAATTATCAAGAACATTATTTGAAACAGATTTATATCTAGTATCATTTACACTAAAACTTTCTTGGTTTGTTATGTCTTGAGATATTAGCTAATAAAGTTGTGAAGCCATCAGTAATAATACTTTTAAAAGAATTTGTCTATATTATCTTTTCATCAACATTTTTAATTTCTATATTTCTAGGTATGTTCTCATAATACATACAATACATCAGTCCCATTGCCTTAAGAAATTATATATATGTAACTACATATACATGTAGTGAGTTATATAAGCTTCAAGGTTTTTATTAATAGAATTTTTTTATGTGTAGCTACATATACATGTAATGAGGTGTGCAAGTTTCAACATTTTAAAATTGGGGAGTTCATTGTGCTTAAATAAAAAGATGTATCATAAGATATGTAATATGTAAATTGGGGAATACCAATAAAGATATTAAGCACAAATTAGGGAAGAAGGAGTATTAATATTAGGAAATACTACAAGGTTAATGCATACATGCATTGCTTATATATGCACACATTATTTGTAAAGTTGATAATGCTCTTTGAAACCCTTTGGGATGAAAAGCAGATGAAATAATATATTATTAATGTTATTACTATATTGCAAGCTTGTCTTATTATATAAAGTTGCCAGGAGTCTCTTAATGGTCTCATTTTTTATGCATTTATACTGGTCTCCATTGAAAAGACTTCCATTAATCTAAATTATTGAGATAAAATTTAATTTTGTTGGACAATACTAAAGCTTGAAATGACTGAAGAGTAAAAAGAAAAAATCATCTCAACATGCTGAAAAATAAGTGCTCAATGACCTGGGACAATGGCAAACATGTTTTCCTACTTCCATGTGGTCATGCCACAAATCAGTGGTGTGTACATGTTCTAGAGCAAGGTACTTAGAGGGTGATGGAAGGGCTAATACAGAGCTAAAATAACCCCTTTTTATATCGTTTTTTAAAATCCTCACCCAATATTTTTTCCATTGATTTTTACAAAGAGTGGAAGAGAGAGGGAAAGATGGAGAGAAACATAAATGCGAGAGAAACACATTGATTGGTTGCCTACAGCATGTGTTCTGACAAGGACATGGGGCAGGGAGGAACCTACAACCAAGGTATGTACTCTTGACCAGAATCAGGACCCTTCAGTCCACAGGCTGACACTTTATCCACTGAGCCAAACCAGGTAGGGCCCTTTTAAAATCTTTTTTGTGATAATGGTTATGTATTTTTTTTCAGGCACAATTAAATATTTTTACTTTGTAGTCTTATATAATATAAAAGCCAAGAAAACACCTCATTGCTTTCTCATCAAGAGCAGTACAATTTCTTTCACTGATTTCAATGTAATGATTGATTCTTTTTTTTTAATATCACAGCATGAAAGCAGATGAATTAAGGGATTCCTGTACCCTGTGAATCAGTAGCTCAAAAAAGTAGAAGTTGGTTGTGAAAGCTACATTTTAATATTATCTGTCTGCTTTTATTTCATATTTATTATTTTTCAATAAATTGCATAGACTCCTACAATATCAAGCTATACTCTTGGCTCTGAAAGATGAAGACATCATACTCATTAAAAGGTCATAGAGCTAGAGACCATATGTCCATTCATTATTGGCCGCATAGGACTTTTTCCTGATATCCCATGCTTCTTCATTCCAATCCCATCCCACTTCCCAGTCCCACCCTTTTTATAATCCACAACTAAAAAGTTGTCTTCGTATACACTGGGAAGCTCTGTTTCTCAATAAGCACTGTGACTTACTAAAAATCTCAACCCTATGGGACCACATGCTCAGAGGGAGTTGCTCTAACTTTAAATTATCTCACCAGGTGACTCAGGGCTCCTACTTGCCCATTTACAATAGGACTTACTTTGCCAGGTGGCAGAGCAAGGTGGCAGCATAGCATAGAAGTCAGGAGCATCTGACCTGCTTTGGAAATCCGCCTGTGCTAAATCACAATTCCACAAAAACTAGTGGTGAGAATTTGGGCCTGTCACCTGACTGCTCTGAGCCTGACTTTTCTCTTTGGAAAACAAGGATGTTAACGATGCTCACACCATAGATTTGTTACATACACCATTCTTTGTGGGAAGTACTCAATAAACTGTAGCCCATTATTAAGAAGCAACAACTAAATCATGGTACAAATTGCAAATCCAAGGACTTGCAGGTAGAATTTGAAATAAAATAATTGTATTAGTGTTCTATTGCCTCCGTAAACAATTATCACAAACTTTAGTAGCTCAAAACAACATAGATTTATTATCTTAGAGTTCTGTAGGTTAGAAATCTAACCCCAGTTTCACTGGCTAAAATCCAGTTGTTGTTTTTTTGCTGAGCACTCTAGGAAAAAAAAAATCCATCCTTTGACTTTCCTTCTTCTAGAATTTACCCTCGCTGCTTGGATCCTCCATCTCTAAGCCATCAATGGAAGGTTGAGATCTTCTCTCATGACATCACTGTGACCTTCACTTCTACCTTCTTCTTCCCCTTTTAAGGATCCTTGTGAATGCATTGGGCCCACCCAAACCAACCTAGATAAAATCCATATTTTAAGGTCAGTGGATAGACAATCTTACTTTCACCTTCAAACTTAATTTCCCTTTGCCATATAGCCTAACACATTCATAGGTTCCAGCAATTAGGATGTGTACATTGGGATGGGGGTGGTGGGGAGGTACAGAGATTAGTTAAATGCATGCATAATATGACTATTGCATTCAGTCATTATCAGTGACTTCTTTTGCTATATTTATGTACTGTTATATGTTTTTTAAAGGGTACATCTATCAACTGACCAAACTTTGTGATCAAGAGTCTGTGTCTGGGTGGGCAGATCATCTGGAAGCCGTCTTTATAGAATGGAGCCCACTCAGGGCTAGTTCCTGCCGCAGGGCTGCACTCCTGACTCTAAATCAGCCAGTGAGAGCAGATGTGCAAAGAGTTGCAAGGTCGCTTCAGGTACCACCATTCAGTTAATACCTTCAGGACCTCTGCATGTCCCATGAAGGCCAACTGTGCCTAGTAAATACTTCGAGAGTCTGTCTCCAAGAGCAATAATGATGCTTCTCATTTGTATGGTGACTTTCAGTTTTACAAGCATTTCACAAAGTGACTTCCAAAATAAATATTTTTTTGGTATATTGGCATATTTGAAAAATAAACCTCTCCTTGGATCACTCTCTTTATGCCAAAAGTAACAAATACAGAAGTTACTAAGGCTTTGGTTTAAACATAGCAGGGGTTGTGCCATTGGTCAAGAGTTTCTAAGCACTAAGTCAACTTAGCAGCAGCCAACTATTAACTTAAGCAACTTCTATAACTGCCTCATTTTTTGTTTCCAACCTCAGAAAAGGTGAGTCAAAGTCTAACTGGGAAAAGTCCAATCTGGGAAAGTCCTTTCTCCCTAAAACTTATGATCTTCCTATGACCATTAAGAACCCACAGGATAAGACAGCTTCTAGATATTTTGTTTTGCAATAAACCTTGCTTTTTACTTCTGCAAATTAACAAAAGTAGTAATTATCTTTAGACAGACAAGTAAGATTTCTGACATTGATTCTACAATTCAAGAGAATTTTCTTCAGGATACAAAAATGCCTCTCTGTAGAGAACTGAGGCAAGGTCTCTCTGAGAGGCAAGAAAACAAGAGTTTGTTGTGCCTCTTACAATGTCATAAATTAAGGAGGAGATCAATTCTGCCATTTTAATTTTTCAGTGTGAAGGTCAAGAGAAGCGCATAGTAAATTCTATTTCTGACTCAGGCAGATTGCAAATCCAACCGGTTCCTTCCATTATGAAAACCTTACTTTCAATCCCTATCACCCAAGGATGTCTTCCTCACCTTTATCAGATTATTTACCTGGTGAAAGGTTTTCTTCTCATTAGGAGCCTAATGGGAGAAAATAAACTCTAGTGACTATTTATTCCATCAAAAATTTTCAACTAGTTAATACTAAAAAGGTCATTCAGATTCTCCATGTGGCATTTCATAAGCAGCAACCACTCGCTTGGGGTTGGGGACATATCATGAAACCTCCTGAGGATGAATCAAAGACATTTTTATTTTATTACAATGCATTAAAGCAAAGGAAATGCAGCATGTCAATATACTTACTCCACCCATAAGCAACATAGCTACCTGAAATGTTTCTTGCCTTGGACTTGCATCTTTGGCTTACTCAAAATCATGTTGAGAGAAAAGGAATGGATGGAAAACAACAATATTTAATCTTATCACATATTCCCAATATTGCATTAGAAGTGTCTTCAATGTGTTGACCCACAAAGAAAAATTTTACATAGGTATTAACTACTAGAATTGTGATGGAAAAGAGTAGTATCATGGATGCTATTGTTACCCATCCTGTTCTCTTTTACCTGCCAGAGCACCATCTACCAGCCACAGTGAGCTCCCTACAGTCCCCTTCTCAGGGAATGGATGATGCCCACTTCCTGGGAACAGGGGCAATGTATGAGTGGGGAGGAGTTACAAAAGGTTGACCACATGCTTCAAGGTGGGGTCAACTCTCTGGTGTTTTTCACTGCATGTGTCTTTACCCTACTGTCACAAATCTTTTCTGAACATGATGGACTTCTCTGGGAGGAATTAAATGTATGCATGAGTGTGTTATTTTCTTTCTTTATTATTAAAAAATTGGCCAGCCACTGAACATTATAGGCAAGAGCAGTGCATAACCTGGAGACATTGAGCATGGACTGCCTTACAAGGACAAGTAGATATTATCCATATCCCATGCATATCCCCTCAGCCTGTCTGGAATCCACCTGCATACATTTCTCTCATGCCAAGGCTTCTCTGCAACTCTCTATTTGAGGTTGTCCTTTGACTGAAGGTGGGTGCTCTGTCATAAAGGCCAGGGAGTTAACAAATAAGCAGTAAAGTTAGTTGGTGGACCAGTATCCCAGAATCCTGACACTGGTGTACAATTGCCCCTAACATTGCTTCAGCTACCTGAGGAGCCTGATGTCTACCCCTGGAGAGATTTCACTGATTTCATGTTATTGAAAAGCTTCTGGTCTACCTCTTAGAAGAGGGTTTCCAATGACATTCCTCAGATATCACATATTCTTGTAGGCTCTTTGGTTCCTAGGAGGCCCTGGCCCTGCCTGGATCTCCAAATGAGCAAGGAATAGAAATTTGGAAGATCTGAAACCAAGGATTCCAAGCAATTCAACCAGGAACCCTTCTTCTGGGGGAGAAGAAACATGACCAATGATGATTAGTTACCACAAAAGTAAAGCCTCCTGAGCCCCTGGACCATTTGGGAAGTCAAGGACTTTGCTTATACTTTGGAAATGGCTCACTGAGACCCCTGATATACATTGTAGTTGACAGGCACAGCAATATAGGACAAGGAAGACCAGGCTTCTTCCTTCCAGACACTCATAGATCCCTGACCAAACAAATATACAGCTGGAGCCCAAAGGGCATCAGTGTTTCTGTACTTCTTTCTAGAAGTGAGTATTCAGAGAACGCATTTAGGAAAGGTCTAGGGTTGGAGCCATTTATACCCTAACCCGGGAAGGGTATACCTGTTACATTAATCCTCTTAATATTTAGAGTCAAACAAATCCTATGAAGCTGAGTTTGAAATTTCTGACTAAGAACCAAAGCAAATACAGAGAGGCAAATATGTAATGACTTAACCTAACCAAGAAAACATTAATATTTTAAAAGAATCTACAGTCTAAATTGTAAATATTAGAAACTGTGATTCTTTCCATGACATATTTCCAAAACACTTATCTGAAACTCAAACCACAGAGGAAATAAGATATGACCAAAGCTTCCAGATAGAGAAAGGAAGAGCGAGGGGAGCAGCTGAAAGTGTACTCCATCATCTCTGTCAAGTCAATTAAGAACACTTTAACTACACACACCACACAGTAAAGTGCTCTGAGCCTTCAGCATTATAACCAAAAAACAATAAACAAGGCTGTAAACAACCATCGTCCGATGGCTCCACAGTGGTCACACCAAACCTTGGGATGATTTTTCTTTTCTCCCAGCAATCAGCCAGTCACTATAGTTAATACATTCATTCTACAGAACATGAAAGGTGCATTGACTAACACTTCAATTTCCTCAAATTACCACCCAGGGCAAAGACAGAATTTCCTTTGAATTGTACCAGAAAGCCACTTCACTACCCTGTTTTGTCCTGAGCCTTTATTTCTAATGGAAATTCAAGCCCCAATTCTAGCGTTTATCCATAAAAAGTTCTGAAATTCTTGACATGGATTGTAAAAAGAAATAAGATTAGTGTGTAGAGCAGAGCTGGGATGGTAGAGTGGAAGATGGATCTAAGCTGAGTTTGATGATTGCAGTTTAGGAGCTTCTTATTCCATTTTTCCTTTTCTGAATTCACAATCAATTACCAGCAAGTGTAGCACTGAGTGTAGGATTACACCATCGTATTATATCCATCACTCCTAATTCTAATATCATTGCCATACTGTCATTCATAACCTGGGGTTGTGCGGGATTAGGAAGGCCTTTAGCAGAGCATGGGTGGAGTTCACACTAAGATGAAAAGTTGCCAAGACCAACATTTCAATATAATCATTATATTCCCATAACTGAGACTCTCATGTCATAGTTTGGAATGCAAATAACACCTCCATCTTGAGAATACCTCCTGGTTCAACTATCAGGGGTTCCAATCCTCCTGGACATTGCCCTTTCCATGTCTGTAGATCCAAGATCAAAGCAGTGTCCAAAGGGCCAGAGTTGGTTACTTTAGTTTCATGGCTGAAGCCAGAGCTTAGACATACTCCCACAGGAAGAACTCTATCACAGTGTCTGGAGGCCATCTGCGCCAGCTTTTTGATCATATGAATATTTCAATACAGACATCTACACTGTCACTTTTCCCTCTAGTTAGCTGAGGGGCACAGGGCTCCAAAATTCAGCCAAATGTTGGGCCCCAACCATTTTCCCCCTAAGTCTAGGTATATCAGTTATCTGCTACTATGTAATGAATCTCTCACAACTTATAGACTTAAAACAACATTTGTTTTTGCCTATAAATGTATAGGTCAGCTTCATGGTCTGCAAATCTGGGCCAGGCTCTGCCCAATTTGGCTAAGTTTGCCCATGTGCTTAAAGTCACCTTACAGGTCATCTGAGGGCTGACTGGCCTAGGATGGCCTCCCCTCACCTATCTGGTAATTTTCTGATGGCTGAAGTGACACTGTCAACTGAATCACATGTCCCATACCTATTGACAGGTTAGCCCAAGCTTGTTCATGTTGCAGTGGCAAGAGTCCAAGTGAAAGTTTGGGGGTAAGATGTATAGCAATCAAACTTGGAAACCCAAACCCATATTTCCAATCATGTTATAGAAAACAAACAACATTTTTCCTTGTCAATACACTTCTCTTCTGCCATCATTTGAACTTAGCAGGGATGATAGTAAGCTAAGGAAGGTGCTCTTCTTTGCACATCTGCCCTTCTCCTCTCCATCTCAGGCACAAAACTATGGGAGACTATTTCCTTTAAAAGCCTCCTGAAACATAGGCTTGGGCTGGTATGGTCCTCCTGCTGTACCCAGAAGAAATGGACTGTGCCTTTTATTGGAAAGGGCAGGCATCATTGGCAAGTGAAGCAGGCTCATGCTTGTACACAGTCTATTCTATTTGGCATCCAGAAATTCTAAGATACAGAGAAAACCTCTCTCTCTCTCCAAAGATCTGACCCCATTTTTTTGTCCCAGGAATAAATGAAATTTCTTTCACAGAATTTCTATCATCTAATACCTAATGGTTAAAGCAAATGCCAGTTACCTTCAGAAAAAAAAATGAATTATAATTCAGACCTGCTGCCTTGTGGCACAGAGTAATTAAGGGCAGGAGGAGGGGTGTCACATTAGCAGTGAGGGGGAGAAACAGCCATGGACAATTACACACATTCCTAATGCTGGCTACACCTCTGCAATGTTCTCACCTGTGCCCTGGGGCCCTGTGCTGCACGAGGCTCCCATGGGTGGCTGAGATCACTCTGACTTGTGGAAGAAGGGGTGATTGTCACCCTGTTCTCCTTTCCATTTCTAGTATCTACTTTCTTGGAAAAGAATGAAATGGCATGACTGTATTGGAAGGTTAGAGGGAGAAGGAACAGGAAATACCTACTTCCTATGTTCTCTAACTCTAATCTTATCAACCCACATCCGTAGTATAATTGCATCCTGAATCTTCTCAGGTTCTGAGTAGTCAACATCACCTTCCTCCCCATTATTCACTTCCAGGAATCATATGTGGCCATGCTCCCACATGCAGGCTCCCATAATTCATGACACTTCACACATGAGAGTGAGATTGGCAGCGGCACATGTACTTAAATTTCTAGCATCAAGAATGCTGTGGTCCCCTAAGCCATTTTCATTTCATACCTTATCTTTATTGTAATCAAAACATTTTTTCCAAATGCTACCCTTTTTCCAAGTGTGATTGTTTTTAGAATTCTTTTTTCTGTTTTAAGTCAGAAGGTTCAAGACTTGTTTTATTCATTTATTCATTCATTCCACAAATATTTTTGAATGCCTACCATGTTTTAGGCACTGTTCTAGCAGTTGAGGATATAGTGGTTAGCAAGACCCAAAGTCTCTGCCCTCTGAGAACTTTTGTTTTTGGCCAGTAAGGGAGATGATTAAAAATAAATTATGGACAACCGTATCAGATTATGGCTCTAAAGGAAAATAAAATAGATATGAAAATAGAATGTAAAAGAGGAGAAACTCTTAGCTAGAGTGGTTGAAGAAGGTTTCTCTGGGGAAGTGATATTTGAATAAAGACCTAAAGGAAGTGAGAAAGCAAGTCATGTAACTATCTGGGGGAAAAGAATTCCAGGGAAAGGAAAAGCCTTCACTGCTTAGAACCTGCAAATCACTCAGGAAGAAAAAATTATTTCTTACAGCCATACTTTTTTATCTCTTTTTTGTTCGTTAAATTATTTTTAAACTTCTTGAAATTTACACTTTTGCTAATATAAATGTTTACAAATATATAAGGCTAGAAATGTGTGAAGTTTTAAGGAAGGGCTTGCCACCCCAACACATTCTCTTTCTACATGTCCCTTAGTCAATATAGTCAAGATCCTACTTATAGTCCTGCACAAATAAATTTATTTGAAACTTTATTGCAAAAAAAAAAATAATTCAAAACCGCATTTTTACATCCCTCTCCACAAGTGTGATTCATGGGGATCTGAGGTAATCAGAGGGCAAACTCAGAGACCAATGTCAACAGTTAGGGCCTCTCCCAAACACCTGCCAAAGAAAAAGCCAGAAGCAAGGGCAGGAGAGAAGGGAGGAAGCTCCAAAAATATATAGCTGGCCCTTCTAAGAATTCCCACCTCCATGCCCATCTGGCCAAGAGCAAGGCCATTAGCACCACCTGCAGACAGAAGGCATGAAGGAAGTCAGAAGGCACTGGTGGAATGAGTCTCAAAAAAAAACAACAAACAAACAAACACATAACCTCAGGTGGTACCCAAAGATGAGGCAGTAGAATAGAAATTTTTGGATGTGACCCTCCCAGAATTCCTAAGCCCCTGGAAGAGATGGGACTGACAGCCTCCAGAAGCCAGAGTTCCAATAGGCACCTTCACTGCTCAGCTACCATGGTACAGTTGGACCATATTTCTCCTTTACTCATCCTTTGATCACACCTATCTAGTATTTTATCTCCTTTCATTATCATTTTCTTTTTCCTGCTCCATCAAATAGCAATTGCTGTTCTTTCTGATCCACTGCAGTCTCCTTATTACTTAGAAATAATAATAAGGAAAGTAATAAGGAGAAATAGGTTTAGAAACATCTTACTTAGAAAGTAAGTGTTGTAAAAGAAACAAAATGCATAGTTATCCAATGAATGAAATGGTATTTTATTATATACAATAGTGCATTTTCCTGCTCTAAATTTGAGGTAACAATAGCACCTTCATTTCCTGCTGGTGAAATCTTCCATCATATGGACCTTTGAGTGCAGCCTGATATACAGAAAGTGCTACAACATGTCCCTAGTCTATGAACCAGTAATCACTCTCCCAGGAACATGTGCTTAGGAAGTAATTGAGTGGAAGCCTTAAAATGTGTCACATGCATACCAATGTCACCTATATGACAATGTAAGTGTCCAAAATACTCGAATGCTTTAGTAAACTCTGTGAAAGTGACTCAATGAAATATTACGTGTCCATTGAAAATCATAATGATAAACCTATGTGGAAACATGGAAAACTGTGTGTTATATGAAAAGAACAGAACACAAAATTCTGTTATCCTTTTAGTGCAATTACATGAAACCAGACTAGAAAAAAATACACACCTTTAAGACTAGTTTTTTCTCTCTTATATCATCAAAAGATAAAAATACAGACTTCTCTTTTTTATTTTTTATTTTTAATGTTTTTATTGTGTGCTAATCTAGGTCTTTATTGTATGCTAATATAGACATCTATCCTAATTCTTTTTTTAGACTTCTCTTTTTTAAAAAACATTTTAATATTGTTATACTGTTTTTACTAATAAATGTAAATAATTCCAATAAAAGATATTAGAGAAATTTTACAGAAATATCTAACATGAGTCAATTATAATTTTCCACCAATTCCCCCCAACACATTTATTTCAATGTATTTGCCTTTATGATATACTTCCCCCTCCATTCCCAAGATCAACTTAAGGGGGAGGGAACACTTTTTATTTAACTCTAGTCACCCTGTTTTATATTGGCAAGACCTTTTACATATCCTCCGCATTATGGCCCCACATTATCCAGACAAGTTTATTCTCCATCACATCCTAAATGGTGTCTGCCACAATAGAACCAGTCTCTCTATTCCATCAGCCACCTCTCTCATCCACTAACTCTCACCTCCAAATCTTTCCATGAGCAGCTACAATACCATCAACACCTCTCCATCTCTAAATCTCACCCACCCTCTGAGCTCATAGCCCCTGTTCTGACCTTCTCAGCCCTCCATGATTTCTTGGAACTTAAACTCCTCCAACACCGGTCATCTTTACCATATGACCATATTATGTACTTATTTCACAACTTATTCTTATCTGTCTAATATTACTATAAAACCCTTGAAGTCAGAAGCTGTATCTAATCTGCATTTGACTTTCAAGCGAAGTTCCTCACACTGCTTAGCCCAGAGTTAACTAAGGGACACTGTTCATTACTTGATCAATAAGGGAACAGGGATAAGGGAGGATATGGGAACTGAGGGATAGATTTCTAAGCCTTTTCTGCATCTCATCTACCTATCAGACACATAGCTAAGTGCCCAAAACTGATTGTTATTAACTATTGTAAAATGTATGTGGACATCCATAAACATGAAGCCATCTGTAGCTCGTTTTTCAAACCTATTAACCAGCACAGATGAATATGTATTACTGATGGTATCAGTACTGATATTTATGATGTCCTAAAGTAGATTAAAAGCTATAGGCAACATTATTAATAGCCTAATTTATCAGTGAAGTAAATCTTTAGATTTAATGATGTGGTTATAAAAAACAGCA
The DNA here is from genome assembly GCA_011751065.1 of Lasiurus cinereus. NCBI lineage: Eukaryota > Metazoa > Chordata > Mammalia > Chiroptera > Vespertilionidae > Lasiurus > Lasiurus cinereus. The sequence goes on along the minus strand of JAAGEH010000226.1, from coordinate 16,467,254 downwards.
TGAAAAGTTTTTTGAAAATAGATGTTTTGAGTAATTTTATCTGACACATTAAACCATGGAAAAATCTGAGTTAGGTTACTTAATAGAACACTTAAGCATGCATATTAAATGAATCATATTTGTGACTTTTCAAAAGCAAACTGCTCCTAAATGGGAAATTTATGCTGTAGAATTAATATGTTGCAGAGTCATAAATCACTGGCTTTATTAAAGGCAGAGTAATCTGGTTAAGAGAAATTGGTCTGTAGAGTTAGGAAGATTGAGGTTCAAAATTCAACCCTCCTGTGACCTTGAGGAAGTTGCTTAACCTGCCTGTGCCTCAAATTCCTCATTTGAAAATGGTTGAGACTTCCACCTTCACAATATCGCTTTGAAGATTAATTGGCAGTATATATGCAAAGAACACAGCGCAGGCCCTGGTATTACATGGAAAGCAGTTAATAAAAGATATGTATTGTCATTGTTCTTATTATTTTTAAATTATCATCTTAAACAAATGCCCTGACAACCCAGCTGGCGTGGCTAACCAGTTGAATGTCGACCCCAAAACCAAAAGGTCACAAGTTTGATTCCTGGTCAGGGCACACGCCTGAGTTGTGGGCTAGATCCTCAGTAGGGGGCATGCAGGAGGAAGCATATCAATGTTTCTCTCTCATCAGTGTTTCTATGTTTCTATCCATCCCTCTCCCTTCCTCTCTCTCTAAAAACTTTTTTTTAATAAAATATAAAAAAATAATGCTCTCACAAAATTATTACTCATAGCATGTCAAAAGTGCACCAAAGTTAATATGAAGTTGATGAACATTTGCAGCTGGCCATAGCAAAGACAATTTTTACAGACCTCTTGATATAATGAGCCCTGGCTAATGTCTCTCATTGCAATGAACATAATTCTATTAATAGCAAAGAGCCTAAATGAAGCAATGTGGCCGCAAGGAATCGTCTTTTCAAGAAATCATAAATCTTATTGATCTATTTTTTTTCCCTTCCTGGAGAAAGCTAACTGGAAGCATGTTCGATCCTAATGGACCAGTGTTGAAAAAGAGGGAGCTGTTGTCTCTGAATCAGCTGGAGAAGGTTTATCTTCATACAACACCCATAAATAGAACTTTACCTCCCTTCCCAAGGAACCTCTTAAATGGCTGAACTCAGTCCCTGAACACAAACTACTACATTGGTCCATAATTTACCACCTGGAAAAATATTCAGTTTTAATGAAGCTTGACAGTCACCAAATACAACATTGTTTAAGCAGCAAAGACTGAGTTTGTTTTCAATACGAGAGAAAATGGCAATTAGGTTGAAAAGGAAACAGTTGAAGAATGCAACCTCCCATATGTGATGTTTTTAGAGAAATTAATGAGAGACAGGTAAGAAAGCAGAGAAGTGTTTATCCAAAGTCCTCTTGGAAGCAGAGGATCCTCTCTGAACCAAAGAAATCACAAGGGTAAAAGAAAATGATGGGGAACATTCTCTATAACTATAATAATAATGATAATGACTTTCCAAAAGCACACAGCAGAGCAAGTTTTAATCTTTAAATTTTCAAATTACTGCTCTGTATCTGACTCTTATCCCAAATATACAGGAAAAAATGTCTTGAAAGGTTTGAGTGACCCCACATTGACCAAACCTAATAGCTGTTTCTCTGAACCTCTCAGGACTTGCCAATGCTGCTAAACCTGCTGGAGCTCATTTTCTCCTTAGGTTAGAGACTTTCCTTGTCTCCTCAGAGCTCTCTCATCCTGCTCCTACCTCCTAAATATGTGAACCCCTTCAAAGGGTGGGCCCCTCTATCATATCTCTTGAGGAATGCATCAACCCACCCCTGCACCAGCTACTAGTACTACAGAGAAAATTCCCAGAGCCACATCCCAGGTCTGCTCTCTTTCTGAGCCTTAATTCTACATCTGGGATGGCTTCTTGGAGAAGGTGGGGTTTGAACTGGGTTTGAAGGCTGGTTGGATTCAAAGAAGTGGAGCTGGGAAAGAAGCATTTTGTGGGAAGATGACCTTTGACAGAGGGCAGAGATGCAGCATGGGGAATGTTTGGAATATCCTCTAGGATATTATTATTCTTTTTTAAAAAAAACTTTTAGGAAGGGGGTTTTTCCATCTTCTAGGGACTTCTGTTTTTCTAAATGCCTGGAAGTGCTTACTGTCCAAAGTTTAGAAATAAATCAAAGGACACATAAACCCTTCCCTCACCCATAACTCCAATGGCATCCAAAAGAATGTCCCAGATCCCTAGAGGTTCCATTTCCAGAAGGCTCACCTCCCCAGACATCACCCTCATTGACCAGCTTCACCAGAAGTGCCCCTTGTCACAGGGAGTCTGATGGGATTTGTTCAGGTCCTCCAGTTCTCAACCAGTGGTTTGACTCCTCCTGAGTTCAACTGGGTCTTTAAACTTTTTCTTAAAAATAAAGATCACTTCACCACTCAGAATTTTGATTTCTTGGCCATCCTTTTCCATGGGGGAGTGGGGAAAAAGACAAAGAAAGTAAGTGGAAATCTAAGTGAACTGTTCAAGATACCATTATCTCCAGATATCTGTCCCATGGCTTATAATAAAACCTTTGATGGAAGATCTTCAGAAGACAGGGTGCTTTTTAATATGTTAGTGAACGAAAGAAAACCCACATTATGCATCTCATTAACTCCTCATTCCATTACTCAGTACAAAGCATGGTCAGTACTTCTCTGAAGCAGAAAATAACCACTGGATGTGTTTTTCCACTAGGCATCCTGGGTTCAAAACTGGAGATAATCTAACCTTCCTAACCCATGTCTTTTGCAAAAATAACTACTCTCCAAGGAGAAATGTTATTTAAAACATATTTTTCAGCATGTGAGAAGAGGTATAACACTATGTAATACTTAGAAAAATTATTACTCTTGGCAACTTATAACTATTGAATGTATTCCAAGGTCAATGGCTTAGATCAGAATTTTTGCTCATCATCTCCCTATGAGCCTTTCTATGAATATATGAGTTTATACTAAATATACTTTAATCTACTCTTTGCACTAGACCCACCTATTTTCCTCTAAAATATATATTTTAAAGGCATTTATAGATTTCATGGTCAAAGGATAGAACACCAGCACTGTTTGTCTACTCCAAACTGTATGTTATCTTCTCTGCTTTGGATTAAATATAGCATGCATCTCATAAATTCATTCCGAAAGCCCATTTTCCACCTCCCTTTACAACTGTCATAGCATCTTTTTTACCAAAAGATGTTTTAATGCCTACAGTGAAAGTATAATTCATATGCTAGTTATAAGCTTTTTAAAAGACATAAATCTACTGACATCTGCTTTAGATCATGATGGTAATAGTTCCAAAACTAACTAGGAAATCAGATAAAATACTAAAACATTCACTGGAAGGTGCTGGAGAGCTGCCAAGGTAACCAGGATTTGAGAGTGCAAGAGTCTAGAGAGAAGGGAACTGTAGGGAGGCGAGCTGACCTCAGGACATTTGTTGAGTCTTTTCTTTATGATCAGTTGGAATCTAAGAAACTGCATAGTGGGCAATGGCTAAGAGATAAAGAACCCATTAGAAACTTTGGAAATCTTACAGTGAGGGAGGGGGGGAAAAAAGGAGTTGGAGTTGCCCAATAAGCATTACTAGAGTAACCAAGAATCTTAACAGAAGGGAACACAGGGACAAATTCTCAAACTTATCAGAACAAGAAGCTTAAAAGTCCAGCAGAAAACTGGTGAAAATATATACATTTCAACACTCTATTATTTTGATGAGATTTTTAAAAATACAACTTAAGGACAATCCAAAGAGTGGGGGGGCATAGTAAGCATTCCCAATAATTATTATTGGGAATTAATAATAATAATAATAATTATTATTATTATTATTATTACTACATCCTGAGAACAAGGATGAATAGAAGGGAAAGGGAGCCCTACCAGACCTGCAACCCAGCCTTAGATCAGTGCTGTGTACAATTAGATTAAAAGAATCTGCCTAACTCTAGCTGCCTATCAGAGAGTGTAGGACCATTTCAAGAAGTTAACACCTGAGTCAGCACAATTTGTATGTACAATGCCTGGCATTCAATCAAAAATCACCAGGCATACCAAAAAAAGAGAACCAAGAGAATAAAAAACACATAGAGACAAATTCATATAGGATCCAGGTATTGGAGCTATCCAAAGACAGAATTTTTTAAATAACTATGATTAATGTGGTTTTTTAAATATAGATTTTCACCAAAAAACTATAATATATTTTTTTAAAAGCATCAAATAGAACTTCTGAAACTAAAAAAATTACAATAACTGAAACTAAGAACTCAATAGATAGGTTTCACAGTACATTGGCTACATTAAAGAAGATTGATTAACTGAAGATGAGGAAGTATAAAATAGCTAGGCTGAATCCCAGAGAGCGAAACAGATGGGAAGTGCAGAAAAGAGCACTAGCAAAATATGGTGGGCTTCAAAAAGGTCTGACACATCTGTAATTGAGTCCCAGCAGGAGATGATAGAGTTGACAGAATATATATTAGAATTGATAATAGCTGAAAATGTTCCAAAACTTCTAAAAGGTAGCAAATAGTTTCATAAAGCACTACAAATCACAACCCAGGATTAATCTAATAAAATTACATTTGTACATCAGTGTAAAATTAATGAAAAACTAAGCTAAAGAGAAAATTTTAAAGGAATTAGAAACAAAAAAACACATCACCTTCAAAGAAGAAAGAATGAGACTGACAGTTGAGTTTTCCTTAGAAAAAATGTGGGTGCTAGAGAACAGTGGGGCACTACCTTTAAAGAACTAACAGAAATAAACTGCCAGTCTAGATGTCTATACACAATGAACACATCCTTTGATAATGAAGATGAAATAAAATATTTTTCAGAAAAACGAACATTGATTACTAATAGACCTGCATTAAAAGATAATTTTCAGAAAGAAGGAGAAAATTATTCCAGATAGAAACAAAGATATAATGCAGAAAAAACATCAGAGAAAGTAGAAATTTAGGAAAATAAAAATGAATATTGACAGTAAAATCAACACTAATAATGTCTTCTGGAGTTAAGATACAAGTAAAATATATATAACATATATTTTATATAATATAAATATTATATTTATAGCATTTATAAATACACATTATTTATACATATATAGTATACATTACATGTATATATTATACAATAGGTCTATAACACCATATACAGTACATTACATATACAATGTACACAGTAATAATATATAGATATTACACATATTATGTATGTAACTATACTTATACATAATATAAGTATTGTCATATTACTATGACAATAATAATACAAAATAAGGAGGTAAATGAAATGCAGATTCTAACATTACTTGGGAAAGGAATATGATAATAAATCAAGGATGGATTTTTTTAATCTCTGTGGTAATCACTAAATAACAATAAAAGAATGTATAGCTAAAAAGTTAATCAAGAAGAAAAAAAGAGCAAAATGGAAACAGAAGTCAGCATAAAGCTGATATCAAAACCTGAGAAAATTATTACAAAAAAGGAAAATTATGGCCAACCTTTCCCATGAACATATATGAAAAAATGCTTAATAAAATAATAGTATCTTCAGCTTTGCATAAGAAAAGGTAATGCATCATGCAGAAATGTGTTTTTTCCAAGAATGCAAGGTTAGTTGATATTCAAAAATAACTCAGTGCAATCCCCACATTAACAAAAAGGGAAAAAATGGGAATAAACTCTTATGATTATCTCATAGATGTAGAAAGCAATTTGAGAAAAATTAACACCTGTTCATGATTTAAAACAAACTATTGGAAACTAGAAGTGAAATGAAACTTCCTTAATCTCAACAAAACTACCTACAAAAAAGCCCACAGTGCCTCTCATACTTCATGGTGAAATACTGAAAGCTTTCCTTCTGCAGTTGGGAATGAGACAAGAATGTCAGCTATCACCACCTCCTTTCAACATTACACTGGGGGTTCTAGCAGGAAGAATAAATAAACGGCATATGGTATTGAAAGGAAGAAGTAAAACTGCCATTATTTTAAAATAATATGATTGTGTATGTAGAAACAAAAAGAAGCTACAAACTATAAAGGATCAGTAAGTGAACTCAGTAACTTGACTGGATACAAGAAAACTATACAAAATCAATTGTGGGGTACAGATTTAAGTCACAATGAAATACCATTACAAATCTATCGGAATTGCTAAGATGGAACAAAAATGATTGCAAAATGTTAACAATGAGATGAAGCAACAGGAATTCTCGTACACTTTTTGTGGGACTGTAGATTTGTGCAACTACTTGGAAAACTGCTTGGTAATATCTAATGAGGCTGAATATTTCTTGAATATTTCTTACACAGTGAACTAGCAGTTCTACTCCTAAATGCATATACAGCAGAAATGCACATATACATGCATCCTTCCCCACCTCCCAAAATATCTTGCTCATAATAGCATCACTTAAAATATCTCCAAACTGTAACCAACCTGTTTGTCTATCAAGAGTGAAATAAGTAAACTGTGGAAGGCTATGCAACTACCCAAATAAACCACCCAGTTCCACATGGATGGATGTCACAAATAAAATATTGAATGAGAGAAGCCACACACTGAAAGTACATATTCAATGATACCATTTGTATAAAGTTCAAAAAGAGGCAAAGCAAATCTGTGATGATGAAAATCAGAATAGTGACAATGTTTGGGGTAGTGATTTCTGGGAGACATAATGAGGGAGGCTTCTTGGGTGGTGGTTAAGTGGGTATGTTCTCCTTGCAAAAGTGTGTTGAGCATACTTATGATTTGTACATTTTTATGAATGAGTGCTATCATTCAAGAAAAATTTATTTTTTTAAATATATTTTATTGATTTTTCACAGAGAGAAAGGGAGAGGGACAGAGAGCTAGAAACATCAATGAGAGAAAGACATCAATCAGCCGCCTCCTGCACACTCCCCACTGGGGATGTGCCTGCAACTAAAATACATGCCCCTGCCCTGAATCTAACCTGGGACCCTTCAGTCCGCAGGCCAAACCAGTTTTGGCTCAAGAAAAATTTATAAACAACATCCATCAAAACAATTACTCCTTTAGTGAATGTCTTCTATGTGCAAGAGATTCTGCTAAGATTTATGAAAAATGCAAGGTGTTTTGAGTGGAAGGGGTTAATAAGTTGTTTGGGGGTTCATATACATGTGAAAATATACATTAGGACACAGAAATGGGGGAGAAGTGAATGGATGTCTATAATTAGAGCTCTAATCATATGGAGACCATGAAGATCCAAGGACCTGTGTGTGCTCTGGTTCTGCATACTTCCTGTAAACATATGGGAGCTATTGAGGGAGAATTGTGACAGAATCTACCCTCATTTTTGTAAGTAGACTTTGCCCCTCAGTCACTTGGGGTCTTTCTTTCTCGATGTCAGTAGAGACCCAGTTTACCACCTTCTCTGGAAAAGCAACGATGATGAAGAGCCTGAGTCAGAAACCAAACCTCTCACTGTGTAAGGCTTTGGGCAAATTGGTTACCACCAAGATGCTACAATCAAGATAACAATAGTCTAACCTTTGGCCTCACTGTGTGCCAAAATGTTTGATACAAAGGACGTTCTTAAGAAGTATTACCTACTGTTCCTCAGTCCCCAGCTTGTATTTTGGAAAGAAATGAACAATACATGGGCCCCTTTTCAAGAAGATCACACAAAAGGGAGATCGACAAGGAAACAATGCGCTACATGCAGCCCGATAAAAGCTCAGCTCCAAGCAGGGAACAGGGAGCACTTCGTTCTAGTTGTAGCAATCAGAGGAGTGGCATTTGAGTGTCAAAGATGCACAGAAATTCGCCATGATCGAAAAGAGCTGTGACAAGGGAGAGGCTCTTAGTTGGAAAAGAGAAAACAAGGTGCATCCCAGCAGAGAGAATGTTGTGAGCCAGACAATAAGGCTACAGACTGAGCGTATTTGGAAAACAATGTGGTTCAGTATTAAATAGAAACTGATGTAACACCAAAATGGATTAAAAAGCAACTAGCATATTAACAATTATCTAGTATAACTCAAAGCCAAGTATTTTTAAATTCTTCTTGGTTTAAACATTCCAGTCTTGTTATAGTTATCCATACATTAGCTGCCAAAACAGACAATGGGTTTTTTTTCTCCATCAGTTAAAAAAAAGAAAGAAAGAAAAAGAAAATAACCCCCAGGAATTGTCTATAGCCTTACACTGACAATGTGTGTATCCCAATAGAGCAAAGAACCCGGATGGCCAATTTTAAAGGACAATTCAGATGTCGTTGGGACAGGACTAAATTTAGAAGGAAAATAATGAAAGATGGCCAAGTAGACACTGTTTTCATGTTGCAAATTTGGGGGAGATGCTCGGGGTCCAAGAACAGAGACAAATCTGATCTGCTAATCACTAAAGCAGGAGGCTTCTCTGAAGCCACATGCAGAAGCAACATTCTGCCTGGCATTTCTTAGTCAACACTAACTCCCAGGTCCACCAAATGCTAACATCCGGATTAATGATCGTTAGGCACAGGGATTCTTGCTTCACCCAGGACATTGACCTGGAGCCATGGGGAGCAGAGAGACACACAATTATGTGATTTAGTTAGCATTGATGGTGTGCTCCAAATGGGAAACCCAATCTCCTATGTTGCCTTGGGAGAGTATCACAGTACCACACACTTCTGATATGGGAACCGGGAGCCTGAGCACAGAGCTGGAGTGGGGTGAAAGGTGCGGGATGGAAGGAAGGAAAGACAGGGAGACAGAGGGGAGAGCAGAGAACTAAGAATCTGGGGTTCTTTGTCCACCAGTTAAAGACTTTCAATTGTGCTCTTATAACTTGCCTGGCTCTGCATAAAACTCTGGAGATAAACTAGTGAACATAATATGATTCCTGCCCTTTAGGATTCAAATTCTAGATCAGAGGTTCTCAACCTTTGGGTCACAACCCCTTTGGGAGTCGAACAACACTTTCACAAGGGTCGCCTAAGACCATTGGAAAACACAGATATGATTCATAACAGTTGCAAAGTTACAGTTATGAAGTAGCAACAAAAATAATTTTATGGTTGGGGGTCACCACAATATGAGGAACTGTATTAAAGCGGCATTAGAAAGGTTGAGAACCACTGTTCTAGATGGATAGAAATAAAGGGGATTTTACATTATGATACAATGTGACTTGCGCTGCAAGAGTTATTGTTACAAAATGCAATGGGAAAAAGAGAGAGGGTTGATGAAATGTTCCTAGGTCTATGGAGAAGAAATGCCAATGAGCTGGTGCTTAAAAGGTAAGCAGGATTTTAACAGAGAGAGAAAATTGCACAAAGATCCAGAAGTATGCAAGAATGCTCTATATTGGCCCTGGGATCATCGACAACATTTTAAATACCAATTTATTCTAAGGCGAGGAAGGTTACCAAATCCCTGTTGAAAAATAATTCCATGATCCTAGGACCAGAGAGTGACTAACTTGGGATAATAAGGCCATACAGTTCAGTGGGCAGAACTACAGGTCAGGAATCTAATAAAGCCCTTTTGTTCTTTTCATGGTTGCCAACCTCTTCCAGTCTCCTCTTCCTGAGCCTGATCCCTCTCTTTTCACACAGACCCATGGGGAACCCCAACAGTTTGATTGGTAGAGTTTGTTCCTTTCCTGGAATCTTAGACTTGAAGGTCATGAGTCATTTTCACTGGTCAATTTTGCAATAAGGTAGATTTCTAAATATTGACTACTTAGACATTCAATCTAAATGTCTGACATGTAAAGTAGTATTCCTTGACTTGAAAATTAAGTTGATTGTTTATTTGGAAGTACATAAGCCTGATTTTCTCTCAATGAGAAGAGAAGCAAAGAGTAAGGACAACATATCACCCCGCTTATCCCTAAGGAGATCCAGTGTACTTATGGAAGGATTTAAGAGGGGAGAGAGATGAAGTTACTAGGTACTCCAACTTCCTGAGATCAGAAGTGCTCTCTAAACATTGAATGTCATTGACTTGAGATGATTTTTTCCTGCCATGCAATTTTGAATTATATAAATGTTTGATTGTAATCAAACTACTTTGACCTTGCAAAGAATGCCAAAACTATACTCATACCAGACCATAAAGTAAGTTTATAGAAGTCTGCTAACTTTAAAATATTAATCATTGCTTCAAAATTGCTCTGAGTTAGGAGACACTTATTTCCAAAAAAAAAAGGAGGAGAAATATTTGTCTCTAGAATTTAAAGGAAGAAGTCCCAAGAAATATTTTCATGAGTTTTTAACACAGAATATTTAAAAGGGAGAATTGCTAAAGAGAAATTCTAAGAAATACTTTCATGAGCTTTTAACACATAATATTAATACCTATTACAGCCTATCAGCAGAAAGGCCTGCGACCTTGCAAAGTGGAAAAAGGCATCAGATAAACCGCAACAGTAAGCTCCTCTTATAAGATCATCTCCAAGTAATTTAGACTCCAGGAAGCTTCAAAGAAAAGTACTGAAATCTTAGTTTACACTGCACCAAGCAAAATTTGGAGGGTGTGAGAAGGACAAATGCTTAACTCTTATTCAAGAGAGAGAAGGCCCATGATTGTTTAGCTTCTCCCATTGTTATTTTAAGAATTTCTCTTGTGAAAGTTTGACTGTAGCTCTCTTGACTTTCTCAGAATTGAAGGTGACCAAAATAGCCTTTAATTAACCAGCTACAAAGTATGATAATGGCTTTTCTTCACCTCTGGGCAATTGCCTTGTGCGGATCTGACATGTACCTCCAAGGTCATTCCCCAGTCTTTTGAAACAGTAATTTATTTACTGCCAGTGGGTTTTCTTTTTTTTAATTTTTATGTTCAAGTAATAAGGGTGGAATCCTGGGTATGAAAGGTAAGGGACCTGGCTCCTGAGAGCCAGCAGACTCACCCAAAGGTCCTGACCCATGTGAAGGAGTCCTGGCCTGTAAACACGTCTGAATGACATTAGCTGTGTATTTACAAAGCACAGCCCTGAGTGGGTCCATTATGCCTGGTCTAATGGAACTGCATTCCTCTAAGTGCTTTTTAAGTTGTGTAGACTGCACAGACAATATTCCTTCAGGGTCCTGTAAGGCTTGATGGCCATAAATAGTAAGCTAACCACCACCACCACCACCACCCCCTGCAAGAGCCATCTTGAACAGTTTTGAGATACACTGAGACCGAGGCCCAAGTTCGGTCTGTCTTCTGTCACCATCTTCTCTATTCATTTGAGCTTCTGTTTTCCTTACTTATTTAACTTTCTAAATCGGACACAGAAAACAAACTAATGTCACCATCCTTCCATCAATTGACTATCCATTTTTTGACTTGCATCAGTTACTTCCATAATTAACTATCTTCCAATCACTCATGACTGTTCTTTGTAAATACACATGCTAAATATCTCCATGTGCTAACGTAAACTGCCCCCTACTCCTAACCCAATTAGTTAGTACTATTTGTATCACCATTTTTACAATGAGAAAACTAAAAATCAAGGAGATGAAACCATGTGCCCAAAGGTGCAAGGTGATATGAGTTGCACTATCATTAATCCCATTATACAGAGGAGAAAAGTCAGCTTTGACTTTGACTTTGAGAAGGTCAGTAGCTTGCCCAAGGTTACAGAGCTAGTGAGTTGTACAGTTTAAACCAAGTATGTCTGACGTTCAAGCTAGACTCTTTACTTCTTCTGAAGCCAAGGGCATTTTGATTTTTCATTTTCAAGCCCACTAGAACTCAGAAGGATCATTAGGACCAACCAATCTTCACCTTATCAAGGGGCTCTAAATAGCTAGTTAAATGGCTGGTGCTCAACAAAGGATAGCCCAGGTCAGGACTCTTGTCACAGGGCTTCTCACAACTGTGAACAAACTCTCACCTGATTTTACTTAAGTGAAAAACATCTAAAGACTAAAGAAGGTCCATTGGATATGACATGTATAAATCAGCAACAATCAAAATGTAATCTTAGGATAACCCTAACTCATTAAAAAATCAAAATTATTTTTATCAACTATTTGTTTTTTCTTAGCTATTAATATTTCACAAAATCATTCATTTTTTACATTTTCCATTTATTACTACAAATATCTAAGATCCTTCCCTTCATTAAAATCAGGATTGTTTTCTCAGCAAGTGATATGGACTTGACTTTTTCTAATTATAAATTTGTGTTCATGTGTATGTATATGTACATTTATATATACATATATATCCATATGCACATAATCCATTGTATTTTCACATGGAGAATAGAGAATTAGTCAATATTGTCAAACACAAGCCTTTAAATTCAGACACAGAGATGCCTTGTACTAATAATAATAGAAGTAACATTTAACCAAAATGTTTGACCTGTAAATAGTCTCAACAAATATTTTTCAATGAGTAAATTATTTGTTGAGCAACCCCTCAGATTAAAATTCTAATTTTTATTAAATATATAAAAATTTAACTTACATTTATGTTAAATTCACTGGACTTTTAGTTGTGAGTGAGAATATGCTAATCATATGGAAAATATCCTTAAAGTTTTAATATGTGCCATTTTTTTTAAATGTCCTACAATGTGGGAAGGAGAAAAATTTTTCTAGAAAATAAAGATGTTCATATATTCTTGAGAACTACTCTGAAATTCATAAAGTGCACAGCATACTAAGCAAGAGAAAACAGGAAATAGTCCATTTTACCAATATAAAATGAAATGGACCAATAGATTTGATTCTATTATATCAGTAGTGAAATATGAGGACACACGAAATCTATTATCATCTACCTCCCTACGGAAGCTGCCAGTGAACACATATTTAGAAACCTACACTATTTCAGGGAATCCAGTTAATTAATACTTCCAGCCAATAGAAAAATATATATTCCGTGTTTTCTGAATATCTTTCTTCTTTTTTAAGATTTTTTAAATTAATATCAGGGGAAGAGAGAGGGAGAGAGAAATAGAAACATCAATGATGGGAGAGAATCAGTGATTGGCTGCCTCCTACACACTCCAGACTGGGGATCAAGCCTGCAACCCAGACATGTGCCTTTGACCAGAATAGAACTTAGGACCCTTCAGTCTGCAGGCCGATGCTCTATCCACTGAGCCAATCTAGCTACAGCCTGAATATCTTTCTTTTAATCTTGTGCAGAAACACAATTTCAGTGTATTGAAAAGTTTTATCAGAACCCAAATTCTATAACCTTCCGATTATTCGAACATGGAAGCTTAGAACCTAATTCAATATGGATATATGCTTTGGTGAGCTCCAACAGAAAAGATAAAGACGGTTTATAATCAAGTCTTACAACACAACAATCCACATATGTTTTCCTAGTGGCAATTTATAGACTAAGAATCACTATGATGCAGTCAGAGAAGTGCTGTTTACTAATGAATGCTTTTATCAATGTTTTATCATGTGGTGGGTCAATAAAAAGGCAGCATAAAAATAAATTAACTGAAGATATGAGGTCTTCCTTTCAAAAATAATATTCCACAAAACGCTGAATGTCTGCCACCCAGACCTAGGCCTGGGTTGTGGGTATCTCTCCCACACTGGAAGAGGAGCTGGCTTCTGTAGCAATAAATGCTTCCTGCACCCTGCACTTTCAAGATCGGCTTAGGGAATGAATGTGCTTGTTGGGATAGCAGATCATCAGCTCAGGCAAGGCTTGAAAGAAGTAGCAGCAGACCAAAAACTGAAATGGAACTTGCTCTATTAACATAAATCAAAAACTTGTCAACTAGGCACTTTGGGGCTCAGTGAATGGCACTGAACCTAGAGGCATTTCCAGGGACAAATTTTTCTACTGCCCTTTCAAAATATATGTGGAACAATGGGTGTGTTGTCAACAAAGCTCATTTTTTCATACACACTGAGCCCTCCAGAAAGTGTCTAGACACAGAAGATGCCCAAAATTTGTACTGCAAGGCCCGAACCACACTTATCTTTACCCTTTGGAGTATATGTTCATGATTTCAACCATATTAACCTCTCCTTCCCCTCAACCTTTAAATCATTTTAAACCTAAATTATGTGTGTGATATACATCATTTACTATTTCACACTGTGATCTTTAGTAGTTTTCTGGTCACACACATCCATTCATAGCCTGGTAAGAGCTTCCAGCTTTCACTTGGGTAAATCATGCTAATCATCTCTGGGCTTTGGCCTAAGAGATGGAAAAGAAGTATTGACTAATGATCCACAGGGAGTCTGTGAATAAAGCCAACACAGGAAGACAGCAATGCCCAGATAAGAGACAACAAAATACTGGAACTTTGTTGCTTATTTTGAGTCTTAAATCTAGTAATTACCAAAGTCATCCTGAAGCATGAACTTCAGAGTTCCCTGAGACAGTAAATTTTTATCCTTCACCCTACACCAACTTGAGTTGCGTTTTCTTGGAATTCATGATGGTTAATTTTATGTGTCAATTTGACTGAGGTAAGGGGTTCCCAGATAGCTGGTAAAAAAACATTATTTCTGGGAGTGTCTCTGAGGATGTTTCCAGAAGACAATAGCATCTAAATTAGGACACTGAGTAAAGAAGATCATCCTCACCAATGCAAGTGGGCATCATCCAATCCACTAAAGGCCTAAGTAGAACAAAAAAGTGAAGTGAGGGTGAATTCACTTTTTACCTCCTGGTTCTTGGGGCTTTGGACTCAGGCAAGAACTTCCACCATCAGTGTTCCAGTTCTCCAGCCTTTGACTCAGATTTACACCATCACCTCCAGACTTAGACTGAAAAATACCACCAGCTTCCCTGGCTCTTCAGCTTCCAGACAGCAGATCATAAAACTTTTTAACATCCATAATTGTGTGAGCCAATTCGTATATAGGATGTCCCCCAAAAATGTATATACACTTTGAATAATTATAAAGGCAGTGCTTATTAAAATATATTTCATTTTCAAAATTGAGTTTTCAGCTATTAAAGTATGCCTACATGTTTTTGAGACAGGCTGTGTACGCACACAAACATACACACACACGTATCTATGTGTGGGTAGAGAGACAGATGAATGATAGAAGATAGATAGATAGATAGATAGATAGATAGATAGATAGATAGATAGATCCTAGTAGTCCTGTCTCTCTGGAGAATCCTAACAAATAATACTCTAATTTATACAAGTGTGCCATATTTCCTCAGCATAATTTAACTTCTCAGAGCAAGAATCATATTGAGTATTCCCCACAGCCTTAGCCTATTACAAATATGTGGTAGTCATTCAAAAATCTGTTTCTTTATTAATTTTCTGGACTGTTCTATTTCATTTGATACTAAAACTAGAAAGTAAACATACCTTCATGATAGTCATGGCAAACCCACTCTGTGATTCCAGTAAGTCTGATGTCCCCAAATTAGGCACTGGTTCTGAATTTTCAACACCCTATTGAAAGCCAGTCATTCCTCGTTACCTGGTTATTCAGAACTCATAATTTAAATTAAGATTGACTTAAACAAAAGATCATATTTCTATCTTAAAATCACTTAATATTTTCTTTATGTGTATAAGTGGTCAAATCTTCTGAACTCTAAAATAAAGACATATGGGGGTTTCCTATAAAATTCTGACCATATGGTTTTTCCTTTCCACAGGTGGGCCAGTTATACTTATGAATCTTCATGAATTTCTCCAGGTAATTTTTTTCATGGCATGTTGCCACTAGAATAATACATTTCCTCCTAATTCTAGGACTACTCAACATGCACTCTTTCCAGAATTACATATTAAGAAGTTAATAAAATGAGTGCATATGTACATGTATATGCAAACTTACTGTCTGGTATATGGCCATTGAGATGATCTTGGTCAGAAAATCAACGCTTTCACTTTGCCTACAGTCAAAATCCTTTTGTGCTGTATTGTGAGTCATTTTTCTGTTTCTGGGAAGCCATAGCCTTCACTGAATATAATCCCTGACTCTTTTTGTGAAATTTTGACCCTTTCATGCATTACTATTCACCACCGGTGTTTACTGGTGCCAACTCTGTCAAGCAATATTCCCAGAAGCTGAGGCTATAGCGGTGAGCAGCACAGTCAGGGTTCTAGCCCTCATACAGGTTAAAATCTAGTAAGGATGACAGGCAATAAATAAATAAACAAATATGTGATTAAGCTTGTTTCAGATAGCATCAAGCATTATGAAGAAAATAAAGAGGATGAAATGAGAAGAGTCACTCTGAGGAATGGGAAAATTTTCACTAGGTGGTCAGTTTGGAACCATCACATGCTGTTTTTCTCTCATGTGAAAATCTATGTATATATGGGCCCGTAGTTATTTTTACTTTGATCCCATGTCAAAAGACCTTTCTCAATCTAGGATGAGGGGTATACAACATTATTCATTTAACTGGAATTTAAATGTGTAGATTTCTTTTTTATTCCTATACCTTCCTTCTTTCCACTGGGAGAGGTCTTTTTCCTTTCTTTGGAGGGCTTCTCAAAGGGTCCTGTTGCCCCTTTCTGGTTTAATCCTGAATCACAGACTTGTTGCCCTAATTTTAAAAATATCCATTGCACCCAGCAATCAGTTCTTTCACATGGGCTAGGGGTTTAGCATCGGCAGCCAGAGTTTGAAGACCACAGATAGATGAAGCTGGGCGAAAGGATAGAATTACTAAGGATGGGTATGTGTGTGTGTGTGCGTGTGTGTGTGTGTGTGTGTGTGTGTGTGTGTGTGTATGTATATGTGTGTGTGTGTGTGTGTGTATATATATATATATATATATATATATATATATATATATATATA
>JAAGEH010000226.1:16385072-16441830 GCA_011751065.1 Lasiurus cinereus | reverse complement strand
GATAGATAGATAGATAGATAGATAGATAGATAGATAGATAGATAGATAGATGATAGATAATATAAGATTAAAAACAACTAAATGCCTCTTTCAAAATTATCCTAAACCAATTTGGTTCCTCAGTAAACATCTGGCTGTTAGAGGTGGATGGTGCCTATATATCCCCTACCTCACAGTTTCTCTTCCAGGTACCATGTTGTAGGCCAAAGTCCACCAAGGCTCTGCCTTCTGCCTCACTCACATCCTGAAGAAAGTACCCAAGAAGTTGATAGAGGAAGATGTGCAATTCTTCCCTCCATCACTAACAATGAATTCCCTAGAGGCCCAGAGCAAAATATCCTCAGTAAAAGCCAAAAACAATAAGTAGAGCTATCTTTTCAAAACGCTTAACAGCTTAAGTGAAATTTTTGTTGATGTCATTCTGCTGCCCTTAAATTAGTTTCAAGGGAAAACTGGTGAACTTTTGTCCTCCAGGAAGATTTCTTTTATGGCCTTTCCTCTCAACCTTTTCTCTCCAACTTCTTTCATTTCCTCCCAATCAAAACAACACTAACATCATCCTCTGCTAATATCTATTTTGCTGTCAGGCTTAAATGGGTCAAAGTTCCAATCATTAGTGAAACAAGAGGGAGTGTGTTTGGCTTAGATATGATAATGCACAAATGCTTGCTTAAATGCTGGTTTTCATATTCTAATATGTTATAGGGAAGTATTCTTGCTGGGCTGGAGGCCACTAGCTAGGACTGATAGCCAAGGTTTATAGGAAGGCACTGGGTAGGGAAGGGCAAGCTAGCTCTGCTCACCTCTTATAACAACAGATAATGGCAAACTGGCAGCTCACAGGCCTTATTGGCACATGGCAGCTTTGGTCTGATGCACATGGTATTTTCAAACATTTTTTAATTGGTTATTGATACCTAAAATGTTTGGAGATTTCACAAAATTTTAAAACTAACTTCTCTATTGCACAGCTGGTCAGCCAAGACCTGAATCCCTTGCCGATGTAAGAAACATCCAAACCTGTAGAGAATTTTTATGAGCTTTTTTGAGCCAAACTGATGACAATTGTCAAGAAGCAAAATCTCAACAGATTGAGAAAATGCTCTGGAAAATGGCCATTTTGCACCTTATTCTGTACATTACAATCAAAGGAGAAAACGTAAGGGAGTTACATGAATTTCATTGATGATAGATTAGGGAGGCAGGAGAAAGCAAAGCAGAGAAATCTCTGAGGTTGAATGGAAAGTAAAACCAGAGGTGATCCCAGAAAGCTCTGCTGAGATAGTAGAGCAATGAAAATGGGAACAATGTCAAGCACATTAGCAATAGAATTAATAAATCTGAACCTGGTGAGATGCTTATAGAGAGTGGAACTTCTGAGTTATTCCCAATAAGGAGAGGAAAGTTGGAGCATTCACCCACCAACTCCCATGCATCATTGACTAAGCTGTTCTCAGAGGCCTTAACTCCCCATCTTTTCTGGCCCTCCCCATCCAAGACCAGAATCAGCTCTCAGGTGGCAAGTTGTAGGCAGGCAGTAGGAGTTGTGGGTATGTAGGAACCTCTTTCCACGTCCCGTGTGGTTCAGGGTTCCCGGGTCAGGGTTCGGGTTCTGAAGGAGGCCACACGCAAATGAAATGAGAGACTAGAAAACATTAATTTGGCGATATTGGAGGGCCAGGTGGGAGCCTTCCTCTAGTGGAAAGGACTGCCACCTTCCTTTGGCCTTGCCATCCCTTTTATCTAGGTATAGGGATACACCCTTTGCCCTGAAACAGGCAATTCCAGTAACAAGTAGATTATTTTATCAGTCAGGATTGACATGATTATTTGATGGGGAAGTTCATTGTCTTAATTAGATAGGGAGTAGCTGGTTTTGACCTTTCAGAGCTTCAAGGTTGACCAACCTTCTAGCCTCCTGTTTTCATCCATTTAGTGAGAACAATGTTTTGGTTTCCGACATGGGTACTCAATAAAATGGTGCTTGCCAAGGTTATCTGGGCAGGACATAGAGTCTGCTACATCATCCCATCTTGTAGTTGCTCAGCATTCCAAAACCCTGTTCATCCCATGTGTTTCTTATCTTCTCCCAGAATTTTAAAGTTCAGTATTTTTTCTTCTGCAGGGGAAAGATAATATGGCAGGGGGAGGTGGGGAGTAAAAGGAGAACGTCAAGCGTGTAGTGATATTTAAAATACCTTTCAGGAATTATTTTGGTGAGGTTTTGACCACAGGGGAGAAATCGATGGGAGGTTAGGGGAAATTCTTGTCTCATATTTATACTAAATAACTCTGCTTTGATTAACAATAATGACTGATGGGAATAATTCAGTGAGACTTGTCTCTTCTTGCCTCTTCATATCACAGACCAATATATGCCTAATACCCCAGGTAAGAAGAGAAAAATCAGAAAATTTACGTCACTGTCTATTGTTTAAGTGGTCTACTCCCAAAGCCAATTTTTTATGACTAACCTAAATTTAACTGGGGCTCCATGTGGTCCAGTCTCAGATTGGTGTCACATGAAAAAAAGCAGTTGGTTTCAATTAGCAGACAAAACGTAACAAACACTCCAAGTTTTTACTTAGTCTATTGAGACTTTCTTCACAGAATACCATTTTTATAATTTTCTCTCCCTAAGTCGGTCCTCTCAGTATCATTCACAGGAATGATGGCTGTTCTCCAAAACTTTTTTCCTACTACTTTTTACTTCCCATAGCTCAAAACTCTCCTACTTTCAGTTGTCACAACTTGTATCTCTCCCCTGATCCACCCTTTTTTGTAAGATCAGCTGAGACTCATTATCATCTTTGGGGTTTTATTGTTTCTTTTCCATTATAATCACTACAACAAATGCTATCCAAAAGCATCTACTCTTCCCTGTAGAGGATTGTAATGTCTGATATGAAAAAGCTAGTAAATACTGACTTTTATGTTAATAATTTTGTTCTTGTTTTACTGTCTATACCAGTGGTCAGCAAACTCATTAGTCAACAGAGCAGCAAACCGCGGCTCATGAGCCGCATGTGGCTCCTGAGCCGCAGTTTGCCAACCACTGGTCTATACCAACTTACCTCTCGCTCTGAATCTACCTATATTTATGTTTCTTGAAGAAGGATCTAACAAACAGTAGAAATTTCCTATGTCTTCTTGCCTTCTTCCTTACCCCTTTTTCTTTCTTTTTGCCAACTACTTCTTCTACCTTAAGAACTTTGAGATATCTATTAACTGCAAAACTTGCATAAGCAGTTCTTGGAAAATACTATTCTAATGGTTATCAAGCAAGAAGTACAATGTAGGAATGAGCCCCAACCATGAGTTTCAATTAAACTTGCAAACAGCTTCCTATGCCAAATGACAAGGACAAGGACTCTGCTTTTCCTGTCCTATGAAATTCTGACCCTGCTCCCCTGGGGGTGTCACTAGGTCTTCAGATGCTTCCTAAATCAAGGAATCAGTTGGTAAAGCTTTACCAACCTTGATTTGAGTTTCTTAAACTGTTTTCTTTTTATTCTATTTATCTACACAGACAACGTGTGTGTGTGTGTATATACACATATATACATATTCATATACATATGATTTGTGTGAAGACAAATTAACATAAAGTTGTAGATCACTTTCACATTCACTATGCTTAAAAATGCCAACAATTTTATGAGGTAAGCATGAGTCTGAATTATTCTACAAGTGATAAAATTAAAATTCAGAGGAGTTAGATGTATGTGTGGGTCTGTGATCATGTCTGTGTTTGCATGAATGATTTGTGATCATATATAATCCATTCCCATGGTTGAAAAGTAGAAAAGGCAGAAAACTATTACAAAATACAACTACATTTAATTTATCAGCTATAATCACAGTTAATAGTGTTATCTTCCATTAACACACATGTGAATCTTAACACTTGTAATACTGAAATAAGACCTGGATGGTACAGAAAAGGACAATTATAAGCCTATCTCATTCAAGAACAATGAAAAATTCTAAATAAAAATACTATCAAGCTGATTCAAGCAATTTATAAATAATACACTGTTAGTGAATTGATTTATTTCAGAAATTTGGGTTTGATTTGATATATACAAGTCATTATTGTAATGGACTACATTTAAAAAGAAACTATGATCTCAATAGACAAAAAATGTATTCAAAAATTAATATTAATTCATGAAACAAACATTAAAGTGGAAAGAAAGAGAAACTTCTCTAATCTGATCATCTATATCTACCATAAATGTTAGAGGGTAGTGGTCAGCAAACCTCAGTTTGCCGCTCCATTGACTAATGAGTTTGCCGACCACTTTTTTAGGGAATTAGTGAAATATTAAAATTATTATCTTTTCTATCAAAAATAAGACAAGATGGATGCTCTCCTCAATATTTCCTCAGTGGCTCTAGCTAGCACAGCAGGAAAAGAGAAAAATGTAAACATACTAATTAGAAAAGAACAAACAGAACTGTTACTATTTATTTGTAATTGTCTAAATAAGAAACTCAGAAGAATCTACAGAGAAAAATTAGAACTAACTAGAGATTTTATCAAAGTTTCTGGATGTACATTCAATATATGAAAGACTGTAGGGGTTCTTGTTCCAGCATTAAGAAGGGTTCAGCAATCTGGAGAAAGGTTCTGTGTAACTTAAGTAAGAGTCTAGAGACAAAAGATAATTTTGAAAGGCATTGGGAATCAGAGGAGCCTAGCTGAAGACGCTCAGTTTTCCTTGTCTCAGGACCCCTTGCTTTTTATTAACACAAATTGTCCTAAGGCAAGGTGGAGAAACACTTCAAATGGTAGGATTTCATACAGAAGCATTGTCAGATTGGGAAATAGCCTACAGCTGTTCACGTGTTTGGCCAGTAGGAGGCAATAACATATAGATTAAGATGCCCTGAGCTGTCCAGCAGCAAACAATCATCCTTTTCAGGTTTGGGGAAATGCCTTTAGCCATTTCCAACAGGCAATAACATATGTGACTCAGCCCTTGGAGTCCCCAAGTTCCATCAACCTTTCAATGAAACTCTTGCAATTATGACATGCTGGAATTGGCTTCCAGTGAAAGACAATTGCATTTCTACACATCAACAACAAATAATTAGGATATCTAACTTTAAAAATTAGAATAGTGCCAAAGACCTCAACAGACACATCACTGAAGAATATTTACAAGCGACAAATAAGCATATGATAGATGCTCTACACCAGATGTTATCAGGAAAATGCAAATTAAAATAATTAAAATAATAATGAGTAGAATAATATTCAATACACCTGATTTTGGCAAAAATCCAAAATACTGACAACACCAAATGCTGAAGATGATGTGGGGCAACAGAAATTCTCCTTCATTGCTAGTGGGAATGCAAAATGGCACAGGTACTTTGAAGCAAAATTTGGTAGCTTTTTATAAAGCTAAACATACACTCACCACACAATCCAGCAATCATGCTACTTGTTATTTACTCAAAGGAGTTGAAAATTATGGCCACACAAAAGGATGCACACAAGTATTTATAGCAGCTTCATTCATAACTGGCAAAACTTTCAAGCCACAAAGATGTCTTGTAGTAGGTGAATGCATAAATAAATTGTGGTATATCCAGACAATGGACTGTTATTTAGAGCTAAAGAGAAATGAAAATACGCCCATTTTAAAAGAACATTCTCCCTTTATAGCTCATGCTTCTGTCTATAAAAATGTATCTACCACAAGGCACTCCTCATACTTTCCCCTTCAAATGGTTTCTTTCCCTCCTGACAGTACTTAAATTCAACATTTGAGTCTCCTTGCTTTGTTTTAATTATTAACTGTGATTAGATACTCCATGAGTTCTGGAGCAACTGGGCCATTGAACACGTATAATTTTCCCGATTATTTTTCCCTGACTCAACAAATAGAAACAAACAACAGAAGTCAAAGAAGGAGTGTTTGTTTTCTCAGCTAGATCACTGTGGATTTACACCTCTTTCCCATTTGCACTAATGAGAATTACATGAGTAATTCCCCCCACAGTGAGCACAACCCCTGAAGTTTTTCCAGTGCCTTCCTAAGATGATAGCAAGAATTTAAAGCTATTCTAGGGCATGTAACTAAAAAATACCAATTACTATGTAGCATATGTGAGCCTAAACATCTTTCCAGAATTGGGTACTGAGCTCCTGGAGAGACAAGATAATGTCTCATTCTATCTTTGAATACTCCAGGCCTACCATAGAATCTGGCACATTGCATGTGCTCAGTACATTTTCATTTTTGATGAATGAATGAGTGAACAAATAAATGAATTAAATCAAAGTTTTCTTCAATTATTTCACTAGAAGAAACTAAGGACCAATATTTCTAATACTGAAAAAACAACAACATGAGTTGATGAGTTGGAGACCTGAAGATCTTTAGGGGGGTTGGGGAATTGCACATTAGATTCAAAGATGAATGCATTTGCTTTTTCTAAGACCAGAATTCATTGTCTAAACTGTTGTGTCCACACTGTGGTTTGATTTCTGTGGAATTTCCCTCGGTGCTTTATATGGTTTATGTATTGCTGTTTCAGCAACATCTGGAGGAGACCAGTGTAAAGAAATTTCATAGATTATATGCTGCTAATGTACACTCCAACTAGCTCTTAACATTTGGAATCAATAAATTCAGTAAGCAGAGTGCACTGAATTAGAAGCTGAGAGGTCTGGGTTTATTCCTCACCTCATTGCTTCATCCCAGAATCACTATAAATGGGTAGACATAGAACATAAGCTTGAAATAGCTTCAGTAGAGAAAAGCAAGTTTTCACATAGTAATTCCCTTTCTGTTCTTCTCCATGTTTTCTTAAATATCTTCAGTTAAGAACAAAAAGTGTAGATCCAATAAGCCACAGGTTCTAGGTGATTTATCAGGACATTATTGCTTGCCTGGAGTCAGTCTTGGCAGATGCCACATGATATCATGTCAATCATGACAGAATCTCAGAATTTGAGTAGACATTCAAAATCACCATGACCAAGTGCCATATAGAAATATCCTCTGCAACATCCTTGTCAAGCATTTGTTCCAAATTTTACTTAAACCTCCATGGAGTCTTCTTTTCAAACCCTGTTAGGCCCTCATTATCTATTCACTTGTCTTTCTCTTCCACTGAATTGTAGCTCCATGAAGAAGGACATTCTACTGCCTTGCTCACAGCTGTATTCCCAGAATGCAGTCCAGTCACTAGTATATTGCAGAAGCACCATTATTCTCTGTTGAATAATGAATCCAGATTTTTTTCTATCTTTCCTCCTATGCTTTGGTCACTAGATCATCCATAATCATGTTTGCTCCCCTACCACCTCTTCAGATACCTTCAGGTTTACCAGGACTCCATGGCCTCCCAAATTAGCCCATCACACTGTTGAATCATGCTCATTGCTGCAAATTTCTGTCTATTTATAAAACTTGATTCTACTCAATTCTACTTTTTTCATAGGCCCCTATGAACCTCCAAATTCCATCTTTCAAATATTTGAAGACATCTGTCACCTTATCAACCATCAAGTTGTGTCAAGTCCATCTTCTTAATACATTCCTTTCCATGCTCACTTCCATTACCTCCTCTCCCTTGCATTATTCCTGGTGTCTTGGGATAATTCCTGCCTCCACCAATTCATTCTTAATACATTAGCCTGAATAATATTTTAAAATGAACATCTTTAAAAAACAAAATCGCAGATAGCTTCTTTATAAACCCTGTTAGGCTCTTATTATCTGTTGCTTGCTTCTTTCTCCAGTTCATCACTCATTATTCCTTCCCTTTTACACAATGTCTATAAAACTCTGAATTACTTTGAGATCTCAAACCATCATGATCTCCTACTGCCTATAATGCCCTCTTTTCCCATCCATTGGATCACTCCTGCTCATCCTTTTAGACTCATCTCCTACCATCCCTCTCACAAAGCTGAATCAGAAGGCCTTCCCATGGCACTCTGCTCTTAATCCGTACTCTAAATATTAATGCACTACATTAAAATAATCTATTCACTTGTCTGTCTCTACCACTAAAATGTAGCATCATGAAGAAGGGAATTCTACTGCCTTGCTCACAGCCATATCCCCAGAGTGCAGATCAGTCACCAATATATTTCAGAAGCACCATTATTCCCTGTTGAATAATGAATCCAGATTTTTTCAATCTTTCTTTCTATAGTTTGGTCACTAGATCATCCATGATCCTGTTTGCTCACCTAGCACCTCCTCAGGTTTATCAAAGTTCCACCTAAAACCTAACTTCTAAACTCTGCCTTGAGCCTGAGGTCAATAGAGGGAGGAAAAAAAACCTTCATAACAAAATCTAAAATTTTATATGACCTGTATTTCATGTCTAACCAACCCTTCTCCAGCTCTCCTTATTCTGGTTCACTATAGACATGGTCAGAATCCAAGAATGTGGTATTTTAAGAGGTTGATGGCTTCACCAAGCACCTATTGGAGTTTTTGTTTCTCCATATGAGAATTAACAATAACAGCCACACACTATATAACATGTGCATTAAGCAGAACTTAATAGATATTATAAAATATTGATGCATTTGTTTATCTGGCTAAATATTTGAAAATGGCCTGAATCATTTCCAGGTAGTGACTTCACACAGGCATCCTGCAATGTGAAAGTCATTGCTGAATTGTGCTCTTTAGTATATTTTCTTCACACATATATGCAATAATTTTATTATTGAGTGGTTGTTTCAGACCGTGGGCCCAGAGAAACCTTTTCATCTTGATAGCATTAAGGAAATTTATTCACTATTATTAATTATTTTATTTTTTTCGGATACAATTTTAATTTTACTTAAATTTCACAAAAGAAAAAGACAGAGAAGTTAAGGCAATTGCTGAATTCATATAAATATTTCCTCTAGACCAGAGATACTTCCCCTAAAATATCCCTTTAAGAAAAAATAACTGAAAACATTAAAGGTTGAAGTTGCCCTAACTCAGTGGTCTGCAAACTCATGTCATCAGAGCCAAATATCAATAGTACAACAATTGAAATTTCTTTTGAGAGCCAAATTTTTTAAACTTAAACTTCTTCTAATGCCACTTCTTCAAAATAGACTCACTCAGGCCATGGTATTTTGTGGAAGAGCCACACTCAAGAGGCCAGAGAGCCGTATGTGGCTTCTGAACCGCAGTTTGCTGATCACTGCCCTAACTGGTTTGGCTCAGTGGATAGAGCATAGGCCTGAAGGATCCCAGGTTCAAATTCAGCCAATACCATGTACCTTGGTTTCGGACACATCCCCAGCAGAGGGTGTGCAAGAGGCAGCTAACTGATGTTTCTCTCTCATTAATGTTTCTAACTCTTTAATCCCTCTGATATCAAGGGAGACTTGACAACAATACAATCATAGAAGAGAACTTTAATACCCCACTGACATCACTCTCTATCCCTTTCCCTTCCTCTCTATAAAAAAAATAATAAAATATCCTATCTAATAAGAGAGTGATATGCAAATTAACCATTACTCCATTACACCTACAAGCCATGCCCATCAGCCAATCAGGAGCGAGTATGCAAATTAACTCAACTAATGTGGCTACAGCCACAGAGAGAGCAGAAAGCTTGGGTTTCCCTGGCAGTGGAAGAAGCCAAGCTTTCTTCCCAGCCTGGCTGACCCGGGCCTCTGCTCCAGACTACAAAGTTTCAATTGTAGAAGATAAATAAATCCCTGATACCAGGGGCTCCACTTGGGTTGCCAGGGGATGTGGTCAGCCTGCAAACCACCACAGGCCCCTCATCTAGGTTGCCCCATGCCCCTAGAGAACCCCCACCCTGATCTGGGACACCCTTCAGGGCAAACCAGCTGGCCCTCACCCATGCACCAGGACTCTATCCTAGCTAATAAAAGAATAATATGCAAAATGACCATCCACACAATATGGCTTCTCCCATGTGGTCAAAGATGACTGCCCCCATGTGGACACAAGATAACCACCACAAGATGGCCAGCAAGGGAAGGCTGTTGGGAGGGACCAGGCCTATAAGGGAAGGCAGTTGTGGATGATCAGGTCAGCAGGAAAGGGCAGTTGGGGGCAATCAAGTCTACAAGGGAGGGCAGTTAGGGGTGACCAGGCCACCAGAAGATAGCAGTTAGGGGCAACTGGGCCTGCAGGGAAGGGCAGTTAGGGGCAGGGGAGCTGACAGGGGAGCAGTTAGGAATCAATCAGGCTGGCAGGGGAGTGGTTATGGGGTGGTCAGGCTGGCAGGCAGAAGCAGTTAGGGGCAATCAGGAAGGCAGGCAGGCAGGCATACAGTTGGGAGCCAGCAGTCCTGGATTGTGAGAGGGATGTCCGAGATTGGACAAGGTACAGGCTGGGTTGAAAGACACCCATCCCCCCATGCACAAATTTCATGCACTGGGTCTCTAGTATAAAAAATAAAAAGAATGGTTGAAGTCATTATTTTTTCCAAGGACATATTCTCATTTTTGTTTTGTATAGTCTAACTTCTTACTGTGAAAGATGAGTTCATTGGTCCAGCCAAACTGGCATGAAAATATTATTCTTAAAATATTGAAGCCCTTCTGTACCAATTAGTAAATATCAGCCATTGGACTCTCCCCAGGGCTCTCCCTCTCTCCTGGCTGCCCCATCCCACTGCCAGGACCAAGGGATCTCCTATTAGATTATCAAATGATTTCTCAACAGAAACACATAGGTCAGAAAGGAATGGAAGGAAATTTACAAAGTGATACAAAGCAAGGGATTTAATCCAAGAATGCTCTATCCAGCAAGACTATCATTCAAAATTGAAGGGGAAATAAGGAGCTTCACAAACAAACAAACAAAAAAATGGCTAAGAGGGTTTATCACTATCAAGCCAGCAATACAAGAAATGCTAAAGGGACTGGTGTAAAAAGAAGAAATAAAAAGGGAAGAAGGAACACAGACACAAAAAATAAAAATGGCTACAAACAAATACCTATCATTAATAACTTTAAACATAAATGGACCAAATGCTCCAATCAAAAGACACTGAGTGATGGAATGAAGGGATGGAAAAGTATCTTCCATGCAAATGGAAATGAAAAATAAGCTGGGATAGCAATACTTACATCTGACAAAATAGACCTCAAAGTGAAAGCCATAACAAGAGATAAAGAAGGCCACTTCATAATACTAAAGGGATACATACAACAAGAGGATATAATCCTGGTAAATATATATGTACTCAATGATGGAACACCCAAATACATAAAAAAAAAAAACTCCTGGAAGATAGGAAGGGAGAGATTAACAACAATACAATACAATCATAGAAGAAGACTTTAATATCCCACTGACATAACTGATAAATCCTCTAGACAAAAAATCAGCAAAGAAACAGCATTCTTAAATGACTCACTAGATCACATGGACTTACTTGACATCTTCAGAACATTTCACCCCCAAAGCCATGGAATATATATTCTTCTCAAGTGTACATGAGAAATTTTCAAAAATAGATCAAAATCAAGAAGACTGAAATATATCAAGCATCTTCTCAGACCACAATGCATAATATTAGAACTAAACTACAATAAAAACAATCAAAAAAATTTAAATACTTGGAGCTGAATACATGCTATTAAACAATGATTGGGTTACCAAAGAGATCAAAGAAGAAATTATGAATTTCCTGGAAACAAGTGACAATGAAAACACAACAATCCAAAATCTATGGGACACAATGAAAGCAGTCCTGAGAAGGAAGTTTTAGCTCTACAGGCCTAACTAAAAATAAATAAATAAATAAATAAATAAATAAATAAATAAATAATAAGTGATCTACCAGTAATTCTCAACTTAAAGAATTAGAAAGAGAGCAATAAGAAAAGCCCAGCATGAGCAGAAGGAAGGAAATAATAAAGATCAGAGTGAAAAACACCCAGCATCCCCTCACCTTCTGTGGTTCAGATTGCAAAGTACAGTTATTATTATTTTGGCTTCTGCTACCTACCTCCTTGGCAGATTTTGTTTTTCTTGGAAAATAAATTGATTTAGGATCTTCAAACCAGATGGCTTCCATTGACTTCCTGGTCCTGCCCCCCTGTTCATATGCCCACCGTGGACCACCAGGAGTCCCCACCCTTGTGCACCTGCTTCGCACTGGGTTGACACAGGACCCTGCCTCGATCATTGGGTGCCCAAGTCCAGAGTACTTCAAAGGCAAATCTCCTGTTCATATGTCCACTTCTTGATAATCAGAATCCACTGTCACTCTGTTCAGGTAACCTCTTATGGCTGTGCCCTCTTCTGGATAATTATATAACTCTGCCCTCCTGTCCACCTGCCACTTCTAGCTGTGCCCAATTCTGACTGATCACAAGCCACCGCTATGTTCACATGCCCAATTCTGGCTGCTCACTTGCCCCTAACCTCTTGTTCAGGAGCCCATCTTCCACCTGATCATGAGGCTCTGCACCTTTGGTAGCTGGTAAAGCCACTGGTAAGCTGGGCTGAGTTGACTGGGTGGTGGGCCAAGGCTAGGGAACTCGGTTGCTCTGCTTGAGCCTCAGTTTTCCAATCAAGAATCTGGGTGTGTAAACCCAGTTGCTGGCTCCTATCAGCCCAGGTGCTTCAGAGAGGGGAGCCCCAGGCTGGACTTATTCAGGAAAAGGCCTGGGAGGTATGGGTGGGGCTTTGGAGTACTCTACTTCATCCTATAGCCTGGGCATGGTAAATCTAGGAGTCCCTGAGCCAAGTTAACTGTATTTCCCACCAAGCAGCCTACCCTGATGTGCCCACTGAACTGTCACTACCAAGGAGCCTGGGGGGAGAGGGGTAGGTAGACAGGAAACAGGGGCGAGGGATAGACACAAGAATGAATATCCCTATGAGCCCTGCTGTCCCCAGAACCCGGTCAAGCCCCAAAAGGAAGGGCAAGGAGGTGTAAAGTTCCTGAGGCTTCTGCTCTGCTGAATACAGACTGGCTGAAACAAATAGGAACACATACTCTCCCCGCTCTGAGATGGGATCTGAAATCAGGGTTTCTGGGGCTGTGGTCCCTCCAAGGACTTTAGGGGAGGGTCCTTCTTTCCTTTTCAGCTTCTGGGGGCTGGTAGCTACATCCCTTTAATCTTCATGAGGGCCCTCCTTTATCATTTCGGAACATTTCTGGCAAAATCATGAGCCATCACACCTCTGTCCACCTGCCCATTTCCTGCTGTACCCACTTCCAGTTGATCATAAGCCCTAACCCCTGTCCACCTGCCCACTTATGGCTGTGCCCAGTTCAGGCTGCTCACGTGGCCCCGCCTCCCTGTTCCCGTGCCCATTTTCTGTGGTCAACCTGGACTCATCCCCTAGCTTTGGGCCCACTTCTGGTTGTTCACGTGGCCCAACCCCTGTTCATTTGCTCACTTCCAGCCAATCACGCTGACCTATCCCCTTGATCAGAAGCTCAATTCCAGCAGATCTCTTGGTCCCGCCCCCTGGATCTGATACCCACATCTGGGTGAGCGAGTGTCCCCGCCCCCTGTGCAAGTGCCCTCTTAACCCTGACCACGTGGCCCCGCCCCCTTGAGGCCTCAGTTGGTCTGTTACTGGAGTGCTCCTCCCTGGTTAGCTGTTTGGCCCTGCTCTCCTACTTGTGTACATTGTCGTTGTCAAAGTCCTTCCAGAAATGGTGTGTATGTGCCCTCTCTTTCCTGCTGGCACTGTGACAGCTGGGATTGAAAAGGGGACAAGAGAGTAGTGGCCCTTCAGAGTCCATGCAAGAGGTCCAAAAGGGACTGTGCAGTCCCTGCAAGGCTGGAGGAGTGTTGGGTGGTGGGTGAGGCAAGGGTGTTGACTAGGAAACAGAATGCCCTCAGGGCAAGAGCTGCGGGTGTGGGTGCGCGCGCGCGCGCGCGCGTGCGCACACACACACACACACACACACACACACACAATCACCCGACACTCTTGGGAGGAGCAGCATGGCTCATTGTAAGGTGAGGCTCCTGCAGCACAGAGGAGAGCGACTCCCTCCAGGACACAGAGCAGATAAAGGACAGAGCTAAAATTGGAGCCCATGGTTATCCACAGCCTTTCTCTCCTTTACCTTTGGGTGATGGGGGCCATTGGTGGGTGGTGGTGGTCAGTGGGGGCATTGGGGCAGGTGTTGGGGTTCTATGGCATAAGTTGGGTATCAGTGGCAGGTTTTGGGGTCAGGGGATGATGTTGGGTGTCAGCGGTGAATGTTGGGGTTCACTGGGTGGTATTGGGGTTCAGCAGCAGGTATTATGGTTCAGTGGAATATGTCGGGGTTCAGCAGTGGGTGTTTGGGTTCAGCGGTGAGTGTTGGTGTTCAGTAGCAGGTATTGAAGTTCAGCAGCATGCGTTGGGGCTCAGCAGTGGTTGTAGGGTGTAGGTGGTGGTTGTTGGGGGTCAGTGGCACACATTGGGCATAAGCGGTGGGTGTTGGGAGGTACTGAGTTTCAGCGGTGAGTGTTTGGGGTCAGCGGTGGGTGCTGGGGGATTATGTGCCCACTTCTGGCTGATCATGTGGCTCTGCCCCTGTGATCACATGGCCCCGACCCCCTGATAAGATGCCCACTTCCAGCAGTTTGCTTGGCCCCATCTGCCCCCTTGTTCAGATGCCCACTTGTGTGTGATCACATGGCCCCACCCCCTTGAAACCTGGAATGGTCTTTGTTTCTGGGATGCCACCTCCTGGGTTGGCTGTCTGCCCCTGCTCTCACACCTGTCAACAGTCCCTTTGCCAAAGTTCTTCCAGAAAATCGTTTGTGAGTTCCCTCTCTTTCCTGCTAGGACTGTGACATCTGGCATTGAAAAGGAGACAGGAGAGCAGTGACCCATCCAGAGTCCATGCAAGAGGTTGGGGGAGGGAAGAATGGTGAGGTGGGGTTGCTGACTACAAAGTGAAATGCCTCAGGGGAAGTGGGGCACACACAGGCAATCACCCCACACTCCTGTGAGGAGCAGCTGTGGCCCATTGTGCAGGTAAGGCTACAACAGCACAGAGAGGTGAGCTACTTCCTTGAGGGGACACCGAAGTTAAAGGGCAGAGCTAAAAATGGAATCCTGGCTGCCCACAGACTGTGCCTCCTTCACCTGTGAGCTCTGGGTAGGCAACCCCTCATCCTGTGGCCATTTGCTCGAATGAGCTTCACCCTTCCACCCACACCCATCCTCCATTCCCAGAGGACAAGGGTCCTATCACTGCCCCAGTGTCTCAGAGTGGCTACTATCTTTGTCTCAGGGTCCCTCCCAACTGGTAACCTTGGGGGAGTCCCCCTGCATTGGGACAAGGGCCAGGTGTGAAGAACACTCAGCCTGCCCTCACCTTCTGTGGCTTAGATTTCAAAGCATGGTTATTTTTTTTTTCTTCCTCTGCCTGCCTCCCCTGGCAGATTTTGTTTTACCTCTATTTAATATTATTTAAAGATTATTCACCAAATCTTCCATTCCAAGCTCTTAGTTTTAAAAAATTTCCTACAATATGCTTGTAAGCTTGTATACTGCTTGATAAACTGCATTTAACTTCTCAATGTTTCTAATTATTTTTCTTATTATTCAACTTTTCTATCCATCTTTATTTTCATCAACACTGAATGCCATCAATATCTAACAACTTATTTCATCTTTCTTCATTAGTATTTCTTATATGGCTTCTTAGAGTTCTCGTACATGGTTCAACCATGCTTAAAACTTCTAACCCTTTGAATACAATGAGTAATCTATATAATAAAAGCCTAAGCGACTGTGATGGTGCAATAACCAGAACAACCAGTCACTATGATGCACACTGCACACCAGGGAGCAGATGCTCGATGCAGGAGCTGCCCCCTGGTGGTCAGTGTGCTCCCTCAAGGGGAGCACTGCTCAGCCAAAAGCTGGGCTCATGACTGGCGAGCGCAGTGGTGGTGGCAGGAGCCTCTCCCAGCTCCATGGTAGCGATAATGAGCAGAGAGCAGGTGGGTAGTAAGGAGTGAGGGCTCCTGGACTGCAAGAGGGAAGCCAGCAGGCAGATGTCCCCCAAGAGGACTATGAGAGGGAGCAGGAACCCCTCCCCCACAGTGCATGAATTTCACGCATCGGCTTCTAATATTGTGATAACTATGTATGGTGCCAGAAAGGTACTTGAAATATTGGGGGGACCACTATGTAAAATATATGATTATCTAATCACTCTGCTATACACCTCAAACTAATACAAAATAATATTGAATGTAAATTATAATTGAAAAATAAAATTTTAAAAACTTCTAATCTTTCTGAAGGTAAATGCTCCAAAATGTGTAAAATTCTGATTAAATAGCAACATGCACAGAAATTTATGCAAGTTTTGCAAAGGGTCACTGCATTTTTCATAATTAATAAATAAATAAACATGGTATCCACTAATCAATAGATACATCCATTTTAATTGGCAATATGACAATATTATCATGTGAAAGTTTTGCCCAGCTGTACTTTGAAAACAATCTAAGTAATTTATGTAGATGACACAAAGACAGATGGGTGAATAGAGAAATAGAGAGAGAGCTAGAGTGAGGGAGAGAGAGAGAGCGAGAGAGAGCATGCCTGGCTGATGTGGCTCAGTGGTTAAATGTCAACCTGTGCCCCAGGAGGTCATAGTTCAATTCCAGGTCAGGCACATGACCAGGTTGCAGATTCAATCCTCATTAGGGCATGCAGGGGGCAGTTGATCAGTGATTCTCTCTCATCATTGATATTTCTCTATCTCCCTCTCTATTCGTCTCTGAAATCATTAAAATCTTTTCTAAGAAAAAGATAAAGACCAACTTCCCTTTCACCTACTTTGGTTTGAAACAAGCCTTCTTCTCATTTACTGACATGGAGTGGTAAAAATGGACTTTAAAGCATCTTTTCTGAAGAGTAATACCAGCTGAACAATTAAATCAACTTATCTGGGACAAGAAAACCTCAACTCTCTGGGCTCAGCTTCCATATCTACAAAAAGTGGAAAGTTTTATGGGATTCTTTCTAGTTCTAAAAGCTTGTGATTCTATGAAAAATCATCCTGTAAATACCAAATAATGTGTGTGGCATTTACTTTTATTACACCTGAGGGGAATGATGTGTAGCAAGGAAGGGGGGTGGTATAGGAGAGAATGTGGTAGTGACTAGAAACAGAGAATCAAAACAACCGTTATTAATTGTCATGACCTGGTTTAGTAAGAGGGCAGAGGAGCAAGGCCTGTGAGCCAGCCATTAGAAATGGGATAGATTCCCAAGAAGAATCTCAGTGACAGGAAGAGGCAATCTGGATAAGTAGTCTGAATGAAAACAGTCAACATTTATTGGGCAAATTAATCAATTATATAGAGAGTAATTGTGAGGATGAGATGAACTAATACTTATAAAGCACAAACCAGTACTCAGCACATTGTAAGTACTCAATAAATATTAGCTGTTACTATTAACAGTTGTATATAATTTAAAATTGGTAGATTTCTAGAAATATCTTGAGACTCAAACATTACCACAAATGCTTTGATCTATTGCTAAAGTTCAGGAAAGTTGGAATGTTTTTTGACCTACTAAAGAAATTTGGAAATTTCTTTTACTTTCTCAGCTTCTCCCAAGATAAGAGTGTCAAAAAGTGGGTAGAAGAGGTGAGATGGTTCTAAGACCCTTCTTTCAAAGCTAAGGGCTTGCTCTTTGCTGAGCAAGCTTATAGGAATGCTAAGAGGTTATGTCCTGGGTAACTCTTAAAGGGAATTAAGGTGAACACATTCTGTGATGTTCCGAAAAATAACATATACCAGAGGGTTTCCAGGGACAATCTAAATAAAGAACATAGAATTCCCATTAGGAGGTAAATGGGTGCTCTGAGCCTGGGGTAGCTGTAATATCATTATTGCTGCCCACTTTGCACTTGTGAGAGGTGTATTCTATAGTGTTATTGCCAAGGCAACGACTGCTTGGAAGAAATGTCAGCTGTGCAGGAAAGGCCCTGCCTCGGCTTCTGGAGCAGCAGTTCCCAGGTGCACCACATTTCAGGTGAACTGGATAGCTCATGGGAAGCAGGAGCCTAGGGTGGGGTGGAGTAGGTAGTGGGGTGGGAGTGGTGGGGGAGTAGCCTTGAATCTTATTAGGTTAAATTACAGTGAATATGTAGACATGATAATTAGGTTTTTCTTTTCCTTTTAAAAAAGTTATCTTTACTGTGGAAAGTATTACAGATGTCGCCTTTGTTTGTAGGATTTTTTTCCCATTGACCCCCACCGTTCCTTACCCATCCCTTCAAGGCTTTCCCCATTCTATTGTCTGCGCTCATTAGGCTTATTTTTTATAGTAGCACATATTTGCTTGTTTTTTTACTCAACTAGAGAAGTCAATTTGGTCTATTCTATTCCAGTGAATTTAATGAGCTAATGATTTTTTTAAATCTAATTATTAAAATCTAACTTAGCACTGATCACAATTTTAAGCTTTCTAGCTCTCAGTCTCCTATCACAAGCCCTACTTCAACTTTCTTTTCTGTCTATAGTTCAGACAGCCTCATGCTCATCTTCTACAGTAAGAAGGGGCAAAGAGATGGTGGGTCATCTGCCTGCATTGCAACCATGAACTAAGAACAGAATGGTATAAGAAAGAAACATTCAGAGATTTTTTTTTTAAGTTTTTGAAATTAAAAATATAAAAGCAGAGAAGGGCATATTAATGGGAAATTTTACAGGTAAAAGTGAGAGTAACTCAAGGCAGCGGTCTAGAGGCACTGTGCTTGTGCACAGGGACTGCTCCAGCTATTACCCAGAGACACATGAGACCCAGGGGCCGAGTAGGGTGGGGCTGACTAGAAAGCAAGGCAGTCTGTTAAGCCCTGAGACTCCACTCCTCCCAAGCTCAACAGAGAGGCTTTTGAAGTTTTGCAAGTCTTAATAAGGCTGAATCTAACACAGAAGTTCTCCCAGCATAGTGAAAATGCAAAGACAAAGGAAAAGATCACAAACAAAAGAAATGGAGGAAAACAAATGACTGTATATAGCATTCAAAACCACAGTTAAAAGGTTTTTCAAGAATTTCCTAGAAAAGATGGATAAATTTAGCAAGACCCAAGAGGAGATGAAAAAGGACCAACTAGAAATTAAACATACACTGACAGAAATAAAAAATATTATACAGAGACCTAACAGCAGACTAGAGAAAGGAAAGCATCAAGTCAAAAATTTGAAATATAAAGAATCAGAAAACACTCAATTGGAAAAGCAAGAAGAAAAAAGAATCCAAAAATGTGAAGATAATATAAGGAGCCTGTGGGACAACTTCAAGCACAGCAACATCAGAATTGTGGGGGTGCCAGAAGAAGAGAGAGAGCAAGATACTGAAAACCTATTTGAAGAAAGAATGACTGAAAACTTCTCCCACCTGGTGAAAGAAATAGACTTACAAGTCTAGGAAGTGCACAGAACCCCAAATAAAAGAAATCTAAAGAGGACCACAAGACACATCATAATTAAAATACCAAGAGCAAAATACAAAGAGAGAATATTGAAAGCAGCAAGAGAAAAACAGTTAATTACCTACAAGGGAGCATCCATATGATTATCAGCTGATTTCTCAACAGAAACTATGCAGGCCAGATGAGAGTGGCAAGAAATATTCAAAGTGATCAATAGCAAGAATCTACAACCAAGAATACTCTATCCAGCAAAGCTATCATTCAGAATTGAAGGGCAGATAAAGACCTTCACAGAGAAGAAAAAGCTAAAGGAGTTCAATACCAAACTAGTATTATATGAAATGCTGAAAGGCACTCTTTAAGAAGAGGAAGAAGAAAAAGGTAAAAGATAAAAAATTATGAACAACAAATACATATCTATCAACAAGTGAATCTAAAAAGCAAGTGAATTAAAAATTTGATGAACAGAATAAACTGGTGAATATAATAGAATCAGGGGCATAGGAAGGGAATGGACTGACAATTTTCAGAGGTAAAGGGATGAGGGGGGTGTGGGAAAAGACTGGAAAAAAATCATACACCTATGATGAGGACAGTGTGGGGTGAGGTAAGAGAAGAGGGTAGGGTGGAATCCGGGTGGAAGGGAGCTATGGGGTGGTGGGGAAAGGAACAACTGTAATAATCTGAACAATAAAGATTTATTAAATTAAAAAAAATACAGTTGACCCTTGAATAACACAGGGGTTAAGGGTGCTGACCCCCCCCCCACACACACACACAATTGAAGATCTATGTATAACTTTGGAGTCCCCCAAAATTTAGTTGTCCTTTGGTATTCACAGGGGATTAGTTCTAGTCACCCATGAAGTTCAAACCCATGTTATTCAAAGGTCAACTGTATATATCATATGCTACTAATTGTGTATAAAAATAGATTATATGTTTATGCTTTTTATGTGTGTATAAAATAGTGCTGGGGAGAAAAAACACACACAAAAAAAATAACATTGGCTATTTCTTTAGTATTTTCTTCATAGTACTGTCATTATGTGAAATTATCTCACAGATTCATTATTTATTTCCTCCACTAGAATACAGGTACCATAGAGGCAAGACCCCATCTAATAAGTTTCCATGTGTATCCTCTACATCTATTCTTGTGTCTGGCACATACTAGGTGCTCAATAAACATTGGTTGAATGTTGTTTGAAAGGAAATAAACCTTTTCTCTGACCATGATGTAAACCGTTAGGGGCATAATGGAGCTGTGATCCAAAAAACTTCAAAGGATTTTCTGGCTTCAAGGCAAAAAAAAAAAGCTGAACAAGAAGTCATAAGAAACTGCTAATTGAATAACAAGGAATGTAAAATGTCAGCCTTCACCTATTGGTAATTGTTACAGTATATTCTGTCTCTGACTGAATGTTCCACAAACAAGCAATTAGGGTAATCTTCATCACAGGAGGTAGTTTGAGAAACTCAAAGACACAACATGTTTCAAACAGCTGGGGAACAACAGAAATCTGGAGGAAAAACACAAAAACACAACATTCTCTGAGCTGGTGTTTTCATAGAACTTAAAATAAATGTCAGGAGA
Source organism: Lasiurus cinereus (assembly GCA_011751065.1). Lineage (NCBI taxonomy): Eukaryota > Metazoa > Chordata > Mammalia > Chiroptera > Vespertilionidae > Lasiurus > Lasiurus cinereus. The sequence continues at coordinate 16,420,844 of JAAGEH010000226.1, read as the reverse complement.
TGGAACACAATCATTTATGATGCACCAAATTAGATTCTTGGGTTGCTATAGCGGTTCAGAGGACAGAACAGAGATTTCTAGATGTTACCTTGGCAATGAATAGAGCAATTGCTGGTGACGTTCGTTGGTTTGTAAAGGTATCCAAGATTCAAATTCACAGGTCATAACTGAGGAGAAAAATTTCCCACATATTTATAATTTGTCCTATTGTTAAATATTTAAAATAAAATCTATTCTCACCAAATTCTTCACAGGGGAATAAAGTCTTTCTGATTTTTCAAACTCTTTGAGTGTATGGTTATTATACACACATATGTACCCTCTCAGACATCCACAAACCTCCCTACTTGCCTAAAGCTCACAGTTAACTCTAGTTGTGGCTCAAACCCCTTCTCCCCCTTAGCCTCTCATCTGCAGTCATGTGATATTTCACTGAACAGATTTAATGTCCTTCACAAGATATCGTCTGATCTCAAGACCTCCATTATTCCAAATGTATTGGTTTCTGAACATAACCTTTGCCCTTTCTATTTACCTCAAGAAAGGCCATATGGACTTGAAACCAACATGGTCGAGAGAACCAAGGTGGCAGCATAAGGTATACACCTATGCATGCTGCCTCTCACAACCACACCAAAACTACAACTAAAAGACAAAACGACTATTCCCCAGAACCACAGGAAAGCTGGTGAAGTGGAAGTTCTACAACTAGAAGGAAAGAAAAAAAGTGCATTGAAGTCTGGTAGGATGTGCAGAGGCTCAGAAAGGCAGAGCTACAGAGGCATGCATGAATTGGGCTGGTGTGTGCTGTGTTTTTTTTTTTTTCAATTGAGAGGGAATTACAAGTTTCCAACTCTCTAAACTCCAGTTTTCGGTGAGATTCTGAGGATGCAGACTTATACATGGAGAAACTACACTGTCTGCCATCAGGTCAGAAAGGTAGGGTGGATCTCTCCCAGAGGTGTACACAGAAATCATTGTTTACTGTGCTAGGGCACGGGAGACAAAAACGCAGATGCAGAGAGGGCTGACTGGCAGCCAGCGCTATTTGCCATGCCCTAGTGATTGCCTGAGACCCTGCCCCCGCCTCCAATTTACAAACTCTCTGAGGTGTGCTCAGCAGCTTTTGCATATGTATGGCCTGTCCTCTAGCAGCTTAACCTAACAAATTGCAACTGGGTCAGACAACTCCAAAACCTCCAAACTCCAAGCAAAGAGGAGAAATTTGCAGATCTCCCTCTAACTCCAGTTGGGTGGCTTCAGTCACTAGCTGATTTGCACCTCCTTGGAGATCCAGGAACCAGTATACCTAAAGGTCAGTGTGAGACCTCACCAGATTTCAACTCCTCACATATGTAAGTGACACACTCAAGAGGCATACTCGGTGAGCACCAAAGCCCCACTGAAGCAAGTCCTGCCCCATAGGGGTGTCCCCAGCACAGCAGTTGTTCCATTATAGACATAGCTAATCCTTACAGTCAGTTGGCCTGGACTCAATTCCTCCCAGTGTACCAATAGCAATCAAGGCTTAACTATAACAAGACTGTGGCCAAGACCGGTTTGGCTCAGTGGATAGAGCGTCGGCTTTCAGACCGAAAGGTCTCAGGTCCAATTCCGGTTGGGGGCATGTACCTTGCTTGCGGGCACATCTCCACTGTGGGGCATGCAGGAAGCGGCTGATCGATGTCTCTCTCTCATTAATGTTTCTGACTTTCTATCTCCCTTCCTCTCTGTAAAAAATCAATAAAATATATTAAAAAAAAAAAGACTGTGTACCCATCCCACAAAGGGGTACACCAAGAGTGTCCACTTCAGGTGATTGGGGCAGTGGAACTACTGGGCCATAAAGGACAACTAAGCACACAAAGCCACTCCATCAATACAGGGAAGGGAAGCAGCTAAATTGCAGAGACAAAGAAACATGTCACGAATGAAAGAAATGGAGGGAAGCAAACTACTAGACAGAGAGTTAAAAACCACATTTACAATGTTACTCAAGAATCTTCTACAAACCGCCAAGAAACTTAGTGAGACCTCTAAGAAACTTAGTGAGACCTTCAAGAATCTTAATGAGAATGCCCCCCAAAAAACAGAAAAGGACCAGAAATTAAGCATAAAATATCTGAAATAAAGAATAATATACAGAAATCTAATAGTAGACTAGAGGATCCCAAGAATCAAACTAAAGATCTGAAATATGAGGAAGCAAAAAACACCCAACCAGAAAAACAAACAAAAAAAAAATCCAAAAATGTGAAGATAGTGTAAGGAGCCTCTGGGACAACTTCAAGCATACCAACATCAGAATTATGGGCGTGCCAGAAGAAGAGAGAGAGCAAGATACTGAAAACCTATTGGAAGAAATAATGACTAAAAACTTTCCCTACCTGGTGAAAGAAATGGACTTACAAATCTAGGAAGCACAGAGAACACCAAACAAACAGAATCCAAAGAGGACCACACGAAGACACATCATAATTAAAATGCCAAGGGCAAAGACAAACTGAGAATCTTGAAAGCAGCAAGAGAAAAACAGTTAGTTACCTACAAGGGAGTACCCATATGACTCTCAACTGATTTCTCAACAGAAACTATGCAGGCCAGAAGGGAGTGGCAGGAAATATTCAAAGTGATAAATAGCAAGAACCTACAAACAAGATTACTCTACCCAGTATTTTTTAAGAAGAGGAAGAAGAAAAAGATAAAGATAAAAATTATGAACACCAAAGTGATAACAAATACATACCTACCAACAAAGTGAATCTAAAAATCTAGTGAATAAAAAATCTGATGAACAGAATAAACTGGTGAATATAATAGAATCAGGGGCATAGGAAGGGAATGGACTGACAATTCTCAGTAGGAAGAGAATGTGAAGGGTGTGGGAAGAGGTTGGACAAAAATCTTACACCTATGGATGAGGACAGTGGCAGGGGGTAAGGGCATGGGGTGGGGAGTGGGGAATCAGGTGGAGGGGAGTTATAGGGGAGGAGGAGAAAGAGGAATATTTATAATAAACTGAACAAGAAAGATTTATTTTATTTAAAAAAAACACAGAAAACAAACAAACAAACAAAAAAGAAACCAACATGGTCTTGTGATTTCTAGCAAGCACCAGCCTCCCATTTCAGAGGTGACTTTTCATTTATCAGCCCAAGTCTAGCAGATACTGCCAGTGTCTGGCCCATGTTTCCTGGCTCCTTCCCTCCATGAGCTAAAGGATCTAAAGTCTTCTTATGAAGGTCTCAGGCGCTGTCTTCTTGCCTGTGTTATGCCCTCATGGAGGGTGATAGTCTAGTGCTGGCCAGACTTCTTCAATCATTTGGAATCATCTACATTCAGTATATGTCCTCTATCCCTCTCTCTCTAGGAGTTCCAAGTATTTGGTGCCTAATTTATTATTCACAGCTCTTGTAGACTCAGCCAAAACTGAGACATAAAAGGTCTCCCTTTCAATACTATTAAATAATATAAAATTTAATAATGGCATCATGAGAGGGAGAAAATTATATTCACTGGAAATTCTTGAAAGGAGAATGTTGTATTTGTTTGCAATAGTTGCATGAGAAAGAAGCTGAAGCTTCTGAGTAACCTGATTGTGGGTAGAAACTCTTTACCAAGGAAAGAGGAGACCTTTTTAAAATTGTACTAGGGAGAGTGGAACAATGAAATAAAGACTATACAGATCCTTCCCATTGTCACTATGGAGGCTTTAGTGCATGCCAAAGTACACGATGTGAGTAGATTTCTTGTTGAAACGAGGGAAGAGCCTGATTTATGTATGATGGAAGCCCAGGTAGAGTTCACATAGCACTGGAGTGCAATAGTGGGAGAAAGCATGAGCAAGCTGGACCAGGGAAAGCAGCAAAATCTTAATGAGTCATCAGGACAGTGCCAGTCTGTGGAATTGGAGCTCCATCCAATGTTAACCAGAATGCTCAGTAGTGGGGTATCTGCAACCCATTCACCTTTATATAGTGTGAAAAGTAAGACATAGACATGCCTCAGAGATATAGCGAGTTGGGTTCCTGAGCACCACAATCAAGCGAGTCCTGCAGTAAAGCGAGTCTTTTTTTTTTCTGGTGGAGGGTCCTGCCCTCAATTTGTAACAAATTCATCATTTGGGAAGCACAATAAAATGAGGAGTGCCTGTACTATGTTTGTTCCCATCAATGAAGTTTCTAAATTCACAGTGGAGAGAGTTTAGGTCAGATGGCAGAATGACATACCACATTCCAATCCCTTCTGAATTGTTGGTCTGCCATTGAAAGTGGTCTTGGCAAGTTTCTTGTTATCCCGTTCTTGACTTCAGTTCATTCATCTATAAAGTGATGTTAATAAACATCTCACGAAATTATTGCGAGATGGGAATTTACACTTGGGATAGATAGTTCCTGGAGTAGGGTAGGCATTTACTATTCTGGTTTGCTCCCTTCCTTCTTCTCCTGAGAAAAGAAATTAAGTGGTTAAATTGAAAATAAACTCAGTAGACTCAACAGTATGTTGTGACTTCCCAAAATGATAATGCAAACCTAAATAGGAGAAATGCCTGGAATAAGTAGATGATGACCACACTAACATATCTAAATGTGGTTGTGCTTTTGTTTTAGTTCTAAGAACAACACAAAAAGGGAGGGACACAATTTGAAGCATTTATAGATGTGGAAAATGAGGATGATGCAGGATTTTAAAACCATTTTGTTTTCATTTTTTTAAAATAGGAATACTTTATATGGGAAAAAAAAAGAAAGCTGAGGGGGGAGCTAAGGACTACTGATATTTGAGGGACTAACATATGGTAAAGAAATTAGATTTTTTTCAGCAAGTCTTCAAGAACTTTTTTCTCTCTTTATTGATTTAGGTATTATAAATGTGTCCTTATCCCTCCTTTGCTCCCCACCCCCGCACTCATGCCTTCACTCCCCTGGTGTCTGTGTCTATTGGTTAGGCTCACATGCCTGCATACAAGTCCTTTGATTGATCTCTCCTCCTTACCCCTACCCTCCACTATCTTCCCTCTGAGATTTGATGGTCTGATCAATGCTTCTCTGTCTCTGGATCTGTTTTTGTTTATCAATTTGTTGTTTAATATACTCCACAAATGAGTGAGATCATGTGATATTTATCTTTCTCTGACTGGCTTATTTTGCTTAGCACAGTGGAAGCAAACTCATTAGTCAACAGAGTCAAATATCAAGAATACAACAATTAAAATTTCTTTTGAGAACCAAATTTTTTAAACTTCTTCTAACACCACTTCTTCAAAATAGACTTGCCCAGGCCATGGTATTTTGTGAAAGAGCCACACGCAAGGGGCCAAAGAGCCACATGTGGCTCACGAGCTTCGGTTTGCCAACCATTGGCTTAGCATAATGCTCTCTAGTTCCATCCATGTTATTGCAAATGGTAAGAATTCAATCTTTTTTAGTGCAGCATAGTATTCCATTGTGTAGATGTACCAGAGTTTTTTAATCCACTCATCTGCCGATGGGCACTTAGGTTGTTTCCAAATCTTAGCTATGGTAAATTGTGCTGCTATGAATATAGGGGTGCATATATCATTTCTAATTGGTGTTTCTAGTTTCTTGGGGTATATTCCTAGAAGTGGGATCACTGGGTCCAATGGGAACTCCATTTTTAGTTTTTTGAGGAAACTCCATACTTTTCTCCACAGTGGCTACAGCAGTCTTCATTTCCACCAGCAGTGCATGAGAGTTCCTTTTTCTCTGCATCCTCTCCAGCACTTGTCATTTGATGATGACAAGTCATTCTGACAAGTGTGAGATGGTACCACATTGTTGTTTTGATTTGCATCTCTCTGATTATTAGTGACTTGGAGCATGTTTTCATATGTCTCTTGGCCTTCCTTATATCCTCCTTCTAAAAGTATCTATTTAAGTCCATTGCCCATTTTTTTATTGGGTTGTTTATTTTCCTTTTGTTAAATTGTATGAGTTCCCTGTAAATGTTGGAGATTAAAATCTTATCAGTGATAACATTGGCAAATATGTTTTCCCATGCAGTGGGCTTTCTTATTGTCTTGTTGATGATTTATTTTGCTGTATAGAAGCTTTTTATTTTGATGTAGTCCCATTTGTTTATTTTCTCTTTAGTTTCCATTGCCCTAGGAACTGTATTGGTGAAGATATTACTTCAAAGGCCCCAATAATTTGATGTTGCAGTAGAAAGAACACTTGTTGTAGGTCAAGAGAATTCCAGCTACTCTGTTTCCCTGGCCAGTTGTGGGATCTTGGAGAAGTCATTTTACTTTTCTGAGACTAATTCATCTGCAAAATGAGGGTAAACTAATCTGTCACTTTTGAAGTCTTTAAAATTACCGATGGTAACAAATAAATGTTGCTGCAACCAGAAGACACAAGCATATATTTGTAGGTAAAACAAAACAAAATGTACCCTTGTACCAATGTTATACTCCGATATTCTACTTAATTTTTACAAAATGATGGTTGTGCCCTGCTAAATTGTTTTTTATAACCCATTAGTGGTTTCTGCGTTTGAAAAACATTGGAATATGATATCTAGAAGGTCCTTTCCAGTCCTGATATTTGGTAATTCTGTGAATAGTAACTGGATGTTGGACATTTCTAGGAAACTTATTTCAGCTTGAATTACTAAGACCTTCCAAATGGTCAGGGGAGTCCAAAGAAGTAATGGGATTCATGCAGGGTGCTGTGCTTCCCCTCTTTGCAGGTATGTAAGCAGAAATTGATTGGCCATTTAGTTGGATTTGGGAGTAGGGATTTAAGTCAGGTGGTTGATCTATACAACCTTTAATCTCTCTTCCAGCATGAGTATAAGTAATTCTATGATTATCATGAGCATCTATTTGCAAATAAAAACTAAAAGTCAATGTAGACAGTATTTTAAAATAAGACAATGTTTTTACCATTATCCCTTCTTTCCTAAATATTTTGGAATAACTACAAGGGATTAGCAAATGATAATTAGGAAGTCTGAGAAAAATTGTTTATTGCTCATCTGTCAAGAGCTATTCCAGCTTTTGCCTGTAAATTTTTTAATGTTTTGTCAAGCCTGATTTTTTCTACAGCTTTAAGAAAACCATACTGGAACCATAAAGGTATTGACTTGTTCAAAAATTAGAATACCTCTGAATTGGCACACACTAATAAAAATAATCATAAGGCTTGTGAAAGCATTAATCTCCAACTGAAACATGAGGTACAACCAAGAAGATGTCTCCATCTTTTTGAGTTTTTGACATGCCTATGAACAAAGCAGAAACTTGAATATATTTCCTGTTGTAGAATTAGAACCCATGTCATAACTTGATAAAATAACCAGTAGACACACTTACTCATCCCATGGTGACAAGAATATTGAATACCAGGTAACTGATTTGCACCTACAAATTTTAATTCCTTCCTACAAATTCTAGGTTGATTTATGTCCTGAAAATGGGTATCTCAGAGGGAGAAAGATGAAAAGGTCATTGTTAGCCTGCTTCAATAACCATGTTCATTTTTCTCTGAGGTACATGTTGTCCTAGAGTTCATTTAGGTCTTGCCGCCTCCACGTCTAACCTCTGTCTTATGGGGAGGAAGTAAGTGGCCAGCAAACTCAAAATGGTAGATTCTATTTACATTAAACCCTTCTGGTTATTACTTTGTAACTATCCTTAAAAATAAATTTAATTATCTGTATCTATTTGGACCAAAATATTAAATTTCCATCATCTCCATTAAAATTGTTTGGCTCCTTGATTCACTTAATTTCCAAATTTTCCTACTTAAAACATTTTGGAATGATGGAAAGCAAATTTATAGTACGTCTGGTAGATTTTAATATTTCCATTACCTTCTACCCTTCAGATGCTTATAATTTTCTGTCTGAGCTTGCTCCAAAAGGGAAAGTAACTTCTACTAACATTTGGTTTTTCATCTCCTTCCCTAAAGTACACAATGAGGTTTGGCTCTGGGGGAATTTTGTGGGCCTTCAGGAGAGAAAATACACTGACCTGGAGGAGGCAGCAAGAAAGTAAGAGACATGGAATAGTAATTAGCTATTGTTCCATAATATTTATTGCTTCAAAATCTAATGCCTTCAAAGAGCAACAATTTAGGTCATTAGTCTGTGAATTGAGTAGGGGGCTCTGCTTATCTGGGCTAGGCATGGCTAATCTTGACTACGTTCATTCATATGTCTTCAGTTTGCCCTGCTCATCAATTGCATATGGTCCAGCCGCCCCAGAATAAAGCTCTCAGGCAAGGAAGATTTCGGTGTTTAGAAGTGCCACCTCAAGATCTACTCCAGTGTAGATTCGGCCTATCTTCAATTTCCTTCATGACAATTATAATAACCGTCATTCAAATGTATAAAGTTTACCAAATTATATTCTTATGTTATCTCTCTTATTCTTCCCAAGATAAACATAAAAACATTTTATAGATGAGGATCTAGAAGTTCCACAGGTCAAGTAACTTGTCCAGAGTCAAACTACAATTTAAATAATATCAGGAATGAATTTCAAATTCTAAGTATGATATATTTGTCTAGAATGCTTGTCTCTTTTGTTCACTTGACACATTCCTACCCATCTGCCTTTGATTTAGCAGACCATTTTGATTTTAAAAAATCAAAGACGTAAGTGAAGGTAATTGCTATAAATCTAAGCAAGCAAACACCAACAACAGAAAAGAAGAAGATAATGATTGTTGAGGAGATAGGAGGCCTCTTCCTGCATACCTTACAGAGAGAGAGAAAAAAAAAAAGGACGACAATTCTCTAACAGATGGGAGGGGAAATGCCAAAATATACTACATATGGGGAAAAGTATGTAGAGATCTTATCTTAAAATTCAGTGTGAGAAGACAAAATGAAAGCTTTTTTACCAGAACTTTAATAGGGACTCTAAGGAAGATGTTTGTTTAGTTGCCAGGGCCTGTGATATAGGAGGTGACAATTAGAGGTGACAATCACTGCTACTTGGACAGAAAGAGCCAAAGGTGAGCCCATGCCAAAGGGTCTTCCAGTGCCCAGGGGCTGACAAGCAGGAAGAACAGTGCCATTCAGTCTATTCTGTGAAAACTTTGTGTTGGTCTCAGCTACTGGGAGAACCATATGCTTTATGGGAGGGAATATCAGATTTTCCAGTCCCATCAGTTCTGCCTGGGATATTCAGGTCAACCAAAGGGAGAACTAAAAAAGAGAGCAAGCTGAAACCAGTTTGGCTCAGTGGATAGAGTGTCAGCCTTCAGACTAGAAGGTCCCAGGTTCAATTCTGGTCAAGGGTATGTACCTTGGTTGCAGATACATCTCCAGTGGGGGGCATGCAGGAGGCAGCTGATTGATGTCTTTCTCTCATTGATGTTTCTAACTTTCTATCTCTCTCCCTTCCTCTCTGTAAAAAATCAATAAAATATATTTTTTAAAAATAAATTAATTTAAATTAAAAGGAGAGCAAGTGCTTTTAAGGGGTATGCGTGGGGTTAAAGAGAAAGGGGGGATGGCTCCATAGGAGAAAGAAAAGACCTGGACAACTACCCAGGAAAGAAGGAAGTTACAGGAGGGATTAATAAGCAGGTAGGCATGCCAGTGCTTTGGTCACAGAACTTGGGAAGGCAGGCAGGAAATGAGGTGTGTCCTGGAATCTGGGGCCCTGCTGGTCTTCCTGATGGTGTAGCCCTCCTTTTCATTTACTTGAAGAATAAACAAAGGTTCAGAGAAGTAAAATGCTCTGTCAGAGCCATAGCTGATGGCTGGCTCTCCAGGACTGAAATGCAGGTGTCTTCACTTCAGTCCTGAGACAGAGGCTGGGAGGGACCAGAGTGAGTATTTACTGAGGCTAGACTTTGCCAGATGCTGTAGCCAGGGCATGACACAGATGCTCCTCACAGCTGTCCCTAGAGGTACATAGGGTTTTCTGTCTTTGACAGATGATACTAGTGGGAGATCAGAGAGTTGGAGTGTTGCCCAAGGCAGCAAAGGTGGGAAGCTGTAGATCTGGAATTGAATCTGGACTGTCCCGTGCTCCAAAACCAGCATCATGGACACGTAGTCAAGCTGTCTTTCCATCCTGGAAGAAACAACCAGGATACTAACGACCAAAGGAGCTGCCAAAGCTGAAGTACAATAAAGCCAGGCAGGATAGCCATTCCCTCCCTATCTCCTTTCCCTCTCTTATCAGCACCATAAATTTTTATCTAAGGGAGAAGAACACAAGAAATAAGTAACTTCAGAGTTTTAAGATAAGTAACATTAGAAACAGCTAGATACACAAACTTTTGCAAAATTTCATAGTGATTCCAAAATAGATAGATGAACTCACTCCTGAATTGCCTAAGAATTCATTAGGAAAGGTCTTGACTAAGAAACCAACCTGATTTATGGATTATTTGGTTAACAAGGAGGAGAGAAAAGAATTAAGAATTAGAAATCTTTAACTCCATTAAAAGCATTAAAAAAAATATATTGCAATCCTCAAAATAATGGGTCATGTCCTACAGAGTGCAATTAGAAAGTCAATGACTATCTACATACATCCTCATCTTGAAAGAAATAGTGATGCCCTTTGAAGAAGAAAGATAGATGCCACATCATCTCCTGTAAACAGGTCCAAGGAAGGAGATGGGCAGGACAAGAATGGGGAATTGTTTGTTTCTTAAGCAAGACAGGCAAGTGAGATAGCATGGAAGTTTGAGGGGGGTGTATTCTCACACTGTTCTGAATTGCAACTACTGGCTCCAGAATGACTAAGTCAGGAACTCAGAGTCTGAAGTGGACTTTGCAGGCTTTGGGAAAGACTACAATCACAAGAGGTGTAGAATCTGAGCTGCTGCGGTGTGAACAACAGGTTGCCCTGATGCAAGGAGCTCTTGTCTGTTCCAGGATGTACAGTGGTGGTCGAAAAGTGTAGAACCTAATTCTCAAACCATATGGTGACGGACAGATCTGGGATATTGATGAAGAAGGTTTCAAGAGCATTGCCAGTAAGAATTCCTCACCTCCCCAAATCCCCTCATTCTCTACTTGAAATTCCATTTTTAGAATTTCATCATTTCAGCAATGTGGCAATTCTAGGAAGAAATCACCACTTCCTCTGTCCCTGGGAAGTTCCTCGCCCTTTCTTGAGGACATATTTTGAGAGAAAGAGCAATAGGGATTTTGAAGAGGGAAATTAGCAAACGGAAAATAAAATCTGCCCACAGAAAAAGAAAGATTTATGTGTCTTTTAGTCTGCCTGTGGTCAGCAAAGCCCTATGACACTGCCCCAGAAATCCTTTTTAATAAAATCATCTGTCAGGATGGAAAAAGGGAGTTCTCCAAGGCTTAAGACAGAAAAGCCACCTGTGAATTGCAAACTCTGCTATTACTTCCAGAGAAGTAGTATTTGTTTTGAATCATTTACAATTCACCTGTCCAAAAGTTTGGTTGTAATGCCTGTGTTTTATGACAAATAAAGCATCCAGTTGGAGCAAGAAATGAGCTGTGGGTGTGTTTTTGGCTTCTCGTTTGGACGGGAAGCTGTGCCTCAATGTGGTGCATACATTTCCATGTCTAGACAACAGAACATTCAAGAGGAAAATGTAGTGCCCACTCAAGGTTTTATAGAAAACTTTCCTCTGTATCTGAAAGCTGAACTTTCTGAGAACTTTTCACTTTTCTAATAAAACACTTTTTAAACAAATTATGTACCTGGAAAGTAGCAATGAAAGTCAAAGAGTGAATTGGGAGTATTTGTATTTGGTCATCATCTGAGGACTTTTTTTTGTTTTGTTTTGTTATTGTCAAGCACCAAACACATATGGAAATAATTCTTTCCAAGCTTTTCAAGTTTTTGTCCCTGGGAGATACTGTGTGTCATCTGGCCACCAGTCACTCAATGATCAGGGCTTTCCATCTGCTGCGTGGGTCAGGGACATGCCTAAAAGCTGTACATCCCCTGGAGGAACGGTCGGATAGGGTTGGGGAGCTTAAATCCAATACCCACAGGCTTCCTTTCCGATAAGCTCTCCCTCTCTTATAGTCAGCATTCTCATGCTCACTTCTACCCAAACCTTTTCTCAAGAAGGGACCTGAACTTTATTATCCTCATTAAAGGTTAGAGAGGGCGGAGGATTGCAACCCATCAGAAATCAAAATCAGGAAGCAGTCCAGGGAGGAGGAATGTTTGGAAAGTCTGGGGAAAATGTATGGTGCAAGTCCGAGTGAGGTTCCACTGTCACCCAAAACCACTGGTGCCGAGCCATGGGCTGGTTTGACGCCCTGATCTTGTTCAAAAAGAGATGGGACTAGAGAAATGGTAGAATCAGGGGCTAGGGCTCAGGAAGGATGTCTGTCCACCTGGTCTCTCTCAAGAGTTCCACGTGCAGGCAGCAATAGATTTCTTATTGACCTTGGACACTGGTAGTCAGGAAGGCCACCTTTTTGCTTTTATAGTCTTCCTTCATCCCTCTCTGCCTCCCTCCTCCCCACCCTCGTCTTTCCTCCTTTTTTAAAAAGGCCGTTTGCATGAGGTCTTAACTGGAAAGAGTTCATCAATGGATGTCTCTAAACTTCCTTAAAGATTCAGTCAGGGGTTCAGCTGGAACTGGTGTTTTGTTCTCAATTTCAAGGTTTCCAAAAATGAAACTTTAAATATAACTAATTTTAGTATAGCATTTCATCTATGTTTTTGTAGATAGTATTTATCAAGCTTGGAGAGTTTCTTTCCATTCTTCATTTTCTAAGAGTTTCTTTATCAATTATAAATGGATGTCAAATTATATCACATGCCTGTTGCATCCATTGAGAATATCATGTGAAATCCCTTAAATTTGTGGTGACTTATATTGATTGCTTTTCAGGCAATCTTGCATTCTTGGCATACTAGTAAACACAACCTGATTATAATTCCTTTTACATATATTGCTAGATTTAATCTGCTCATATTTTGTTTACCATAGAATTTATGTTCATCAATGAGATTGGCCTGACTTTTTTCTTTCTCATAAAGTTCTTGCCAGGTTTCAGTATCAAGGTTATACCAGTGTACTAATTTTCTACCGCTGACATAAATGACTACAAACTTAGAGGTTAAACAATACAAATCTGTCATCTCACAGTTCTGAGGTCAGAAATCTGACACAGGTCTTGCTGGCTGGGATCAAATCAAGATGTCAGCAGCGCTGCAGTCCTTTTGGAAAGAATCTGTTTCCTGCTCTTCAGAATGCTGGCAGAACGCAGTGCCCAGAGATCATAGCACCAAGGCTGTTGTTTTCTTGCTGGCTCTAAACAGAGGGCATTCCCAGCTCCTAGAGGCTCCTCTAGAGTTTGCCTGGAAACCTCCTCCTTCGTTGTCAAAGCCAGCGACAGCAGGTCAGAGTCCTCGTGTGTCACCTCTCTGGTGCTTCTTCCTAGCCGCATCTTGCTCTGACAGCTGCCAGAAAGACTATTCTCTTTGAGAAAGTCATGTGATTAGATTGAGCCCACTTAGATCACTTAGGATAACCTCTCCTTCTTAAGGACCATATCTAAACACACCTGCAAAGCCCTTTTTGCGTATACAGTAGCATATTCACAGATCCCGTGGATTAGACCCTGACATCCTTGGGGAGCCATTATTCTGCCCACTGCAGCCAGTTAGCCAGGGTCTTTACTGTCCTCTTCTAGTCTCTGAAATTGTTTATGTTAAACAATTTTTTTTTTTTACCTTCTTGCACGTTTGATAACACTTGCAGCGAAGCATCAGGAACCTAAAATTTTCTTAAGGGATGAATCTGTTTATTACTATACTATTCAGGATAAAACAGCTTATTCTATAAAATCAAATATATCTAAGGTTTCAGTGGCCTCAGACAGCAAAAGCTTGTTTATCACTCATATCCACTTAGATGCAGGTTGGGAAGATCTTAGTGGCTACCACCCGAGTTGCCATTCAGTGATACAGGCTTCTCCCAAAAAGTGGAAAAACGTAAGTATGTATCAATAAATACTTGAATTGAGAAATAAACCATTAGTATATTCATACTTTGGAATAAGACATAGCTATGAAAATGAACAAATTATAACTACATGCAAGAGCATAAATGAATCTTACAAGCAATGTCAAATGCAATAAACAAGAAATTATATAAAATTATTGAATTTATATTGAAGTCAAAATTAGAAAAAACATGTCTATCTTTTGAGGGATACATAAAGAAGAGGTAAAAGAAAAGTAAGAAAGAAATTACATGGGAGTCGGGTTACCTCTGGGTGGAAAGAATACCTCACTGTATCCCAAGTTCAAAAATCCTCCAAGTTATCTTTTACTAAGTTTATCTTAAATCCTCGATTACCATCAGGAGCTCCTCCTTACCTTGATAATGGAGTGAATCTTAAAGGTACATTTCTCAAAGAGAAAGAATCTATTTAATTATTTTAAACAGTATTACATTTCAGAAGGAGATTATTCATATGAAAAATCGTTGTGAAGTTGGAGCAGGGAGAGAGAAATTGCTTTCCCTAAACCCTCACCTATTGGGATAAAATAAAGCTGTACTTCAGTTTCAACCCCTTCTCTGATCAAACATGAGAGTGGATTCACTTTTATTTCCTAATTCCATGTGTTGTATGTATTTGAATATATGCATATATATGACTTATTCTAGGGGGTGCCTGTCACAAAAAATACAATGTGACTTGTTTTCCAGGAAAATTTTGTGTGTGTGAATTGCCATATGTACATGTATGGTAGCCATTTGTACACCTTCCTTAATAACCACAGTCAAGTAATCAGCTAAGGCTTGTTTGGCTCAGTGGATAGAGCATTGGATTGCAGATCAAAAGGCTCTGGGTTTGATTCTGGTCAAGGACACATGCCTGAGTTACGGTCTCGTTCCCCAATAGGGAGTGTGCAGGAGGCAGCCAATCAATGATTCTCTCTCATCATTGATGTTTCTATCACTCTCTTCCTCTCTGAATTCAATAAAAATATTTTTTAAATAATATATTAAAATCGCTAAACAACAAACTGAAAAGAGAGTGGTCACATTTTATAGTTAATGTAACCAAGTTTGTAGGTCTGTGATTGCTGATTGATTGCATTCAGATTTGGATTGTGTTTTCTTCATTTCCTCCAAAACCCCCAGTTCCCAAATTGTCTTCGTTGGAACCCTGGCACTCTCTAAGGTAGCAGTTCTCAACCTGTGGGTCACGACCCTTTGGGGGTCAAACGACCCTTTCACAGGGGTCGCCTAAGACTATTGGAAAACACCTATTTCCGCTCCTCGGTGTAGCAAAATGTAGCAATGTAGTTTACTGTTGTTATATTAAGACTGTTACCCATGCTACACCACGATTCAAGACAAAATTTCATTTATTTGTAATTAGAAATATTTCACAATATATAATTACATATTGTTTTTGTGACTAACCACTATGCTTTAATTATGTTCAATTTGTAACAATGAAAATACATCTTGCATATCAGATATTTACATTACAGTTCATAACAGTAGCAAAATTACAGTTATGAAGTAGCAACAGAAATAATTTTATGGTTGGGGGTCACCACCACATGAGGAGCTGTATTAAAGAGTCGTGTCATTAGGAAGGTTGAGAACCACTGCTCTAAGGTATTATGAAATACTTCACAAACAAAAAACAAAAGTGGCTTTGTTGCAAAGTAGTTGGGAGAAAAGGATTAATTCAACAACATTAAACTTTTGCCTCAACCGCTTGAAGTATGCACTGAGCAAATGCATTGAGCATCTCCAAATAAAGACAGAAGAAGTCGCATTCCCAGCCTTATATGTGGTTTTAGTTTGGAAATGCTATGCCTGGACTGGTGATTCTCAAACAATTTTGACTATATCGCATATCAACAGACAAAATAATAAAGAAAAAAACCCTCAAAGGCTTGCTTTACTTACCCATCCCAATTTCCACTGAAAAGAAAAAGCATCAGTGGAATTGCATGCTTGTCCTTGCAAGACATAACATTTTGATTCATTTTATGGTCCATCAGCAGACTTCCATGGCGCACCATTGCCATCCTTGAGGAACACTGCCCTATAGCAGATATCTTTCTGTAAATATTTAAATGACTACCAGTTGATGGAAACCATTGTAAAGATGTGAACTTAGTCTGAATAGTTGATTATGTCAACCTAAATGTAATGAAATATAACCAGCTACGCAGACATAAAAGCCTTTTCTCTCTTTAAAAACTATCTGTGACCTACTGTACTAACTCTTGACTTTAGGAAGAGTATTTCCAGAATCATCTACAGTTAAGTAAAAAATTGGGGATTTTTTTTTTTTTGCAAACATGCATGCCGCAAAAAAAAAAAAAGTCTGCACCATTAAAGTATTAAGTATTTCATATGCTACTTAATGAAGTATGATGGGGTTTTTTACCCCACGTTTAGAGTTATTTGCTTTCAAGATAACTGAACTCAATAACCCTACAGAATGTCAAAGGGGGGAAGTATTTCCATATGTTAAATAACTTCCTTTTAAGGAACATGACACAAATGACCATGGGGAGGGCTACTAAAACCACATGTTAGTCATCTCTGACAACAGCCAGGAAACCATGTCTGCGTAGGATTAGTTAGGAGAGCACTGCAATATAGCAGGTGCGAGTTCCAGAAATATTTGCATGATTATGTACAGTTCTTGTTCCTAACCTCCTTCTCAGATTCACATGGGCTGTTCTGGAAGAGGAGCTGAGGCAGAAGGATCATCTAAGGCCAAACAGGGCCACTACTTACTTATTAAGAGCCAGGGGCAGGTTTAAGCCCGTTCCTCTTGTCCTCTGTTGCCTCTCTCCAAACACACACTCTGCATATTTATCCGCTGAGAGTCACCTGTTAGCTACCTGCATAACAGCATAGCCATTTGGTCTCCAGTCAGGGACAAGCTACTGCTATTGAAATGTGTTTGAACCAGAAATAAACATGAGTTACAGGGCAATTACTTAGCCAAAGAACAAACAGGTCTGTGAAGATGGCCTTCTATTTTTTAAAGGTTTATTCTTGGAATAGTCGGAACTCTGGCTATTAATTATTAGAAATAATGCTTTCTATTAGTAAGTGCAGCAGTAACATTTATTATAAAACCCCTGTGACGTATGTGATCTTTATTATATAAATGTACAAACCAAAAAGCAGAGGTGGCTAGTCAAGAGTACAAAATTGAACACACTTCCTTATATCTGAATTGGTTTGTTCTTCTTAGAAAGGAGAGGAAACAAGCAACAAAGAAATCATATTTTTCCTGTTCTACTTGGTGAACCCACTAAGTCTATAAAGCTCATTAAATAAAGGTCATGGAAATGTAAACTGGTACAGTCACTATGGAAAACAGTATGGAGGTGCCTCAGAAATTAACAATAGAACTACCATATGATTCAGCAATCCTACTTCTATGTATATATCAGAGGCAAACAAAAAAATTAACTTAATATATCTGTACTCCAATGTTCATAGCAACATTATTCACAATAGCCAAAGTATGCAAACAATCTAAGCATTTATCGATGAATAAATGGCTAAAGAAAATTTGAAATGGATATTGATGTATATACTAGAATATTATTCAGCCTTAAAAAAGAATATCTTGCTATATGCAACAATATACATGAATTTGGAGGATATTATACTAGTTGAGATAAGTCATGGAGTGAAAGACAAATGCTGCATGGTATCACTTATATTGTGAAATCTAAAAAATAATTAAACTTATAGAAACAGAGAATATAAAAGTGGTTGCCAGAGGCAATGGGGAAAAGTTTATAGAAGGGAATAGGCTTTCATGTAGAAGATGATAAGGTCTAAAGATCTAATTTATAACAGAGTGATTACAGCTAATAATACTGTATTATATAATTAAATTCACTAAGAAAATCGAACTCATATGTTCTTGGAAAAAAGATAAATATATGAGGCAAAAGTAAATATGTATGGTAATAGATGGTGGGAATCTGCTCACAATGTACACATGTATCAAATTATCATGTAGTACACTTAAAATATATTGCAAATATTTGGCAATTATACCTTAAAGCTAAAAAAAAAAAAGAAATCAATGTGATGCACCATATTAACAAACTAAAAAAAAAAAAGAAAAACCATATTATTGTCTCAGCAGATGCAGAAAAATTACCTGGTAAAATTCAATATGCATTGTTGATTCAGTAACCTAGGAATAAAAGGGAACTTGCTCAAACTAATAAAGGACATCTATGAAAAATTTACAATAACATCATTTGTAATGGCAAAAGACTGCTCTCAACTTCTCTAGTGAACATTATACTAGAGTTGTATTCAACAATGAGCAACTAAAAATTAAAATGAAAAATAAATACCAGTTACAATAGCATCACAAAATATAAAATGCATAATTATATACCTGAATCTGATAAAATACTTAAAAGATCTGTACACAGACCTATAAAACATGGCTGAAGAAAATTAAGAATACCCATGTAAAAAGATATGTAGTGTTCATAGGTCAGAAGTCTCAATATTGTTGTAACTATCCTCAAATTGATCTATAGAGTTAACACAATCCAATCAAAATCTTAGTTCACATTTTATAGAAATGAACAAGTTAATTTAAAATGTATATGGAAATGCAAAGGACCTAGAATAGCCAAAACAATTTTTAAAAAGAAAAACAAATTTGGATTATCCATACTACCTGATCTACAGACTTATTATAAAACTCCAGTAATCAGGATAGCGTGGTATTGATGTAAAGAGAGACAAAGATATCAGTGAAACAGAATACAGAGCCCAGAAATAAACTCACACATGTACAGACAAATGGTTTTTGACAAAGTTGCAAAGGCAATTCAGTGGAGAACAAATGGTGCTTAAAAAATTGGATATCCACATGCAAAAAAAAAATAAACTTCTATCCATACCTCTCCTCAGATACAAAATTAACTCAAATGGTTCATAGGCTTAGATGTAAAAATCTAAAAATATGACACATGAAAAAAATATCAAAATACATTTGTAACTTGTGCTAGGCAAAAATTTCTTGGATATAACACCAAATGCATGATCCATGAAAGGAAAAAATGATGACTTTAGCTTCATCAAAATTAATAGAATTAAAAGACCAGTTACGCCGAAACCGGTTTGGCTCAGTGGAGAGAGCATCGGCCTGCAGACTGAAAGGTCCCAGGTTCGATTCCTGTCGAGGGCATGTATCCTGTGGGGGGCATGCAGGAGGTGGCTGATCGATGTCTCTCTCTCATCAATGTTTCTAATTCTCTGTCCCTCTCCCTTCCTCTCTGTAAAAAATCAATAAAATATGTTTAAAAAAAAAAGACCAGTTACATACTGGGAGGAATTATTTGCAAATTATATATCTTATAAAGAAATATGTAACTAATATTCAAAACTCAGTAATAAGAAAACAAATACTTGAGTTGAAAAGGGGGAAAGTATTTGAACAGATACTTCATCAAAGAGAATCTGTGGATGGCAAATAATGACCTATAAGTATGCTGCTCAGTATCATTAGTCATTAGGAAAATGCAAATTAAAACTGCAAGGGCATTTCACTACTCACAATATGAATGGCTAAGATTAAAAAGTCTGAACTTCTGGCCAAATGTTGGCCAGAAAGTAGAGGAACTGGAACTCAACACTCACTTGGAAAAAAAATAGTCTGTAATTTCTTTAAAATGTTAAACATACATCTGTATATGATCCAGCCATTCCACTCCCAGGTATCTACCCAAGAAATGAGGAAAATATGCCAACACAAAAACTTGAATAGAAATGATTATAGCAGCTTTCTTTGTAATAGTCTAAATGTCCATCAACAAGTGAATGGATAAACTCTGATGTACTCATACAGTGGAATATTACTTAACAATAAAAAGCAATAAACTACCACATGGATGAAGCTTAATAATTACAATGAGTAAAAGAAACTATCTACACTAATAAAAGAGAAATATGCAAACTGAGTGTACCTTTGTGACATCCACCAGCCCAATCAGGAGTGAGTATGCAAATTAACCCAACAAAGATGGTGGATTAATTTGCATGTGCAGGTGCTGAGCAGCCAAGGGTGGGGTGGGACATTTGTGTCATTGCCATGGCAATGACGCAGGCATTCCACACTGCCCCAACAGCTCTGGGCCTCTTGGCAGCATGGGAAGACAGAAAGGCGGCTCCGGCCAGAGCAAAGGCAGAAAGGCATCTCTGGGCTGGAAGGAAGATGGTGCCAGCAGCCAGTGGAAGGAAGGCTCATTCTTGCACGAATCTTCATGCATTGGGCCTCTAGTCTATAATAATAAAAGTGTAATATGCAAATTGACTGAACTACCAAACAGCAGAATAACTGTCTGGACAACCTTCCAGATGACCACGCTATAACATGCACTGACGCCAGGCCAACCAAGTCGGGTGCGATGTGATTGGGCAGAGGTGGGGAGGCCCCATCCCTCGCCCTCGCCATCCCCTGTGATTGCCCCACAGAGCGAGGCTCTGCAATCAATGGTAACTAAATTGGCCCTGCAAATCAATTGCCCCAGGTGGGTAGGACCTCCCTCTTCGTGGCAGACTTAAAGAGGAAGGTCCAGGCTGTGGTGGGTGGGTGGAGCCTCCCTCTGCAGGTGATCAATCTGCCCTCCTTCCCATGATCTCTCAAGGAGGGAGGCAACCAGTCACTGGTAGTGGGGGAAGGGAGAGCAGAGCCACACAGATGGCAAGCTGTAGCAGCAGAGGGAGTGAGGGCAGGGCCAGCTGCCAGAAGCTGGGGTGTGGGGGAAGGATAGCCCCAATAGGCCTTGATTTCCAGCCAGGCCTAGGGACCCTACCAGAGGGGGTCCCTAATTGCGAGAGGGTGCAGGCCGAGCTGAGGAACACTCCTTCACCCCTGTGCTCAAATTTCAGGTGTGTAATAAATGCACACTCATGTTTATTTATATAAAACTTAGAAAATACAAACCATTCTCTAGTAACCAAAAGCAAATCAGTGGGTTACCTTGGTGGGAAAGGAGGAGCAGAAGGGGAGCAAGGTGAGCATGAGGAAATTTGGGGGTGAAAGGTATGTTCATATCTACTATGACACAAGTGTGCTAATGGTTTCATGGGTATACATATATTTGTCAAAACGTATCAATCAAATAGCTTAAATATATGCAGTTATCATACCAATTATACCTCAATATAGCCTTTTAAAAATTAATAGCTTAAGACAGCAACCATTTTATTATATCTGATTTTATGGGTCAGGAATTTGGATGAGCAAGAATACTGATAAGTTTAGGGAAGAAAGGGGGAAATGGACAATGTCAGAATAAAGAGAGAGGTTCAAAGACCAGAATATGAGAGCAAACTGTGGAAGATAAATAGTACTGAACTCCTGGTTGGCCATAGTAGGTGAAGTGGAAAATGCACTATAATAACTATTATATATTGATTTAATTCTCCAAATCTTCAAAGTAAAGCTAATAAAAATGTTAACATGCAGGTTGACTAAGTGCAGGGCATTGCTCTGAGTGCCTTAATTTACTTAGTATAGATACTAGGTGTCTTAAATTGGGTTCTCCCAAGTCAGCCCATGATTTAGGGAGGTGAGCAAATGAATGAACAATGAAGGAAGGAATGGTGAATGCAAGACACTCAATAAATGTTATGTTCCTGCTGTGGGCAAATGGGCTCACTCCTACTGCTGACCATCTGAGGAACTTAGTAAGATGCTCTTAGAATTGTTCCACCAGAGTGTGGGGCAGCTGGGATATTTATTCAGGACTCCCATTCCCATAGTTTAAAGGTTGCTCCATGGGCATCAGCTCCAATGAGGCCAGGCCTTACCTGTTCAGTGAAGCCAGCTTCCTGATGCCAAGGGAAAGCCCTCAGCCTTCTAGAGAAGATAGCCAGGAGCTTGAGATGGACAGCTATCAGCACAGGAAGCCCACTTGCAGGTAAATTCAGGTCAGCCAGGACAACCTGGGTCTGGGCATCAGTTCACCCTCACACATTATCACCCTCATCTCACCAGAGGAGGAAACAAAATAACTTACTTGAGATCCCATAGTTAGAATGGCAGAGCTGGGAATCTTACCTTCATCTTAGTTACAAAATCCACATTCTTAACACGTAATGCTGTTTTCCCTCTCAGACAAGGGTAATCAGAGATGTTAAGAAACAAGCCCAAGATTACAAAGTTATTAATGCAGGTCATATGAGATAATCTTGCATTTGAAATGATGATTAACTGAGCTAAACGCCAGCACCCTCTGCAATGCAACACACTAGCATGCTATCTCCCAAGGACTCAGCCCCAAAGAATGAGTTTATCATATGAAATCTTCCAAGACTCAGCTCCAAACAGTTAGTTTATCACATCCAGTAACTCCTCTTACCCAGAGCAGCTTTCTCTGAAAGCCCATAGGCTTTAGAGAAGTTTTCCTTCACAATGGATGATAGTCCACATTTAGTTTTACAACCTAAACACTCACTCCACTGTGCTTTTTTATGATCTGGGAGCACTAGCATTTGAAACACAATACCATCTACTTACAGTAAACACATAACCCCTCATGATTATCGACAATCTCTGCTGCTGGCTTTCTCTTTGAGTGGTCACCTTAGTAAACAAGCAATTACTGGAAAATGAATGGATAAACAATGTATTTCTTTTGTGGGAGGCTAATAAATCTTAGGCTCCACTTCCGTAACTTTTTCTTCTACTTTATTTCTCCCATTGGCCTGAGTCCACATCTAGCCATGTGAGGGAAATAATGAATCAGTTGATCAATTAGAGAATTGGTGGCACTGATTTGACATTCTGCATTAAGCAGAAACTAATTGCCTGATTCCAGATGGTTTTTAAAACATATCTCAGCAATCAATAGGCCACTGCCTATATTTTAGGTAGAAGAGCAGCTTGGGCTAGGTCAGAGGAGGCAGGATGCTCTACAATCCCTGCCCTAGAGATTGGAGTTTCCAGTTTCTCCTGCCTTGTCCTGGGAGCTTTAGCCTCCTCCACAAATGCTTTCTGAGGTGACCAGTGATCCAGTGAGTGCCTCTCACAGACCCCTGAGTACCTCGACAGAGGAGCATAAGGAGCCTTGCAGGCCTGTAGAGTTACAAAGGAAATAGAAGAGCAGAGGCATCCAGGGATTTTTGCACTTGAACAAAAGCTGTAACAGAATAATGTAAAGCAAGATTTGTGAAGGGGGGTGAGGGGTATTCTCCACCCAAAAGAAAGCAGTAATCAATAACCAACAATGCTTTCATGGAGCATGATGAAATGTTTCCCAGAATGCCATGAGAAGGCCTCCAGGGCACACACAGAATGACCCACAGCCTCCGTCCACCCCATTTTTCTCCCCTGCCATCTCCTCACTCTGAAGTCATCCTGCTTTAATGGTGTCCTTCTTTAAAAAAAAAAAAAAAGGAGGAGGAGGAGAAGGAGGAGGAGGAGGAGGAGGAGGAGGAGGAGGAGGAGGAGGAGGAGGAGGAGGAGGAGAAGGAGGAGGAGAAGGAGAAGGAGAAGGAGAAGAAGTAGTAGTTGTTTCCAAACTCTGCCCAAAACTCTACAGGGGACCCTCAGCAGAGACAGGGAGTCTTTGTGGTAGAAACTCTCTGGTTGTTTTTTTTTTCTCCCAGTGCCCTGAAAAAACCACAGGAACTGCCTGGCTCTCGGTGCTTTACCCCGCCAGTGCCCACGCCTCCAAGGTCTACCCAGAAAGTGTACCGGCACCCCACTACCCACATGCTGTAGTCAGAATGAAGGGGAAGACGGGGAGCTTATATTTGAAGTTCAAAGAAAAGAATGACACCATCTTGTCCTGCTAAAATGCCTTAGAAGGAAGAAGAAATAGGATTTCCCTCCAAGGAGCCATGTCTGTGGTTCAATGGAGGCTGTGGGACTGGCCAAATGCTTCAATGACTAAATATTAACTGCTTGTTTCCATGTCCTTGTTCTGGGTAATGAAAGCTGCAATGATATATATGCAGACCTGTTATGAGACATCAGCCATTCCTTACGGAAAAGCAAGGCAGGTGCGAGCTGAATGAGACCCCTTGGTCTGACGCCTCTTTGTGCCCTGGTTCATTTGGTAAGGTCCAGAGAGCCAGTGTTTGATACAAAGGGAGAGCACCCTCTCTGCTTCCCAGAGAAACAACTCTCCTTTGGTCTCAGCTGGTCTTCCCCTGCCATGCTTCTCTTTGCTCGAAACAGCCAGCCCTGCACCCCATCTAGGCTGGTGGCTTTCACAGTTTCTGTGCAGGGTCTCCTTTTGTCTAGAGACTGTGCTAGAAAACCAGTGTGCCATGGGAGCAGGTCTCAAGTAGGCATGGGAATTCTGATACCACCATTTATTGCTAAGAACCACCAGGAAGGTTGTATACTTATTACCCTAATTAATCACCCCAGCAATCTGCTGAGGTAGTCTCAACCCCATGGGATCAATGAGAAAACACAGGTATACAGAGATTAAACAAAGTGCTTAAGTCACTCAGGCAGGAAGTAGGGTTATAAAATATCCAGCCCAGGTGATCACTCCTCCAAACTCCATGCCTGGGCCCACCGGCTGCCCTGCTTTCAGCCCCAAGTCTCCCA
Source organism: Lasiurus cinereus (assembly GCA_011751065.1). Lineage (NCBI taxonomy): Eukaryota > Metazoa > Chordata > Mammalia > Chiroptera > Vespertilionidae > Lasiurus > Lasiurus cinereus. The sequence goes on along the minus strand of JAAGEH010000226.1, from coordinate 16,396,304 downwards.
GGAAGAGAACCCATGGAGGTGCAGCCAGAGGACAATGACCTCAGTGCACACCATCTCCACCGAGTCCACCAGACTGTTCCTCCTCAGCCAGTACCACCATCAGACAGCACATGGAAGGCCCATCTCCTGAAACTGATTATTCCGGGATGTGCCTGAGTTCAGCACATGTTCTCCTCAGAAGTCTTGTCATCTGGAGACGGGCTTGGCTGCATTGTTCACACATTTCCTTTCTCACTCCCTGCTCCGGAGCTGACTTTCAGCACTTCTTGGCTGGCTGAGGATACGGACCCTCCCTTTAGGGATCAGAGGTCCTGTTATTAATGAAGACAGTTAGCTCTTATGTCTCCCCAGCTTTATTTAAGACATGGAGACACATTCATTTAATAAACACCCTCCTAATGAAAATTCTGTTTGTTTTGTGGAGCACCTCAGTGGCTCCATTGAAAAAAGGCCTCCCTCTCTTTAATATGTGTCTAAGAGCTCTGAAGCAAGGCTTCCCAAAATAAAGGAGGGTCCCAATAAGTCCGTCATCAGTCCATCCTGGAATATCTTTTGATATCAGGAACACAGATTGGAAAACAAGAAGAGAGAACAAAGCATCAAGTATTTATTGAGGCCTGACGCTGTTCATCACCATGCTTGCCATCCTGAGAATACAGGAGTCTAAAACTCTACAACCCAGTTGCGAAAAAAAAAAAAAAGAGAGAGATGAACAAAGTTAAAATAATAAACAAGACAATGTGGTATTTAATTAAGTGCAAAATTAAGGTAATTGCAAGTAAAACATACAGCATAGTTAACTCTCCTGTCCCACTTCTAACTCCTAAATTTTACTTAAATCCCTTATTCCATGTTTTCTGCCTTTTTTTCCCAACATCAGTTTATGCTTCTCAACTAATATTTACAAAGCAGCTACTATGCATTCAGCATCATATCAGAGGCAGAGTATGCAGCAGTGGACATGAGGATGATGACCAGCATTACTGCTGAAAGGGTCTGGTGGTGTCGTAAACTAGACTAACCATGCCTATGCTTTCAGACTAACCCACAAGTTGGGGAGAGCAGTCGAGGTTCCAGGTTGAGCCTCAGTGAGGTTGACCACAGATTTCAGACATGCCTGCCAGGCCTGATGAGACTCCAGGATGAGCCTCCGAAGAGGCTATTTACAGAAAGGATGAGGAGCTGCAAGGGAAGAGCTCATTCTAAAGAAAAAACAAACAGTTGGGCAAATATATGCAGCCAGTATGAATTCTCCTTCATAAGCTCACATACACAGGAAAAGTCAGATGATCATATCAAAAGTAAAATCTGATCTATCTGACTCAGTCCTATAGGGCCAGTGGGAGATTCCACTGAGTTACAATGAGGTTCCTGCCTTCCCGGGGCCATATGGAAGCCGTAGGCTTGTTGAAGAGAGATGGAAATAATTCTAGTTATTATTGCCTATGTAACAAATTACCCCAAAACATCATGGCTTAAAACAACAATTTTCTTATGCTCGTGGTTCTGTGGTTCAGGAATTTGGGGGAGGGCTGGGCTGGGCCATTCTTGCTTCATTCTCTCACGTGGCTGCAATCAGATGTTGACTCGGCTTCAGGCGGCTGAAGACGCCACTGGGCTAGACATCCAAGATGCCACAGCACATGGTCAGCAGCTGCGGCTCACAGCTGGCTGGGAGCTCAGCCGGGTGATTGACCAAAACATCTACATGTGCTTTCCCCACTATGGAAATCTCAGAGTAAATGGACTTCCTACATGTGACTCCCCACCAAGCTAGTGTTCCAAGAGAACCAGGTAGAAGCTGCACAGCCTGTTCTGAATTAACTCTGGATTCTGTTGATTTTAAGAGAGTACTAGTGCCAGCCAGGACTCAAGTGGAAGGGAAGTAAATCATGTCTTTTGATAGGAGGTAGCAGGCTGCATTATAGAAGAGCGGGTGAGAAGGAAAATATCACTGTGACAATCTTTGAACATACAATTGTCACCTGAGCGTCACATGTCCAGAGTTGTGGAGGCAGGTGTCTCTATACTACTGGGTCAAGCATGAACATTAAAATCACTCCCAAGGCAGGAGTCCTGATGTGTAGAATCTAGTAATCCTTATGGACAACTGCTATAACTCCTTGAAGCCACTGCCAGGGAAAAAGGTTGCCCCTGGAAGCCACAGCTCTCTATTGCCCTTCTGACTTGGAAGGAGATACGTTCCAAGACCCCCAGCGGATGCCCGAAACCTGAGATAGTAGCAAACCCTATATATACTGTATTTTTTCCTATATATACACTAGAGGCCTGGTTAATGAATTCATGCATGGATGAGGTCTGGCCTGCTCACCCCAATCAGGCTGATCAGGACAGCTGGGGGGAGGAGCTGAGGGTGGTTAGAGGGCCAGCCCCATCCCTTGATCAAACTCCTAGTTGAACTCCTGGTTGAACTCCCAGAAGAGGGGACAATTTGCATATTATCCTTTTCTTATATAGGATACTATGATAAAATGTAATGCCTTTCTATTTTATCACTTACTGTGGCTATACTCTTTGTGGTTTGAGGTGAGATAGCAAAACTAGCATTATCCTTCAAAATTTCACAGATAGAAGATCTGTGCTTACCACAGATCTTGGAAACTTCCGCATACAATTTTTTCTTTCCTTATTAAGTCAAGAACTTCACCTTCTCACTAAAAGGAAGTCCTTTGGTATATCAGCATTGCCAGCATCACTACCCTTGCACTGAGGGGCCATCATTATGTGAAATAAGGGTTATTTGAACCCAAGCACTGTGATACCAGGATAGTCACCCTGATAACCAAGAGGGCTACTAAGTGACAACCAGGCAGGAGTGTCCAAGGCATGGACACACTGGAAAGGATAATTCATGTCTCGGGCAGATGGAGCTGGATGGAGAAAGATTTCATTACTCTGCTCAGAACTGTGCTCAATTTAAAGCTTATGAATTGTTTCTTCATAGAATTTTCCACTTAATATTTTTTAACCACCAAAAGGGAAACCATGGATAAGGGGGTGCTACTATATTTCTCTCAAGAGGACCCAGCATAGTCTCTCCCATGAGTTGAGACTTTAGAGAACAAAAACCAAGAAGAAAAATATTCTCAGAATGCTTGTCTTCCTACCCTGCAACCACCTGAGATCTGAGAACACCAAGGTCTGGTTTATTGAGATGGAGAAGGGAGGAGCAACCAAAAGAGCATAGTCCAGTATAAGATCCTTCGAGGAAAGGGCATTAAAATAAGATGACATGAGTGGTCCTATGGGACACCCCAATTGGTTCAAATTTTATTCCAAGTCTAGATGGCAAAATGAAGGTACTGGATTCTGCACTGTTTTTTAAACACGCTGAAAAATGGAGGGCATGGCTGCCAAAATATGCTTCATCCCCCAGATGATCAATATAAAAAAGGAGAGGTAGCCTCTCCTCTCCTTCCTAGAGCACTGTGGCTTCCACATTTAGTGTCACAGAGATCTCACCTCTCTTGGACATCTCACAGGCTCCTAGGAGGAGGGAGCAGCAGCGGCCCAGCACTGAGTTTTGGTGGGAAGGGGTGCTGTTAAGATCCTTCAGTGCTCAGATTAGGGCATAACAACAAGAACAACAACAAAATTTTAGATCCAAAATGGACATAGCAACAAAGTTGGGCATCTGCCATAAATCCATCCAGAAACAGTTTTAGAGACTTCTCCAAACCATCAGATGTAAATATCTATTTGAAGGAAACCTCTTCATGGTTTCCCAAAAATGACATGGGAGATTCTGAGATATATTTTCAGTTATATTCCCAGCCTTCTTGGGACTCACCTGTATGCCATGAGTCTTGAAATGACTAAAAATTCTTTCATAATTCAACCACAGCCAAACCATCATCTCTCCTCTCTGTTTCTTCCCTCATTCCCCTTCTTCCTAAAATCCCAACGTCAGGTGTTAGCCATTGCTGGGCCTCGTCTATTTGCTAAGTGGTACACACAGGATGCCAAACTCTGTCAAATGTTACTAAAAGAGAGAAGCTGGAATATTAATTAACCGTAACCAACTAGCTTCCCTTCTCTCTATTGTTTTTCCCACCTAGCCCGGGGAGCCTTTTGGTCCCAATGACTCCTCCATTGGTCTTGGACCACCTGCTCCTCCATCTCAGCCTGCTTTATATGATACCCTTATGACACAGTCTTGCTTCACTTTAGTACCAAACAATTTTAACACAAAGCAGATTGGTGCAAGTGTTATAACAGAGTAACACTCAAAGGGCAATGTGAGAATTGGGGGAAAGAGATGAATGCCAACTGGGGTGCCCATAGCTTGCTAGGGAATATGAAATAAACAATTTGGAGATTTGGAGAGCTGCATTAGCTATTCTATACTATTACGGTTTGTTTTAGTGAATTATCTTTCTTAGAATACCAAATGGTCCCCTAATGGCCTGAAAGGTTTGAAACAATTCCAAAGCACTAACAGTTTTCTGTACTCAGTCACTGGGAGGTCTGGCTTCAGACCTTTAGTTGGCTAACAGCCAGAGAGTACCAACTTAGAATGGCTTAGATTTGCAAGCCCCGTAGTAATCCAAACAGGTTAGCTTCAGAGGTCACGATGTGGGTTCTGTCAACATTGTAAGTTTGGACCTCTTGTGCACACTCAGCAAATGTATTGCACATATATGGGGAATTTTCCCAGATGTGCCTTCTTGCTATATATCTTTTGGCTTCCTTTGTTTTTCTAGATCCATTTTCAGTTCTGCCAAGGAGATGCCATCACTTTTTCTTAAAGAGATGACCATCAAAAATTGTATATGGCGCCCACTTATAAAGGAGTGATGGGGCAAAGAAACTTTCTATATAATGTCAGGGTTGGGGGGTAATATTTCTAAATGGTAGTCTGTGTTTCTATCCCATCCTAAACCCACCAATTTTCTTTTCAATTATACCCTGAGGAATTCTTTCCTTCCCATAACTAATCAGATGTGAGTCACCCATTGTAAAAACACAAATAATGGTGAGGGGGTGGGGGGAGAGAAACATGAAAGAAGAGTCTGCAATTAGTTTTTCACTCCTGGAGACTAAAAACATATCAAAGATGGATAAAGGAGATAAGGGGAATGGGCAGAACATCAAAAAAAGGGGGGGAAGGGAGTGGAAACATTTGCATTCCTAAGGGAAATAATCTTCTGGAGCATAATAGGGAGCCAAGTGGAAGCATGTTCATCCCTAAATTGACCCTCTGGTACTTATCAATGCAGGACTACAAATCTGTCCCCACTGAGGGTCCAGTTTGAAATGAAGATTGTCTGGGTCCTAAGAAACTCTGCCCAGATATCTGTCTCTCCTATTTTATGAGAACAACTATCAGAATAGTGAACATATTGTGACATGAGGGGTTGGTGACATGAGGAGGAGATTTCACCGAATCAGCTCCATAAGAAAGGAATTTAAGACCAAGCTAAGAACAAGAGGAAACAAACCTTCTTTTCAACAGTAAAAAATCCACAAATAAGGGCACTTGCCTAATTATAGTTTTTGGGTGGAAAGCTACAGCACATTAACTTCTTTTATTCATTTTGTCTTCTCCCTCTTGCCTCTTTTCCCCTAGTCTCTCTCTCTCTCTCTCTCTCTCTCTCTCTCTCTCTCTCTCTCTCTCTCTTTCTCTCTCTTCCTCTCTCTCACACATGACACAAATTCTAATTCACACAAAATTCTGTGACTGTCTAATCTAACTTTTTCTTGACTTATTTTGTTTCCATTCCATTTAACTTTTCAACTATATCTACCTTTAATGGGGTCAGAATTAAATACCAATATGCATAGCTAATACATATCCATTAATTATCTCTATAACATTATGGTTTTTCCTTCATATAATGTTCTTTGCTTTAAAATGTACATTTTTTTAGTCTCAGTGTAACTGAAAGTGAGCTGGAAAGTCATGAACTTTCTTGACCAATTGTTTGTGCCCTGTAGCACCTCAAAGGAGAATTTATACCTGTCTGAGTTCATACTTAGCATATCACAGGAATAACAAGGAGTAATTTTTTTAAAAGATTCATAGTTATCTATGATATTTAAAAGTATCACAATTAAAATATATAAAGTCTAAACATTTATGGCCCAGACATACTAGCTTTGTCACTATTTAATTTTCTGAAAATGTGGCCCTTTACTAGCTTCTCCAATTCTCACTTTTCTCATCTTTCATATGAAGAAGCTAAACAATAATACTGTATATCTTTCTAGCATGCTTTCGTCATCCGTAAGAGATTTTTCTGTTCCCTAATCCCTTGTATCCTTTAGTGACATATGGAATTTTTGCTCGTTATTGCTCTGCTGCTCATTTTCATGTGAATTTCATTTTCCTGAGCTTTTAGAACACATGATATTGGCAGCTTATCTTATTTCCCAGAGCTCTTTCTCCTGTTGTTCCCATGTTGTGTGAAAGCATAAGGTATCTTGCTTCCTGAGACGTCCTCACTCCATCTCTGTGTTTGGGCCTTTTCTTTTCTTCTTCTTTTTTTTTTTTAATCCTTCTCCTGCTCACCTCCTCCAGGTGGGCTGGTCCTGGAAAGAAGGCATGCTTGCTCAGGCCGGAGAGCTTCTGAGAGCTTGGTCTCCAAGCCTTTCATCATTCCCTTGCACTTAACTGTGATGGGAATGGACAAACTCTCCCAGCTTCAGCCACTGCTCTCAAAGGCATTCACTTTCCTGCCCAGTGAACACCTGCCGGCCAAGTGGGGATTCTCCTGTTCTCAGGTCCCCTTTGGGTTCCTCCACATTTTCTCACATGAAAACCAACAGCACACAACTCTTGTGACTGCTGGCAATTGGTCCTCTCCCACTTGTAGATGAAGATTCCTGAGGATACTTGTTGCCTAACTTTGTTAATGTGGCCCACGGGTATTTAATTTTGTATCTCACTGCTCTACTTCTTCTTATAAACAATTGAAGAGTTCCATGAACTGCTGTTGTTGCCACCACCACCATTTCCCTAGAGTTATCAAAAGCGTATATTTTAATTGACTGCTTTGAATAACAGAGAGCACCTTCACGTTAGTTGTTTCTTCAATATCCTAAAAGCACAAACAAGTGAAATGGAAAAATGAGGCAGATAGTGACTTTTCCAATACACATGAGCCCTGATCTTCACAGTCCATATGGTCTTTGTTGTAGAATTAAACTGCTCCTTAAATACAGTAAAATCGGCATACACTCCCACATCAGTTCTCATCTTCCTTTAATTAACAGATAATTTCTCAATGACCATAATGGGAGATTAATAAATAATACCAAATGAATGATAATTAGATTATAGTGTTGTTTCTATGAAATAGCATATTATATGGAAATATGGGTTTCAATACCAGGAGAAATGGAAGAAAAGTGTTCCTTTAGAAAGAAAAATGGCATGGTCATTATCAAGTAGACCCAAGAATAGTTTCTTATTGTTGTAAACTATGTGCATATATCATTAATTAAGTAGGAGAGACATCTGTGTGCTAGTTTCTATATGAACAGAGGGTCTTTATATCTATTATCTGGACTCAGAGTCAAAACTTGTTAATAGTTTGAAAGCTCCTAAATGTATTTTGTATAAAACATTTAAAGTTAGACAAGAAACATATAAGGTCATGACATGTAAAGATTGTCCATTATTTTCCTGCACCAAAAGATTTTCTTAAGTGTTACCTGAACATTATTCTCATCCTTGTCCAAATTCTACCATTAATTCATTCTGGCTCATTAGACAAGTTCCTTCACTTCTATGAGCCTTAGTGTCCTTGTGTATAACAGTAGGACATTTTAAAAGGTCTCTTCCAAAACTTGACATAATTTCAGTCTTGGTCATTGCCTGTCGAATGGAGGTTAAATGATTTCTGAAGTCCCTTTCGGATTGAAAGCACTCAGAACTGAAAAGATTCAACTCAGAATCAAGTTTGTATTTGTATTTATTTTGCAACAGCTGCTTTTCTGTGCTGTTGTATGACCTTTTAGTCTCATTCCCTGCGATAGTTCAGGACCTGGTGAGATTCTTTCCTGCCTCTATCCTGGATCCCGAGAGAGATTCTGAAGACAAATGCCACATGGGCACCTTGGATTCAGCAGATGGCTCATAAAACATAAACTGAGTCACCAACACAGAGCAAGCAGTGCACAGAAATAAACAGCTTGCGTTTGGAAGTTTTAGAATATTTAAGAAAAACTGAGAACCACATCTAAGGCTGCATTTGATACTGATGTTTCTTTATTGGTGTTACACTGAGGAGCTTGAAAACCTTCAGTATTTACAGTGTCGGTAAATACCAAAATTCACTATTCTAAATAATTTAAACCAAAGAGAATGGAATGACACGATTTCAAAGGTTAGTTCTTCTGAACTCAAAAATTACTCCACAGGCAAGATTTATGGAGAATATGGTTAATTTGGGGGTAGGCTCAAATATTTTAAAAACAATCATGAGACTCTTGTATTTTTTAAATAAAGTGTGTTTCTGTTTAAAAGCTTATAAACCTTGTTTTTCAACCAGGTTTCCTTAGAAGACAAATACTTTGTTGCTGTAGTAAATCTCATCCTCAAGTAATTCTTCCATTTTCAAGTTTGCTCTGAGCTCTCTGTGATGCAGCAATAAAACCATCAACACAGACATGGGAAAGACCGATCTGGTCATTTAAGGCCTCTCTTTTTCTCACCAAGTATCTATCCTTCAGACTTCTTCCCTAAGGACCCTCCCCAGTGATCTGCACTTCACAGGAACTCAAGACATCGTAACATCTTTGGCTTCTTTTAAAGGAATACACCACAACTTTTCATCCTTGCAATTAAGTTTAATTTTCCCCCAAACCCCTCTTCCTCATTAGACTCAACTCTGCCCCCGGGGACCTCTTGCAAAGTCTGTCTCTGTTTGGCAATGACATCTTTAGCTTTTTTAAAATGGTTTTTGTTTGCTTTTTTAAATAGGCATTTAGCCCTAGTGCTTTCACCATGACAGAGGTTTATCCTTCAGTCATCTTCAGTTTGTTTTAAATGGATTTTTGTTGACTTATTTTTAAGGCATTTTGGCTCCAGTGTTTTCATTCTTGCAGAGGTTTTTCCCTAAATTATTCTGCATTTGTGTAGCATCCCCGGCATTTCTTCTCTATTCTTCATGCAGGCAAGTGGAAGCACAGGCTATTTCCTTCAGGTCATCGTGGGATTTTTCCTCTTGGGTATCCCCAATGTCTTTCTTTGACAAATGGGGAAATAGTAAGAATTCACTGTAGTCACTTCAAAAAACATTCTTTGACTGGCAAATATGTTCCTAGAAATATCCTAAGAGCTGGAGCTATTAAATGAGCAGGATAGACAGAGTCCTTGCCCTCAAGAAATTAACAATCTAGATAGAGACAAACAAGAACAATGAAGGAGAATTACATAAGATCTGGTAGAAAAGAGCCTTGAAATAAAATAAAGCACAGAAGGGGGGGGCCAAGTGGCAGGGGTGCTGCTTTAGATATGGGGATGAGGGATAATCTCCCTCCATAAGGAGGTGGTGGTATTTGAACAAAAGCCAGAGCACTCTTGCAACTGAAAGGAAATGAACTCCCCTCCATCTTGTCCTATAGGGCTGGGACCCCTGCCTAAAACCCCTCCCTTTTCTGGGAGTGGCCACAGGTGTGTCAGCAATGTCTTAACTTCCCTGACCCCCACCCAAATGGACCAATGAAGCTCCAGGGACACAGCTAAGGTCCTAATTAGGCTTAACCACGGAAAAACCCCAATTCAAGTGACCAATCTCTGTAACCTTCATCACTTTCCCAAGCCCCCTAATTATCCTACCCCATAAAACTCATTGTTCCCGCCCTGTCCGCTCTCTCACCTCCCTGCTGCGTCAGAAAGAGGCTGAGAGCCAAACCCGGATTTGAATAAAGACTCTTTGCTTTTGCATCGGAAAAGGCTCCTTAGTGGTGGATTATTGGGGACCCCGAACTCTGGGCACAACACAACTTGCCGTGTGTTTTCTTTAACTAAGCACCGGCATTTCTTGCTCAGAGATAAGTTTTAGACATTGTCACCAGTATTTCAAAGAGCTGCAATTAATAGATATTATCCAAAACTTGGAGATAAGGCAAAGATGAGGAATCCTGTCCTTTCAATATTACACTGGGCGTGGCTTAAGAGGCCTGACAAAAGATGATTCAGTTTTCTGGGAGAACACCAGTGTAGTTGACTGACTTTGCTATCTAGGTATTATATCTTGTGAATCTTTATAACTTAATGGCTTTCTGCCCAGGAGAAACACTGATGATTTTTGTGTGAAGCATGAAATAATTTGTACCAAACAAAAATTTGCCCCATAGGGCATTAACAAGTTTTATTGCATCTAACCTAGAGCTTATTCTAACATTTCTTAAAATGCTTCTAAATAAAATATGTAGTTCCTCAAATCCTCCTGGAATCAGCTTTACCGACTTACTGGCCTCTTCATTAATGAGTGGAAGAAATCTGTGACACAAGTTCAAACTATATTTCTCTGAGGGCTAGGTTTTCAACTTGGAGAAAATTTTACTGTAAGACTACAGAGGTGCCCATGGAAATTCATGGGGCAAGGAACTGAGGGCAGCTGCGGTGGACACAGGCCCTGGGACAGCATTCTCATCCATGCAGAGTTTGTCAACTTAGCCTACGGAACTGAATATCTTATCAGGCAATAACATTTTATCAAAATTACTCAGGAAAGCTGCACTTCACAATGCCCAGGGCTCTTTTTCTGGGACTCAAGCAGCTGAGGAAGGAAAATACTAAGCATTTAAATCCTGACAGTATTTTACCACCTGAGGGAAGTAGTGGTGGAAGATGATGTCTCTGATGGCAAGAGCTGGCCTACTGGTTAGGTTTTAAGAGGTAAGTGACAAGAATCACATTCCAGCCGAAACCAGTTTGGCTCAGTGGATAGAGTGTCAGCCTGGGACTTAAAGGTCCCAGGTTCGATTCCGGTCAAGGGCATGTACATTGGTTGCAGGCACATCCCCAGTAGGGGGCGTGTAGGCGGCTGATCGATGTCTCTCTCTCATTGATGTTTCTGGCTTTCTATCCCTTTCCCTTCCTCTCTGTGAAAAATCAATAAAAATATATCTTAAAAAAAAAAGAAGGAGAATCCAAGATGGTGGCATAGGTAAACACCTATACTGCTGCCTCGCACAACAATTTCAAAACTACAACTAAAAGACAGAACGGACATCATCCAGAACCACAGGAAAGCTGGC
>JAAGEH010000226.1:16320926-16380072 GCA_011751065.1 Lasiurus cinereus | reverse complement strand
CAATGGGGAGATATGTATAAAAATTAATAAAAAATTAATTTAAAAAAAAATTTTAAGTCTTTTTTTAAAATGCCTTATGCAAACTCCACCCACAATATTAATAGTTCTAGACTGGGGCCCAGGGCAACTGTATTTTTTTTTTGTAAGTAACCCAAGGCAAATCTTACTTGCATTCAGAATAGTGATGCTCTAATAACTACAGATATCAAGAGTGGTCTGTTTTTCCCAGGAGTGCTAAACAGACATACCATAACCACATCTTCTCCTGATCCATTTTATTTTCTGTTTTTGCTTAAGCATTTGTAGCTTGGTGTTTCCACTGAAAACATAAAGGCATTTGGTTGCTGGGCTACCATTTTTACTCTTGCTTGGAACCCCACGAATATTAGGAATGATCCCAAACCTCAGTCATGTTCTACGGGAAACTGCATACCTCCTTGTACTTCAGAAAATCCATTTGTAATTAAAACCATTTTCAGAAGGAGGGATCTGGGGGTGGTTCTGGAGATAGAATGCCCGGTGATTTGAGCCCAGATCTGTACCTTACCTATCCTTAAGGAAAGTCTTTTCTGAGACTACTTCCCCTGGGGTGATGAGCTCCTGGGAAGCCCCCAGCATCATCAACCACTTGCAAAGAAGAGAAACTGAGATGCATGAAGAACACAGGTCTCAGCCAATCTAGGGACAACAAACAGCCTACACCACATCATGTGTCCTGCCCCCTGGCCATCCTTCTCTGGCTAGGACTTGGGCTCCCCCAAAATAGTCCTCTCCGTCTCCCTTGGAATACACCATTTTTTTTATCCTTAAGTTCCTGTGTGTGAATAGTCCTGCCACTTTCCCAAGGTGTACAAAGAAGGATAAGTGTTCGTGGGTCAATTTTTGTAGCTCTAACTAAGAATCTCCCCATGCAGAGGCAGATACCGGCCTCATGATGGATCCTAGCTCTGAGTGCACAGTCATGATGGATCACCTGGGTCCTGAATGTTCAAAGGGATCATTTCAGTCCTAACTGGAGCACTAAGGCTGCACATCTGATATGTGAGGACCCTGACCCACAAGAAGGGCTGGATTTGGGGGCAGAAACTGTTCTTTTTACATGGCCCCAATACTCTTTCATCTTGCTATTCTCTCCCACCTTCAACAATCCTAATTGCCCTTCCATACTTTTAAGTTGGTATTCAGTGCAGGGGTGTCAATTGTACTCTCTTCATCCACTAATGGTTCTACTTCTGAGATAATAGAAAGCATTATTAGAGAGGAAAAGGACTGGCAAGACTTGGGGAAGCAAGTTGAATCCCCACCTACCCCCTGGCATTCCCTCCCCCACAACTTTTCAGTGCCCCCGCCCCAAAAAAATTGTGTATTTATCTAATTGTATATAAGATTGTCATCCAATGAGAGTGTTTTAAAACTCTGGATATTTAAATATGTTAATTTCACTTAAGGTTTTGTTTTTTGTTTTTTAATAAATTTTTCTCTTTCTGAAAAGAAGCATAAATTTAATTTTGATAATATTTAATTTTCAAGATTTCTTGAGCATCTTTACTTTTTTTTTCAGTTCAAGTTTCACAGAGTACAACAAAAACCATCTGATGGCAACTAAATCTGGGGGGTTAGGGAGGTGGGACAAAACAGATATCTCATTCAAATATAAACAGAAGGCAATTGAAACCATATTTCACAGATAATAGATACCATAAATTCTTGTCTGATCCATTCACAAATAATTTTTCAGTTAAAAAAGAGCTGATTTTTATACATAAAATCCCAAATTCCTATTTTATCTTTATAATTTATATAGATTGATTGAGGTTGGTGGCCTCATAATGCCAGTGGAATTTCCCTTAATTTTTGTGCACTTTCATTTCTAGTGCTGACATTGAGAGAAACCAGGGAAAGTGTAGATATTAAGGGAAGCAGATATTAAGGGAAACTTTTCTCTCTATTTTTCTTCTATTACATTTTCCCTTTGCTCTACCTTGATCAATGAATAGGGAGTTGTCTTTAGAATATCTTATTTGAGGTTTTAGAGCTTAATTGCAGGTTAGGTGGTTAACTAGTCTGTCTTCCAAAGCAATTCAAATCTGAGGTCCAGTTTATATTCACAAAATGCTGGACTGTGACATAGCCTTTTTAATGAGCAAAATGGACCTCACCACTGTCTATCCACCTGTGTTGATTTATAGCAATCATGCCAATGACTGAAATGATCAAATTTCCTAAGCCAGCTTATATATAAACAAATAACAAAGCTTAAATCATTGTCATCTTCAGCGTGCTCTCTCTCTCTCTCTCTCTCTCTCTCTCTCTCTCTCTTTCTCTATCTCTCATCATTTACTTGCTACATTTTGTCACAAACTGGCTTAAGAGGAAAATTTACTGGGATGATACAGTTCTTCTTATGGAAGGAGCCAGTGTTTGGCAAACTTAATTAGTATATAGGAACCAAGTCTGAAAGTTAAGCCAGTTAAGCTATAGCCATTGAGTTCTGGAATCAGGGTAATCTCTCTTAGGTATTTAAGCACTTCAATTTCATGAGAAGGGTTTAAAGGCAGCGTGGGCTGTAGATTTCCATTTAGTCACTCTGCGGTGAGCTTGATCACTTTAATGTGGCTGACTAAGGGTCACTCAGAGTGAGTAATGAGATGTCTTCCAACAACATAAGCTTAAATATATATCCAACCGCAAAGTTTCCCCAGACCTCAAGGGCCAGTTTTCTCCCCTTTGTGGCCATGTTGGCTTTTGAGTTACAGTTATAAAGTGTCTATTTTAAACAGTAAATAAGTGATAACGCTAAACAGCTGCAGGGCACAGTCTAGAAAAATGATTGATGGAGCAGCCGTCATCTCTGCTTTCTATCCCTGTGCTGGTCTGAAATCCAAAGTGCCTGTTTAAATGGGGCACATTAGCAGTTTTACAGTGACTAATAGGATCCTCACACAATAATTCAGAACCCGTGGCATGTCTCTACGGGGGAGAGATCAGATTTCAATAGACAAACACTGTTAGGAAGGCAGCGATAGCCTGGGCATTCTTCTATACAGCAAAGCTCTCATGTTTGAAATTTATAAATGCATAACTAAATAAAAGCTCAACTTCATCCCCATTCAAACCAGAGTCTCGAGGTCTACTAATAAGATATCCTCCAAGGAAGCACCAGATTTTAGATCTCTCAACCAGAATGAACATGAGCTATCTTTACACTATTAAAAATTACAAGAAAAGAGAGCTATTAAAGTGACATGTGCCATGTGAACCACAGATGCACTTTCATAACTGGGGACATAACCACAAAATGTGTTTAAGGTCTCAGAGAGCCTACAATAGGGTCAGGACTACACTAGATCTATCCTAACAAAGGTGAAATAAAACTTGACAAAGTCAAACTGACGTGCCAGTAAATTAAGAGCCCTGACATTATTCAAACTGGCCAACCCAAAACGGTTTACCCAGCTCTGGCTTACCTTTCCCACAGACACCCCCATAAAGACTATAGCTGAAGATCTCCCCTTGCTCCTGCTTCTGCCTCCAGACCAAATCCCCATGCTTCCCCAGTGGCCCTGCATGACACGCCTCCTTCTCTCAGGAAATGTAAGTAGTAAAAATCTTCCAATGGCATCGGCTTCTCTATGTTATCACTCAGTTGGATTTATAATTAGGACCCAAGCACAAAACATGGCTGTGCCTCTATTCTGGTAGCTCCAGTCAGGCCTCTGTTTTGCAGTTATGCAAATAAAATAATATTTTAATGGGCTGCCCATCCATTTCTATTCTACTGTCCCATGATCAATTGACCTTCACAGAAATTCCTGGGGATCAGAAAGTTCTAGTTCTGATTCCAGGTCTGTTGTCTAGTGTGGTGCCTGCATAACCACTTTCTGGTTTTCACATTCAAAATAGAGAACACATTTCAACTTCAACATCATGCACTGACTCCGTAGACTATGGACAATCGATGCTATAGGACTTTACAAAAGTAATGATGCAACTTTTACTGGTATATTTATCAATGGGACATAATTAGTATATGCATGTTAAACATGGTAAATCCACTGCACCATTCTCATCTTCAAAGAGTTGAGATTTCTTCCTCTATGTAATACCAAGGGAAAGCTGGCACCGCTATTCCATCTAGCACTGAAACAAGCAACCAGTTGGAACCACTCCCCACCACTTGACTAGCACATCTAATCCAGAATGCTTGTAAAGAATATTTAACATTATATTCTTTCTACCTTTATCTAGCTACATGAGAATCCACTCCTACACCAGTTTTTAGACTTTAGAAGGTCTATAACTTGGAAGTCTTTCAGTGATCTTCCCAGATGTTACTTAATTCGCAACTGCTTCACAGTTGTTGGCCAATACAGATGGCCAACAGGTGCACGAAAAGATGTTCAACATTACTAATCATCAAGGAAATGCAAATCAAACCCCAACGAGTTATCACTTGTTAGAATGGCTATTACCTGAAGGACAAGAAATAACAAGTGTTGGGGAAGATGTGAGAAAAGGAAGCCCTTGCGCGCTGTTGGTGGAAATGTAAATTGTGCAGCCACTATGAAAAACAGTATGCAGGTTCTTCAAAAAAATTAAAGTTGAAACTCCCACATGACCTGGCAATTTAACTTCTGAATATTTAATCTGAAGAAAACAAAAACACACCCAAGCCAGTTTGGCTCAGTGGATAAAGAGAGAGCCTATGGGCTGAAGGGTCCCAGGATCAATTCTGTCAAGGGCACATGCCCGGGTTGTGGGCTCGATCCCCAGTTGGGGACATGCAAGAGGCAGCCAATCAATGATTCTCTCTCATCTTTGATGTTTCTATTTCTCTCTCCCTCTTCCTTCCTCTTTGAAATTGATAAAAGGAGGAAGGAAGGAAGAAAGGAAGGAAGGGAGAAAGAGAAGAAGGGAGAGAGAGAAGGAGGGAGGGGGGAGGGAGGGAGGGAGGGAGGAAGGGAGGGAGGGAGGGAGGGAAGAAGGAAGGAAACAAAAACACTAACTCAAAAATATATCTGCACTCTCATGTTAATTGCAGCACTATTTACTAGCAAAGACATAGAAACAACTTAAGTGTCCATTGGTGGACACACGGATAAATACAATATGGTATATATGTACAATGAAATATTATTGAGCCACAAAAGAGGATGAAATCTTGGGTTTGTTACAACTTGTATGAAACTCGAGGACATTAAGATAAGTGAAATAAGTTAGACAGAGAAAAACAAATTCCTTATTATCTCTCCTATATGTGGAATCTAAAACAAACAAGAAAAAGAAAAAAAAAACAAGCTTAGATATATAGATAACAGATTGGTGATTGCCAGAGGCAGCAGTTGAGTAGGTGAGGGAGAAATGGGTAAAGAGGGTCAAAAGGTAAAAAGAACAATAAAGATTATTCCCTATTTCAAAATAAAAAATATATGCGCATATGTGTATACATTTCTACATGCACACATATTCTTGATCTTAAAAAAAAAAAGAACACCACAGTAGGGGATGATGGGTAAAAGGGAGGATCAACCAAAGGATTTATATGCATGCATATAAGCCTAATTAATGGACATAGACAACAGGGGGGCGGGGTCATGAATGGGAGGTGAGAGGTAATGGGGGAATAAGGGCACATATGTCATCCTTGAGTCAATAAAGATATTTTTAAAAAATTTAAAAAAAGAACACCACAACTTAGTTGGATCTCCACCATCTTCATCCCCAACCAAAACACACACACACACACACACACACACACAATTGGACTCCCCTATTTTCTTAAAAATCAGTTGCTTGCAACCATTCCTAGTGCCATTTAGATATCATTCAGGTTGTAGTTGGATGAAAACAAGAAATAGTATTAACTATGACTGATATAGGTAGAAAAAAATTATTAAAAGATATCACATGCCTCATAGAAATTTGGGGGAGGCTGGAGAATGAGATTTAGGGATTTGCTATCAGGAACAATGTCCGAAATCATGTTGCAGACCTGATGAGGATGCCTCTGACCATGACCACCAGACATTAGGTACTACATTGCGCTTCACCAAGATCTCCAATCTGGTTCATGCACACTACCCTGAAAACAGAGCTTTCGCTGCTCCAGGACCTCTTCCTGAAACCCTCGTTCTCCTTGAGGGAAATCCTCACAACCCTTGCTAGTTTCTATAATAGGAAATAGGACTAACCTCTCCCCCAGGCATGTAAAAGAATTCCCAAAATGATAGCAAAGGAGTCCAGATGTTGGCTCCCCCCAAAAGCAAGACACCTGCCCACTACAGGACGTTTTTCTATGCATGTAATAGGTGCCTAATAAAAGCTCATTAAAGAAGTCTACACATAACCCATTGAAGACTGACAAAATACACTAAGTTTCTTTCTATTCTACTTTTGGAAAGCCACATGCATTTTTCCTTCTGTGCAATTTGTTTGTTCCTGGCATAGAAGCTTTATTTTTTAATATGATTTTATAATTCACAGAATGTTATAGTTTTAAGGGACTTAAGAGATTAATAAAGCCTACCTTCCATTCAATGTAATCTTCTAAAGAATTGCTGATAGATGATTAACGGTTATTGATCCAAGTAGCTAATTTGACAAGAACATTATCTGTTGTCCCAAAGCAACCTATATTTTTCTATTTCTTGGTTCTTTCTTATAGTGAGTTGAAATTTAATTTGCTATCATTTCCACCTGTATGCCAGTTACGCTCTTTAAAGTAACAGAGAACACATTTACTTCCCTTTTTCCAAATCATCATTTCCAATATGGGAAGACAGCTTTGACTCCACCCCTCCTCCCCCTCAATACCAGGCTTAACATCTTTACTTCCCTCCAACCCTTCTCATGTGACAAGATTACAAATTTCCATCTTTGTCGATTGTACTGTGTGAAATCCCATCAGATTGTCAATACCCCATAAACTGGTCCAATCCTATTTTGAAGAATAATACTAAATTCTACTTTTGATATATTCATCCCCTTTTTACTAGGACTCTAGTCAATCCCAAACACTTAATATACTAAAAGCACTGGATTATAGATGCTATGTTTTAAGATGAAACAAAACCTCTTAACTTTCCTGGACATTCCTTTGCCTTTCCAGGTGCTTTGTGTTGCACTGTTTATTTTGCGTCTTACCACATGCTCCAGGAACAGTGGCTTCCTGAGGAAATAGAATCCCATATTTCTTTTCCTAAGGTAACCTCATAGCTGGAGAGCTAAATTAGAAGGTTCACGGGGAACATCTGCAATAGCTTCTTGGTCACCATCTGCAATGTGCTAGGCATTTAATAAAACCAAGGAAGTGAATGGAGAAAGAAAACAATAGCTTTGTGACAGAAAAGCTCTAAGAGAAAATATTGTTGGTTTGTTTTTCTTTTGTGGTGTTTTTATTGTGCTTTGTTTTGTTTTCAGTGATTTTTGGTTTGCAAATTCAGAGAAACATGATGAAATGTTAATATTTGTGAATTTTCTGAAGTGGGGGGGAGAAATAGGAGTAGTAATTGGAAGAGAAGAAGATAAACTTGTTATTATAACAGAGTTTTGATAATTTTATAACTGACTTCAACAAACCTACACTTCGCAAGATTGAATTCCTCTTGAAGATAAATATATCAGAAATGAGCAAATCTCTTCCAGGTTTCAGAAATGAACTGGTAATTTAAATAGGACATTGAAATTCTAACTCTAATGTTTGTTTAGCTTCTGGGTAAGGAGTCTTTTGTGTTTTATTTATAACTAGAGGCCCAATGCATGAAATTCATGCAAGAGTAGGTCTTCCTTCCTGAGCTGCCAGCACCAGCTTCCCTCTGGCACCGGGGACCTGGGCTTCCCTCCAGATTCTGGCAGACACCCGGGAGCCAGCTTCCCTCACAGCACAGGCTGTGTCTGGAAGGTCATCCAGAAGGATGTCCAGCCTAATTAACATATTATGCTTTTACTAGAGGCCTTTTGCATAACATTTGTGCATTGGGGGGGGGGGGGACCTCAGCCCAGCCTGCACCCTCTCCAATCTGGGACACCTCAGGGAATGGATGTCCAACTGCCAGTTTTGGGATCAGGCCTAAACCGGCAGTTGGACATCCCTCTCACAATCTAGGACTGTTGGCTCCCAGCTACTCGCCTGCCTGCCTGCCTGCCTGCCTGCCTGCCTGACTGCCCCTAACTGTTTCTGCCTGTCAGCCTGATCACCTCCTAACTACTCTCCTGTCAATCTGATCAATGCCTAACTGCTCCCCTGCCAGCCCAATTGCCCTGAACTGCCCTTCCCTGCAGGCCATCTTGTGGTGGCCATCTTTTGACCACATGGGGGCAGCTATCTTGTGTGAGGGCATGATGGTCAATTTGTATATTACCTCTTTTTTATAAAGGATTATTATAGATTATAGGTGGTTGATGTTGATGAAAAACTTTACAATGACTCAAAACCAGTTCCTAAAATTTTGTGGGTAAATATGTAAAATTTTACTTCCATATCTCAAATATATAGCAAACACATAGTACTAATATGTGTCAGATGTTATTCTAAATATATAATATTTATAGACAGTATATTTATATATAAATATTATATGTGTGTATACATATACATATATATAATTAATACATTTATAAACTCATTTAACTTGAAATAAGGAAAGTACAGTAACTTACCCAAAGTCACAGAGCTAGTGACTAATTGGTGGAGCTGGAATTTGAACCTCAGGTGGCTGACCCTAGAATCCATGTTCTAAACTGAATGGAGTTTTTAGGAGTAAGTTTTTAGGGGTGAAATAGGCAGGTTTAGGAAATTTTAGAATATTAAAGAGTCCATGAAAAAAAGCACAGGGCTACAGAGCTGCAAAGAATACATTTCTATAGAATAAGGGGACTAGGAGCTGCAGAAGGGTATACATTTACAGATTAAATGGAAGGAAGCCCCTCATTCAAAGAGAGAAGAAGAAAGCCCAGAGGGACTAGGGAAACAAAGAGGGAAGAGGGGAGGAGGGGAGGAGGGAAGGAGAGAAGAAAGAAAGGAGAGGAGGAGGAGAGGAGAGGAGAAGAGCCTCCCACGTGCCATGTGTGGTTCGACCTTTGAGCTCTGGAGTTACTATAGTGACCAAATCAGAAGGGGATAGTGACCAGTCAGAGGGGATATCAAGGCACAAAGATTTGCAGCCTTTATAAACCATAGGAAAAAGAACTCAGGAGACTCTTTCCTCCTCCCCACATGGGAGTCTGTGCTTGTTTCTCAATAAATTTCCACCTTTGCTATACCACCTTTCTTCCGTGGTTTCATTCTTTGACTCCACCAGACAAGGACCCGGGAGACCATCCTGCCCAAGGAAACATTGCATGTTTCCAGTCCAAATTTCTTGTATTATAACCGTTACACTGTCCATCTCTCAGGCAATGGAACAAATCTTAATATATTCACTCAGTTGTAAAGAAAAGTGGCACGCTGTCCAGCTTTTCAGTCCCTGAGAAGTTGGCCTTGAAATGTGCCCTTCTTAAAAAGTAAAAGAAAGAAATAATAAGGTGGCAATTTTACAATGCTGAGTGAAAGGTGTGTGCCAGTTTCCTGTGCCCCAGGAGCATTGAGGAGAGCTATGTAAAGCTGCATCTGATGCTGCGTTCAGGCTCTTCTGGGCTGAGGACATGTTTAGTTTTCAGGTTGCCAATTAATGACTTCCATTTTTCCAGGCTTGAGACATATGTCACTCCAGAGCATCTCACCTAGCCATAACTCTTTATAGTAGCCATCTCAAGTTGCAAGTTAAATAACAAGTTCTCAACCCATATAACTAACTTGTCTTTCATGGGTAAAGCCACATATATGTGCCCTGATTTGTTCCAATGGCCAGGCAAAAAGGACACCATATTTACACCATAAAATATATTTTCTCTTCCTGCCTGTAGTACAATATATACCCCAGTTCCTGTTGAGAGCCTAGACAGCAATGTGCTCTGCTTGTTGTCATAAATACCAAACAGTGCCTTGGGAAAAAGAGCACTAGGTGTCAAATTTAATCTAGAAAAGAATGAATGAAATATATAATGAAATGTTTAAAGGTTACTTAAGGGCTTTTCTTTGTCCACAAGAACTATTTTATAACAAAGCACAGAGGAAGGCTAAGGTTTGGGTTTAAAACAACAGATACCTTGCAATAGCATCCTTGTTGGAATTCAGAAGCTGGCAGATGGAAAGAAGAGACACCAATTCCTAGTGTGCATGGCCAGCATTTCAGTGTGTGTCACCAGCTTGTCCACATGCTAGTTGAAAAATGCACACCACATCTCTGCTCCTGGTCTCTTAACTCGCTAGTTTACCAAGGTCCCATTGCTCCTCTCTGCTCCATCCTCAACTTCCATTTTTTGATAGTGTGGGAAATTAAAAGTCTAACCCTTCTCAGGCTCAGGATTTTGTAAGCAATTGCTTGATACTTGCTTTTTCTTTCTCCACTGTATTCTCACTTAGTTGGAAAGCTCTTTTCTGGAAATCCTTGCTCCAATACCTGATCAATTTATACATAATAATACCATTCGATTTTTACAAATTGTTGTTCCGGTTAATGGTATCAATTTAACACATTTACTCTATTATACCCCATTCAGTAAATATCAGAATATCTAACAATCTTAAACAGTGTTAAATCTACCGTGTGTTCCCATTAAAGTATTAGAAGTGGTTGGTATCATGTGACAATCTAATTAAAAACAAGGTATATGACTATAGATACTGAAAAGAAAAAAATTTAAGTCATTCTCTGAAATTTTCAATTACATTTCTGGCATTAGATGAGAAACTTAATTAACTTTTGCCTTCAAGAAGTTTAATTTTTGTCAGCCTCTAGTGAGTTCAGAAGTGCTTGGGGGAAGAGACTGATACAGTATTTCCAGAATAAATAATGGAAGAAATCTCTCTGGAAAATTCTGAAGGGAATTTGGAGAGAAGTTAATTCTTTTATAGGAAAAGAAAAGCAGCAGAGAAGAAATAAGGTGGACCTGAGTTTGTTAAAAGCGGTGGAGGACCCTAGGGTGGCCAACCATATCTGGCTTCCTTGCAAGCTTTGAGAGTCAATGAAGGGGAGGGGTACACCTAAGAAATCCAAGACTTAAGCAAGATTTTTTCTGTCCCCAAGTATACCTTAGAATCAGCAGAGCCCCTGGAAGTCAGACCACTTCTGTAGACTTGGCCACTGAACATCAGTTTCATATAAGACCTAGCCTTTCTCAACAGGAATTTTTGCACGATTCTGGAGGAGGGTGGGAGAAAAGTTTTAATAACTCCTGAGGTTAAATTTGGATTAGCCTTGTGGAATGAGGGCTTGGAATCACATGTGATTTGATTTCAGATAAATAAGTTTCATGACAGGTGTTTCATACATACCTGCCTTTGCAGCCTAAGATTCATACTCACTGTACTTCATCTCTTTTCCACTCTTCACTTTGTACAACTAAATAATTAATTGCCTTGATAGTCTATCAGTATGTCTTTCTTTAATTGTTAAACATGTGTTAATAATTCAAAAATCTACTGGTGACCTCCCAACACTCTTGTGATTTTTGCAGGTCTCAGAGCTGTTTTAACAAGGTCTATCACTCTTGAACCCATGGTCAGCTAAAAGCTCTCTAGTTTTGTCCTCTCTCTAGAAGGCATCCTGCTTGCCAATAAGGTCTTGGGGTTAAACCGAAGACAGAGTTCAAGGATTTTGAAGCTCTGATTCAATTATAGTGTATAAGTGTAAGAGAATCAGATATGTCATTGTTGAGTGCATTTACCCAGACCTTAGGGACATCTCTCTTTTTTTCTTTTTTAGCTGGAGAAGTCTATCTTCAGTGAAATCTCACTCCTGAGATTAGGGGTTGCACTAAACCCCACTAAACCTTTTTTTAATATATATATATATGTGTGTGTATGTGTATATATATATATATATATATATATATATATATATAATTTCAGAGAGGAAGAAAGAGGGAGTGAGAGATAGAACATCAATGATGAGTGAGAATCATTGATCAGCTGCTTCCTGGGGATCAAGCCTGCAATCTGGGCATATGCCCTTGACCAGAATTGAACATGGAACCCTTTAGTCCTTGGGCCGACGCTCTATCCAACTGAGCCAATCCAACCAGGGCCCCACTAAACCTTTTTACTCAATGTAATCCCCATTCCAAGCAGAAACAGGTGGGGAAGAATGGGGAATGTGGCTACATGTCAGCTTGCCATGGATTAGCTCTATTTCCTTTAGCTGTCTTCTCCCACTCATGCTCTGTTCTGATAGTGTGGTAGAGTGGTAGAGTGGTAGTTGAGCTTGGAAGTTGAGCAATCCTTCCTTCTGCTACAAATTCTTAATAGATTTCCAAACACTGGTTTGTCTGGAGCGAGTCTATCCACTTCAGTAGAGATTCTTCAGATTTAAGTCATTTTAGGTACTGAGTCTTTCTCATTCTCATAGATTATACAGTTTTAAAGATGTAAATGTACCTTGAAAGTTAATAAAACAAAATTCCACCTTACAAATAAAGAAATGAAGGACATGAATCTTGTCCATGACCAACTAAGATGGTTAAGGAGAAAACTGGGGCATGGATCCATGTCCAACCTGGTGCCATCTCCAAAACACTGTCTCTTCAATTAGCCACAGATAATTCTACTTTGTTTCTACCCTGTTCTCTGATTCTCAGAGATTTGCTTTTTTTGCCTGCATCTAATTTTTTCCATGGCATTTTGGGAGCCCTCCAGGAACTGTGCATCAGCAGGAAGATTATTTTAAGCTGAAAAATCTCGGTATTCTGCAAGATCTGAATATCATTAATTTCCATATGTTCTGAGAGCTATTAAATGTTTTTCATATGTTTTTATCTATGGTTTTCCCTTCTTGTGTTCTCTCCTGACTGGGGCAGTTTCACCTATCCAGGTAAAATGTTCCGTTACTTTAGTGCTCTTTCGTTCTTAAATGATATTTGGCATTTGACATCTGGGTTCTATGTCTGCTATATAAATGGCTCTGAGCCAGAATCAATTTGCTACTTTCATCAAACTATTTGTCAGCCTTTGAAGCTGGGACATACAGTATTATTCACTTGTGATGTCATTGCTCTCAGCAGAGTTTTAGAAATTAAATATCTTAAATATTCATGAGGAAGAACATTTTTGTCAAACACTAAAGGTAAACAAAAATTAGTTGTGGCACTGGCTGCTGAAATGAAATGATACCTAATTCTGAAGGTCTCTCCAAAAGCGTGGTTCTCATCTACCCAGTGGTTAGAGTACCAGCATTCATCATTAGCACACATCACATGTGATCTCTTGGATAACAGGGCACCGTGCTGCTAGCAGGATGCCAGAGCTATTAAGCAGGCCTGGTATTTTCCTGAAAAATAATCAGAGACTTTTAGGGACAGACCTGCACATCAAAAAGGCCACCAATTCTTATCTCAAGGACCTCCGAGGGTGAAGGGAGAGAGGTAATTTCAAGAATTTCTAACTGAAATCAATAATTCAAAGACATATCTGAACTCCCATATTCATTGCAGCATTATTCACGGTACTAAGACATGGAAACAACCTAAGTGTCTGTCAATTGATTAATGGCTAAAGAAAATGGCTAAAGGAATATTCTTCAACTATAAAAAGAAGGAAATCTTCCCATTTGTGACAACATGGAGGGACTTGAGGGTATTAGGCTGAGCAAAAAAGAAGTAAAACAAACAAAAAAGACAAATACTATATGAGCTCATTTATACATGGAATCTAAAAATGACAAACTCACAGAAACAGAGTGGAGTGGTCAGGAGCTGTTGGATGGGAGAAATGAGGAGATTTCTGTCAAAGGATACAAATTTCCAGTTATAAGACATATAAATTCAGTATAAAACTATAGGTAATAATACTGTACTGGATACTTGAAAGTTGATAAGAGAGTAGATCTTCAATACCCTTACCACCAAAAGAAAGGATACTTATGTGAGGAATATAGATGTTAACTAACTTCATTGTGGTTACCAATTTGCAAAACACATGTATCAAATCATCATATTGTATACCTTAAACTTACACAATGTTCTATATCAATTATATCTCAATAAAGCTGAGGGGGGAAAAAAGGAAAGGAATACTTTCTTCAAGAGGAAAAAAATTTTAATGAAATCTGTATTTTGTAACCAAGTAACCACATGACCATGGCAAGATACACTTGCAGAAAGAGCACATAATGAAGCCTTTAAGAGTCTGAGATGTAAACCCCTTTTTACCAGATAAAGTGGGCCAGTGATCACATTTCCTGCCAAAAGCTCATGTCCATATTTCTGGCCTAGATACGATGCATCTTAGGTGAAGTTATGACTAAAAAGTGTACTGATTCTCCTACATGAACCAACAAGCTTCTTTTCAAAAGTGTTCAATAGTTAATCCTTGACCGTATACAAGAAGTTGTGTAATGAGTATCAATTAAGAGTTCGTGGTATTGCACTAGCAGATTTGGCTCAATGGGTAGAGCCTCAGCTTGAGGACCACAGGGTCCCTGGTTTGGGTTTGATTCCGGACAAAGCATGTACCTGGGCTGTTGGCTCCTCCCTGGCCCAGGCCCTGGACAAGGCTCATGCAGGAGGCAACCAATCGATTTTTCTGTCACATCAATATTTCTCTGTGTCTTTCCCCTCTCTTCCACTCTCTCTCTGAAAATCAATGGAAAAAGATCCTCGTGTGAGGATTAAAAAATATATATATATAGTTAGTGGTCTACGTAAGGTTTGCAACGCAGGAGAAAAAAACACAGAGTCCAGACGATTAAAAGGGGAGGTTTTAATCTTGTGCTCCCGGGCGAAATTCGCTAGTCCAAGAGTGAGCCAGGGAAGTTCGCACCAAAAGGGGGACAGTAGGTACTTCTTTTGTATGGCTGTTTAGTGGGGGAAGGGTGGAGGGTATGAGCGGTGTGGAATTTCCGCCTCAGGCCAGGGGTTCTAGGAAGGCGCCAGTTATCTCTGTCATCTTGGCTGCAGGTATGGGCTCTGGACTTCCCCCTGCCTCCACCTAACAGTCTACAGAGAAAACTCACCTGCTGGTGAATTAATATGTATTCTTTTCTCATTGGGTGATGACAGTTTAGTCCCTCACTACATTTTTAAATTTGGACTGCCTAGGAGCCTACTACTAAAATTAGTGTTGAACTGTAATAGCTATTATTAACCTAGGTGCTTCATTTCATATAAGTTTTCATTTTTTATCCCTGTGATATGAATCTCATTACTTACCTTCCTTCTATTGTATGCCATCACAAAGCTGCCTTAGAAACAAGTAGAGTCTAAATGATAAGTACATTTAAAAAATAATAATGACAATCTAGGCAGACCTATTGCTCCTAACTTACTTTGGTTGTTTATGTTCCACACACTCTGGTCCATGAAATAAGTTAATCTAACAGGGGCAAGTAGGGTGGTTACTGCAGGAGTCCCACCCAGTCAGCAAGGGACATGAGTGAGAAGGAAGAGAGAGCGAGACACAGATTTCCACCCAAGCCAATGTGGCTGTCGAAGCAGACATGGAACAGCCAGGTTGGACATGAGCTACTTCATCACCAGAGAAGAACTTCACATTCACCGACTTTAGAAACATCTGAAGAGCTGAAATCGCGGGAGTCTGGGTATATCACACTGCCCACAAAGTGGAATGCATCCAATAGAGTGATGTTCACAGATACAAAAGGGAAAGAAAAGGTGTTGGCAGCCACTTCAGCTGTTCTTATCACAGACATGATTTCTGCTTAGAATAGTCTGAAATTTTTTACAGTCCTGCTTTCTTCCTTCCTTCTTTCCTTTTTAGCTTCTTTTTTTTCTTCTACTTACCTTTTATCCCTTGTTGGGACAAAATCAAATATCAGTGAGAATAATAAGCTGTGGGTGGTCTATCTGAGAGCATAGCAATTGTGCAGGATTCCAGACAGACTGGCTGGTGTATTATCCCAGCATCCGGCACAATGTCAGTGCTCAATAAGGGTGTGTGGAATTGAATTGAGTCTTTTCCAAGAGGCCATAGAGATTATTGAACCCAAGTAACAATGAAATCCACAAAACAATTGACAACATACCCATTCACTTGAGAACATCAACCAAATTGGTGGAGGTGGGGGGGAGGAATTACGAATAAACCTTCCATATCTAGGCCATCCAGATGTCAGTGCTCCATACATATTCACTCATAAAGATAACCTTTGATTGGAAGGGTAAAATTCAAATAAAGCATTAAACTCATTCAACAGAGATCTCTCTCTCTCTCTTTTTCTTTTTAAGCATTAGATCAAAAATGCATTATTTCATTTGGATTCAGATTTGTGTATATTTCAGGTTGAACAATGCAAAGTGCCACAGGGAAAACAATTGCATCCCTCAGGCTCAAAGTATAAAATACAATGAGAGTCGTTATGAATCTGGGTAAGATGTTTATGTCTCTTGAAAAACACCCTTTGAATGGTTTTCTCAGTCTTTACACAAGTTAGCTCTGGTCTCCCCTCCCCCACCCTTTGCTCGGTACAGTCAGGGACACAGATGGCATTACTTTTTAAGAAGAGAGATGCCTCCAGTATTAGTCTCCCAAGCTACAAATGTGATTTAAAACCTCTCAACCAGCACTTTATCCGTGGCAAGATGCATCACCTACCCCCTGAGAAGTCATGAGTGCAGTCTCCCTTTAAGGGCACTTAAAGTGGGCTGAAATTGAATAATCTTTGCAATTTACCAAGGCTATTTCCCTCTGGTATAGAATGAAGTTGGAGATGCAGAATGCTCAGAGAATCAGAGCAAGCCAAAGGATCTGAGGTTTGGAGAAGAGCCCACCACCATTTCCACTCCTTATAACCACCCACCTTCAAGCCACCAATGAAAGAAAAGTTATCTGTGCCCACGGATCATTTGAATGATTTCTCTGAATGTGACTCATTTAGATAAAACATATGGAAACTCATTTTGGCAAAAATGAACCGGGGAGTGGAGAGGAGGGGAGAGGGAAGGAAAAGAGGAAAGCAGGAGAAAAGAAAAATAACCCATCAGACTAGATTACATCAAAAGCAAGGTTTTCTCAGGATGCCTCTGCAACATTACTTCTATCCTCAATGAATTATCCCATATTTATAAAAACAGCTTATGCTCCATATAAAGCTTTTGAAAAATGTTGTGCTTCTTTCATTTGGATTCAAAGGAGACAGAAGGAGATCTTTAGGCCTAAAAATGTGGTTTTGGTTCTAGAATTTGGAGTGCTGCATTTTTTCACTGGGCTGACTCTAATCACATTAATAGGGGTCTGCAATCTCCACTTCCTTGGTGTGGTGTAGGTTCACCCTGTGTGACACAGGCTGTGCTCTCCAAGGACTTGACCAATTGAGCCATTTGCTTAAATAGAAAAAAAAAAGGTTGTATTGTTACAGAGAACAGGAATAATCAAACAAAGCTCAGAGGGTTTGGAGTTACATTTATTACCTGCGGGTCCAGAGGAAAATGTTTCTCAAATTCTGGGCCCCAACATGCAGAAATTTTCCCTATTTATATGTTTTTACCTTCTTTGTCTCCCAAATAAGGGATGTTTCCCGCCCCTTTGCAAGTTCTTAAAGAGCCCCTATGTGCTGAGGCCTTGAGACCTCAACCAAAGACCAGACCTGGTGCCAGCACTGATAATTTTGTCCAGGGAAGGTTTAATGGCCTCTCTGAAGTGAGAATAGTCTCATTTTCCTTATTATTTAAGCAAGCAAACATTTACAGAAGCCAAATAGCAAGGTTAAAATTTCAAACAGCAGTTTTTATGTAAGATGGATGCTTCAGTATCAATGTGTAAACTAACCATGAGGATAATAGCTACTAGCCCAAATGTAGTGGCTGGGCGAAGTCATTCTTAGCCCCAACGTGACACCTTCAAAATGCCTGTGAGAGAGTACTTATTTACACACGGTACTGTGCAGATTGCTGTGTCAATAAAGTTACACAAGTCTGGTCCATGTGTATTTTGAGGAGGATATAGTTTCTGGGGAATACTAATAAAGTGGCAGATCTAAGTATTATAGTGCACATCAAGGAAAAAGTTGGTGTACATTAGAGGTAGAGTGTGTAGCAAATGCTGTCAGTGACCTCCCATGTCCCTTAGAACCTATCTTTGAGCTTTGGATAACCCCAACCAGGAATTTCCTGCATCTCTGGTTTGAGAGCTTTTCCAGAGCCACAGGAGACCCCGCTACCCATGTGTGCAGGTCAGGCCGAGAGAGCCGGGAGCTTTCCATCAGCCAGTGAACAAAGGGAATTGGAGGATAAAAACCTCAGCTTCCTCCTCTCTTGTAAAGTGATTCCAAGGCATGTGCTTTCCCAGCATTTCCCCACAAGATTAAGTTTCAGTTGCTCAACTCGGCAGCTTGTTCCCTAACTTACCCTTTATTGGCTGTCTTCCCTTCCCAGTATCACATCTCCCCGCTTGACAACGAAACTCCTTGCACTTGAACCTTTTCAGTTTCTGGAGGAACCAATTGGGACAGGGTAAGTCCATCCTCTAGATGTGGTCAGGAACCACATCCATAAGGGTCTGAATCCAGACAGAAGACAGACAGGAAAACTATCATCGCTTCTGTGACTAAACTTGGGGACTTTGTGGATATGCTGGTATGGCAGACACTGCAGGTCACCTACAACTGTCCTTCCCTCCATGGTCATAGAAAACAACTTGGTTTGGCTGCAATAAGCTCAGAGTAGCTAAGCCCCTCTCTCAGCCGCTGAGGATAGGCCAAGCTCAATGCCAGTCAAGCCTGTGTACCAGTCATTTTTAGGGGAGGGCTGTTGACTGACTGCCAGCCCTGAGACTTAAGCAGAATCTTGCTGAGGAGTTCATTTTTTCTTGGAGAAAATTAGAAGCTTCTTTTTGAACCTTCACCTTCCTTCCTCTTTGAGGCACCACTGGGAAATGCTTAGAATAACTGTAATCATCTTATCACCATGAGAGAAAGGTTGCTGAGTTGCTAACCCAACCTTTGAACCTCCTACCTCCAGACTTCACTCATGAGCTAAATATTAGTCAAGGTTTCTGTGTCCTAACCCAATTTAGCTTGATTAAATACAGATGCAATTCTAGAACCAGCTCCGTGAGGAGGGATGGCCCACAGGGGACAGGGCTCTCCTGTGGCAGTGGAAAGAGAAAGTCCCATATTATCTTTTTCCAGTGCATCTTTCTCAACGTTCCCTCAAAAATTTAACATGAAGGAGTTCCATTTCTTTTCTGGGATACTCTCTTATAAACCATCACTATGCAATTTCAAGCTGCTCAACACAGGAGTGGACAGCCAGGTTTGACTGGCATTGAGCTTGGCCTATCCTCGGCGGCTAGGTTCCAAGCTATGGTTGTAAAGGGTCATTCACAAAGTAATGATCCCTGCTTTCCATCTCTAATTACCGCTGATTCCCTTCAGAAATGTATTTCACACTCCATCTCCTTTTTTTCTCTCTCAATGGGCTTGGGTTGCCATAATAAAATATCATAGACTGGTTGGCTTAAACAACAGAAATTTGTTTTCTCACAGTCATGGAAGCTAGAAGTCCAAGATCAAGAGGTCAGCAGGGTCAGTGTCTGGTGAGAGCTCTCTTCTTGGGTTGCAGATATCTGCCTTCTCCCATGGCCTTTCCTCTGTTGCAGTTATGGGGAGTGGGAGGAGAGAGGGGAGGGGAGGGTGAGAGAGAGAAAGGAAGCTCTCTCTCATCCCTCTTCTTATAAACCTATCAATTGTATAAAATTGTTAACCTCATTTAATTTCAATTACCTCTGAAACCTTTATTTCCAAATATACTAGTAGTCGCATTGGGGTTAAGGCTAAAATATATGAATGTGAGGGGAGGAGGACACACAATTCAGTCCTCAGCCCTTTCCCAACCTGCTACATAAGAATCTACTTTTATAACCCTTGAACTCCAACTAGGCATTTGAACACCATCAAATTGTATTAAGAATATCATGGCTGAGACCGGTTTGGCTCAGTGGACAGAGCGTCAGCCTGCGGACTGAAAGGTCCCAGGTTCGATTCTGGTCAAGGGCATATACCTTGGTTGCAGGCACATCTCCAGTGTGGGGCATGCAGGAGGCAGCTGATGGATGTTTCTCTCTCATCGATGTTTCTAGCTCTCTGTCCCTCTCCCTTCCTCTCTATAAAAAAATCAATAAAGTATATTTTTTTTAAAAGAATACACATGTATTGTTTTTAAATATAGCAAGAGC
This sequence comes from Lasiurus cinereus, assembly GCA_011751065.1. Classification (NCBI taxonomy): domain Eukaryota; kingdom Metazoa; phylum Chordata; class Mammalia; order Chiroptera; family Vespertilionidae; genus Lasiurus; species Lasiurus cinereus. The sequence goes on along the minus strand of JAAGEH010000226.1, from coordinate 16,359,848 downwards.
AGGAAAATTGCTACAATATTTATTCTTCCAGAGAAGGCAAAATATTCAATTAACTCAACACAGCCGACCCTAATTTACTATGTCTAAGTAAAGTGAGTCTTGAGCATCTGTTTTGTATGAATAAAGAAAACAAACAATTTAGCGTACCACTTCTTAATTTTAATAACGTCTGGATACAATAGAGCAACTACTGTCTGTATTGATGTACTATCAAACTTGTTAAAGTGAGACTTAACCCACATTGTTTTCACTGGCGACCAGACTGTCAACTAAATACTGACCAGTTGGTGAGCTGAGTGTTTAATAGCAAGGAAGCCCAACAACATCATTACTGATAAGGGTAATTTAATCAATTACTTTTGCTAAGTGCCTATGAGTCACTCCCAAAATCTAAAACACAAACAGAAGCCAATGACCTGTCTAAAGCTAAGTCGTCATAGCAGAGAAAAGTAAGTTTTAGGAATCTCAGTATTTAAATCCAATCAATTCTGATTTTGAGTTCTTTTCCCTACTTGGGCATACTTTTTCTTTTTGTAGTCATGTGGATACTCACACTGTAATGAATAAAGGAGACACTTATCTTTTTATCTTTAAGAATGGTCAGTTTAGGGACTGATGCAAAGGGAGAATTGCAGACTGTTGAAGTAGAGGCAATGAATTATGAAGGCAGTTCAATTAAAGAAAAGCTGGCAACTTCGAAAATATCTGTACAACCAATGGCTTACCTCAGGGACTTTGAAATAACACCACCTATGGCTTATGGTTCAGAGCCTGAGTATATTAACAGATAGCACTTAATCAGTCAGAGGAAAATGCAGAGTCAGAAGCTGAAGATGAGAAGTGAAAATCCTAAGTATATCTAGAAAGTTTCCACAAAAAAATGTCAAACTTGCTGCTAATGATGATAATGATGATGATAATGATGATGATGATGGTGATAGTGATGGCAGAGAAGGAGAAGAAGAAGAAGAAGAAGAAGGAGGAGGAGGAGGAGGAAGAGGAGAAAGAAGAGGAGGAAGGGGAGGAAAAGCTCCATTAAAGGAGTATATATGAGATATTCCAGACAAATGCACAAAAATCAAACCAAAATAAAAAAGATTTAAAATCACCAACATCAAGATAAAAAGTTAAGAATCCTTAAAAAAATAGTAATAATTAAAAAACTCTTTAAAAGCCAAAAGGACCTATTTCTATACAAGATATTAAAGCAAACATGTAAGCAAGTATAAAAAAAGTGATTTTCCTCACAAAGTTCACCAATTGCATGAAGAATTTTTTCCAGATAACTGGCCATGTGGATCTTCAGGGTCTCTGGCAGTGAAAGAAGTCTCTTAAGAAAATAGCTAAACTGTTTGTTAAAAATGTCCAATTTATTTTATTTCTGTAACAGTTGATATCTAACTGTCCTTTTTATAACACAGAGTGAGGACACTCCCTACCTTGTGTGATAAATGCTGTCCAGGTACCATTGCCAAGAATGTGTTGTCCAAAATGCCTGTTTAGTTTTTAAAGAGGAACTCCACCTTTTGCTTGGCTTTAAATACGCATGGAATACTGTGGTAAGACATAGTAGTAGCAGTGCTCAAGTGTATGTGACGAGGAGACAAAACTATACATGTGAGATAAACTCAGCATTTTAATAAAGCTTTGAAAAATCAATGAGAAAAAGCTGAGCACCCCAATAGAAAAATATAATAATTAAAGACCATGATCCAAAAGTTACAGAGTACCCCAAATATTAGTTTTTTATAAAAATACAATTTTCTTAACAAAGAAATAATAAATATACATCATTTTTATTTATCAAACTGACAACTTAAAAAGAATTAATGGCCCAGTGGTTGAGCATCGACCCATGAATCAGAAAGTCACAGTTCAATTCCTGTTCAAGTCACCTGTCCAGGCTCCATACCCAGTAGGGGGCATACAGGAAGCAGCAATCGATCAATGATCTCTTTCATCATTGATGTGTCTATCTCTTTCTCCCTTACTCTCTCTGAAATCAATAAAAACATCATTTTTTAAAAAGAGAAATAATAGAACTCACTTTTGAAAGGACATGGAAAGCCCTATAAACTTGACAACTAATACAATTTTTTTTCTGGGTTGTTAATTTGTCAATAAAAATCAAAAGTTCTGAAATTTACATTTTATTTGGCACTGAAATTCCAAACATAATCTAAGGAATAATTGTAGATAAGCACAAAAATAAAGTTATAACATCTCTTTATAACAGGGAAACAATATTGGGTGAATTAACTAAAGGACATCTGTACAATAGAATACTAGGCAGTGATTTAAAGTTACACAATAAAGGTGTTTATGGACTAAGTCTTAAGATAGGTCACTAAACAATATGATCCTATATTTTATAAAATTTAATATATATGCATATATATAACTATATGTGATATATATTCTTAGAAAACGACTAAAAGGATATAAACTAAAATGTCAGTGGTACCTATAATGAGATCATGGATGATATTTATTCTGTTCTGTTTGCTTTTCCATATTTTAAATTTTCTTCAGATAGCATGTAGCTTTTTATAACAATCCAAAATGGGTTTTTTTTAGATATAATTTCACAAGCTTAAAGGAAAAACCAACAGTCAAACAAGCCTATTTCCCACCAAACAAAATGGCTTTCATTTACTCTTCCCAAAGATCATGCTGCCTCTCTATCTATCTCTATCTCTATCTCTATCTCCCCACCCCATCCTGCTCTGTGCCCAACTCTAAAAAAATGTCCTTCACATCATGAAAAAATTATCCGAAACCCCAAACTCACTCATTCAATTAACTCCCTACCTCTTCCTTACTCAATATTCAATTAACATTGAATCACTTTAAGTCTTGCTATTTTAAAATCTACTTTGACTAATCTGTTTTTTTAAATGGCCAGCTCTTCTTTGTACCTCTGAACCTTCCATCATCTGAAGACAAGAGGATGTTTGTAAACAAGGCCGTCCATGTGCTACACAGGGACACATCAACTGCCCTCCAACGTCATTCTCAAAAGTCCCATGGGGTATAAAGTAGGGTAAAAACCAATTTGGAACCACTGGGAAACTTCCAACCTATAGCAGGTGGCGTGCCAAAGAAAGCCAGGATGGCCTGGTATGACATGAAAATACCTGATAGAGGTCAAAGTAAAAATCCTTTCATAACGAATCACCCACATAGTTGTGTAGGAAGCACCCTGCACCTCGGGCTGTGCTGTGAGGGGCTCCGGCTCCTGTCTGCAGTCAGCTCCTTGTGTGACTTTGGACAAACAGTTTAATTGCTCTGGGCATTAGTTACATCATTTCTAAACCTGTGGCCTCCTTTCTAAGATGACATCTACACTGATGAAAGTTCATGCCCTTTTCAACCCAAATTATGTTATTCTAAGTCCTTTAATTCTTTGTTTCCAATCAGTCCCTCTTAAAAGTAGCTCACAGCCTAGTATCTTCACAAATAAATTTCAGTGCTGTGCATACTTAGTTTATCTCACATATCTCACAAACTGTTTCAATATTCTTTTCATCTTATGAAAATAGATTTCTTTGGTCATTTCCCTCTGGTTTCTCCATCCTTCATTTTCTTCTCTATCCCATCTATCTTCCCCCATTGATTCAGGCTGATATGAGTCAATTATTTATCTCTGCAGACTGGGGACTGATCCTTTATTTTAACCTGAGAAAAGTTAGTCATTTGAAATGCTTTGATCTATTACAACTATTATATATGTTGCTATTTCAAGCTTAAAAAAAGAGGGTGGGGAGAAATAGTCAGAAAACAGAAGAGCAAGAATGATAAGAGATGTCACTTAGGTGACCCAGGAATGGCACTGACTTCCTATAAAGTTTGTAAATAAAAGAAAGATCATCTCCTTGACGCCCTGATCAACACAAATCAGATCAATACTAACTCTGAATGCTGGTGCGGGTGTGGATCGCTGATGCATCACTGCTGCAAGTGTACAATGGCACAGCCACTCTGGAAAAGAGTTGGGCAGCTTCTAATAAAACTAAACATACACTTACCATGTGGCTTCACAATTCTACTCTTGGGCATTTATGCCACAGAAATGGAAGCTTTTTCACACAGACACCTGTACATACATAGATGTTCATAGCACTTTGTCCACAAGGGCCCAAAATAGGAACCATGTGAAATGTCCTTCAGTGGGTGAGTAATTAAAGAAACTGGGATACATCCAAACCATGAAATACCACTCTGTGATAAAAAGGAACGAACTATTAATATATGCCACAATTGGATGAACTTGAAGATACACTTAATTTTTTTAAAAAATCTCAAAAGGTTATATCTCCATGATTTCATCTATACAATGTTCTTGAAATGACAAAATTATAGAGAGGAGCAAGAGAGGAATGGCTGCCAGGCCTGGTGGAAGAGGAGGAGAAGGAAGTGGCTGTGGCTAAACAGGGTAGTACAGGAGATCCTTGCAAAGGCATTGTCCTACATCTCCAACGTGGTGGTGGCCACACAAATCTATGCAGGTAATAAAATTACATCAGACCAAATACACATCAATGAATGCATGTAAAACTGCTGAACTGTCCCTAACCAGTTTGGCTCAGTGGCTAGAGCGTCAGCCTATGGACTGAAGGGTTCTAGGTTCAATTCTGGTCCAGGGCATGTACCTTCGTTGTGGGCACATCCCCAGTAGGAGGTGTGCAAGAGGCAGCTGATCAATGTTTCTCTCCCACTGATGTTTCTAACTTTCTATCCCTCTTCCTTTCTCTCTGTAACAAATCAATAAAATATATTTTAATAAAAACACACAAAAACTGCTGAACTCCAAATAAGGTCACTAAATTGTATCAATATCATCAATAAAAATTTCCTGGTTTTGGCCCTGTACTCTAATTATGCAAGGGGGGAGGGAGGAATTAATGCTAACAGTATATATATGGACAATAAAGAGCTAGCATTAACTTACAGTATAGACTTTTTCCTGTAAAGACTTTTTTTTATCAAATGGAAATGCAAATCTCTCCTAGAGTCCACATTTCCTGAAATTTTAAATGATTCCTAACTTGAGGTGTTCTATTTTGTGGTGGTTGTCATGGTGATGTTTAAAGAGAGGAACTATAAAGTGTTATACAAAGATCCTATTTTCTTGAGTCGCTGGAGTAGCATTTCCTTAGTGCAGCATATACCATTGGCCCCCCCACCCACATGACTTGGCCAACTTCAGAGGTTACCTGCACACAGAAAATGCCAGGGAGTTGACACCTCAGGAACAGCCCTCAAGCAATAAAGGACAAGAGTTGGTGGGTAACACTGAATCTCCCTCCCCAGCCATGGGATGAACCTGGGGTGCAACCTACACCGTCTCTCACAGGATACCCAGCAGGATTGGACCTCAGTTGCCCACAACAGTCATCTGCTCGTGATCACAACTGTTATTGGATCTTTCTTCTTTCCTGTCTCCCTCTCCCTTCTCCCTCATTCCATCTCCCAAACAAACCACTGAACCCAGCTCCTTTCCTCAGGGTCTGCTCTTGGAAGGACTCAGCTCCCACTGAGGAGCCCTGGCTGCAGACGCCAGGGCCTGGTTTCTAACTGAGATTTTACTTTCCCTCATGGATACCAAACTCAAAAAAAGACTGCCACTAACTTTATGGGGATTTAACAGCATACAGTTAGTTTATTGGAGACCAATGACAATGCCCTCAGGTAAAGACAGTCTTAGACATTTCTGGAGCTTCTCTCCTATTTGCCTGGTAACAAATATGGGCATTGGCCATTAGACTGTTCATCAAACAAGGAGGTAGAAAGCCTTCTTCACACAGGTTCCATTTGCTGAAGCAAGTCTGCATTCAGTGCCCACATCTTTAGAAAGCTGCTGCACTTGTGTTCTGGGTTCTAGAAGCAGACCATCTGGACCCACAAACCCAGTAGTCCTATCCAAAAGGCTGAGGTGTTGGCCAGTTTCCAAGAGTCTGCCTAAGTGACTTAAGGAAGTCAGCTTACAGCAAACTCTGGTCTGCAAGATGAAGAAAGTGAAAGAATGTTTCAGGATCCTGAAGATCATGCTAAATATGACCCACCTAGACCAATAACCAGCTGTAGTCATGGTAATTAGCATCTTTAATTGCTGTTCTCTGAATCTTGGCTGGTATCAAGGCTATCCTGTACTGGTGCAATTTTTCAGTGGTTCTTCTATAAATATGCCTATGTCTGTGTGTGGCTAGTTAAATAAGCAAATATCTAAATACTAGAGGCCCCTTGCACAAATTCGTGCAAGGGATTCAGCTCTCGCAGCCCTGGCTTCATCCAGAAGGTTGTCCAGAAGATAGTCCGGAAGGTCATTCAGCTGTCTGGTCTAATTACCATATGACACTTTCATTATTATAGATACGTGGAAAGACTTGGAGATAGAGTAGGTGAGAGGAAAATAGACTGGGAGTTTGGATATTTAGAACCCAGCTCTGCCTGGGCCTGGCAAGTAAGGGAAGAGATATTTTGGCCACATCCCATGTACTCCCTTACTTATTAGCAAAATAAAGGGTTTGAATCAGATGAGAACGAAAAACCAGGCTCTGTTGCAGCTTGACAAGTCTGTGATTCTAGATAGCTTTTTTGTTTTATAGAAATAGGATCCACTAACAATATTACTACCCATGCACTGATTCATTTAATATCTACTGAGCATCCTCTAGGTAGCAAGCACGGTGTAAGGGACACCAAAATATCACCATGCACGGACAAAGGCCAGCCGCAGCCTCTGACACAGTTCAGATTCTTACTTCCACATTCCCACTAAGTTGGCATAATTTATTCCACCTGCAATGTCCCAGAACCCAGTGTACACCAGGCTAAGCTTGTCCCCAAGCACTCCAACAAAATAGATAAAGCCTCAGTCTATACACTCACAGTGGCAGGCAACAGGAGATGGCTGTCACCAGGAATTGCCCACCTACCAAGGCAGTGCACAAGAGCAAACTGCCCCAACAGGAAATCAGAGTATTCAAAGGAAGAGAGGAATTTGGATGCTGGATGATGTGTGTCCTCCACATCTGCCTCCCTGAGCTTTCTGACACACCCAAGCAAATGCATATGTGCATTGGGGGAGAGAAGAGGAACCATACCCTTCATGCAGTTCTCTAGTGATTCTGGCTTAGGCAGAGGGAAGTGGAGTCTGAGGGTCTTTCACACTCATGACAGATTGGTTTCCACTTCGTTCTTCATAATGTTCTCACCTGAGATATAGCTGTGAAAACGCTATCCAAGACTCTGGACACTAGATGGGAATCACCTTTCTGGCTCTGACTGTCAGTATATTGTCACCACCATATCCTCAAAGAGATCAGCAGAGGAAATGGTGAGGGTGATACTCAGGATAAGGGTGCCATTTGGTACCCAGGTCATGGGGTGCTTGGGGAGCTTCCCAGTATTTTGTGGATGAACACCACTGGCTGTGCTGGCCCAACTCAGCAGTGGGCTTGATCTCTTCTGATTGGAGGCACCAGGCTGCCACAGATTCTCAACCTTAGCATTGGAAGTCCTGATTCCACTATTGCTCTTTGCTCCACCTCCTCTCTCACTAACTAAATAACTGGAGTCACAGGAAAGTTGATAAAATAGAACCTTTGGCATTGTTCAACCCTTAAGCAATTAAACCTAAAATTGGTACAGAAATGCAAAGGACTTAGAATAACCAAAACGAGTTTGAAAAAAATATGTCAAAAATGATGAAATTATACTTTTTAAGTGTGTGGCTTATTTTAATTATATCTCTATAGGACTTTTTTAATAAGGAAAAACACCATCTGGATATTGTAAATATTCCAGACATAGGCCTGTGCAAAGACTGGGCCATGACATCATTATGACTATGCCCCTCCCAAGTCCTACCCACTCTCAGAAGTAGGCACTATTCTGGTTTTAGTGCTTATCATTCTCTTGCTGGTTTTAAAAATATGCTTATTATATATGTAGCTTAATTCTGTCTATTTTTTACTTTTGTATAAAGAAAGTCCCATTCAATACATTCTTCTGTGTCTTGCTTTTCTTGTTCTATTGTTTGTTAGTAACATTCTTGCATGTTGCTGTGTGTAGTAGTAGTACATTTACTTTCACTGCTGTATAATATTCTAAAATGTTTTTACTCATTCTGGTCTTAATGGATATTTATATTGTTTCCAGTGCTTTACTGTTTTGAACATCACTGTCATGAGAACATGCACAATCATTTTTCCTGGGTACATAATTATAGCCTTCCCAATCAGAGCATATCTGCATCTTCCCCTTTATTAAATAACTAGAGGTCCAATGCACAAAATTTGTGCGTGGGCAGGAGGGTGTCCTTCAGCCCAGCCTGCTCTCTCCCTAATCTGGGCCCCTTGAGGGATGTCCGACTGCCCATTTAGGCCTGATCCAGGCCAGGATCTTTTGACTACATGGAAGCAGTCATCTTGTGTGCTGGAGTGATGGTCAATCAGCATATTATTCTCTTATTAGATAGGATAGAGGCCTGGTGCATGGATGGGGGCCTGCTGGTTTGTCCTGAAGAGTGTCCCAGATCAGGGTGGCCTGGTTGAGGGGCCTGTGGTGGTTTACAGGCTGGCCATGCCCCCCAGCTACCCAAGCGAAGGCCCTGGTATCTGGGATTTATTTATCTTCTACAACTGAAGCTTTGTAGCCTGGAGCAGAGCCACACCTTCTGCTCGCACAGCCATTGAAACTTTGTTGCCTTAAGTGGAGGCCTGGGCCCGCCAGGGTGTGCGGAAAGCTTGGCTTCCTCCATCGCCAGAGGCAACCCAAGCCTCTCTCCTGTTCTCTCTGTGGCCATAGCCATCTTGGTTGGGTTAATTTGCATACTCGCTCTGATTGGCTGGTGGGCATGGCTGGTAGATGTGGCTTGTGGGAGTAGTGGATATACAGTCAATTTGCATATTACTCTTTTATTAGATAGGACTAGAGGCCTAGAGCATGAAATTTGTGCATTGGGGGAGGGGAGCTCCTCAGCTAGGCCTGCATGCTCTCCAATGCAGGACCCCTTAGTAATGCATAAGAGACCGAGTTGCTTTGCCCCTCAACAACACTTAATATGTACAAGCTTTCTAAATGTTACCAATCTGAGAATCACAAGTTGGTCTTTAATTTGCATTTTCAAAGTTTACCTCTCTGCATATCAGTTCTCCCCACTAGATGTTCCAATCCTGAAAGGCAGGAAGCATGCATTATTTAGCTTCGTGGCTCTGGTGTGTAGCAGAATGGCAAGCACACAGGGCCATTAATGTTGGTGGAATGAATAAATGATGCCAGTTCCTGGGCTTCCCAATCCACAGGCTCAAAAGGGAACAAAATAAGAAGCCAGAGTGTGGACAAGACAGGGGCAGCCGACGGTTGGTTGATCCCATCACTTGCCAAGTTAGACCTTAGTGGCCATGGAGGGAGAGGACACACAGAACAGGAGCACAGAACTGGAAGGAGGGACTCCTGACTTGTTTTGTTTTTCTTGTCATTAAATCCTCTGTCACGTGCATTAGGACCTCATGTTGGAACAATAAGTGTGGCTAAGATTGGAGGGGGAAATGATGCTACCTTGTCATCTCTGCTTCACAGAGCGATGTGTACCCAGGACCAAGAATGAGGATTTCAGGGTCCCCTGTCACTTCGACCAAATTCCTTATCTCAGGGAAATTTATTTGATTTCTGCCTCCGTTTTTCAGACAGAGACCAAAAATGGGCCCCTTCCGGAAACTGGGCGGATGCTGAGTAATTCCACGGAGAGCCTGAAGTCAGTCGCCCAGCGATGCTGGTGCTGCACAAGGCCTGTGGCGCCCACTGAGCTGCAATGGTAGACTCCCACCACCTGCCTGCTTCCCCTTCCGCCTCCCCAGCCACTTAGTCCTCCTTAGCCACCAATGGCGCATTCCTGGCAGCTGCCTCTTTGCAGAAATCTGCACCAAAATTAGACCCATCAAACTGTCAGCCCTGTAGTGGGGCTGCTCCCCTGTCAGCTCACGTCATGACAACTGATGATAGAAATGCTGCTATTCGGGCTGCATGGGGAGCGTCTGTTTCCTTTTATAAATCGCTTTAAAAAAGAAGCCTGGGCGAGGCCCCTGCCATGGGGGGCATTGCAGGGTGCTGAGGCAGGGAGGCAGGCTCAGTACCTGCTGGAGGTAGCACTTCCTGTGGAAATTCAGAGGGTGGCTGAGGAGGAGGGGGGCAGCAGAGAAAAGGGGGAAGGGGCAGAGAAAAGAATAAATAGCCTTGGAAAGGAGGGGGTTGAGGAGAAGGAAAAGGGGAAAAGAAGGAGGGAGGGGGAAAGGAGGGAAAAGGAAGGGACTAACAGGAGTCACCCCCTCTCCTTCTTGAGGTCCTCCTCTTAAACACCACCTAGCCTCTTTGTGAGTCCAAAGTTGTGGCTGAGTTAAAACTCAGTCTTGCATTCTCAGGAGGGTAGAAGGGTGCCCATCAACTTGGGGGTCTTTGTCCCAAGGCAACTCTAAAGCTTCTGAAATACTAGAGATTGGCTTCTCCAACTCTTCCTACTGCACTGGCATTGACAGCGTGGAGAGAGGGCTGAGTGGAGTGGAGGGTTTATTATCCCAAACACAGACAGGCTCCTTGATTCAGGATTGCTCAACAACATGGAACCTGGGGAGAGAAACATAGCTGAATTGCTGCTGCTTTCAGCTACCCTGGCCCCTCCCCAGGAACACACACACACACACACACACACACACACACACACACTGTGTGAATACTTGTGATGACTAAATAGCCCACGACACAGATGAAGCATATTCATATTCAGCATCTGAGCACAGAAGTGAAAGAAATCTTAGCATCTTAAGGAACTAAAGCCTAGAGAAGTTAAGGGGGAAACTAAAGCCCAGAGAAGCCAAGTGACTTTTCCAAAATTGCACAGCTTGTATTTGTCAAGAGCCAGGCTCTGAGCCAGCTCCAGGGATTTCTGAAGACATAAGAGGAGACTCAGGCCCTAACAGGTTTGGCTCAGTGGATAAAGCATCGGCCTGAGGACCGAAGGGTCCCAGGTTCGATTCCGGTCAAAGGCATGTACCTTGGTTGCAGGCACATCCCCAGTAGGAGGCGTGCAGGAGGCAGCTGATTGATGTTTCTAACTCTCCCTCCCTCTCCCTTCCTCTCTGTAAAAAATCAATAAAATATATATTTTTAAAAAAGAAGGAGAGACTTAGAGGAATAGCAGCATGATGATAATAGCAGTACTAGTGTTCACTTATCGAGGACATATTGTATGCCAGACACTGTTCTAAGAGCCTCAGTTAATTGACATATTTACTTCACACCAAAACTCTATGAAAAGATAACAGTCCTATTATCTTCATATTTTCAGATGAGCAACCTGAGGCACCGAGAATTTATATAACTTCAGGTCGCACAGTCCCTAAGAGTCGGAGCCAATCTGAGTGCAAGAATCCATCCCAAATCATGCTTTCCATCCTGTGGGTGTACTGGATGGAGGTCGGGGGATGAGTGTTCTAGACTTGCTTCTGCCATGAGCAAGTAGACTCCCTCCAAGTGTCCCTGATGACTTCCAAGGAGGTGAACATTTTGAGCCTGGCTCTGTCACAGGTGTGTGACTTTGGGAAAATGTATAGTAAGGGGATTAGATGCCCAAACCCTGGACACTTTAAAGATCTTCAGAACTGGACCTTGCCCAGCTCCTGGGAACTAATCACTGATAAGAGTATCTGCACACCTGGGTGCTTGGGCCATACCTGGTAGGTTATGCTAACAATATGATTTATTGAGGGGGGGGGCTTGGACCACACTCCATCAGTGTGACCTCTGAGGGGCAGGCTGGAGACTGAGTGATTAGGACCGGTCATATGGGCACTGTATGCCAATGTGACTGACTCCCCGAAAAATGCCCTGGACCCCGAGGCTCAAGTGAGCTTTCCTTGGTGAGCAAAACCTTGTATATGTACCTCCATCTGTCAGAACTGTGAGCAAGATATTCCAATTGTTATCATTATTTTATTTTTGGAGGGGGTGAACATTTATTTTTCCACTTATTTGTGCATTCATTGGTTAATTGTTGTATGTGCGCTGACTGGAGATGGAGCCTGCAACCTCAGCATGTTGGGACAGCGTTCTCACCAAATGAGCTACCCCACAGAGCTCAGGCTCTGAGCCTGAACTAAGACACCGGTCCTCCTTGTACCTAGAAGTGGCTCTGTGACTACACACTGACCTGTAGTGTGTGAGCAAAAGTAGGAAGTGGGGCTCCTGGGAGATGAGTGCACTTCCTTCCTGCCCCTCCCTCCTTCCTCTGCCTGGGGGCAGGCACTGAGCAATGGTGGAAGCTGGAGGGCGTCTCCATCCATCAGCAGAAAGCTGTGCTCTAGGGATGGCAGAACAGGGAGATGGCAGGGGTCTGTTTTCCCGGGGACTCCATGAGGCCCCTTGTCAGCCCTGGCCTGTCTCCTGCAAATTCTTTTTCATGAGAGACAAATAGCATCCATCTTGGTTAAGCCATTATTATTTTGGCTTTTCTGCCACTTGCAGCTGAGCCTCTCCTAACCAATCTGAGCCCATCTATTGCCTGTACCAGAAAGCTATGATGATTCATTTAAAAGCACTCTATTCAGAATACTATCTTCTCCTATTTCCTACAATCAAATTACTAAGAGACCAATTGGATTTTTCAAGTCTTTCAAAATGTTCTTTTTAGATGTTCTTGGTATTAAATAGTAACAGAATTTAAATGGCATCAACAAAACACACAGACGTGCCTGTGATGATATGTTACATAAATCTGTGAGGGAAAGACCTGCACCAGAGCACGCAGATGCAGCGAAAGGGGAAAACAACAAGCCGGGCCTCAGAGGTCTGCCTCTAGCTCCTTCCATCTTGTCCCAGGCAGCCACCTATTTACATTTGGGGCATTCTCCCTGTTTCTAGGGATAGTTGGGGGGAGTAAAGAACTGTGAGCCTCACTGTTCTCATCTCCTGGATACCCATTGTCTCCAGACCCTGAGCTCTTTGCAAACAGAATTTGTGTCTCATTAATGGTTTATCTCTCTCCTGATGGAGCACAGTGCCAGGCACTAAATAAATTCCGTGCCAGAGGGCATGGCTCTGAGCCCCAGCTCCATCAGTGACATGCAGGTGGTACTAACCACAGGATGATACCTGAGTCCTTGAAAATACTCTCTTTATTGTAACCATATTCTGAGCCCCCTTATATGTGCCAGGCACTGTGCCAACCATTTGATTTTCATCTTCTTCAGTGTTCACCACAACCTTATGAAGTAGGCAATGTTATTATCCCTATTTTACAAATGAAACAAATGAGCCACAAAGAAGCTCAATATCTTGCCCAAAGTTATTCGGTTACCAAGAAGCAGATCAAGGATTTGAGCCCAGAAGTCCAACTCCAGAGTCCATGCACTTAACTTCACTCCCTTGTAAGAGGGAAGCAAGACACGGATGTTGTCGTTATTGTTACTGTTACAGACAGGAAAGAAGGGAGGGAACTAGCATTGCTGGGAAGCCTGGGTCTGGGCCTGGATCAGAACTGTGCTTGACATTTAGTTATATTATTGCATTTCATTTACAGAGACTTATTCCCAGAGTACGGATAAGGTCGCGGAGACTCGGGAAGGCTGAATAAATCCCCAAGACCTCGCAGCTGTAATGACAGCATCTGGACTTCGTTCCCCATCCCCCTGCCTTCAGAGCCCAGATCCTTTCAGTTGTAGTGCCCCCTCCTGCCCACGGCAGGTGGAATGGCCCTCTCCTCCTGAGAACCTGACACTTTTTTTTTCTAACAGAAAGCAATTGCCGTGGTGAGGAGAACTTTTTAGTTGTACATACGAAAATCATTTATACCTCAATACATTTTACAAAAAATATATTTGAGGCAAAACAAAAGACCATATAGAAGGCTAATGAGATCATTTTTGTTAATGGGGGAACAAGGTGTTGCTAATTAGTCTTAACAAACTCATTTGGGTCTTGGTCTGGCCCAGCAGTGGTTATGTGTCCGAGTTGGCCCTCAGACTCACAAGACACAGAGAGGCTGTACCCCCGAGCCATGTGTACTCAGCTTTGTGAAAGGATGAGGACCTCAGAATCCAACAGGTACAGCCTCTTCAGCTCATTGGGAGGCTCAGCAGCCACCCACATGGGGCAGGCACAGCTGCCAAGGATGAGAGTCACATGTGTAGGGTCATCTTGATGCAGAGCAGCACAGAACACCTGGGTTTCCCACCAGTTTTTTAAAAATATCTTTTTATTCACTTTTGAGAGGGGAGGGAGGAAAGAGAGAGAAACATCTATGTAAAACATTAACCAGCTGCCTTCTGCAAGCCCCCTACTGGCATGTGCAACCCAGGCATGTGCCCTGACCAGAAATTAAACTGGTGATCATTTGGTGCACAAGATAATGCTCAACCGACTGAGCCATACCACACCCATCTTTTATGCCATCCTGTGGGCACAAGGTGTGCATGCCAACACTCAGCTCCCCTGCCCAGTTGAAGTCTCCCAGGTCGGGGATCTTGCAGACACAACAGTCCTCATATGTCTTACTTCTGTCGTTTCCACAGAGCAACACCATGAGAAGAACACTACCTCTGAAATCACCCAGGCCTTATGTCAATCCTCAACTCTTAGGTATCACAATAATGAGTCAAAACATCCAAAGAGCTATGCTGTATCATGCAAATTCTACATCAGAGATGCAAGTAACAGTGCAACCAACTAATGTTTGCTTAAACACACTGGGGTTTATTTTTCACAGAGCAGAAGTCCAGGAATGCAGCCCTAAGCTGGAGCAGCTTTTGGGGGCTGACTCCAACCAGGCTTGTTGCCCTGTGGTTGCCGTAGAGATACTGCATCCATAGGACAAGCAAAGAGAAGGAAGGGAGAAAAAAGGGGGGGCAGAACCTATATCAGGGGGCAAGGCTTTCCCGCAAATTCCCAGAAGACATTCTCTCATATCTCATTGCCACCATTAAACTGCAAGGGAATGTAGGAACGTGTCTTCAGCTAGGCACAGAGTTGCCCCAAACAGAATGGGGTTCAGTTAATATGAATAAGGGGAGATCAGAGAGTAGGCAAATGGGCAAATGATCAGCAATTTCTGTCACATATGACAACCTTGGAAATAATTTTTCAAACACACCAGACCCTGCACAATTTTAGGCAGTCTGCTTTGTGCACCTGACCTCTTCCCAGTGAGCAAAGCTCCCTCCCCTGGTCTCAGCCCCCCGTCCCACTCTAGACTCCCCCATAAAAGTGGGCTAAGCAAACACAGGTCTCTATCTTTAGCATACCCCCATTCCCACACTAGCCATCAGCCTTTTAGTGTGGGAATGGAGGTATGCTGAAGAAACCACCAAGGAATTTACACCCCAGACCTCATTCTAGGACTTCAGTAGGACTTGATTTTTCACAGCTGGAATTTGGAAAGAATGCCCAGGAGCACAGCGCATCCCCTCCTGAGTGGGACCACCATTCCTCAGGCACATCTCTGGGATTGCTCAGTTTCTTATTTTGCCAACCAGATGCTGGCCACAGAGTCATGCTTTAAACAGATAGTGACTAGTTCCTTGAGTGTCTTGGCGCTCCCTGCAGAGTCTACATTCATGAGTCTAGTTACAGCTGTCCTGGTAGGAAGTGAGCTCCTTGACATGGGAGACAGCTGAGAGTTCAGCCAGTCTTTCTAAAAGGTGGCAGAGTGTGCATATATCAGAGAAAGGTTGGAGGTTTCTGCTGACTCCAAAAGTGGGTGATTTAGATGCTGTGGTTTTCTTTAGCTTCCCTCTTCAAACAGCATCAAGCGAGAGTTGTGGGGCTCCCAACAGAGTCACAGTTTGCAGATTAAGGGAAGGTTGGTGCTAAACTCATCTTGTGGTTGGCTGGGATGACATTCTAGATGGTTCTCCTGGCCACCCATTTAGAAGGTGCATTTTTTAATCTCCTGAAAAGAGATGCCTCCTATCAACTTTATGAGTGATAGATATGCATCTGGAATTGCCTCTCAAGGACTCCCCAAACCAGCTCACATTTCAGAAGTTTATGGATTGAAAAAAACAGGAAAATATCATGACTAGTATTAATTATAAGTCTGATAAAAATAAAACTGACCTCTCTTTCAGGTGGGGGTTCTAGAAATAGAAAAACAACATTGAAAGCAAAAGAAGACAGCCTTAGCATGAAACTTTAAAAACCTTAATCCTAGGGTTTTACAACCTAAAACTTCTATGAGGAAGGTCCACATGTCCCTAACATGCTCTAAATCAAATTGTTCCAATGTGACTTGGCAGCTCTTCCTATCAAGAGATGGTGTCTATTTCTCTACCTGGAATCTGGGCCAGGACCTTCTGGCAGAAGAGATGGTGTGTCAACTCCAAAATTGTATCTCAAAAGACCTTGTTCATTTCTGCTCGCCGCCCCCACCCCCCCTCAGAATATTACTGCCACCAGGTGAGCAGGGACAGGCTGGTCTGCTAGAAGATAAGTGAGCCTGTGGCAAAGAGCCCCCTGGACCCAGCCAAGGCCACCCTAGATCAACCCACAGCCAGCCAACCTCCAAACATGGGAGAAAAAACAGCTAAGATCGCTGTTTGACCCATAGCTGACCTCAGATGCCTGAAGTCTCTCCAGGAGCCAAAGAACCCATAGACCTGTGGGCAATAAATGCTTATTGTTCAAAGCCCAGATCAGCAAACTTGGTCCTAAAAGGGCCAGATAGTATATATTTCAGGCTTTACAGGCTATATGTGGTCTCAGTTGCACTTTTTAAAAAGAACACTTCAAAAATGCAAAACAAACCCTGACTGGTTTGGCTCAGCGGACAGAGTATTGGCCCATGGACTGAAAAGGGTCCCAGGTTTGATTCCGGTCGAGGGCATGAACCTTGGTTGTGTGCTCAATCCCCAGTAGGGAATGTGCAGGAGGCAGCTGATCAATGTTTCTCTCTCATTGAAGTTTCTAACTCTTTATCCCTCTTTCTTCTTCTCAGTAAAAATCAATAAAATATATTTTTTTAAATGCAGAAGCAATTCTTAGTTTGTGAGTTGTACAAAAACATGCTATGGGCTGGATTTGGCCATGGGCCACAGCTTGCCAACCCTTGTTTTGAACTACTGAGCTGTGGGATGGTTTGTTACACATTGATAGCGAACTAACATACCACATAGTTTTTGTTTGCTGTTATGTCATATTCCCTTGCAGATATTGCCTCCTGGATGAAGAATTTGTCTATAATTGAAAACAAAACAAAACAAAAAGCCATTAATCAAACTTGAGTCTCATCACTGATTTTTCTCAGTTACTTTAATAAAACAATAGCCTGAAAGCCAATCTTTATAAGAAAGAGTTCAAGTTTTAAGAACTAGTGGGATTCCAGACAAGGGTACCAGCACATAATCCCAAAAAATTAGATAAGAGCAGTCTTTCCTGAGTGGGAACTATTGCTGGAACTGACCAGAGCTGCCATCATGCAGCAGAGATGGGAAAAAGTCAGGGACAGAGTGAGCCTGCCCCTTTCTCCAGGGCCATGCAGTCATGTAAACCCAATCCTCTAAACCACATTCTGTGGCACTATAAAGAGAAGAAACAGGAAATAAGAAAGACTTAGCATTTAACTGAGTCATGCCTACAGAGGATGAATAGCCCATTTCAATCACTGAATTGGACTGAGTTTACTGGATTGGACAAAATTTAGTTTTCCCCCGCTACTCAGTGTGTTGGAAACTTAAAAGGGAGATAGATTTGTTGTAAGAAATGATATAAGTCTGTTATGAATTGATTTATTGAAATCCTAACCCCCAGTACCTGTGAATATGACCTTATTTGTAATCACATTAAGATAAGGTTACAAGGGTGAGCCCTAATTCAATATGACTGCCCTTGTCATCAATATAGTGTCCTGATAAAATGGGAGAAACTCAAACAATGAGGGAGGCAAAGATTGCCATTGTGCAGCAAGGAAAAGCCAAGGATTGTCAATGACACCAGAAGCTAAGAGGAAGGTTGAAACAGATCCTCCCCTAGAGTCTGAGAGAAAGGCCCTGAGATCCAAGCTTGGCCTTGCTGACCCCTGGGTTTCAGACTTCCAGCCTCCAGAATCCTAAGGGGACACATTTCTCTTCTTTTACACCACCCGGGTGGTTTCTCCCATACAGCAGCCACAGGAAACTAATACAAGCCCATTTCTTGTTACAGACAGTAACTACAACTCCTAATTAATTTCAAACATTATTTCCACACTCCTTTTCTTTAAGCCCCTAACTTTGGTGTGCATGAAAATCATCCAGAGAACAAACACTTCTGAACCCCATTCTCAGAGATTCTGATTCACTTTGTATATAATGAAACCCGACATTATCTCTTGCAAGCACCTTCTAGTGATTCTGACCCAGCAGGTAGAAAATGCTTTCCCCCGAAGCAGCCCTGGAGGGACCCCCAAAATTCAAAGTGGTGTGGAGCTGCCCACCCAGGAAGCTGTCTTACTGTGGAGGTTTGGGTATAATAGCCCCTCACCTATGGCATCGCTCAGGGAGAAAGAAAAGCAGGGCAGAAGCTGCCTCAGCTCTGGTCTTCCCGCCCTCCCCTAATTAGGACCTTGGAGCAGACTCAGGAGAAAGGCGCCCCCTGGTGGCTATGTTTGGTTTTCCAGGTACCGAGCACCTGGCAGCCAGCCTTTCAGCTAACATCTCCTCCACATAAATGGAAGGCCCTGTATCAATAAAGCAGGGCAGTGGAACAACTTATTGTGATCTTGACTCATATGGCAATAAATATGAAATCGGAATAGAGAACCGGAACATCCACAGGAAATGGCAACTGCCTTTTATGGGTCTAAAATTTCATAACAGAAGAGAAAATCACTACCGGGCTCTGAAAATCCAAGCCAGTCTTTTTTTTTTTTTTTAATCCGTTTCTGAAGAAAGTAAGACAAAATTGTGGAAGGCAGGGTTGAGATGGGGGGAGGTGAGGAGGAGTCAAGCCATTTGGAAAGAAGGCCTCTTTTTCAAAGGGGGAAAATGTGAGCAACGTAAATCAAAAGAAAGATTTTGAAAAATGGATTGGATTTTTTAAAGCAGCCAACCCCTAGTATTAAACTGTGTTTTCTCCTTCCTACCCTATCACGCTGATTAAATCACAAAATGGTAAAATAATGAACCACAGAATTCAGTGCTGTGCCTCATCAATACTTATCATTTGCAAGCATCTGTGTATTACTGATAAAATAATTCCATAATTTCACTAAACATCTCCTATGTGTCAGGCCCTCACACACATTATCTCTAATCATCTGAAAAATCCTACAAGTTAGATATCACTAATCACTCTTTTCAGCCAAACAGCTCATGTCCAGAGTAGTTAACGAGCTCACAAGCACTAAACAAAGGAGCCAGGAGAAGACTCAAGCCTTCCCAACCCTAGGGCTCACGAAAAATCTTCTCTGAAGAACTTGGAGCTTATCTTGAACCCCCATTTTCTACAATAAAAACAATTCTGGGAATGGGGTTCACATTAAATGGATTTGAGGTCTCTCATTCAGGTAATGAAAATGTTCTAAAACTGGATTGTGGTGATGGCTGTACAATTCAGCCAACTTAACTAAAAATCATTTCATTGTACCCTTGAAATGGGCGAAGTTTATGATGTGTACATTACACCTCAATGGAGCAAACAAAATACAAGGTCAAAGAAGAATATATTGAAACCAAAAGTCTATTAATATGAAATGAGTCTAGGAGAGATAGAATTGTTTCTCCATCAACTTGGCAACAGATGAAGGGTGAACCTGATGGAGAGATGGCCCAGTGCTCACCAGGAAGATCATCTGGAAACTTTAGACTCCTTCTGTGGCTGCATTCCTTGTCTCAGTTATAACCTCTTTCCCACCAGTGTTATAGATGGTTCCTTATTTTTCCCTTGCTACCAAAGCCTGCTTGCAGAGCTTTTGCTTATGCTAATGTGTAAATGGCTGATGTGCCTTTAAAGGGCCTCCCTTTTGAAGGAAATAATTAATTTTAAAACTCCTAGTATTCAATCACCCCCTTTCTCCTAAAGAACCCAATGGAACATTTCACTTAGATGCCCAAGTCACTTCAACATCAACATGCAGATTCTAAACCCATCATTATATCTCCAATTACCCCACTGGTCAGGTTGTCTCCCATTCTAAGTTCCCTAACTTTGCTTGTCATTCACATTTCTCTGACTCCTGCCCCATCTGCCCACGAGTCTCAGCCACTCGTGTGTCTCCAACCCCAGGTTCTTCTGGGGAACCCCAAGATTATATCCTACGAGTTCTTGGATCTTCTAAGGCAATCACATGGCATCTGCCATTTCTATCTCCTGCTGCTGCTCCAACCCCCTCCCCTAAATACACCTCATCCTTGGGACGCAAGCACCTTCTTGCTATGGACCACCCCCTCCCTCTCCCCGTCCCCCCCCCCCCGACCCACACACACACACACACTCATTGTGCTGTTCCTTTGCCAGCCAGCAGTCTGCTCTTAATGAATACTTATGTGTCCTCTGGACAGGGCTGGCCACCAGGGACTTCCATTGGTACGTGGGAGACTTGGGGGGTTGTGGGGGGCAGGCTGCATGCTGATCTGGGTTGAAGTTAGAAAGCTCTCCCACCCCTCTCATGTGCTACACTGTTAGGAAGGTCCCAAAGGTCCCACACCCCATGGAAAGAAATCCACAGTTCAATCCAGGGATGTTATCTGAGTAAGATCTCCTACTTGGAAGAACCACCAAACACACTGCCCTCCTTTAATAAATGGGAAATACTACCAAACAGGCCATTTTTCATCTTGATGGACAAACCATCCAAGTGCTTTGCATTATGTTTACCCAGAGCAAAGTCACACTGGAGTCAGCTCTTAGAGCTCAACCTTCAGTGGCCGGTCCCACTCCAGTGAAGCCTCAAATTACCCGGCTGCCTGCCAGAGGCCAGAGAAATTAATCCAAACTTGCTTTAGAGATCCCAAGTGCAGGTGGGACCAGCACAGGAGAAAGGGCTCCTTATTAATAGGGTGTTCTTTAAGAAAATGAATACTTTGAAAAGGTATTCCCAGCAGACAATTGTGTAGATTAATAATAATAATAAAATCAGTATAGAAACCTGCGGCACTCCTGTTGGTCTGGATGGATTTTTTTCATTTCTGTCTTTTTATTTTTTCTCCTCTGATTTTAATCAGAGAAAGCCTCTAAGTCTTGCTTTTAAAATAAATTATTCTCTATCAGCACTTTTTAAAAAAATCAGCTCAGTCTTATTTTTTTCTGTCAAAAGAAGCAACCAAATTTGTTGCCTACAGTTATGTCTCCCTGGGTTCTGAGGGGTATAAAGCTGTGCTGTAGCCCCGCCTGGGACCTCACGGCAGCACCTGCTTTCACTCCCTCAGTACACTCACCATCCAGGCCCTATCCACACTTTTATCTGGGGATTTCCAGCCCACCCCCCCCCCCGCCCTGTTATTAATTGTTCCTTTCTGTGTTGACAGGGTTTGCAATGTATTCTTTTTTCTAAACAGATCTCATGCATTTGTTTCGATTACTCTTTTGAGAAGGAAACCAGATGAGGGTTTGGGAATTACCTACCATGTTTTAGGAAATGAGAAGAAAGTGTGACCCCCATGTAGTGTCACTGCGACAAAATCCCACCCATCAGGACACCAGGTGAAACAGCGCTGTCCATGGCCCTGCCCTGACATTCACAAGCTGACAGCCCCTCATCTCTGCAAAGGGCCCAGGCAGCGGAGGACTAGCAGCCACCAGGTAAGAGGCGCCTTAAACTCAGAGCAGACTGCTTAGAGAGCACCCTGACATGGTCCCAACTTTGCTAAAGGTGAAAGTCTAGCTGAAGGAGTGAAACCAACAGACAGGAAGCAAGGAGGGAAGAAAGAAGTGACTGCTAAGCTCCAGGGGCTGATCCTTAGGAAACCAGGCATTTAGAGAAATGAAGGTGAGTGACAGGAGGTTGGGGGAAGAGGTGAGACTGGAGCTGGACCTTGGATGAGCAGGATCAGAGAGGCAGAGGGGAAAAGGAAAAGCGTCTGGTGGGTGAGCAATGAGAGGAAAGGTAGGAAGGAAGCTGGTACAAGTGGCAGGGAGAGCTGGAATCGGTGGAGGGCCAGGAAGAAAAAGCAAGTCTGCTCACAGGCGGTGGGGAGCGGTCTGAAATAACAGGGCAGCCTGCCAAGGCGATGGCAGGAAGAAACCACGTGGGTAGGAGCGTCTCCTGAGAACCGTGGTAAGCCCTGACCCTTTGGGGACAAGGAGAGTGTGCGAGTACCTTATGGGGACAAGAGGGAGCAACTCTTTGGAGGGAGACACCTGGCCACACCTGGGCCTTCCTGGCGAGAGGCAGCCCCCACCCCAAACAGAGAGCCTGCGGGGAGGGAGCCAGGGAAGGCCCAGTCTGACCGACAGCGCCTGCTGCCATGCTCCAGTCTTTGCTCAGCAGGAACTAAGACCCAGCAGATGCCCAAGAACCTGCTGGTGGCTCTGAGGATAACCTGCGGGTACCTGGGTTGCGAAGGGCAGAGCGGGCAATTGGGAGAGAGCCGCAGATGAGTCACCTGGAGGCAGTGTCACAGGTCCTGGAGCAACTCATAATGGCTCTAGGGCTGCCTGTAGTAGATGACCGCCCCCCTTTCCCCCATCAGGTGGACTGCAATCAGTCCTCTTGTTCCCCAAGCCTCTGCTCAAGTATTTGAAATGAGCCCCCCAAATCCCAAACGCATTCCATCACATCAGCCTGTTCTATTTCCCTCACAGCATCATCTGAGGGATGATCTTGTTTCCCTTTGTCATGCGTGATCATCTGCCCCTGGGCGCCTGCAAGCTCTTTTGTGAGTCACTGTTCTCCCAGCGCTGAGTACAAGGACGGCTGGGGCCCCCACCTGCTGCAACCTGGACAATGATCGCTCACAGACAAGAACAAAACCTACAAGCCCAAGACACAAACTGTGCTACAAGCAACCTCAGGTCGAGGAAGGAGCAGCCAGGGAAGAGGACAGGAAATGGGAGAGAGAGACAGGGGGAAAGCTCCTTCCCTTTCACGTGCCACCTGTGGTCACAGCAGGTGGCTAAAAAGTACCCGAGTTCTCTGCCACCTCCGGGAGCTTTCTCAACCTCTCCTGCAGGAAGAGAGCCACGAATCTGGCGGCCCAGCCTCCACCTAAGTGGCCCATCTTGCTGGAGCAGCCCAGGCAGATCACAGAGCTCACGGGGCCTTTTCCGCGTGGCGGGTCCCCGCCATACATGGGTGTGTGCTGCACCCAGTTCCTGCGGGAGGAAGGTCTGTTCTGACATCAAACAGTCCGTCAGCGTCACTGTTCCAGAAGCTGCTGGCATGATGAGTGGGCCGCACAAAAGTGGAGGCTAACGATTAGCTCATCGCTAATTATGTGGAATTTACGATTAGGCAGCAAGTTTATTTTGAAACCCGGCAATAACAAGCCGCCCAGCGCTGGCGCTGGTGAGGACCAGGGGGCGGAGTTCTAGAGTGTCCTTTAGAATATAATCGCCTGTCATTGCCATGGAAACCAGCTCCCTGGGAGTTTGCAGGCACCTTATTCTATAATTATAAAAGGGATCTGATAAGGGCTGGGAGGTGTGTGTGTGTGTGTGTGTGTGTGTGTGTGTGTGTGTGTGTTTCTTTATAAATTGCATTCGGTGGCTGAAAATAGAAGAACCTGGAGAACAAAGCCTGTTATTAACCACCATCTGCTAAGAGGCGGCTACCCTTCAGCTGCCTGGAGAGGTTCTTCCTATGAGCTCTGCATAAGTGCCCAGCGTGCCAGCAGTCCATCAGGATTCAATGTGCCCGGAAGGGGCAGGTGCGTCCAGGCAAGCCAGGTGAGAACGTGGCTGCAGGCTGGTGTTTAGCACCCACTGTCTGAGCGCCAACTGCTCGTGTACCCCGCCCGAGGGGAATCTGCAGGGTCTCCTCCTTCCCTCCGTCCCCCTGCCCCTCATTTTTAGATTTAAAGTCCAAGTGGAATCACAGCTCCCCCCTCTCTCCCACCCCCCAAACGGGGGACTTGAGCTTGAACAAGTGTCATAAGCTCTCTGCACCTAACATTCTTTTGAGATTAAAGATTGTTAGCAGGATGGGTCAAAATAATGAAGATGAAGGGGGCATGCTTGAAGATGAAGGGAGCATGCTTGGCAAGCCGCAGCTTGTCGTACACAGCTGGACTCTCGGAAGCACCGTGCCAAACCAGCTTTGGGAGAAGAATCGTTTAAAAAGCAAGCCCCCTATTTTCCGGTTGAGTGATTTCATCAATAATTCCACAGTAGATATTAAAGAAAACAGGAATATCCTGCCATAATAATAATAATAACAACACAAAAATACCTTCCATTTGCATAGCATTTGACAGCTTCAAAGGGTGTTCGCACACTTTATTGCGGTTGTATGCTGCCCTAATGGAGTAGCACTCTCTGTGTTGACTCATTTATAAGGAAGCCCAGGCAGCTCGGAAAGCTTCTTCTCTGAGAGGCCTGCCCTGTTAATAATGGGCCGTCGTCATACAAAACTGAAGCCTACCGGTGCTGCGGACAGCGATGTCTGTTAAGGGCTCCGAGTCAATAAAAGCACCAGCATCCATTTTCTAAAGCTATTCAATCTCTAGAGTTCATTCAGTTGCCCTCTGAAAGCAGGAAATGCGTGAGAAGAAGAGAGAAGGCTTCGTTCGCGACCATGGTCAGCCTGTTGTCTGGAATTAATACTCTCTCAAAGCCAGAGACACATTTGGGGGGACACATCACTATCACATTGATCCCCCTACTGTGCCCGACTCCCGAGGATCACGCATCTCGGTGCATGGTCTGACAGCAGGGTTACATGTGTTTCCAAGGAATAGACCTTCCAAATGAACAGTGGCTGAAATGAGTTAGAAATGTATTTATTTCTCAAGTGAAGCTCCAGAGGTAGACAGCACAGAGCTGATATGGGGGCTCCGCTCATCGACCCAGCTTACCACTCACCATATCCATGGCCTGGCCTCATTCTCTATTTGCTCTGGCTCACAGTCAGCAAACACCAGGAAATCCAGCTATGTCAGATGCTGACCCCAAGGTAATCAGGTGTTCCCAGGTGGGCAGGGCCAGCTGAACCACATGGATGGGGCAGGAGAAGGGAAGTCCTTACAAACAGGTAGTTTGTAAGACAGCTTGCACCAATATGTATCCATGGCAACAGTCATTCTCCAAGCTCCAATGATCGACTTTCACAACAGGTCAAAATTCTCTGGGAAACAGCCACAGAGCAGTTGTCAGTGCTCACTTGTGTGGTTTGCCCTTCCAGGTGTCCAGGGGTCCCACAGTGCCTCTGTACCTACTTGTGTCCCCTGAAGAAATAAGCTCGAAAGGACAGACTGTGAACCCTTCCAGGAAATGATGGCTTGTCCGAGGATGTGTAGCCCTCCACGTCAGCAAGACACCAAACACCTGGGAAAGTATCACTGTAGCTTCGTTTGTCCTCCCTCGTGAATTTTAAAGCACACACAGGACAGAGGCCTCCTGAAAAATGAGCCCAAATTCAGTCACATCTCCACAGGACAACGCGGTCCCCAGGTACCCACACATCTCAGGATGATTAAGCCTAAGGTGCTCTGAAAATCCTCTGCATTTCCCTCTTCCCATTCAACAATGAAAATCAGGGAAAACAGGTCAAGTGAATCACTCATAAAAAACATTTTTAGCCAAAACCGGTTTGACTCAGTGGATAGAGCGTTGGCCTGCAGACGGAAAGGTCCCAGGTTTGATTCTGGTCAAGAGCATGTACCTTAGTTGTGGGCACATCCCCAGTGGGGGGCATGTAGGAGGCAGCTGATCGATGTTTCTCTCTCACCGATGTTTCTAGCTCTCTATCCCTCTCCCTTCCTCTCTGTAAAAAAATCAATAAAAATATATTTTTAAAAAAACATTTTTAAAAGTGTCCTTTTCCAGGATGGTTGACCCCATAGCTGCCACCTCAATATGGTCACTGAGGTCAGGCAAGACACGATCAGTTTCAGATCCACCCTCAGGAAGGCTAAGAAACAGGAGCACATGCATTCGTCTCCCATTATTTCTCTTCTGCTCTTTTCAAGAGTAAGAAAAGCAAAAAGATAAAACATCCAGCCAGCCACCCAGTATTCATGTTTAAACCATATTCATAGCTTTTGCTGGAATATCTCTGCTTTTTCATAATTAGCTTCCTTTAGAGAAGCATGGCTGCTGTTCCTCCGATTACAGAACAGCAGGCTCCTACCAGCCACGTCACTTGGTGATAGAGCAGCAAGAAAAACCAGAAGTTACCAAGGAGGCACTCGCTTCTGTGCACTCTGAGAACTCAGAGCCTCACACTAGACACTGCCTCCCCTGGGCTACGCTGTGTGACCTTCCTGAGCTAACCTAGGGGCCTTCCTTCACGGGACACCATCATGGCAGTCAGCTTTGTGAAAACAATACTGAATTCAACCTATGAGCTTAGGACTCAAGACACCGCTCCATTACTTTCCATGAGACCTACAGCTATGTAGCCTTTTGCATCCTTATGGACTGCTAAAATCGAATGCCTACCTCTGGGATTAGATGTTAGCATAAGAAAGTATTTCGAAATGGTAGGTTTTTAGCTGCAGACAAAATGAAATGGGCTGAGTTCTCTGGTATGAAAAGCACAGCTCTTGAAATGAAGCCATGCATACAAGCAGACCTGTGCAGAGAGACAAGGACTTATATGGCTTTTCCAATTGCTAATGAGAATAAAAATCACAGGTCAGGCATCAGAAACAGGGCCCCATCAGATCGCCAAATCCCATCTTCTCTGCTCTTTCTGCAAAAGCTGTTTTATTGAGCACCTGCGAGGGCAAGCAATCTCCATTTATGAATTAAACATGCATTTTTAGTTTAAAGAAAAAAAGAAAGGCATGGTATTAAAAATCTCTTTTTCACTTTACATTACTGCTCTCTACTTCTGATGTATAAATTCTCAAAATAAAATCCGTTTCACTTCAATTTTTAAAAAATCCCTTTCTGGCTTTTGAAACCAAGACTACATACCTTTGAGCCAAGACACACAACACAGAGGGAGTTGCAGACACCCACCTTTATCCACAATTAATACTCAGAACTTCTCTGTGTCTCTCACCTACTTTCTCCTCAAAATCTCACCTCCACCTGCCAGCAATCTCCTGGCTCTTCAATTACATCTTCAGTCTTGCCTCCGGACTTGGCAACTTGTTTAGTCAGAAAATATGAGTGCCTGCCCTGTGCCAGGCATTATTTATTCATAGGGAACAGAATCCTAGGAAACCAGGGATCCCTAGATCTTCTAGAAAGGTTCACTTCTGCTTCCCAGTGTTAGAATCTTGGTTTCCTCCGGTGGGTTCCGACTTGTTTGCACGTGGCATGGGTTAGTCCCTTGGGCCTCAAATGTCAATTGCATCATCAAGAAAAGGATAATTTGAACAGAAATGCCACATGGAACTTCTAAGAAACCACATTTGATAAAATCCAATCCTATATGATAAAAGGTTAATATGTAAATAGACCAAACAGCAGAATGACCAGTTGCTATGATGTGCACTGACCACCAGGGGGCAGATGCTCTACATAGGAGCTGCCCCCTGGTGGTCAGTGTGCTCCCACAGGGGGGGCGCTGCTCAGCCAAGAGCCGGGCTCATGGCTGGCGAGCGCAGCTGCAGTGGCGGGAGCCTCTCCCAGCTCCACAGCAGCACTAATGACCCCGTGGGGGTCCTGGGCTGCAAGAGGGTGCAGGCTGGGCTGAGGGACTCCCCCCACACCCCCAGTGCATGAATGTTATAAACCAGGCCTCTAGTAAGCTATAAAAGTCAAACAAATCCAGAAAATGCAGGCACTTCAGTTCCTGCATCCTCCTTCCAGGAAATGTCAATAGAAAATGGTGGGTCAAGGTCACCTCAGGCTGTGTGACCTCTCTTCTAGATTGATAAGCTGGGCTTGGTATGTCGCACAGGCTGTTCTCAAAATAACTTCTTTAAAGGAAGAGTGTCAAGGAATTGAAACACAAAATTTACTTTTGTTCAATTTCTAGCAATTTTGATGATCTTATCTCTGTCTTGGAACAATAGTTTGGGGTTAAAAACTAAGTAAAGAGCTTCATTTCTGGTACCAATTTAAAAATTAGTCACTAGGTGGTAGGTTTTGTCAGTTGCTTTTCCTATACTTTAAAACAGTTTTTAGTTTGGTACAACATAACATTGAAAAAGAGTAGCAGAGCCCCTGGCCAGTTAACTCAGCTGGTTGAGTATAGTCTTGTGCACCAAAAGGTCACTGGTTGAATTCCTGGTCAGGGCACATACCCAGTTGCGGGTTCGATCCCCAGTCAGGGTACATATGGAAGTCAACCAATTGATGTTTCTCTCTCACATCAATGTTGTTCTCCCTTCCTCTCTCTCTGAAAAGATCAATAAAAAAGAAAAAAAATTAAGTAAAAGAGTAGCAGAACTTTCAGCTTAAGTTGGAGTCCGACTAGTGACTCTGGATATAAAAGGCCCCAAGCAGCACATCAACTACATATGAAAGCAAGAAATGCAAAGTTTCTATAAGACTGGAAACAAAGGAAAATAATTCTCCGAGAAGAAGTACGCTTCTCCAAGAATTACACTAACCAAAGTATAGATGAAGCCCTGAAAAAGAAGAGCAGAGAAAGAAAATCAAGAGGGATTTATGGACCCCCATTTCCTGCTTCAGGGACACGTGGCCTTCGCTGTCCATAAGCTGATAGGCTCTTCCTACTATAATTAAAGCGTTTTCTGAAATGACTGTTGTCTGTTTCACAGTGGTTATTAGTCATGAGGGCTACATACCAATATTTCTCTCTCCTCCTTAGTATGTGATTGGACTGCACTTCCCAACCCCCTGAAGATTAAACATGGACGTGTGACTCACTTTGGCCATAGAAAAGTGATATGTACCACTTCTGCATGGAATCTTTAATACCCAGTGCATAATTAGCCACACTCCTTTTGCCTCTGCTAAGATGACCAGAAGCTCTCCAAGATGGTGGCTGCTCCAAGGGCCTAGATTTTGGAGTAATCTTGGAATCTATGATAGACATTCAGCAGGAATGCGAAACAAACTTACTGTGTTCAAGTATGAGCACTGGGCTTTGTTTGTTACTGCTGCATGGCCTTGCCTATGCTGACTTCTATTCATATATCCTGAACTAGTGTTGCCATCACAAAATTCAAGAATGAAAAATATGCATTTCATTTTTTAAGAAACCAAAGGCATTTACATTTTATAATATTTGCATTTTTGAAACTGTTCTTTTGATGTAAATTTACTATTAGACCAGGGATTGAAAAAAATTGCAATAAAGGACCAGAAAGTACAGCAATCAAAGTTTGAGAATAAATTAATTTCAATAATTTTAGAGCTGCTATTAATTAAATATGTGTGCTGGCCACTCAGGGAGAGAAATGGTATAGTCAAAGTAAGGACTTTCATCATAGAGGGAATTAAGAAAGAGTTTGTTTTTCCTAAGTGAGAGCCATTAAATTTTTCTGATTTCATCATTGTTGGATATTTACTCCAATAAATACAGCATGTGCTGAGGCCTCAAAAATGCAATATATAAAATCATCCGAAGGACACATTTCCCTAGGTACCTGACATAAATATTTAATTTTTCTTTTTGTAAAATTTTCAACTAAATATAATGGAAAACAAGTTCTTATACAATGCAAATGTAACATTTTTCTTGAAAGGTAATAATTTTATCAAGTACATAAAAATTTTTATGAAAGAAGGACCAATTTATTCCTTATTTTTGAGTTGTGAATATTATGACTGTAGAAATCAATGAATAAGGTAGAGATGGGATTCTGGAACCACTAGCTCTTGCAGAAGAGTGTATAACTAGCCAAGAATTATTTCTTCCTCCCCCATCCTTACCAAAGTCCTCACAGTTTACCTCCCCATTCCATTTATGTTGTGTTCAGTCATGTGATTTGTGTTGGCCAATGGAACATAGACAGAAGAAACTGTGCCATTTTAGAGCAGAAATCTCTAACCACCTCTTATGGGTTTGCATTCCCCCTGTCCTTCTGTGATAAGAAAAGCAAGCCCTTTGCAGCTGCTGTTGATGATGCTAAACACCTGGAACAGACTTGAACCCAACTCTGATCCTAAAGCAGAAGCATTCCAACTAACTTGCAGATTAGTGGATGAGGAAATTGTGTGCCATTGAGATTCTGGACTTGTTATTCAGTGTTATCATATCAATAGTGACTAATATAGCTACTATTTGCCATTTTTTCTTACTTAATCAGGAAGTATTTTTCACACTGCCAAATGAAAAATCATGATTTTTAAATAGTCATCAGTTCAGTAAAAATGTCTCAATTCTCTTAATAAACCAAGCCACAAAGTGTGAGTAAGCCTAGTAATTCCATGGAATTCATTTTTTAAAACTTCTTACCTTTTCTTATTTTATGTAATGCAGCAGGATAGTATTTTCAAGTACTAACAGATATCCTCAATTATTCCCTATATTTCATTAAATTATAACCCCATCCTAGGCCTAGAAATAAAGACACCAAATAACTTAAAAAGAAATGCTTCCAACTATGGATTACAAACCATTAATGGATCACAAAATCAATGAAGTAGATCTCAACCAATGTATTTTAAATGAAAAATAGAGAAAACGTCAGACTGTGTCACACTTAAAAAGGTAAATATTGGTTTGCTTTGGTGAGAAAAAGAGAACAAAATTTGATAAAGAAGAGTCAAAACAATCAAAACAGTCTTAAAGGAAGTTTATTTGAGTAGAATTAGAGGCATCAAATAACTGGCTCTCATTTGATACTAGACCCTTCAAATTACCATGAGCACTTTGCTTTCCCCGTCACTCTGGAGCTATAATTATAGGTAATGTAAAATAGAAGGACATTATTTGAACATGGAAAAGACCACAGCAAATCATAATTAAACAATAAATTACTGAAATAATTTCCATTCAAGTCAGGACCAAGATAGGAATGTCTGCTATGAACACTACGTTTCAATCATGTTCAGAACATTTTAACTAATGCACTAAGGAAAAATAAATAGAACATAAAGAAAGACAAATCTTTCTTTCCTTATCAATAATATTATTGAATTATGACTATCCAATTTTCTTTTTTTTTTAAAAAAAGGAAAAAGACAAATCAGACATTTCATAAAAAGGCTGTCCACATGATCAATAAACATATGGAAAACACTCAATATCATTAGTCACAACAACATATCCTAAACAGCCACCAGAATGGCTAAAATTTTTAACTGTCAATGTTAAGTTGATAAGAATGGGTACAACTGGCACTCTCACAATACTGACAGGACTTTCACTTGCTACTGGTTCTTTGAAAAACTCTGGCATGCTCTGTTAGAGATGAATATATGCATATATTCTGGCCCAGCAATTTCATTCCTGGCATATACTTGATGGAAATGTGTACATATAAGAGAACCGACAGACATGTATACTAGTAAGAATTGGTTTGGTATTACTTGGATAACAGCCAAAACTGGAAACAGCCCAGATGTCCATCCAGAGTAGAATGGCGAGGTAGAAATGCAAAATGATGCATCCACTGTGAAAAGTGGTATGGTGAGTTCCCAAAAAATTAAAGATAGAATTATTATATAGTCCAGCAATTCTACTTCTGAGTACCTACTCAAAAGACTAGAGAGCAGAGATTCGAATGAATATTTGTACACCCATGTTCCCACCAGCATTATTCACAATAGCCAAAAGGTGGAACCAAGTCAAGTGTCGATGGACAGATGTATGGGTAAATAAAATGGGGTATAACCATACAAGGGAATATTATGCAGCCTTAAAAATGAAGGAAGTTCTGACACATGCTACCACATGGATGACCAATGAAGACACTATGCTAAGCCACACACAACAGAGCAAATATTATATAATTCATGTAAATAAGGTAACTAAAGTAGACAAACTCATAAAGGCAGGAAATAGAATGGTGGTTGCAAGGGCCTGAGGTAAGGAGGAAATGGGGAGTTATTTCTAATGGATACAGTTTCAGATTAGGATGACAAAAAATTTGTGGAGATGGATGGTGACAATGGCTGCACAACAATGTAAATGTACTTAATGCAACTAGAACTATCCACTTAAAATGATTAAAATTATAAATCTTATATATATTTTATCACAATAAGAAATTTTAAGAGTAGAATGGGTAAATTGTGCTGTATTTATGGAACTACTACTACCCAACAACATAGATTTGATATTTTTAATTCAATAGCTTTAAAAAGTATGTGTGTATTTTTAATACTTATATAAAAAAAGGCAAAAGACTTAAACCAGACAGGTAAAGACAAAAATACAAAAGAATACTTTTCATCCTTAGAACTACAGAAAATATATTTTAGCAGTTTTAGAATTATTATTTTGTTCTAAATTTAAGCACGAAGCCTACTAGAAACTGAGGCTGAGAAATTTTCAAAGGAAATTTGAGAAATAATCAAAGCCAATATTTATATAACCTTTTAAAATGTAACTTCATAAACGAAATAAAAAAGGTAAGACTGTCTAATTTCACATCAGGCAGCCCTTCTGGAACTGCATTGTCAGCTCACTTCCTGCACCAATCAGCTTATCACCGCCTGGGCGTGGGCACAGGCTGAAGTAGGCAAGGCAGTCAATGACCACTTCCAAGTTTGGAGATTCGCAGGCGAGAGGACCAGCGTCAGGAATGGACGTTGGAGACATGTCCTGCAGAGACTGCCATTTTTTACTTACACTTTCTGGCACAGAAAGAATGATAGATTGCTTCACATAGCCAGGCACCATAATGGTGTCCAGTTACTCAAAGGTCCTTACAGTGAGAGCAGCTTCTGCACTGACCTACTGGGGCCACCCCATCAGTGAGCCCAGTGTGGTGCACAGTGCTCATCCTTCTCCCTTAGACCTGGCGGATAGTGAGAGGGACCTGAGCCACTCACACCCGAGCCAGGTGAGCAAGCCCTGACTAGCTCTCCGCTGCCTTGCTACCTGGCAGGTAAACAGAAAAAAAAGCAACACAGCGCCTATGAAACAATGTGGGACAGAGAAAAAGGAAGCAGTACACTCAGGCGGTAGAGGGAAAACACGCTTTTTTAAGAGCTCAAATCCGTTACGTTTATTTTCTAAAAGAATGAGAGACCCTCAAATCAAGAGGAAAGGCTATTCCCTACATGTATAGCCCTAACCAACCCTCTTTTTAAAAAATATTTGATAATGCTTAAGAACGTGAAATACATAGGGTAGTGGGTGAAGAAGGTCTCTTCAAAACTCACAAGACCCAGAACCACAGACTGTGACCTTTTTTGGATACAGAGTCTTTGCAAATGTTATTGGTTAACCCAGTGGTCGACAAACTGTGGCTCTCGAGTAGCGGTTTGCCAGTCTGTTGACTAATGAATTTGCTGACCACTGGGTTAACCTAAGATGAGGTTATGCTGGCTGAGAGTGGGCCCTAAAGCCAGTGACTGGGTCTTTACAAGGACAGGCACACAGAGAAGGCTCTGAGAAGACGGAGGAGAGGATGGAGTGATGCAGCTACGAGCCAAGGATCGTCAGGAGCCACCAGGAGCAAAGAAGAGGCCAGGAAGGGTCTTCCTTAGAGCCCTGAAGGAGCATGGCCTTGTGGACGGACACCTTGATGTAGCTGCCAGAACTACAAGAATAAATGTTTGTTGTTCTAAGACACCTCCTCTGTGACAAACTGTTATAGCCCTCCTAGGATATTAGCACAGTAAGCTCTACAAAAGAGTAAAATCAACAACAACCAAATAAATATCCACTTATCCATAACCTAACTTATAGAAGAAAAGTTACTGGCAACTTTGAAGTCCTCAAGAGTGTCCGTCTCCTGCCACAGCCTCCATCCCTCATCTCTCCTGTCTGGAATTTTGTATTAAACATTCCTTTTCTTTTCTTCGTAGTTCCCTTAGACATACGTATGAATATATCCCCAAACAATACAGGGTTTAGTTTTGCCAGTTTTGAGCTTTTACAAGAAATTATATTTTATACTTTTTAATGTTTTTATACAATATTTTGTTTTTGAGACTAATGCATGATGATGTGTAATATTGCATATGCAACGTATCTACTTATTTATTTTCTACTAATTCCTGAGTGGTTTTCAATATTTTGTTCTTATAAACAATATTAACATGAACATCCTTGTGTATGTCTCTTAATACATCTCCATTATTATGGGACTATGCCAACATGATTTGCAATAGGCTTAGAATTACAATAGAGTTTCTACCTCATATATTTGCTGAATTATGGGTATGTCTATGTTCAACTTTATGAAAAGTATATTTTAAAAATATATATGGTACAGAATTTAGAGGAATTTTTTAGATGTCAAAATCACAGACTCAAAACAAGAAAAAAAAAGATGAGGTAAAAAATAATTAGTTAATAATCCAAAATCTGATGAGGCTACGAAAAACACACAGACTGATCTTACTTATGAATATAGATTTCAACTCATAAATAAAATATAAGCAATTTAAATCTAAAAGTATATAATAATAATGCACCAAGTTAACTTTACTCTAGAAATGCAAGCATAATTAAATATTAAGAAAAATGCACATAATTTGTAAAATGATTCAAAACATAAAGGTATACAATTATGTTAATCAAAATTGAAAATATATTTTATAATATTCAGAATCTATTTCACTTTTTTGAAAAACTCTTTATGAACCAATACTAGGAAAGTGGATTTGTAACATGAAAAATATCCACATTAACCAAATTAGAAAAAAGAATAGAATGCTTGGCTTCATTATTCAAACCAGTTTGGAGATTGCTAATCCATTTATGAAGAAAGAGAAAGTGAGGTATAAATTTTATAAAGGAGACAAAGGTTAGAAAGGAGAAAATTTATTTGGAGATGACATGATTTGCAAATGATTTTTCACCTAGCTAACACAAGACTAAAAGATCTACTATGGTAAAAATCTCACCATAATGGAGACAGATATATATATAGTAGTACTTGTCAGTGTTCAGCAAAGACAATTTGTCCTGCAATATTGACACAATGCCTTTAGTGGAGCAACAGATTAAATGTAAGGCTGACGTTAATGATCCAAAATATTGCATAAAAAACATTTTAAAGATATATAAGTAGAGTTTCATGTCATATGAAAAAATATTAACTTTTAACACTTACAGGCAGCAGAGGAAAACTGCTCAGATCATTAGAGAAAACAAGCAGTTCACCTCTCCTTTCTCATGCTCACTCTGGGACATAACTTTATTGGATAAAATAGGGGATGGAATTGTCTAACATTTACATTATTATCTCCTTCCTTTTCTCTTTCTAACTATTTTTTTTCCTCTCAAAACAGACATTTGAATTCATGTACTTCACATGCATATATAATCAGGCATCATTATAAATAAAACCATATCTAATTATGCCCATATGTAGATTCTACTTTTGCTTGATGCCAAGCCTGATGCAAAATTCAGTCCTGCTACAAACCCCACCTTCCAATGAATTACTTTCGCACACCAAAAATATTATTGAAAAAAAAATTAGAATTTGCTAAGATATTGATAGTGGAGGGGGGTATGTGGGTAAAGAGACAAGGGGCATATGGGAACTCTCTATACTTTCCATTCAATGTTGTTTGTGAACCTAAAACTGCTCTCAAAATAAATTTTATTAATTAAAAAACGTGAATTTGCTAATTATTTAAGAACTTAATCAGTAGCCAAATTTAAGTACTGACATCACGTAGCACATGTTATATCCATCAGGCAATTCTTTCCTAAGTGTCTCCTGTCGACAGCACCAGCCATATCCTGCCGTGATCCAGGTCCTGGTCCAGGATTAAGAATCCCGTCTCTGACTTCTTCCAGCTAAATCCACTTCGATTTGGGTTAGCAGGGTCAAGGAGCTGTCATCTCCAGAGCCCACCTCCTAGAACTTTCCTTTTGTCCCTCCTACTTACTCTCTTTTCTGTCCTCTCTTATTTTATTTTTTTTTATTATTATAAAAGCTTCTTTTGCTTTTAACGAAACCTAAAATTCTGCCACATGATCATTCCTACCATCAGCAGGTTATTATATGCAATAGACCATTAAGCGGCCATGAAAAGGGATGGTGCAGGTCCCAGCAGTAAAGCAACGAGGTCCCCGTTCCCTCTCGGTGCCACTGCGAGCACCACCAAGATGCCCAAGAGCAAGAGCGATTCAGCCCAAGGAAACCCTATGGGATTAGCCTAAAGGCCGGCCAAACTGTTTCTGCAAACATTGAAACTAAGTCACAGAAATCTAAGTAACAAAAGAAACTGATGAATGGAGTGGATCCAGAGACATGGAAGCATGGAACAGGGAGCAGAATCTTGGAGGGAAGGCCGGTGAGGGTGGGTGGGAGGTAATCAACCAAAGACCTTGTAGGCATATATGCATGGTCCATGGACACAGACAATGGGATGGTAAAGGGCTGAGACAGGGTGTGGGGGCAGGCTGGAGGGGGTCAATGGGAGAAACAGGGGGCCATATGTAATACTTTCAACAATAAAGAATTTTAAAAAAAAAGAAAGAAAGAAAGAAACTAAGCCACAGAAATGCAACAAGGAAGAATCAATCTTCAGAGAGCAAACAAATAAAAGTGGAGTCAAAGGAAGTGGCCAGAGTCAGGCACAAAGAAAGTAATGACTTATCTACAGAAAACAGAACAAAGAGGAGAGTCCAGTCAATGAAAAACATCATATCCCAAGTCTTCTCCATGATCCCCATATCTCCTGTACTGTTCAACTGTTTTGTAAGGGCAAGAATTTTAGAAGCTCTAGAAATAGTTGAGAATTTTTTTAGGCATTTAGGTAAGTGTTAATACTTTTCCTTAAAAGCTAAAATCGGGTGTCTTTGTTTATTATTCTGCACAACCAGGAATTAGAGAAATGATGAATTAAGGCCATCTTTGATACCTTGTTCACCAATTACCATCCCATGAGCTGGGGCGGGGAAGGTCATATCCTATAATATGAAGCATCATTAAATGCAATTCAAAGCCATAATCATTCACCTGGCATGTCACAAACATTTCAAATTGCTGTTCTTCTAGACCATGTTGTTCTTTGTAGAAGCCTTTTCTCAGGAAACTGCTCCCTTCCTTGACTCTCTGGTCAGACCATTGGTGACATCTTTGGTCTCAACAGTTTATCCTGCAGCTTTACTAAGAGGCTGTGAAAGATGGGACTTCTTTCAGTCTGTTGTAAGTACAATATTAAATCATGAATCCATGGAATTTTAGATCTAACAGCTTATCAATATTTTATTATATAGGTACTAACACCCTGTTTTTAAGAGCAATTCACCTCCAGGTTTTAACTAAAGTGACTGGATCATTTTTTAGAAAAGGAGTGCAACCTTTTATTTTTAGATTGTTAGTACCTGTATAAGAATTATCTATGGCCTGGCTGGCGTGGCTCACTGGTTGAGCCTCAACCCATGAAGGAGGAGGTCATGGTTCAATTCCCTGTCAGGACACACGCCAGGGTTTCGGGCTCAATTCCAAATAGGTGGTGTGCAGGAGGCAGCCAATTGATGATTCTCTCTCATCATTCATGTTTCTATCTCTCTCTTCCTCTCCCTTCCTCTCTCTGAAGTCAATAAAAACATATTTCTTAAAGAAATTTTTTAAAGAATTATGTATGGCCTCTTATGTGTAAGAATAGTGAATAGATTGTGTTTACTGTCTGTAAACAGGTCAGACAGAAACCAATAAAATCCCAGTTATAAAAATATGGTGTGTAGATACTGTGTTTCATTGACTCTAAGACATATTTTCTGCAGGAGTCCTGCTGTCCTAACTGCTTGGGCACACCTGAACTTTACTGCAGCAACGCTTTTATAAAGTTGTCATTGCAAATTGAATTATGTGCTTTATTGGTACTATACCTATTGAGTTTATTTCTCTTTAAAGTCTTTCAAAAGACTTCATCATAACCAGCATTGAGACAAAATCATATAGCATGTACAGAAAGAGGTGGAAGCAAAAAGCAGGGCATGAATTTAATATTACTGAAGCAAATCTCTTAACTGGAAGAATGACCACAATTTCTTTTTTCTTTTTTTTTTTTTTTTTTGAGTACAAACAATCAAGAGCTTAATGGAATCTAAGAAGAAGATACCCAGAAGTGGCTGAAGATTTAAAAAAAAAAAATGCAAAAGTTGGCTTCACACACCATGCCGAGCAGCTGAAGGTGGAAGAACTGGCAAACCTCAGGATAGATGAAAGAAATCTCAAAGCATCAAGAAGCTGGTTACTTCAAACAGAGAAAGACAAATACTGTATGATCTCACTTATATGTGGAATCTAAAAGAAACTAAGGGGCGAAAAACCAAGCTCATAGATACAGAGGACAGATTGGTGACTGACACAGGCAGGGAGGAGTTAGGGGGAGAAATGAATGAAGGGGGTCAAACACTAAAAACTTCCTATAATAAAATATAAAGGTGATGGAGTGCAATGCACAGCTTGGTAACTGCAGTAACAATATTGCACTATTTATTTGAAAGTTGCTAGGAGAGCAGATCTTAAGAGTTCTCACCACAAGAAAAAAATGTGTAACTATGTTTAGTGATAGATATTTACTAGACTTATTGTGATCATTTCACAATGTAACCAAATATTGGATCATTAAGTTGTATACATAGGAGTAATATGTCAGCCTTGGCCGGTGTGGCTCAGTTTGTTGAACGTCATCACATACATGGGAAGGTCACCAGTTTGATTCCTGGTCAGGTCAGGGCACATCCCAAGTTGTGGGTTTGATCCTCAGTCCAGGTATGTCCCAGAGTAAACGAAACAAAACAATCTCTCTCTCTCTCTCTCTCTCTCTCTCTCTCTCTCTCTC
>JAAGEH010000226.1:16277105-16320916 GCA_011751065.1 Lasiurus cinereus | reverse complement strand
TCTCTCTCTCTCTCTCTCTCTCTCTCTCTCTCTCTCTCTCGTGCACGCACTCTCAAATCTATTTCTAAAAGCAATACAAAATATTAAAAAAAAAAAAGCCCAGCCATAGGTCACAGTTCAATTCCTGGTCAGTGTACATGCCCAGGTTTCAGGCTCGACCCCCTGTATGGGCATAAAGGAAAAGAGCCAATCAATGATTCTCTCTCATCATTGATGTTTCTATCTCTCTCTCTCTCTCCCTTCCTCTCTGAAATCAATAATAATATATTTTAAAGTAATATGTCAATTATATCTCAATTTTTTAGAAAAGGAAACTGTTTAGTACACAAGCATGGTGCTATAGTTTAATTGGCAGAATTTTGTCTGTCTTTTTCAGTAGTACATAAAACAATGTGACACTAACAATCAATGACATCTTATATACAATGAAATATAGTTTCTTTATTATCATGGAAAGAAATCTTTGATACACTTGAAGTGTTCCTTTCAGGAGCACAGACTAAAATTGAAATGACACAGCATGGCACCTGGGTAAGGATGCCATTCAGCCTTATGAAGAGCTCCACCTTTTTTCTATTTCTCAATCTGGGTGTTTATTTATGAACATTCATCCAGCCATACACTTACGCTTCATACCCAATTCTCTAGGTGTGCCATCTCTTCATATCATTTCTTAAAATATCAGTATGTATCATAATTTACTAGTATATAGTGTGGATCCCATTTTTATAACTGGGTATAGGTGCACATGCCCTCTCCCATTTGGGTACACATGCTTTGGAATGTAGGCACAGAATCCAAAATGTCAAGGGGAATTATGGAAAGACAGGTGGCTTTTACTCTCTTCCTTATGCTTTTCTATGTCTGAACATTTTTTCCAGTGAGTGCGTTATTTCTTTTGACAATCAAGAGAAAAAGACAAAAAGACCTATTCTTGTTTTAAAAGCACATATATATATAAAACAAAACCAGCATATTCCTCGAATACTGATTGCACTTCACAGAACTGCTGTACATAATAATTAAGGATGTGCACAACAACTTAGCTATTAGAATGCTCATCACATTTCATGTCTTCTACCCAGTATTTTCATTTCTGAGAATCTAGCCTAAAAAAAATTTGAGATGTGGACAGATACTTATACAAGGTTTTTCAGCATAGTGTTTTGGAAAATATCAAACACTTCTAATAATATTGGGATAGTTAGATAAATTATTGTACATTCATGTGATGAATGTAGCCACCATCATGGGTGTGATTTTTGAAGACTTCATGGGTAGACAAAAGTAGGTTTATATTTGTGAATACATGAAACAGAGAATTTTTTCCATATTATTATAATCATAACCTGCATGTCTTTTCTATAGGAACAACTGTAAATTTACTTTTGCGCACCCCTGCATCATAACAAATGGTTCAAATAATATCAACATCGTTGTACTTCTTGTTAACAAAAAATAAGAGAAGAAACTACTTTAAATACTAACAGGGAGAAATCAAGATGGTGG
This sequence comes from Lasiurus cinereus, assembly GCA_011751065.1. Lineage (NCBI taxonomy): Eukaryota > Metazoa > Chordata > Mammalia > Chiroptera > Vespertilionidae > Lasiurus > Lasiurus cinereus. Next base: position 16,319,407 of record JAAGEH010000226.1, on the reverse strand, counting down.
CATAAGTGAACACCTATACTGCTGCCTTGCACAACAATTTCAAAACTACAGCTAAAAGACGGGAACAGACATCATCCAGAACCACAGGACAGCTGGCTGAGTGGAAATTCTACAATTAGAAGGAAAGAGAGGGGCTCACGGAGACTCATTGGAGCTGCAAATAGCTAAGTTATGGAGACACGTGCATGGAAAGAATGGGCAGCAGAGGGCCTGACTGGCTTCCTCTAGCAGGAGAGAGACTGAAACTCCTAACTGCACTGAACCCTAGTTCTGAGTGCACTGAACCCCAGTTCCGGGCAAGATTCATATGGGGGAAGTCTGGACTGTCGTGAAAAGGGAGGAGTGCACAGAAACTCCAGGGGAGCCACAAAAGGCAGAGGTCTGGAGGCATGCATGCCAGTGCACACAGAGAGGACTGACTGCTGATTGTGCCGCTAGTTTTCTCTAGCAGGAGGAAGACAGAACCTCCCAACTATGTTGAAATCTAATTCCAACTGCACTAAACCTCAGTTTCAGGCAAGAGCCGGTGGACCCAGACTCATACGGGTCCCCGGAGCGCACAGAAACTCAGGAGACCTAGAAAGGGAAGAGGTCTGGAGGCGCATGAGCACAAGTGCACCCAGAGAAGGCTGCAGCAATTACCGAGGGACACTGAGTCCCAGGGGCTGTGTGGGGCAGGGCTGATAGGTAGCCAAGCCTGTCTGCTCAGCCATGAGAATCTGCCCCAGCCAAGCTGAACACAGAGGCTTTTACAATTTTGCAAGTCTTCTCTCATAAGGCTGACTCCAACACAGAAGTTCTCCCAGCATAGACACAGCTGATCCTCACTATCAATTGGCTTGGAGGTCAATTCCCCCCAGTGATACCAACAACAACCAAGACTTAACTACAACAAGGCTGTACACACAGTCCACAAAGGGGTGCACCAATCTAGTCCACCTCAGGTAACTGGGAAGGCGGAGCTACTGGGCCATATAGGACACCTAGCACACAAAGCTACTCTAGTAACTCAGAAGCAATGAAAATGCAGAGACAAAGGAACAGATCACAAACAAAAGAAATGGAGGAAAACAAACAACTGGATATAGAGTTCAAAACCACAGTTATAAGATTTTTCAAGAATTTCCTATAAAAGATGGATAAATTTAGCGAGACCCAAGAGGAGATGAAAAAAGACCAACTAGAAATTAAACATACAGTGACTGAAATAAAAAAATATTATACAGAGACCTAACAGCAGACTAGAGAAATGCAAGAATCAAGTCAAAGATCTGAAATACAAAGAAGCAGAAAACACTCAACTGGGAAAGATAAAAGAAAAAAAATTCAAAAATCTGAAGATAGAGTAAGGAGCCTCTGGGACAACTTCAAGCATATTAACATTAGAATTATGGGGGTGCCAGAAGAAGAGAGAGAGCAAGACACTGAAAACCTCTTGGAAGAAATAGTGACTGAAAACCTCCCCCACCTAGTGAAAGAAATGGACTTACAAGTCCAGGAAGTGCACAGAACCCCAAACAAAAGGAATCCAAAGAGGACCACACCAAGGTACATCATAATTAAAATACCAAGAGCAACAGACAAAGAGAGAATATTAAAAGCAGCAAGAGAAAAACAGTTCATTACCTACAAGGGAGCACCCATACAATTGTCAGCTGATTTCTCAACAAAAACAATGCAGGCTAGATGGGAGTGGCAAGAAATATTCAAAGTGATGAATAGCAAGAACGTACAACCAAGATTACTCTACCCAGCAAAGCCATCATTCAGAATTGAAAGGCAGATAAAGAGCTTCACAGATAAGAAAAAGCTAAAGGAATTCATCAACACCAAACCAGTATTATATGAAATGCTGAAAGGTACTCTTTAAGAAAAGGAGGAAGAAGAAAAAGGTAAAGATAAAAATTAGGAACAACAAATACATATCTATCAACAAGTCAATCTAAAAATCAAGTGAATTAAAAATCAGATGAACAGAATAAACTGGTGAATATAATAGAATCAGGGGCATAGAAAGGGAGTGGACTGAATTCTCAGGGGGAAAGGGGTGAGGTGGGTGCAGGGAAAGACTGGACAAAAATCATACAGCTATGGATGAGGACAATGTGGGGGAGGGTAAGGGCAGAGGGAGGGGTGGGAGCCAGGTAGAGGGGATCTATGGAAGGAAAAGAGAGGAACAATTGTAATAATCTGAACAATAAAGATTTATTAAATCAAATAAATACTAAAAAAATATTAACAAAACTCTTACTAAATTCTTGTGATATGCCAAGTACTTTATATATATTATCTCATTTAATTCTGAGCATAACTGTGCAAGGTACATAATCATGTTCCACTTGAAAGATAGGAAAATAAAGGCTCCCAGAGTTAGTACAGAAGTTAAGAGCTGGCAGCTACAGAATTAAATCCTGCCTCTCCCTTCTATCTGATCTCAGCAAGTCAGTGGATTTCGCTGTGCCTCAGTTTCTTTACCTGTAAAATGGGGACAATAATTCTCAAAAGAAGTTGTCAGGATTAAATAAGCCTCAACAAATGTAGGGCTGCAAGGCAATCTTACATGCTATGTCATTCCAATTCCTTTTAAGCCTCACTCCAAATCAATTTTTCCACCCCACAATCTTAGCATCTTAGCATGGCTACCAATGACATCCACATTGCTAACTCCAGCTGTCAGTTCCCTCCCTTCCTTACTTGGCACAGTTCATCATGCCCTGTGAAGTGCTAACTCCCTTCTCTTTGCTTCTCCAACACCACACCCTCCTGACCGTACCACCTCGCTGGCCAAATGCCCTATATTTAATCATCTATTTTGTCTTCCTATTCAGGGGACAATGTGGAGGCCACATGTTGAAGATGGTAGCATCAAAAATTGGAAGGAGCTCAAGCTCCTGAATGTGTGGGAAATAACCTTTTATTTTCCCTGATGAACTACACTGAGAAAGAAGTAAACCTTTATCGTGTTAAGCTAGCATGATGGAGAGGTTATTTATTTTAGCAACTAGCATAATTTAGCCTGACTAATATACTCAACCACTGGAAGAGGAAGGCAATGAAAAAATCAAACAAATCAAAAAGTAGGCATTGAAGAAAATTATTAGACTATATATAGCAAAAGAAACAAGTAAAAAAGGTGAAAGTGGTATAACCAAGGTATACAGTGGAACAGGAAACTAAAGTGGAGTGACTGCCAGTTTTCATTATAAGCCTAATAGTAACTTTTAACTACATGCATGCATAATATAAATAAAAATATAAATTATTGATCTAAAAATTATTTATATTAAGTAAAAAATATAAATTCTAAATGCTTTTAGGAAAAGCAGACATGACCATAAATAATTACAAAATACACACTATAAAAACCCAGAGTGAAGAGAGGGGAAAGTTTGTTTATTTTGCTTTAGTTTCTGGGGCCCTTTTTTTTCTGGGTGGTGAAGCAGGAGGGACTGATCCCCATTCTCCTCAGTCCCCCTACTATGTTGCTTCCACAGCCAGTGGAGGAGCAGGAACCCTGCGCATCACAGCGCATCACCTCACAGCAGAACACTGCACACTCGGAACCAGCGCTGCTCAGTAGCAGAGACCATGCCATCTTGAAGGGGAAAGTGGATGCTATTTGAAGCCTGAAAATCTACAACTGCTGCAGCCACCAAACAGCTGCCAACTTCAGAGCATCAGTCCCCAATTGGAACAAACATGCAGATTCAGAGGAACTCTACACTCCACCACAGAAAGGAGAGAGAGAAATACAAAACTAGACTCCCGGAGAAGAGAGAGCATGAGAAAACAAAGAAACAGCCTGCATATGAAAGAAAAGCAGGCATCACCAGAAAAAGAAGTAAACAAAATGGAGACAAGCAACCTACCAGAGAAAGAATTCAGAGAAATGGTCATAAGGTGGCTGAAAAGAATGGAAGACAAATTTGACAATATGTGTAAGAACCAAGAGGAAATGAAGAACTAAGAAGAAATGAAAAATGACATCACTGCTGTAAAGAACTTAAATAGAAAGCATCAAGAGTAGACTAGATGAAGCAGAGGGCCACATCAGTGAGCTAGAAGACAAGGTAGGAAAAAATTACCCAAGTAGAGCATCTTCTAGAAAAAAAAAATTAAAAAGCAGGAGGAGACCCTATGGGAACTTCGGGACAACATGAAACAAAACAACATTGGCATAATAGGGGTTCCAGAAAGAGAGGAAACTGAGCAAGGAATACAAAACCTGTTTGAAGAAATAATGACAGAAAACTTCCCTGATATAGGGAAGAAAAAATCCACACAAATCCAAGAAGCTCACAGAGTCCCAAGCAAAATGAACCCCAAAAGACCAATGCCAAGGCACATTATAATTAAATTGGCAAACACCGACGACAAAGTAAGAATCTTCAAAGTGGCCAGAGATAGACAGAAAGTTACCGACAAATGAACCCCCATCAAACTAGCAACTGGTTTCTCAACAGAAACTTTCTGGCCAGAAGGGAATGAAATGAAATATACAAAATCATGCAAAAGAAGGGTCTGAAACCAAGATTACTGTGCCCAGCAAGGCTATAAATCAAAATTCAAGGTGAAATCAGGAGCTTCACAGACAAAAAAGTACTAAGAGAATATATTACCACCAAACTAGCAATGCAAGAAATGTTAAAGGTTCTGCAGAAAGAAAAAGAAAGAAAGAAAGAAAGAAAGAAAGAAAGAAAGAAAGAAAGAAAGAAAGAAATGAAATGAAGGAAGGAAGGAAAGAAGGAAGGAAGGAAGGAAGGAAGGAAGGAAGGAAGGAAGGAAGGAAGGAAGGAAGAAAGAAAGAAAGAAAGAAAGAAAGAAAGAAAGAAATGAAGGAAGGAAGGAAGGAAAGAAGGAAGGAAGGAAGAAAGAAAAGAAAGAAAGAAAGGAAGAGGAAGCAAAGAAGGAACACAGGGGTAAAGAATAAAAATGGCAACAAATAAACAATAATAACTTTAAATGTAAATGGATTAAATGCACCAATCAAAAGACATAGGGTAATGGATTACATAAGAAAACATGACCCATATATCTGCTGTCTGCAAGAAATCCACGTCAGCAAAAAAGATGCACACAGACTGAGGGTGAAGGGATGGAAAAAGATTTTCCAGGCTGAATGGACTAGCAATACTTATCTGATAAATTAGATCTCAAAGTGAAGGACATAACAAGAGATAAGGAAGGCCACTTCATAATACTAAAGGGAACAATCCAACAAGAAGAAATAACTCTGGTAAACATATATGCACCCAATATAGGAGCACCAAAATACATTAAAAAAAACTCCTGAAGGATATCAAGGGAGAGATTGACAGCAATACAATCATAGTAGGAGACTTTAATATCCCACTGTCACCACTGGACAAATCCTCTAAACAAAAAATCAGCAAAGAAATATCAATCCTAAATGACTCACTAGACCACATGGAATTAATTGGCATCTTCAGAACATTTTACCCCAAAGCCACAGATTATACATTCTTCTCAAGTGCACATGGGTCATTTTCAAAGATAGACTATATGTTGGGTCATAGGCAAAGTTTCTTCAAATTCAAGAAGATAGAAATCATATCAAGGATCTTTTCAGATCACAGTGGCATAAAATTGAAAATCAACTACAATAAAAACAATCCAAAGAAATCAAATACATGGAAACAAAACAGCTATTAAACAATGACTGGGTTATCAGAGAGATCAAGAAAAAAATAAAAAAACATCATAACAACAAATGACAATGAAAACACAACTATTCAAAATCTATAAGACTCACTGAAAGTAGTTTTGAGAGGGAAGTTCATAGCTCTACAAGCTTACTGCAAAAAAACAAAACAAAACAAAACAAAAACAGAAATAATGTAATAAATTACCTAATCCTACAACTCAAAGAGCTAGAAAGAAAGCAACAAGAAAAGCCCAGTGTAAGCAGAAGGAAGAAAATAATAAAGATCAGAGCAGAGATAAACAACATTGACACCAAAAAAAAATAAAACAAAAGATCAACAAAACCAAGAGCTGGTTCTTTGAAAGGATAAATAAGATTGATCAACCTCTGGCCAGGCTCACCAAGAAGCAAAGAGAGAGGACCCAAATAAACAAAATCAGAAATGAAAGAGGAGAAATTACAACAGACCCCACAGAAATACAAAGTATTGTTAAAAAATACTATGAACAATTCTATTTCAACAATCTGGACAACCTGGAGGAAATGGGCATATTCCTAGAAAAATATAACCTTCTAAAACTCACTCGGGAAGAATCTAAACATCTCTATGGGCCAATAACTATGGAAGAAATTGAAGCAATCATCAAAAAGCTTCCAGGAAACCAAAACCCAGGGCCAGATGGCTACACAGGAGAGTTTTACCAAACATTCAAGGAAGAACTAAAACCTATCCTCCTCGACTATTCTAAAAAATTCAAGGGGAAGGCACACTTCCAAGTTCATTTTATGAAGCCAGGATCACCCTAATACCAAAACCAGATAAAGACAACACAATGAAAAAGAATTATAAGTCAATATCCCTCATGAACATAGATGCCAAAATCCTCAACAAAATTCTAGCAAATCAGATCCAGCAGTACATCAGAAAGATCATACACCATGACCAAATAAAATTTATCCCAGCAATGCAAGGATGGTACAATATCCACAAATCAATAAACATGATACATCACATAAACAACTTGAAAGATAAAAATCACATAGTCATATCAATTGATGCAGAAAAAGCATTTGACAAAATCCAACACCCTTTCTTGATAAAAAAAAAAATCTCAACAAGGTGGGAATAGAAGAATCATACCTCAACATAATAAAGGCCATATATGATAAACCCATAGCTAATATCATACTCAATGGGGCAAAAATTAAAACCATTTCCCCTAAGAACAGGAACAAGACAGGGATGCCCACTCTCACCACTCCTGTTCAACATAGTACTGGAAGTATTAGCCATTGCAATTAGACAAGAAGAAGAAATAAAAGTCATCCAAATTGGAAAAGAACAAGTAAAGCTGTCCTTATTTGCAGATGACATAATATTGTACATAAAAAACTTGAAAGACTTCATCAAAAAACTAATAGATTTAATAAATGAATTCGGCAATACAGCAGCACACAAAATTAATGCCAAGAAGTCTATGGCATTTCTATACACCAATAATGAACTTACAGAAAGACAGACTAAAAAAGCAATCCCATTTACCATCACACCAAAAAAATTAAGATATCTAGGAATAAACTTAAACTGAGGAGGTAAATGACCTATACACGGAAAACTATAAGACACTGAAAAAAGAGATAGAGGAAGATATAAACAGATGGAAGAACATACCATGTTCATGAATTGGTAGAATCAACATCATTAAAATGTCCATACTACCCAAAGAAATTTATAAATTCAATGCACTTCCCATTAAAATACCAACAACATACTTCACAGACCTAGAAAGAACTCTCCAAAAATTCATCTGGAATAAAAGAAGACCCTGAATAGCCACAGCAATCCTGAGAAAGAAAAACAATGTAGGTGGGATCTCAATACCAGATTTCAACTGTACTACAAAGCCACTATTCTCAAAACAGCCTGGTACTGGCACAAGAACAGACATATAGATCAATGGAATAGAATAGAGAATCCAGATATCCACCCAAACCACTATGCTCAATTAATATTTGACACTCTACTGACATCTGGTGGATACGCATGAACATACAATGGAGTCAAGACAGTCTCTTCAATAAATGGTGTTGAGAAAATTGGACAGATACATGCAAAAAAAAAAATGAAACTAGACTACCAACTTATACCATACACAAAAATTAACTCAAAATGGATACAGGACTTAAACATAAGACAGGAAGCCATATAAATACTAGAGGAATCCACAGGCAGAGAAATCTCAGACATATGCCGAACCAATTTCTTCACTGATACTGCTCCTAGGACAATGGAAGCAAAGAGAAAATAAACAAATGGGGCTACATCAAAATAAAAAGCTTTTGCACAGCAAAATAAACCATCAACAAAACAACAAGAAAGCCCACTGTATGGGAGAACATATTTGCAAATGTTATCACTGATAAAGATTTATTCTCCAACATCTGCAGGCAACTTATACAACTTAATAAAAGGAAGTTAAATGATCCAATAAAAAAAATGGGCAACGGACCTAAGTAGAATCTTTTTGAAAGAAGACAGAAGGAAGACCAAGAGACATGAAAACATGCTCAAAGTCACTAATTATCTGAGAGATGCAAATGAAAATGACAATGCAGTACCATCTCACACCTATCAGAATGGCAATCATCAACAAATCAACAAATGCCAAGTGCTGGTGAGGATGTGGAGAAAAAGGTACCCTAGTTCACTGCTGGTGGGAATGCAAACTGATGCAGCCACTGTGGAGAACAGTATGGAGTTTCCTCAAAAAACTAAAAATGGAGCTCCCATTTGACCTAGTAATCCCTCTTCCAGGATTATATCACATGAAACTAGAAACACCAGTCAGAAAGGATATATGCATCCATATGTTCATAGCAGCACAATTCACCATAGCTAAGATTTGTAAACAGCCTAAATGCCCATCAGCAGATGAGTGGATTAGAAAACTATGCTATATCTACACAATGGAATAGTACGCTGCTATAAAAAAGAAGGAATTCTTACCATTTGCACCAGCATGGATAGACCTGGAGAGCATTATGTTAAGTGAAGTAAGCCAGGTAATGAAAGAAAAATACTGCATGATCTCACTCATTTATGGAAAATAAAGAATATTATAACCCAATGAATAAAAGGATAGATACAACAGCAGTTAAGCACCAAACTGACTGTCAAATTACAGCAGGAAGGCTGGGGAGTGTTAGGGAGGGAGGGAAATAGATCAACCAAAGGACTTGTATGCATGCATATAAACACACCAATGGACACAAGACACTGGGGAGGTGAGATGAGGGCATACAACAGGGGGGAGGGGAGGCTGGGGGAAGGTCAATGGGGACAAAATAAGGAGATATGTGTACTAATATTTGTAATATTTTAAACAATAAAAAATTAAAAAACAAAACAGAGCCTGATGTGTTATGAGTGAAACAGAAAGTGCTCTTAGAATGAATCAAGTAAATCTGAGTACAATAAAAGTTGTGTTCAATTCGCTTTAGTTATTTTGTTGTAGATTTTAGATATGATGGCTTCCCAGAGGGTAGAAAACTTGGGAGCATTTTCCTCCCTTTCTCCTTTTCGAGACGTGTAAGAGGAAGATATTTTAAATAGTAAGTGGAAGAAGGCCAAAAATCAGGCCTCTGCCAGCACATACTATTTTTGTGTGTGGATTCTTTTAAAGCACCCCTTCCTCGAGATACTTTCATCAGTTGGAAAAATGCCTTCAGTATACTTATCTTACTTATGTTAAAATGAGACACTTTACTGACATCTGGTGGATACGCATAAGTATTCAAATTCAAATATTCCTACCTGCACAGTGAATTGCTCTCCTTAGAGATATGATGTGTTCCATGCACAACCAGCTGGTACAACTCATGCTTTGGGTGGTGGCATTCCTAAAAATACCTCTTGACTGCCCCACCCTTGCAGGTCCTGGCCCCTCAATTGATCCTATTTTGCTAACTCCTTTACCTTCCTCCCTTCTCTCCTTTTTCTCTCTGGCCCTCCTGTTTAAGAGTGCCTCTCCCCTCAAAAAAAAAAAAAAAAATCACTCCCTTCTTTTGCAGAGTAAGGCCTTGGTTTCAGCAGACACTAGACTTTTAGAGCTTCACCTTCTACCCAGAGCTTTATCTGGAACTAAGATGTAACACCAGGGCCTGCTGTTAATAAAATAAACTATTTCCACCTCAGAATAGATGTAGACCACAATTCAGTATGTTTTTTAACTTAAGTCTCATGCACTGGGTGAGGGGGTCTTGAGGAGTCTGCTCCAGTCAGAATTTTACCCTGAGGCCCTCCACTCCACCATTAGGACCGTAAATGCTACCTGCTTGGCAGAGAGCATTTTGCCACTCCCACTCAGGTGATATTCAAGCTCTCAACCTCACCAGGAATCAGAAAACCAATGGGTATGCTTTCTTCACCATTTCCCCGAGGACTCTGGTCTGTTTTGGCTGCCGGTTACTGAGAGCCCCTGAATCAGCTCAGTTACGTTTTTTTCTTCTTTGCTTTTCTCTGTTCCAAGTTACTCAAGGGATTGGCTGGTTTACATCTGAAAAAAAAAGAAAAAGAAAGAAAGAAAGAAAGAAAGAAAGAAAGAAAGAAAGAAAGAAAGAAAGAAAGAAAGAAAGAAAAACATACTTCGTTCTTTTGGACCTAACTCCTCTCTTTAGGGGGAAGACAAATGAACCAGCCTGTGCTTTGGTACTGCACAGTGATCCAGGCCCCTTTACCTACATGCCTGGTTTGATGCCACCAATTCTCCGTATCTCTTGCTAAAAGCCATAACCCTAGTCGGATTAAAAGATTTCCCTTTAAGCAGGAACATCTTTTGCTGCTTATCTCCCCTCACACTACTGAAGGGGAGTGAGTGACCTTTAAGAAGGACCCTCAATATCAATGACTAGCTTCTGAGTAATTTTTATTCTTAAACATGCTGTCTGTAAAAGCAGAATGAGTCCAAGAAACACTGTCTCTAATCCAGATACAGTATAAATTCAAACGTCTCTAGCCAGTTTTCTCACACCCTATTGAGTTTGAGACCTGGAAATTTCTAAGAAACTGGAATGATTCAGTCCAGAAAGAGAAAGATGCCAGGGAAAGGTCTGAATGCCTTTTGATATTAAAAAAATTACTATAAAGGTCTTACTTATTTTTATTTATGTCCAATAAAATGAGCTTCACCTGCAATTATATGGCCATCAATGAGAGAGAGCCTGTAAATGTGGGAATGAGCTCCTTACTCACACAGAAGAGCCTGCTGCTTTGCTGGAAGCCCACTGGAGGCAGGGGGATGAAGAGAGGGCCTCCTGAGCTTCCTAAAGCCATATGATTGAGAGTCTACACTGCTCATTCAACAAATGTGTCATTGGTGTCTGTAGTGAAAACTACAGAATTATTCTGTTAAAACTTGGCCCTAAGGAGCTCAAGATCCGCCAGTGGAATCCAACCTCAGTAGTGCAAACTACTGAGAGCCAGCTCAGTCTGTCCAGCAGGTGAGTGAAGGTCACACTCCCTCATGCTAAATTCCTGCTGATCTGATCCTCTTTCAGACTCGTCTGCCAATATAAGTGTGGCTGTAATTCGGCCCAAATCTCGGGCACCAGGATTCTGTGCCCTCCCTGAGAATATCCCTGAGCTTTTTGTTAGCCAGCCTGCATGGGAGGAAAGAGCGTTTTAAGTGTCCTAGAAGTACCTTTCATTGCATTATGCATCAGGGATGAATTAGGAGTGATGAAGGGAAGGAATTCTGAGCCCTAATTAGGACATTCAATGCTGATCTGTCTCTTCTGCAGCTGCATTCAAAGCTCTGCCTGCCTGTGCAGGATCACAAGGTTTGTAAGAAACCAGAGCAAGTGTAATATCAAAACTGCACACACTGAAATGTGAAAATGTGTGTCCAAATATTAGCCATCCTTCTTAGTCCTCTTAGAATTAGGTCATTAATACCATGTCTAATTACTGACAACTTTTCATAGGTCCTGTCTGCCAGGGTTCCAGCAGGAAAGACTTAACATGCAAGAAATATTAAATGAAAGGACAATAGACAGTTATGTAGGGGAACCATAAGGAATAGTGCGATCCCCCTGCACTAGTGTCATTGGGACTCAACGTTTGGGACACAAGGAGGACGGCGGGGAGTGCTTGAGGACCAGAAGATTAAAGTCATGGAGAGGATGACATCTGGAGAAGAGCTGTGATCTGTCTAAGGGCACAGCCGTCCAAGGACAGGGATCCAAGAGAACAAATTCCCAGCCTCACTCCTTTTCCATGGGCTGAAGCTAAGCAGCAGCTGGAAGGAAAGTCCATTGGTTCAGTCCAGAGCATCACCATAAGTATGTGTTCTTTATATATTTTAGATACTAATGTCTTGTCAGATATATAATTTGCAAAATAGGTTCTTCCATCCCTTAGGTTGCATTTTTATTTTGTTGATGGTTTCCATTGCTGTACCGATGCTTTTTAGTTTGATCTAGTTCCACTTATTTATTTTTGCCTTTATTTCCTTTGCTTCTGGTGTCAACTCCAAAATACTATCACCAAGACTGTTGCCAGGAGTTCTGGGGTCTGTGATCTTTTGTTCTCTAGTCTAATTGGATTCAAAGACAGCAGTGACTCTGCAAAAGAAGGGACTGGTAAAGAAGGGACTGGTCTTTAGTGAAGCAACAAAACAAAACAAATCATTGTTTGCAACACATTCCTTTAGCTAGCTCTGTTCTCTGTCAACTAAAACTGCTCTGTTTCTTGAAATGTTTGTTCCAGACCTAAGATTAGAAATCACATTATTCTTCCAATCGTGTGCCTAAGACTAGAGCTCACACTAAAATGTCTGATTTTTTCATTACTTTTATCTTTATAAATGTAAACATAATTTTGAACATTTATTGTCTTTCTCTGGTTCATGCATGCTCTTGATTAACCCCATTTTTCCATATCATTTGATACCTATCCACCCAGATCTCTTTCTGAGGAAAATCACTCTACCCAGAGCCCCTGCTATCTAAATTTGGAGCACTGCCCCTTTTCTTTGTTTGCATATCACACACGCACACATACACAAACACACGATTTTCCCATCTAGCTGCAAAGCAGAGAACATTTCTTGACTTTGATTTTCATCCTCCCTCTCTCTTTGAATGCAGACCAAGCATGGAAAATGTCCAGTCAAAGCAATAATTCCTCCCAAAGCTGTGAGGCAGAGGAGGAGGAGTGGCAATGATTTACACCTGTATGCAACACTGCACACTCATCATTGCCATTCGAGGGGCAAGTGCTGGCCTAGGAAGCCAGCCACCTGCGTTTTTCCTACACCTCCACAACTTGTCCAGTCTTTCAGCTGCCTTAGGCTTTGTCACTCACCCATCCAATCAAGAGGATTAAAGCATTCATTTCTTCCCCTGGGATGCTGTCAATAGAGTGTGTGAGGATCCTCTGTGTATGGTTGTGTGGTCTGAATCACTGGAAGATGAAAAATGTAGGAAAGGGAGTATGGAAACATGAAATATGTGCTTTAGGAAACAGTCTTTTTTTATCTCACTTGGTGATTAAATAAATCAATATCATTCATTCAACACCATATTTCCTACTCACTCAAAAATTATGCAGAGGCCCACTGATATTGGTATGAACCAGGAGGTCACAGTCCTGATTCCTGGTCAGGACACATGACTGGGTTGCTCGATCCCCAGTAGGGGGCATGCAGGAGGCAGCCAATCAATGATCTCTCTCATCATTGATGTTCCTATCTCTCTCCCTGTCCTTGCCTCTCTGAATTCAATAAAAATATATTTTTTTAAATTATGCACAGATGGCTGTGTCTATGTACATCTTTTTACACAGACATACTTCTTATATACAACTAGAGGCCCGATGCATGAAATTCATGCCAAAGTAGGCCTTCCTTCCCCTGGCTGCCAGCACAGGCTTCCCCCTGGCACCTGGGACCCCAGCTTCCCTCCAGCCCTGGCTACCTCCAGAAGGATGTCTAGAATGACATCTGGTCTAATTAGCATATCACCTTTTTATTATTATAGATTGCACACAAGGCACTGTGGGTTGCATGTCTGTTAAATATCTAGAAATCTCTTTTGAACTCTTACCCTGTGCCAGGTGCTATGGATTTGAAAATGCTAAATACTATGAATTTGAAAATGAATAATGCACAAAATCTTTTCTTATGAAGTTCACTAATAGTGGATACAGACTTCTAACCATCTCAGCCTTTTTATCAAGTACAGCATTGGGCATTTTTTTCAGATTTAGAGACCATTCAGAAGGTGGACAGAACAGCATTATCTAGCAGGAGATAGAGAGGCTGAAAAATGCCCCGAAATATATCCATGTCCTAACTCCCAAAGCCTGTGCCTATGTTAGCTTCTATGACAGAAAGGACTTTACAGAAGTACTAAATTAAGGAGCTTTCAATTTAGACTTCTGATCTCCAAAACTGAGAAAGAATGAATTTGTATTATTTTTAAGGCATTAAATTCATGGCAATTTGTTATAGAAGCAGCAAGGGACTAAAGCAGAAGATTAGGAAGGGATTCCTGGGAGAGATCAGATATGGGTTTGAAAACTAAGTAGAATGTTTCTGGGAGCCAAGGCAGGGTGACAGTTGGGCGCCAGAGAGGGGATCATGTCAGCAATGGATAGAGGTATAAAAGCACACATGGGACAGAGGTTTTACTTTAATTTTTTTATTTTGTTGTGATCATAGAGCTGATTGGAGAGGTGAAGGAGGTAACACCAAGCAGACTGTGGAAGGCTTTGAATGGGGAATATCAGTTAGTCATGGTTACAATTGTGCTGCATAACAAACCACCCCAAAACTGTGGCTTCAAACATCACCCATTTGCCATTTTTCACAAATCATTTGGGTCATCTGGGTGGTTCCACTGATCTGAGCAGACTTGGCTGATTTAGCTGAACTGGCTCATACGTCTGTGGTCAGACTGCAGATTGGTTGTGGGCTGGTTGGTTCAAGTTGTCCTCAGCTGGGAGCTCTTAGCTCTTGGCTCTTTTCCATGAGTCTCTTGCACTCTTCCAGGGGGTATAGCTTGAGTATGTTGTCTTAATAGTAGCAGGAGTCAAAAGAGACGAAGCAGACATTTAAATGCATTTTTTCAATCTTCTGTTTGATTACTACCATCCCATTGGCGAGAGCAAGACAAATGGCATTTTCGTTTTCAAGGATTATCATAGTAAGTACTGCAGATGGTAGCTTAAATGTATTTTCTCATATTTCTGTATCTGGAAGTCCAAGATCAGGTGCTACCATAGTTGATTTCTTCTGAAGCCTTTGGTTTGTAGATGACTTTCTTCTCCATGGTCATTCCTCAACGCATGTCTGTGGCCTAATTTCCCCTTTTTATAAGGACATCGGACATATTGAACTAGATCCTACCCTAATGGCCTCATTTTAATTTACCTCTTTTAAGGTCCTATCTCTAAATCCAGAATGTGATTAAATTTCAAGGTATTAGTAGTTAGACCTTTAACATGTGAATTTGGATGAGACACAATCCATCCTATAACATGTGGGTAGGTGCAGAGTCATTGTGCAAAGGGGTACTAAAGGGCATGGACGATGGAAGCATGAAATTTTGGGCCATTAATATAATCAATCTACCGCACAAGAAATTGAGAATTTTTATTTTAATTCATTACATGACTGGAAGTCTATAGATTTTAAAACAGGGGGTACAATGATAAAAAAATATGTTTTTAAGAAAATTATAGTTCTAAATTTATTTCTTGCTACACAGAATGTTGATTTACAGAATATTAATAAGAGTGAATTCTAAAAGCCATGGCTCTGATTCAACATACTGATTTTGGTTATCTATTGAAAAACTTAGTGGCTTAAACAACCATTTTATTAAGATGTCATAGTTTTATAGACCAAGAACAGGGGATGGATTAAGCTAGGTCCTCAGAACACCCAGAGAGAGAGAGAGTTCTAGGAGAAAGGAACTCTCTTGCAGATATTTAAGGAACTGGGTCTAGAACCAGCACCGTGTGCCTTCCACTGCACTGTATTGCTCAAAGCAGTTGCAAACAAGGTCAGTCTATTCATTTCTAAAATCCTGTTGCCTCCTCAGGACAACAGGATTGGAGCAGCTGAGCTTCCATGTTGATCCTTTTACAGATGTTTGAGATGGGCTTTTGTAAGAAGATGAGCAACATCTGAAACCTAGGAATAGTACTGGATCTGGAAGGTGGGTGTGAGTGTGTTCTCAATTCAGCTGTGGATTCTCAATCTGGAGACATAAACTACACACTTATGCATTGCATCCAGACCCAGGTTCTCCCAGTGCAGGCTTCTGCGCTCTTAAGTGCTATCAGCAGCAATGACCTCAGACCTTATCAAGGATGGGAAGAATGAAAGGGGCCAACCTCTGGTCCTTTCCTCTTGGTGTGGCCATTCTACTACCCTCTACCTCAACAAAGGAGTGAAGGGTCCAGGAGAACACTGTGCCAGCCCTCTGCCTGAAGGGTACACGTAGCTCCTAGAAGGTTTCTTCTTTCCACTCTCTTCTCTCAAAAGTGCTCGCCTCCTCAGAACTTCCTCACCTACTTCCCCTGCTCAAGGGAGAAAGGCAGTTAAACTTCCCTGGACACACATAGAACTTAGGTCTTGGGTTGGGTTCCCCCAAAACAGATTCTGAGACAAGGATTCAAGTGCAAGAAGTTAACTTGAGAGGAAGCACTACTAGTGAAGGGGGAAGGAGGGAAGCCAAGAGAGCGTGTTAATAAGCGGAACAACCTGTGGACAACCGGGACTCACTCTTGCTGGGGACCTTTGAGATGCGGTAGAGCATTGCCCCATCTATGATGACGGAGGCACTGTTGGTGCTCCCAGAGTGCCAACCCCCCTGCACTAGGCACTCGGATCTGTGCTGTGCATGGGCTCAGCAGCCAGAGACAGCCTCAGACTGAGCCACAGGTGTCTGCGTGGGAAGCTGTGGGCACGTTCAGAGCAGGGACGGTAAGTTGTGAGGGGATGAGGATGGGGTGACAATGATGTCTGCCACGAACTCATATCCAGGGACCCACATTAGACATCACAACATGCCCATTTTTGCCAATTATATCACTGAGATATTTTTTACCAAATAAGAAAAAAAAATCAAATTTTGAAAATTGTGTGTGTCCTTAGCAAAATAAAATACAATGAAATATATTTGAGCAATACAGAAATGTATACAATCAAAAATAAAACTCTTTTGTCTTTACCTCATTCCACCAAGGTATCCACTCTCTCAACAGTTTGTTTTAAAAGGTTGGGTACAATCATCCCTTTAAATCATGCGCTTAGACAGGAGTTCCTCACAATCCAAGGACAATTAGCACCGGAAAAAGCCACTCACAGGGAATCCACTTAAAACTGAGATCAAAATTTCACACTAAATGGCGATTAGGAGATTATCTTGAAAACTGAAACTAAAATTATAAAAATAAATGTATTTTTATTTAATAAAACATAATGGCCACTGTGCACTAATTCTTGGGAAGAGTAGAAAATAAATCAAGCATTTAAAGAGTCTGGGGAGTGATTTTCAGACAAAATTGTACAGCAGCAAGATGCAACATCCTTCGCTTCCTTTTTGACGTTCACAGTTTATAGAATGCTCACTCTCACCAAGAGCCTTCGAAGACTTCATAGATGTTCCCAAGGACTTCTTTATTTTGTGTAATTCGAATCCACTTCCTCCCTGTGACTGCACTGTGCGGTGGTTACCCCGGCAAGTTTTCCCTTCCCTGTTTGTCAACCGGCCTCACGCTCTACATCTTACTTCAGGTTTGCAGTTGAATGAGTTAGAGTGATAGGGGGCTGTGACTGCAAGTGTTATGAGGCTGTTTTAGTGGAAACTAGTTTGATCAATGGTCATATAATCTTGAATTATACAACCTCATAACTATAGAGACCAGCAAAATGAACATTTTGATAACAGGCACCCCTGTACCTTCATTTCTGAATTTATCCATTTTGGATATCTATGGGCATTGCACGTTCAGCAGTTCTGAGTGACTGAACCTGGCTCGATCATAGGAGAAACTGGGCCAAGCAGCCTCTCATACTCTTCTCCCTCCCACTTTCTCAGAATCCGTGGAACAAACCACCTGACCTCAGTGTATACAACAACCATCATTTAACCTGCCCATGAATTCTGTGGGTCAGGTACCAGGAGGACACAGAGGGACGGCTTACCTTTCACCCAGGAAGACTTAGAGCTGGGGTGCCCTCATATCAGGAGGCTGGAATCATCTGAATGGGTGGGAGGAGGACGGGACTGGGTGCCAGAACACCAATGTGTGGCTGTTCCTTGTGGGCAGCTTCCTCGCACCATGGCAGGCTCGGCAGGCTCAGGCTTCTCACGTGGGGTTTGGGCTCTACGCACAAGTGTTTCCACTTGCGTGGGGGCAAGAACTGCAACTCCTTTTGTGGCCTGGCCTCAGCGATCTGGCGCTGTCTTTTACACTGCATTCCAGTGGCTACATAGAGGGTACCAGCCACAGCTTCAGAGGGGAGAAGAACATGGGCCATGATAGGGTGGTTGAGGTCGCTGTTAGAAATACTCTCTGTCTGAAACCTCAAAGCCAAATGACACCGCTAGCTGTTAGGCAAATGACAACGCTAGCTTCAGGGCTTACCACAAACGCTGCCTCCTCCATGAAGCCAAAAGAAGCACTTCCTCAGCCACTCCCCACGCTGTCGCTATTTTTCTCAGCTGCTCCTCTATCTTGTGTCCTAGGTGTCTGGACTCTCCCTGGATCCTTCTGGTCATCAGGCCCAAGCCCCGTTTCTCCTGATGGCCCCTCTGGGTCTGGGGCACCTGTCTGTTGGCAAAATGTGTGTCTCTGGAAAGTTTATCAGCCTCCAAACGCAGTCCCAGCCCTGGCGCAGCGCCAGCTGGCAAGGTCTGGAGAACAAGCTGGACATTGTCACATAGACGATCCAGGCCCATATTCCCACCCACGGCTCCTTAAATCTGACGCTCTGAAACAAGGTCCCCCAACCTTCTAAGCTAAACAGACATCCCCTTTGGGGTGGCAAAGGCAGGCTGGCACACAAAGCTCTTGGCTGTACAAATTCTGGGGTCCCACGGTGTCCTTCTACCCGGGCAATGGCTCTCCTGTGAAGATTGTAACTACTCCATTCCCCCCTCCCCCGGCCAAACTTTATTGAGGTATAATTGGCAAATAAAATTGTAAGATACCGGAAGTGTGACGTGTGATGATTTGATATACTACATATACATTGTGAAAGAAATCCTCACATCTATTGATTTGCTCCACCTTCTTGACCTATGTTAGCAAACTATACCAGCGGTTGGGTGGGGGTTGCAAATCCAGCCCAGGGCCTGTTTGGGTAAATGAAGTTTTATTGGAACACAGGCATGCCCATTTATTGCATTTTTGTCTATGGCTGCTCTCCCTCTACAGTGGCAGAGTTGAAAAGTGTGACAGTAATCATATGGCCCACAAAGCCAAATTGATTTATACTCCATAAACATATGTATGTACACCTGATCTACATAAAGGAAGTGACTAAATAAAATTTTAAAAGTGCCAGGACTATGTATACAAAGACTAGGTTTCAAGTCCTTGCTTTGCCACACACTTTGAATAACCCTTGTAGAGTTACTTGACCTCAATGGGCCTCAGTTTCCCCATCTGCAACAATAAGAGATTTGGACTATTATATTACAGAATGCACAATTTGAGAAAATGGTGGGCACAAAAGGAGCTTGAGAAGGATGTGTATTCTTCTGTTGTTGAACGAAGTCATCTATAGAAGTCAATTACATCCCGTTGATTGATGGTGTTATTGAGATGAGCTCTCGCGGTATGTCCTCACTGATGTCCTGCCTGCAGGATCTGTTCACTTCTGCCAGAAGGGTGTTTAAGTCTCTAATTGTCATAGTGTGGTCAGCTATTTCTTCTTGCAGTTCTATCAGCTTTTGCCTCATATAGTTTAATGCTCTGTTGCTAGGTGCATACACATTAAAGATTCTTATCTCTTCTGGGAGAATTGAGTTGTTTATCATTCAATATAATAAAAGAGGAATGTGCTAATTATCCGCTATGCCCTGAGGTGTAACGACCAACTGCATCACAGATCTGCAGGAGAGTGGGGCAGTGAACTACAAGTGGGCAGTGGAGAGCTACAAAAGAGGGTAGGGCAGCAAGCTATGGAGGGGGGAGACAAGGGGAGCTATAGGATGGCAGGGTAGCAGGCAGAGAGCTACAGGAGGGCTACAGCGACCTCCTGGCACACGGATTCCTGCACAGGGCTACTGGTTATATGATATCCTTCTTTCTTTAATTCTTTATTATTTAAAGTATTAATGAGTCTCCTTTTTCCCCCATTCACCTCTCTCCAGCCACCCTTACCCCCCAGCACATGCCCTCACCCCCCTTCTACTATCTGTGTCCAGTAGTTATGCTCACATGTATGCATACAAGTCTTTCGGTTGATCTCTTACCCCCTCACCCCTCCCATTTTTCCTCATAGGTTGGACAGTCTGTTCGATGCTTCTATGTCTCTGGTTCTATTTTTGTTCATCAGTTTATTTGTTCATTATATTCCATAAATGAATGAGATCATGTGATATGTAATATCCTTCTTCATCCTGTTATCTTTGCTTGCCCTGAAGTCTGCTCTGTCTGAAATTACTATAGCTACTTCTTTCTCTTGATTGGTGTTAACATGGTATATCTTTCTCCTTCCCTCTAATCCACCTGTGTGAGTTTCTTATAAACAACATATTGTTGGGTCTTATGTTTTGATTCACTCTCGTAACCTCCGTCCTTTAATTGATACATTTAGTCCACAGATTACTGATATAATTAGGTTAATATCTACCGGTTATTAACTGTTTTCTACTTCTGATCTTGTTCTTTGTTCTGCCTTTTATGGTTGTAATTGAGCATTTTATATTTTATTTTTCCTCCCTTCTCAGTAAGTTGTACTCTTTTCACTTTTTTTAAAGCAATTGATTCAAATACTCAGGAATCAAGTGCCTGAAATTCAGAAGTGCCTGTCAATTCACCTCATCTTAACAGCCATCCTCAGCCTCGGGACTCAGCTGGATTTCTCTACTAACTCAGGTTCAGTCTTTGTTCTTTTGTACTCACCTGTTGGAACAATGAAACCCTGGCCTGCCCATAAAACCTTTTTCTTGAACTAATGTTATTCTGGATAGCTGAGAATCAGAGCAAACCTTTGTATTCCAAGTTTTAAACCTTTCTTCCACACAAAGACACACAGGAAGTCTCTGTGGCATTATTCATGACAGGTGAAAATCAAAAACAATTCAAATGTGCAGTGGATAAAAAAATGTATTGTTCCATACAATGGAATATTATTTGGCAGTGAAAGGAAACAGACTAACAACACATAATGAGACGTAATGGACCTCAAAATATTTTTCTAAGTGAAAAAAGCCAGACATAAGAAATTGTACTATTCCATTTATATGAAATGTCAAAAAATGGCAACTCTACAAAGACACAGAAGTTTAATGGTGCCCTGGGGTATAGGGAGAGAATAATGGAGATTAATAGTAAATGTGCATGAGAAATATTATTACGGTGATGAAAATGTCCTACAAGTGATTTGTGGCAGTGGCTGCACAAGTTAGTAAATTTAATGGGACAAAAAAACACACTTGAAACAGGTGAATTATATGATATATAATATATGCCTCAATACATTTTTTTTCTATTTTTTAATATGTTTTATTGATTTTTTTACAGAGAGGAAGGGAGAAGGATAGAGAATTAGAAACATTGATGAGAAACATCAGCTGCTTCCTGCACACCTCCTACTGGGGATGTGCCTGCAACCAAAGTACATGCCCTTGATTGGAATCGAACCTGGGACCCTTCAGTTCGCAGGCCAACACTCTATCCACTGAGCCAAACCAGTTACGGCTGTTTTGTTTTGTTTTTCTTTTATTCTAAAATTTACAAGCCTGTATTTTTAAATCCTTTTTCCATGACTGAGTCCCAGCCTCCATCAGTTGGGTGAACCATACTGATCATTGCTGAAGGTTTTATCCTCAAGGTGCAGGAAGTTCAAATACAGAGCTGACACCTTGAATCCCGTACGACCTACCCAGAAAGTCTTTTATTTATTAGCAAGTCTCCAGCTTTGACCCACCTGCAAGTGTTCCTGTTTCTGTAGGTTGGGTTCTAATTGATCGGGGTTCTTATCATATTTTCTTCTGTCTTCCTCCAGAATCTCCTCCTGGGGAAAGAGAGAGAGACACGCCGGCAGACAGAAGCATTTGAGGCAACCTGAGATGGGGACCTAGGCCTCCTACACGCCTCATCAGCTCGCACAGAGTAGGATCTCCACGTGTGTGAAGCCAAGAGAAAGCAGGGCATTCGTATTCCATGTGGGAACCATTCACAGTCCATCACCCCAGCACCTCCAAGCAGAGCAGCTGGCTAAACACAGCACCAGTAAGTCCAATTTGTGTTTGCGGAGGGAAGCAAATAATTAGAACAGATCAAAAGCTCGACATGATCATTGGAAACATGCAGTCCCTGCCGAGCCTCTGCACTCTCAAAGAAGGAGAAAAAGCCGCAGAGGCTGTTTTAACACTGGCCTGAGCCCCTACTCCCACCCCTTGGGCTGACTTCTAGTTTTCTCCTGAGAGGGTTTCCGCTTGCCATATTTGCAAAAGGATCAATCCCCTTCTTTCTCAGCCTGGTGGCCTCTTCCACAGCCTTTAATTCTCAAATGCCACGTCCTCGAGGAAGCTGGTCCCGATCCTCGGGCTCCGGCTCACAGCTGTTGGAGCGCTTCCCCCCTTCAGCTTTGTTCTGCAGCCAGGGGGAAGGCTGCTGACTCCAGCGCCGGACCACACACTCCAGGAGGGCAAAGCCTGTGTCCCTCACCTCCTGGGGCTTCTGCATCACCCACCGGGCCGGGGCCCAGCCTGTGCGCAGTGAGGCTCACTCAGACACAACCCCTGAGGCTGCACTTCCACTGTTTGTAGCGCCATCAACACGGTCCTGTTGCCTTACATGTTCAGCCTCCACTCACCCCTGGATTCAGAGAGAAAGAGAAACACTCACACCTAGTATTCCCTCCACTTGCCTATTCCCTCCTCTTGCCAGTTCACACCTACGCCCTTCTAAGCCTTCACTGGCTCCTCGTCACTCAGAGATTCATGTCCTCAAACCCCAGCACGGCCTTCAGAAACTACTGGCCCCTTATTAACCTCCGCCCTGGCGGCTCCAGCTCCGTGCCTCTCCCTGTGCTTTCCCTGCTTCCGGTGTTTCACAGATCCAGCTCCAAACAGAGCTCCCCAGCTCCCTTCCCCTGCTGCTCCCAGCAAAATCGTGAATCCAGCGTTTCCCACTCTACCGCTCTGTGTTTGCTCCTCTGTGTCTCCATCCAAACGGTAAGGATGCTTAAAGCAGGGACTCTGCTTTGCGTGTGTTCACATTGCAGTGCCTAGCACAAGGCCTGGCACATGCTAGGGGTTAACATTATTCAGATTTGTTAAAGCCAACACATCAGGAGAGGACTGTCATTAAAACAATACAGCTTGCTACTCAAAGTTCCCAAGAAAAGAAGGCACACCACGCCCCCGGGGGCGGCGAGGGGGGGAGAAGGTGGGGTGCCACATGGAGAAGAAGCCCCAGAGTTGGTCAGGAGGCAGCAGGAGTGAGGGGGAAACATGGACACGAGCTCTCATTGTGGTTTTCACAGGAAGTGATGGGCAAGGCAGGAGAAGCAGGCCAGGGATTTGCTTGTTGGAATAATTTTAAGGGCTCTGGGATAGAGGGGCTCTTCCTAGTCGCCTGGCATCTGGCCTTGGGGTAATAGGGCAGGTGGATAGTGGTCCCAAGTGTGGGGGTATATTTGGAAAGCACACCTCTGGGAGCAAGGGGACTCAGCACAGCATCAGCTTGTCCAGAACTACTGTGTTTGAATATGCACCACATTTACAGAAGCTAGAAACATAGTTCTACAGTAGGTGCTTTAAAAAGGTAGAAGTAATGGCCAAATGAATAGATGGATGGGTGGGTGGATGAATAAGCAGATAAATAGATGAGAGGAGGAATGAGTGGGAGGTCGGAGAGGAGGTAGATGGATGGAAAGATGAGCAGATAGATAAATGGGTGGGTGGGTGAGTGGGTGGGTGATGGGTAAGTGGATAGATGGCTCTCATGCTAACAGTTTCAGGTAGTCAAGAGAGATCACTGAAGCATTTCGATTTTGCATCCTTTAGATTTTTGCATATTTCAAATATGGGAGAATTGGCATTTGTCTATAAAATAATTCTCAAAAAAATCTTGACATATAACAAATTTTCTTTCGTAGCCTGGTTATGGCACATATCTTTTACGGATATCATTTATTCAGCTTTATTTTCCCCTTCTAATTATGATTAAAGATAAAACTCATGGTTCTATGTTCACCATTAAAAATGCAATATCGCAGTTTTACAGAGCTCATTTGTGCTGACAGAGTCCCAGAGCTGAGCGGTGCGTTCAAGGTCAGAGACGAAGAGGATTGGGGGGAACTGAGCCTGGGAGTGGTTCAGTGGCTTCAGGAAAGGCTAACCTGAGACTGACCCCCAAGTCCCTGATGCCCAATCTCCTTCTCTATCTCTCTCTATCTCTCTCCCTCTCTCCCTCCCGCTCCCCTCTCTCAATTGCAAATACCAAATGTGTGCCACCAAATAACAGATCACTGAGGATTTCAAACCTAATGTGAAGAGCAGGGATTTTAACGTTTCTGGGTTGGCGTCCGGGTCTCCTTACCACACACCCCGCCAGCTCACATCACGCACGCGGTTCCTATAAACCCAAACCGGCACGGAAGGGGGGACGCCTGCTTCTGTAAGCTGCAAGACGCAGCCCCTGGCCACGGCTGAAACCTCCCCGGCGAGGGTTCGAATCTAACTGCTGGGAACGCGGCGGAGCGAGAGGCCCCGGTTCCCCTGCCCCCCAAAGAGAACGCCAGCGGCCTGGCCCCCTGCCGGGAGCTAACCAAACGCGGGCAACAAAGCCCAGGTCGCGGTCAGAGCCAGAGGCAGGGTGTTCGGTGAAGCGGCCAGCAAGCTGCCTGCCTGCCTGCTCCTCAGACCCATTTCCCTGCGCGTCGCCGCTGAAAACCACGGCGTTTCCACGTTCCAGGTGAAGAGGGCTCACGGGGCAGCAGCGAGAGAGCCGGGGAGCCTCGGGCTTTCGAAACCTCGGCTTAGATTCCCCCCGCGGGGCGTCAGAAACAGGGGTGCGGCTCAGGGAGCAGGCGCCAGCCGCCAGCTTGCCCAGGCCCTCAGCAAAAGCCGGGCACACAGGCCCGGCGGGGTCAGGGGCGGGCCGTCCTGTGGCCACCGCCGTCCCTCTCTCCAGGCCGCGACTCCCAGACCCCAGCTCCCTTCCCCGCCCCCGGGCAGCTCCCGCCCTCCTTCGGCCCGGCCCGGCTTGCTGTGGCCCAGCACCGCAGGCAGATACCGCCTCCCTCCGTCCAGTTCCTCTCCTCCTTTGGCCTGACACCGCCACTGCAGGAACACTTGCTAACTTGCAGGAAGCCTTCCCATAGGAAAAGAAAACCCCACCCTGGCCACCCCGACCCCTTGAAGAATGTTGCATTCAAGCCTCCGCACCTCTTAATACCACCGTCCCCTTGATTGCCACGCCTAACCCAGGACGGAGAGACCTGAGCATTGTGTCCACATAGTATATAGCAGCGGGTGTACGGAAATAATGCTCTGCATCTACTTACCGGGCTAGTTTGACTGGATGGGCATAGATGATATAAAATTATTAGTAATTTTCTTAGGTGTGATAAAAGTACCGTGGTTGTCAGGAAAATTTAAATTCACATTCATAGAGCCCTAGCTGGTTTGGCTCAGTGGATAAAGCATCCACCTGCAGACTGAAGGGTCCCCGGTTTGATTCTGGTCAAGGGCAAGTACCTTGATTACAGGCTCCTCCCTGGCCCCAGCGCTGGTTGGAGGCAACCAATCCATGTTTCTCTCACATTGATATTTCTCTCATCTTACCCTCTCTCTAAAAAAGAGAAAAGAAAAGAACCCTAACAGGTTTGGCTCAGTGGAT
The DNA here is from genome assembly GCA_011751065.1 of Lasiurus cinereus. Classification (NCBI taxonomy): domain Eukaryota; kingdom Metazoa; phylum Chordata; class Mammalia; order Chiroptera; family Vespertilionidae; genus Lasiurus; species Lasiurus cinereus. The sequence continues at coordinate 16,293,647 of JAAGEH010000226.1, read as the reverse complement.
AGAGCGTCGGCCTGTGGACTGAAGGGTCCCAGGTTCAGTTCTGGTCAAGGGCATGTACGTTGGTTGTGGGCACACCCCCCGTAGGAGGCGTGCAGGAGGCAGCTGAATCGGTGTCTCTTTCATCGATGTTTCTAACTATCCCTCTCCCTTCCTCTCTGTAAAAAAAAAATCAATAAAATATATTTTAAAAAATAAAAGAAAGTAAATTCATATTCATAGAGATATGGAGATAGATAAATCATACAAAGCTAAGGAAATAATTAAAGCTAGAGGGAAGCTATGTGGGAGTTCATTCCATTACTATTTCAACTTTTCTCACAGTTTAAACATTTTCATAGCAAAAAGCTGAAATAAGGAAACAGCCAAATAATGATACTGTAATCATAAAATACTTATTATAACTACAATTTATAATAAGAAAATTAAAAATCTTTATTACATAAAGATTTCCCACGTCAAGGTATACTGATCATTCAGAAATCTAAAAGAAGATAACCCCAGAAAGTGACAAAGAATTGGGGTGTGAGGGTGTTACCCTGTGGGGTTGGGTGGCATTGGCAGCGGTTCCTAGTTCAGGAATGTTCCTCAAAAACATTTCCCCAGCAATTCCACTGCAGAGTTTAGCCTGAGAAAATAAGAAGACAAGGGGGCTAAATTGTATGTATACAGGTGTTCTATTCAGCCCAGTTTTTAAAAGAACAAACGACTGGCCACCAACCGTCCCTCACTTGGGGGCTGAGATAGTCACATGATGGAATAATATTTAGCCATCACAATGTAGGACATAGATCCACATGTGCTCACCCAGGGCAATGGCCACAGGTGACAGGCAGGTTAGAGATACATAAGCGGATAGATGCAGACAGGGAGACTGAAAAAAAGAAAGAGGAGGAGGAGGAGGGGCAGAGGAGGAAGAGGAGGATAATGTTGGTATTTAACCTTTGCTTCCAGGAAAAAAAAAATGATGATCATTTATTACTTCTATAATTATGAAGAAAAGGGCCATTTCTATTTGGGAAGCAAAATGACACAGGCCTGTCACCCAGAGTAGATCAGTGGGGCCCAGCCTGAGCCACACTGCCCTGCCTGTATCCAGGAAGAGAAAGGACCAGAGTTCCTGGAACCGTCATGAGAGGAATACACACCCTCCAGGACCCCTGCAGGGGTGCAGGCTTCTCAGGAAGAAGAGCATTCGGTGTTATTATTCCCTCCCCCACAACCCTCCCCCCCACTCCCCAGGGGCATGCCAGGCTGCATCTCAGTGTCTGATTGAAATTGTGCCATCCAGTTTGTCTCTCCACAAACACGCTCTGTGTGTCTCCAGCCTCCAGCCTTCACCTCCAAGGCCAGCATTTGCAGGCACACAGCTTGCATTTTTCTATGAAGAAAAATAAACACTGTGTATGCTAACAACTAAGTCATGATGGATAAAACATGCCTCGATCCAGGATTGCTCGTGCAGCCCAGGCTGCAGACGGATGGCAGGGCAGGCCCGGTTCCACGGTGATGGGGCACAGGCTGCGGTATGGGAGACGTGAGGGAGCTGCGTGTGGACATGCCTCTGGGGAGGACACTCTTACCTGGTCACGTCCTCACCGTTCCTGAAGAACAAAAGGCACACGTTGTTTATTCCGATGGTGACAGTCGTTAGTGGCATCCAATTCTCTCTAGGATTCCAGCCACAACTCCAATCACCCCTTCCCTTGGCATCCTCAGCTGCTCTGGGGACTGGAAGGAATGGAAAATACTCACAAATGTCTTTCCAACTCATTCCTTAGGATGTCTGAGCAGTGGTTCTCCAGTGTCCCTATACCAGCAGCACCCACACTGGTGGGCGCCTGTGAGAAACCCATCCTAGCCTGCTGGGCCATCCTTCATTGGTGCTCGTCTCCACACCCTTTAGACCAGTGGTCGGCAAACTGCAGCACGCCAGCCGCGGTTTGCCACTCTGATGACTAATCCGTTTGCGACCACTGTCATATACTAACTACCCTTTACCTCTTTGCACACAATATGCCACAATTGCCTAATCCTCACAGCTTCCAATTACACGGTAACATTTAGCCTAGTCTAATTAATGGTCGGTAAACTCATTAGTCAACAGATTGGTTTGCCGACCACTGCCTTAAGCCAATGGCCAAGCCTAAAGCTTGACCAGCAGATGAAGCCAGCTGGCCTGAAAACAATGCCACCAGTAGGCAGGAGCATCGTCCTTATTAGAAAAGGGCACCCTTCTCTTTAAGGATAAACCCAGCACGAGGGTCACCATATGGAACATTTTTGAGACTCTTGCTTTTGTAAAATGAAGTCACTGAACTATAATTACTGAATGAGCAGTGAGCAGAAGAAGGGAGGAAGCTGGATCCGTTTCCAGATTTACGTGACAATTAAGAAATTCTCACCCACCCTCACCCAAAGCTGACCCCCGATGCGCCTCCAAGAGGAAGGGCAGGCTCTGAAAGCAGGGCCTTTTCGATCCCGCTCCCGGAGAGTGTCCTAGAAAAGGACCGTGTTTCCTCCAAAGAGGTAATCCACTGTCTCCAGTCTCTCTGTTATAAGCAAACAAAGAAGAAACCCAGGCGAAGGGGCAAAGGTGAAATAAGATGTTAAAGAATGCAATTCTCAACAAGAAGAGTGCCAGAGACCCCTCAGGAGGGTCATCGCCTTGAACCTAAATGCCAAAGCAGGTCAGGCTGGGCTGTTCCGAGAGTACTCCTGTCTGACAATTTGCCATCCCAAATGAAACCCTCCCACTCCCTACCAGAAGGGAGGTGAACCCCTCTCCAAATGGAGCAGAACAAGCCCCTACTCTGCCCTTCCTCCTCCTCCACAACTTCCTTGGCTTTATTTCTTGGGTGCTCTTCCTCACTTAAAGGCGGCAGGCCTGAGCAGTCTGGGGAGACCTTCATACCCGGCTCCCTGGTAGACAACGTGGGAAATAAAGCATGGAGGAATAAACCAGGTCAGAGGGAAGGAAAGATGATAACTAGTATTTGTTTCACCTATTAGGTGGCATGCACTGCCATCGCTGTTGCCATTCATTATCATAGCAGTGCCCCCAATGGTTCTGAAGTAGGTATTGCCCTTAGACCACAATGAGATGATGGGAAATCAGAGAGGTTCAGTAACTGTCCAGAACGCAGAGCAGAGGAAGGAAACCTTAACATGATCACCCTTTTTCTCCCCGTCACTTTCAACGTGGCTGGCCTTCTGCTTCCCTGGAATTTGAGGTCACCATCGGGAGAACACTCCCCTGCCACCAGCTGCTCACTCCCACCCAGGCGTCTGGCTGGCAGGAGTGTTCCTGTCCGTTTGACAAACCACAGGACAGAAGGCCGCTGCTGGCCTAGTGCAAGCTGCAAGGCTTTTTGGAATGAGGGACTTGAAACTCACCTTTTTAGAGGGATCCCAACACAGAGAGACACAAATAGAAACCAGAATTCTTCGGCTGTGGTCTGTGGGAATCTCTGGACACTTTTCCCAGCATGTGACATCATTTTCCTTCCAGACTTCAAAGTTAAAAATAGCCCGGAAAAGCCTTTGAACTATTTATTGTCTCAGTCCTTAAAACCCAGTATGGATTGTGTGTGTGTTTACCACTTGGAAGACATGTGACGTGCAGTCAGGCTGCTCCTGGCCTGACGGATGCTCAGGAAGCCACAGACTCGCTGAACTTGCACTAACCAGACACATGCGCCGCGCACCCACACAGGCTGCTCTTGTATGACACAACCGTTCCACACTAGCAGCTAATGCTCTTTTATTTATTGTCTAAAGTTTTACATATGTCTCCTTTTTCCCTTATTGACGCCCCCCATCCCCCCACCCTCACCAGCCATTCCCATCCCAGGCCAGCCCCACTGCCCCAGTGTCTGTGCCCATTGGTTATGCTAACATGCATGCATACAAGTCCTTCGGTTGTTTTCTAACCCCGCCCCCCGACCCACCTCTCATGCCATTTGTCTCTGGATCTATTTTTGTTCATCGAGTTATGGTGAGCATTATATCCCACATATGAGTGAGATCATGTGATATTTATCTTTCTCTGAGTGGCTTATTTCGCTTAGCATAGTGCTCTCCAGTTCCATCCATGCCAGCTAACACTCTTTTAAACATCCCTGGTAGGTGATCAGCTCGACCAAGACTCGGCAGGTAGATGTCCAGGTGGAATTTGAAGAAGCTGCCCTTATGAGACCTCTGACTGCCCTTCTGTCTAGATGGGCCCAACACAATTTACTCAAGAAAGGATTGCTCAGGTGAGCTTTCAGGCTCTGTGGAGGTGAGGCAGCGGCCTCCTCTGCCTGGGGCCTTAGCAAGGGCCTTGCCCCTAGAACCTAGAACCTCTTCTACCCAGAGCAGGATGCAGAGGGGAGACGCAGGGAACACAGGGGTGGGGAACTACCCAAGTCTCCGAGGTTCACACTATCAGAGCCCCTTGGTGAGACTGGAACATTCTGACCATGATCCGCTGGCAGGACAGGAGCAAACACCTCAGAGAAACATGGGCCTCTGACTGGTAAGCCCAGGTCACGGTACCAGCTGGCTGGGTGGCCCTTCTCAGGAAGTGCCCCACCCAAAGCCAGCAAACCTGCAGCCACGGCTGGGCGTGGATTTCCCAGGAGGACCTCAGAGCCTGCCAGAGCTTAGGGCGAAGGGCTCGCCACAGCACTGGCACATCAAGCCCGGAAGGATGCTTTCTGATAGTAATGAGAGGAAGCACAGTAACAGGCCAAAGAACAAGATTCCCTGGGTTTTCTGGGGGGCATGAGAAGGGCTGGGAAGGAAGGCCTGATGCTTGGAAACACAACTGATCTCCTTCAGCTGAGCAAACGCCAGGTGGCAGGGACAGTCTGAGGAAAGGTGTGCGCATTCCCATCTGGTTTGATTTTTATCTCTTGGCATAAACAACCAGAAAAGTCCACTTTACTGACAGTAAAAAGTTAAAATGGCCAAGATCACTCCAACAAAATGCAGCATTGTAGTAATTCAAAACTCAAAGGAAATAAGAACATGTGGATGAGAGCACTTGAATTGTGGAATTCCCTGCCAAGAACAGCTACATATTGTCAACAGCTCCCTGCAAAGAAGGACATGGAAACTAGCTGAGCTAGGGGTCAGGCAACTTCCTTGGCCCACAGTCTAAAGGACAGGGCTGGCTGCTTCCCGATTCCAGCTAGCATGTGCTTATCAATTTCCCCCAAAGGCCTAAACCAAACTATTCTTCCACAAAGAGTGGGAATCACATAGAAAGCCCAAAAATTCATCCCACTCTGCACAATTTGGCTTCTTTAACTGAGAGTGTATTTTGCCCATTCTCATATTCTCTTGACTCCAAAGGAGATTAAAACAAACTCTCCGGACACTCCCAAACGAATAAAACGCATCACCTTGAAGCTGAGGCCAAACGCGAACACTTTTGGCTCAGGCCAGCAGGAAGTGGGCACCGTGTTTATGGGAGCAGGCCTGCCTCCCTCTCAGGGGCGTGAAGAACTGGTCGCATGGAAGCCAGGGGGCTGGCTTTGGCTCTTTCCCCTCCTCCTTTTCCTCCAGGTCCCTCCTTCGGATTCGTTTTCTGCTGCTATGAATTTAGCAGATTTAAATGACTCCAAACGCCCAGTTAGAAGAGCACAGTGTATGATCTCACAGTATCTTTGGGGCAGAAGTCGCGCCACAGCACAGTTTAGCTGGTTCTCCGTTGGGGGGCGACACCACATAAGGCTGAAATCCAGGCGTCAGCGGGGCTGCAAGGCTCTGGGCAGGAACCCCCTTCCAAGTCCAGTGGAGTTGTTGGCAGAACGCCCTGCCTGGCAGGACTGAAGTCCCCGCTTCCTAGCTTTGGGTCAATGCTGATCCCAGCTTCCCGAACGCCCCGCTCTGTGTGTCTCCAGCCTCCAGCCTTCACCTCCAAGGCCAGCGGCAGCCCTCCCTGTCTCTCTGACCTCCTTCTGCCTCCTTTCTCTGTCTGGCACTTCTGCCCCCTCTTCTGCTTGCGAGGGTTCGTGTGCTTACATGGTGCCTCCTTGGTAATCCTGAAGCACTTGGCTACAAATCTGAACAATAATCCAAATCGTAACCAGTATGTGGGCAATAACCTGACATGTTGTGCCTTTCAAAATACAAAATGTACCAACATCACTGCAGACCAGACAACCAATGTCACTGAAAATCCATTATCAAATCCCATTTGCCCAGATTTCTCATTTCACATGAGCTATCACCATGCTGCTCTCCTAGGCCACCACTTAAAAGCCTCATTATTAGGCATGGGGAGTGCACATTGCTATGGGGAGAGTGTTTGCAATTATATTTTAAGGTGCTTCCCCAAAGCTATAAAGTCAAAGCTATAAATGGCAAGATGGGTGATGTAATTGCCAACAGAATATGAAACATGTCTGAAATTAGAGTCAGTTCTGCTCATCCATAAAGGAGATGCCCGCAGAGCATACATAGCAGAAAGAATCCAAAGAGGGGGTGCAAGAACAGAGTCAGAAACCTGAGTAGCCCTGTTGGTACAGTTTGGCTCAGTGGTGGAGCATCGGCTGCTGACTGAAGGGTTCTGGGTTCAATTCCAGTCATGGGCATGTAAGTTAGTTGCCAGCCAGATCCCCAGCCCTGGTCAGGGCAAGTGCAGGAGGCAACCAATCGATGTATCTCTCTCACACTGATGGATGTTTTTCTCTCTATCTCTATCTCTCCCTCTCCCTTTCACTCTCTCTTAAAAACCAATGGGAAAAATATCCTCAGATGAGGATTAACAAAACAAAACAAAGCCAAAAAGAAAGAAAGCTGGATGGGTTTAGGCAAGACACCTAACCTCTCTTGGACTAAATTTGTTAATCTAAAAAGTAGTGGGACTCCATAACCTCTGGGAGCCTTTTCAGCACCACAGATTCCATGGAAGCACAGAAAAACTCTGAAATATTAAGTAGAACAAATGAAATGGAGTCAAATGGGCCACTGCCCACAGCATTATTGAGCTGTTGTGTGCTGGGCTTTGTGCCTGACACTCTACAAATTTGGGTCTCTGGAACCTCATAAGCAGTGACAGTAATATTTGGTGAATTAATTAAATGGATATTAATCCTCCAGCCAATGCAAACTAATTCTGAATTTAAAAAGTAGACCTTGGCCCCAACAGGTTATCTAAATCAGATTCCACTTACTCAATGTGAGTGACCTCCCAAATCAATACCAGAATTTTCCCAAGAATATTATGGCCCAGGTTCATCAATAAAGACAACAAAATAGGAACATGAGTCCAAGAAAGATGCAAGAGCTGAATTAGTCTCTTGAATTTGTGGTTCTTAGTCATTCATTAACTGAAGTGTCTCCAATTTCCAAGAAGTCTAAGGATATTTTGACCCAAAATGAAGAGGCAATTTCCAGACAGTTTTAAGCTAGATGTAGAGAATTATAGAATGTCTCTTACTTTTCTTCCCTCTCTTTTTTACAAACATGCATTATTTTCTTGAGGGAATAGAGCAGACTGAACTCCTGAATTGCACCATTTTCCTTCAGTCAATAGCTTGCTTCTATTACTTTGGGTCTTTATAACCTCACAAGCTATAATAGTAATACTTGGTGAATTAATTAAGTGGACATTAAATCCCTCGGCCAATGCAGACTAATTCCAAATTTAAAAAATAGACCTGTGAAAGGGCATCCTCTGTCCCTTGGGAAAAAAGAAATCAGATAATTTGAAAGAAGTCACACTTAATAAGATGCAGGGCTCTCAGCTGGGACAGCAAAACAAGTCATGGGCGGTGCTGGCAACGGGGGAGGTTCAAGGGTAAAACTATCATTCAAAAGACCTCTGGTGAAGTTACCCTTCTGAGTGTTACATCTGTCCCTTGTACATTCCTAGGCAGGTAGTTTTCACTTGGGAGGGGGCTATTTAAATATTAACATACTGAAAAACTAAAGGTAAAGTCTTGCTCTGCTCTGTCATGAAAGATTGGCATGCTCTGGAATGGTCTGAAAATTTTTGTAAGTTTGATGGACTTGCCTATTAAGATACAGTGAAACCTCCCACCCATATCACATTAACTAGAAGCAAAACCATATAGGAGTCTCGAGTTCTCTTCCTCACTTAGCTGGGTGTCCAAACTCTAAGTTACCCATAAAACATGTCTGCTACAAGGCAGGCAAGAGGGCACCTTGTCAAAGGGTTACAGAGCTTACAGTTCTTAACTCACACCCTTAGGATTACAGAATTTACAGGTTAAGCACAATCAACCAATGAATTTAAAAGTCTATGAAAGTTTTGCCAATAACTTGATCATAAACTAGTACAAAGTTTCAGGGTTTAAGTTGTCTGATTCTTATTTTGTAAAAAGATTATATTTTTTTTAAATTAAATCTAGAAAAACACGCAATCGTGGGCTTATTTCTAAGATTTACTTCTTAGCCCTGGCAGCTGAAGTGATAATGAGCTACAGAATAAACTATCTTCTCAGTGGAAACATAAGTTCTTTAAAGAAAATGAAGTAAAAATTGACTTGATGTGAAGTCTGTGAGACTTCAAAATTCTTTGCCCTCACCATTGGAGATAGAAAAGTAGCCTTTCCAAGCCTTAGGAGAAACCAGAAAGGACAGAGAAAGGTGTGTGCTAAGCCATTATTTATTCAGTTAATATAAAATCAAAAGACTCAAGGATCTCTTTCCTATGAAAAAATAAAATAAAATGGTTCAAAACAATGGGCCACCACTTCTATATAGACTGCCTTTCTCCCAACCATAAAAATACTAATTTGGAAAATATGAGAATCCTTTCAGGGGCTACGAGAGAAAATGTTTTTCTCAGGATTGTTTTCAGAAGGCACTCAACAGATGTTGTCAGGGTTAGCTCTCCCTACCTTCCTCAGGACCCTCTGGTATCCTATTTAATAAAAGAGTAATATGCAAATTGACCACACCTCTGCTACACCCACAAGCCACGTCCACCAGCCAATCAGAGTGAGTATGCAAATTAACCCAACCAAGATGGCTATGGTCACAGAGAGAACAAGAGGGAGGCTTGGTTTGCCCCTGGTGATGGAGGAAGCCAAGCTTTGCGCAAACTCTGGCAGGCCAGGCCTTTGCTTAAGGCAATGAAGTTCCAATGGCTGTGTGAGCAGAAGGCTTGGCTCTGCTCCAGGCTACAAAGTTTCAATTTTAGAAGATAAATAAATCCTAGATACCAGGGACTCCACTTGGGTTGCTGGGGGGCGTGGTTGCCCTGCAAATCACCACAGGCCCCTCACCCAGGCCACCCCACTCCCCAAGGGAACACCCACCTGATTCAGGACACCCTTCAGGGCAAACCAGCTGGCCCCCACTCATGCACCAGGCCTCTATCCTATCTAATAAAAAAGTAATATGCAGATTGACCATCACTCCAACACACAAGATGACTGCCCCCATGTGGTCGAAAGATCCTGCCCCCATGTTGAAACAAGATGGCCACCACAAGATGGCCAGCAGGGGAGGGCAGTTGAGAGGGACCAGGCCTGCAAGGGAGGGCAGTTGGGGGTGACAAGGCCTGCAAGGGAAGGGCACTTAGGGGTAACCAGGCTTGCAGGGGAGGGTAGTTAAGGGTGACCAGTCCTGAAGGGGAGGGCAATTTGGAGTGACCAGACCTGCAGGGGAGGGCAGGTAGGGGCAAACAGGCTGGCAGGGGAGCAGTTAGGCATCAATCAGGCTGGCAGAGGAGTGGTTAGAGGGTGATAGAGCTGGCATGCAGAAGCGGTTAGGGGCAATCAGGAAGGCAGGCAGATGAGCAGTTGGGAGCCAGCAGTCCTGGATTGTGAGAGCGATGTTCAACTGCCTGTTTAGGCCCAATATTACTTGAACCGGGCCTAAATGGGCAGTTGGACATCCCTCAAGGGGTCCCAGATTGGAGAGGGAACAGGCTGTGCTGAAGGACACCTCACCCCATGCATGAATTTCATGCACCAGGCCTCTAGTGTGTTGATAAAACAGTTCCATGGTTTTCTAATTTCATCGAACTACTTATCCAAGGCTGGTTGGGCTGGCTCATTCACAGTGATGGTCCAGACCCACCAGGTGGCTGCATGTGAGGAAGCACAGTGTCCTCAGAAGAGGGCCCCAGGCTCAAGTCTGAGTCTTACCTCTGCTGCATCCTAACAAATCCAGGTAATCCAAATGGCCTCTCCAAGCCTCACATTCTCAGAAATTAAGTGAAAATGCTAATGATATATTTATGAATAGTGTTTGCAAGATGCTAAATAAGTTTTTTTTAATTTAAATATATTTTTATTTTAGAGAGGGAGAGGGAGATGAAACATCGATTAGAGAGAATCATTGATTGGCTGCCTCTGCATGCCCCACCCAGGGGATTGAGCCCACAACCTGGGCATGTGCCCTGAGACGGGAATCAAATTGTGTCATCCTGATTCATAGGTCAACACTCAACCACTGAGCCACGCCAGCTGGGCTCAAATAACTTTTAGGAAAGCACTTTTTGGACTTAAAGAGCTACTTAAATGCTCTTTATCTACAAATTTGGTGTGGATGAAAGGCAGGCTTTTGCAGTTCTAATCAGTGGGTGGGTGGAAGTATCTTTGAAATTGGTAACTGAATAACACTAAGAGGTCATCCCATTATATTTGCTCATTGGTCTAACCCAGTGGTCGGCAAACTCAGTCAACAGAGTGGTAAACTGTGGCTGAGCCGAGGTTTGCCAACCACTGGTTTAACCGATGTAACTCAACAAAGGGATCTCTGACCCCCGTCTACTTACTCCCTATGTCCATCTTATTATGATACATCATTGAAGAGGTCCTCGCTTTCAATATTAATATTGCACATTTGTGACCTCTATTACTACTGGAGAGAACTTTAAAAAATATTTTCTATTGATTTTTTACAGAGAGGAAGGGAGAGGGATAGTCAGAAACATTGATGAGAAACATCAATCAGCTGCCTCCTGCCCACTCCCTTCTGGATATGTGCCCGCAACCAAGATACATGCCCTTGACCAGAATTGAACCTGGGACCCTTGAGTCCACAGGCCGATGCTCTATCCACTGAGCCAAACAGGTCAGGGCTGGAGAGAACTTTCACGATGCTGAAAAGTCAGCTCTTGGGACAATATTATCTCTGAAACCCCCAACAAGCATTATGACTGGAAGAAATAACCCCTAAGCTTTGAGCTGGCAATGCTAAAAATAAAGTTCATTTCTAGCCCCGTAAACTTTTTTGGTAGGTGTAAAAATTAGTTATATCTGGTGTGTCTGAGTGGACATCTGATGTTTTTGCCTTCCCAGAGTGTCTCTTTGGGTGAAAGAACTCTCCTCTTTTTAACTTCTCTTAGAATATGTGCTTTGGATGGAGCTACCCCCAAGGATGGGCATGAGAGGCTGCTGGTTTTTCAGACAGGTTTCAAACATACAGACCTGAGAAATATTTACTTAACATTCTATCTAATAAAAGAGTAATATGCAAATTGACCATCACTCCAACACACAAGATGGTTTCCCCATGTGGACACAAAATGGCTGCCCAGAATATGGTCAGCAGGGGAGGACAGTGGGAGAGACGAGGCCTGCAGGGAGGGCAGTTGTGGGCGATCAAGCCAGCGGGAAAGGGCAGTTAGCAGTGACCAGGCCAGCAGAGGAGGGAAGTTGAGGGCGATCGGGCCTGTAGGGAAGGGCAGTTAGGGGGACCCAGGCCTGCAGGCAAGAGCAGTTAGGGGGTACAAGGCCTACAGGGGAGAGTAGTTAGGGGTGACCAGGCCTTCAGGGGAGGGCAGGTAGGGGCAAACAGGCTGGCAGGGAGCAGTTAGGCATCAATCAGGCTGGCAGGGAAGTGGTTAGGGGATGATCAGGCTGGCAGGCAGAAGCAGTTGGTGCAATCAGGAAGGCAGGCAGGCAAGCAGTTAGCAGCCAGCAGTCTTGATAGGACGGGGCATAAACAGGCAGTCAGACATCCCTCGAGGGGTCCCAGTATGGAGAGGGTGCAGGCGGGGCTGAGGGACACACACCCCCATGCACAAATTTCAAGCATCAGGCCTCTAGTAAATAATAACATCCTATTGTGTAAGGTAGAATAGCTTTTCAATTAAAATATTGCTTCAACAGGTTTTTCCTAATGGAGAGATCTAAGGCTTACATATGGATACTGAACCCTCACCAAAATAAGAAGAAAAAAATCACTGATTTCCAATTAATGTTTTATGATTAAAGTACATAGAAAACAAAAGGCTTTATAAAGATGCATTTATAGTTTCATGATTGCCATTTATTTCTGGATCGTGCACAAAACAATTCCATTAATACATTTACTACATTATCCATGTCAGTGCTCACAATATGGTCATCATAATTTGGACATTTGAAAGTTAAAAGTATTGTATTCATTGCTATTAGTATGCTATATGAAGTCAAACTCCAGGTTACTTATTTTAATTAGGATTTAAACAAATGTCCATGTTTCTAAACACCACACAAAAACTGGAAAAAGTGGCAGAAACGAATGAATGGAAGACAATCTTGGGTTCAAACAACACTATGACTACAGTGAGGGAAAAGTCAATGTGCAGCATAGGTTTTTGCATTCTGCCTTGCCTAAATACATTTCACAAACTGGAGACCCTAGAGCTTTCAATATTCCTCATTCTTTGGGGAAAGGCAAAGGGCAGCATCTTCTTTTGTGGTAGGAACATGAGGCTAATTGTCAGGAGATCTGGGCTAAAAACCCTGGCCATGTTCAAATGACCTTCTGACTTTGTGTAAATTTTCTTAATTCTACAAGTTAGTTTGATCTAAACCAGCAATCACCAACTGGTAGTCCATGAGGTCTGAAAGGTTGGCGACCGCTGAACCAATCCATCTCTGGTGCTAATTTCCAAGTCAGAGGTTCTCTGATTCTTAGGAAACTGTGATCACAAAAGAGCACATGAGACCGCACCAGTGGTCCCACGGCACTGGAGAATTTTTAAGAAATGAAAATTTAGGGGTCCCACCCCAGATGTACATGATCAGTAATCTCTGTTTTGAAAAGCAAGGTCTCAGGTAATTCTGATGTACACTATACAGTTTGAGAACCACTGGATTAGACCAAAACTACATTTAAGAAATTCACTGTAGTTTCAAACAGAAGATAAAGCAAATAAATCTAAACTCCATCATTAGTCTCAATTGATCAGCTACACATTAATTTTCAGGCTTATGAAAAAGTCCTAAAATCATTCTTTGAAAGTCCTGAAAGGACATAGCCACAGAGGTAAGAGTTAGGGCAATTTTAGCTATGACTAGCCAATAAAACTTAGTTTTACATCCTAATTAGAAAATATTTTAAATTATTTCTCACATTTCCAAAGTTATTTATTGTTTAAGAAAAAAAAGATCATTTCCTAACCATAAAGACTTCCTCTTTAATTCTATGAATAATTACTTAATAAAAGGTATATTCAGGTTTCTAAAATATGTAAACAATGAACTTCATCAAAACAAAATATTGTAACAGTACATGGCAAGGGATTTTTACACCGCTTAACATAATAAAGTGAAGTTTTGAGCTGTAGAGCTGCTTTTCATAATGACTGCTTTGGTTTTTTAATTTCTAATGTTATAAGATCCAAGAAAAATTCATAATATGGACATAGTGGCTCCATAATCTACTCTGAAAAATATATAATTAAATATGTAATTAGGTTATGTATAAAATATGTAAATAAATATGATAAAGTACTAGACAAAATGCTAAAGACATAACACTTTACCTTTTAAAGTATCCTTATCTCTCTTAAATTATTAGGTCACCACACACCAAGAGGTTTTCTTCAACTTCACAATCCATTTAGTATTTATTTTCTGATATTAGTAAGAATTAGGCTATTTAAAAAAAAGATCTCTTTATCAATTGCTCCATGCTGTTTTTAGACATGGTTCTCATGACACCAAAAGGAAGCTACATTGTGGATAAAAATCCCTCTAATAATACAATGAAAACTACTGATTTGGAAAATGCAAACATCTGAAATATACTTTTATTTCTTTCCAATTATTATAGGTTTAAAAAAAAAAGACTGAAAAAATGACTCAGGAATAAGCAAAACTAATGTGCTAAAACTTAAGCCCCTGAGTCCAGAGAAGAGATTAAGCAAAGAATTTATATGCATTGCCCATGGACACAGACATTAAATAGAGTGGTGAAGGCCTGGGGTGGGGTGGGAACTGAGTGCAAGGGGAGTAATGGGGGAATTAAGGGAATACAATACTGCAATACTCTCAACACTAAATATTTTAAAAAGGAAAAAAGAGAATCTGTTAATGAGGTATCTTTTTGGATTTCTTTTGCTACAACAGAAACTTGGTTCATAAAGTGCTTATCCAACATCATTGGAGTTGTTATATTTTATTTGAAAACAAAGTCATTCCTGCAGCAAGATGGCTTAAACTTGGGAAGCTGTTTAAGAAAAGGCCTAAACTCATTGCAGCCATCTAGGATGCAGGTGCCAGTGTCTGCATGCCCTGAATGGATTTACTTCTGTAAGTCTAACACAGCACAGCTCAGGAAATGCTAAACACGTTTGCATACAACTAGACATTTAACAGTGGACTGTGTCCTCACTGCACTTTTAAAGCTTCTTAACAAACTGACTGCAGTGATAAACTTCAGGTGCACCCAGAAGACACCATTTTAGACAAAAGAGCTGTTCAATTACATCTTTTACAATAGGTAGAGGTGTGCCATACCATGAAACACTTAACACTGATAGATTAAGCATTTTTTTTTACAAATTTTTCTCATTATGTGTTCAGATGTTGAATTTTTTTATTTTCGCAAAGATTCTATAAACCAATAATCTGAACTGGTTAGAAAGGATGACGAAATGAATGCAATATTTAATATTGATTTTATTTGTTTAATTTATTTGTAAATGTAGAATGTATTGGTTTCAAGGCAAACTGGATTATTCAATCATAGCTCAACAGTTAACATGATTCAGAAGAACAGTCTTGTTTTCAATATCTACCCACCCTCCCTACACAGACACATCTATAGACATCCATGTACATATATATTAGTTCTCAAAAGCTCAGGATTCTCAACAACTCTAGAATTTAGATTTTATATTCTCACACACTTCAGAATTATCCATCTGATGCAGGATATCACCATAAGGAGATAAAATTCATGCAATGATACTCAGATTTTCCTTTAAAAACGTAAATCCAATACTTGATGATTCAATGCTATATAAAGTGCATTGAATAGCTAAAATAAAACAAGTGCCAATTTTATCATGAATTAATAACATATTTATTGTCTTGAAACCAAACAGGCCCAAGTTTCTTTTTATCATTACGGGTCAGCTCTCTATAAACTCATTTCTTCCAAACTTCTCATATAATAAAAATCAAAATAGTTCATTTCTTCTTTGCATTTACAAGATACAGCAGAGGGCTCACGGTAGGTATGTTCTAGATGAATCAGAGTCAGAAAGTACTTCTTCTTGAGTAGAAGTTTCATAATCTGCACTTTCAGCTAATTCAATATCTAACTCATCATTACTCTCAGCACTGTAATCAACTTCTTCGAGGAATCGAGGTTCATCTTCATCCAAAACATAAGTGGTAGGGCTGCAGCCAAAGCACACAGAACATACAAGTCTTCATTAGGTTATAAGGTTCTGAGATAAGATAATTTGAACACACTGGAGTAACTTTGATTTGAATGTAATAAATCTGGTTGGGCCAACTTTAAAAATGTTATCCAAATTAACAAGTTAAAAGTTTTATAACAGTTAAAACCTTCTTCTATTGATAATAAAGGGTGAAATGCTAGTTTTTAATTATATTACAACTGTCAATATATATCCTACAATTAGCAACAAAAAACAATAGAATCTCATTAGGTTACTTCTTTGAAGAGTTTCATCTATAAACCAAGCAACCAATCATTTCAGTAGGCTTTATAAGAAACTATGAGTAGCCCTTCCCAGTATGGCTCAATTGGTTGGGTATCATCCTGCACACTGGGAGGTTGCCAGTTCAATTCTGTCAAGGGTACACGCCCAGATTGCACACTCAGTCCCCAGTGAGAGTCAGCTGGTCAATGATGCACTCTCACATCAGTGTTTCTTCCTCTCCCTCTCCCTTCCTCTCTCTCTAAAAATCAATAAAGTATAAAAAAAGAAGAAACTGTGTATTTAATTGGTTCTTCCAGTAATGCACCGACATCACTTCTAAGTCTGTAAAGTGATTACTTGCCATAAAAACATATATCCATCCTTAGTTTCTATTGGTTAAGAATAAAAATTAAAAACAAATTAACATTTCATACTCATATTACTTACTTTCCCTGGGAACACAGAATAATATGTTTGTTTAAAAGCACTAAATGCTTCTATATATTTCATCAGGTACATTGTTTGGGATTAAGACAATCTTTCCACTAGGACATATATTATTTTCTCATAAAGAAAATAGCAGTATTCTGATTTTCCTCATTTGAGAGATTATACACACACACACACACACACACACACAGAGAGAGAGAGAGAGAGAGAGAGAGAGAGAGAGAGAGAGAGAGAGA
>JAAGEH010000226.1:16188868-16277095 GCA_011751065.1 Lasiurus cinereus | reverse complement strand
AGAGAGAGAGAGAGAGAGAGAGAGAGAGAGAGAGAGAGAGAGAGAGAATCAACAAAACACTACAGCAGCATTTCAATGTCCCCATTTTGTGACCCAAACTATCTTAATTTCATATAGATGTATGTTTGTTTATATCCCACCTGCTTCCAAATGGATTCCCCATCACTGGTGCAATTAAAAGCTACAAAATCAGACAATAAAAGGAAACAATAATCTGTAAAATGAGGAGAGAGGCAGAGGTCATTAGACCCCTAAAATGAAAGAATTAGTGCAACTGAATATCAAATTCAGTCCAGATAGCTGCAAGTTTGGGCAAGAAAAACAAGTGAATGGATTATAAGGTTCCAATTTTCTGAGAAGAGAAAGCAAACTCATCTGGTAAGAGTATCCTTTTTCCTAGGATTGTTTTAATTTTGTTAATAAGAGAAAATATGTTACAAAATCACCTTGACATTATATATAGCAAACTACCTCTTACTATGATGGAGTAGTCCTCATAAACTAAGCTGAATGGCCTGGAGGATGATGGGAGAATTTACAACAGACTTCACACTCATAAAAACAAGTGTGCAGCTTTCAATTATGCATCTAAAATATGTATGATGACTCTGTTGTGTCTTTAGGGGGGAAAAGTTAGATTTAAAGAAAAAATTATTTGCCTTTCAAAACATTATTCTCTTTTGAAAAACTAATGCATTCCTCTACTTAACCTTGTTATTTCAAATTCATAGGATGTCTCAGGTGATTCTTCAAATAGAAGACTAGCTGAAGCAAAGGAGGGGGGGTGGGGAAGACTAGCTGAAGCAAAGGAGGGGGGGTGGGGAAAAGACCAATCTCTTGCCACATACTTGCTTGTTTTCTTCCTGGACTCTCATAATAAGAAATGCGCATCCTTATACCCAGAGAGGACCAGTTTCATACTCCTATTCCACTCTGGTAACCCATACTGGCCCTGATAGTTAATCTGAAGATCTCTAACAAAATCATGTTCCCAACCTGCCACTGAAGTATACAGAATACCTCCAGCAATGGGGATGGGGCTGGGCCCTCATTGCTAACTTATATACTGGGAGGTGGAGGAAGCAGTAGAGGGGAGAGGAGGAATGATCAGATCCAGATTCAAGGAACTAGAGGAATACTGAGAGAGAAGGGAAGGAAGATTAAACCCCATCACTCCACGGAAAGCAGCTTTTTTACTGCTATTTCAGCTACCACTTCCCAGTCCGTTTTTCTAGGTCTCTCTGCTGTGCTGATTGTGGGGGAAATTCTGACTCTCCTCTGTCTCTTCTCAATGCTGATCAAGTGCTCTTCACCGCTTGTGTATGCCACAAAAGTAGGTGCTCATAACAATGCTGTTTTCTTATATGCATGCCCTGAGTTCTTGTATTTTAATTTACATTCTGATCATTTCCAAATCCAAATGTCTAGCCCCAGCTTCTGACTTGAATTTTTCCTGCGTATGCCTGACTTTCTAGTATAGTCACATGTCTATCTCCCAGGTACCTTGTGAATGTGGCACGTTCAACTGATGGGGCATGTTCATTGTTCTCCCCACCAAAAGCCAGCTCCTCTTGCGTTTTCTTAGTATCATTCCCTGAGTCATAAAACCAAAATTCTCAGCAAGCAAGTCCTGCCAATCAATGTCCAGACCACACTTTACAAGTCTTCACTTACTGGACACTGTTTTCTCTGCTTAACAGTGGTCGGCAAACTCATTAGTCAACAGGGCCAAGTATCTATAGTACAACGATTGAAATTTCTCTTGAGAGCTAAATTTTTTAAACTTAAACTTCTTCTAATGCCACTTCTTCAAAACAGACTCGTCCAGGCCATGGTATTTTGTGCAAGAGCCACACTCAAGGGGCCAAAGAGCCGCATGTGGCTCGCAAGCCGCAGTTTGCTGACCACTGACTTAGGACATACTTCACATCTTCCTTCTCAGCACTCACATTTCTTTCAAACCGCAGCTTGTGCTCATCTTTACATGTCTTCCTTTCTTAAAGCCCAGCTTGGGATAAGAGCCCTTTCTCTTTATTCCCTTTGCACCCTGCACAAACATTCCACCTGACTACTATCAGAAGCAGTTGAAACCATCTACCTGTGGGGGCCTGTGGCCTCAGTACTAAATCATAAGCATTTTAAAGTCAGAAACTGTGACTTACCCATCTTAGTACCACCTGGCCGCTCCCAGAAGTGCCTGACACATTGCAGGCCCAAAAGAAATGTCCACTGCACTGTCTATGAGGAGCCACGAGGTCTGCAAGATCAGTGACTTTTACATCACCCCCTCCCACTGATTTCATTTTAGTAAAAAAAATTAAGGCACAAGACTAATCACAGCAATTCAGTTTCACTTTTATTAATAATTACAACATACATTTTAAGCACTTTACAATTTAGAAAGTACCTTCACACACATTATCACACAATAACCATCACCTAAGAGAAAGATTTTTAAGATAATTTGCCCTAGGGTTATAAAATAATTAATCCCTTTCCATTAGTAGATAGGAATTCAAATATTATTTTAATCATAAAAAATGTCTAATCAACATTTAATTCTTTCCCATTGCTGTAATTTTGATTTCCCACCACTATTTCATTTCCCTCATGTAAGTTACTCCTTTTACCCTGTTTTTTCTTCATTTTCCAATAGCTGCCCTAAATACACCTGCCTGAACAGCCTTCTATTCTGGATTTTAATTCTTAGTGTAAAGATGACAAACCAAAAACAATTCAATGTGGAACATTTCATTCTAAAAGAAAATAGCATTTTATTCTAAATACAAATACTCCTTGTGCTGCTTCAAGAAAAATACAAAACCTTCACCCAATGGGCCTTCTCACAGATGAAGGCAGTAAAATTCTCTGCTGCATGTTGTCATCATAATGCAGAAAAGGTTTATAATTGAAACTATTTCTAAAATAGAAAAAAACTGTGCTTTGTTCAGATTCAACATTTTATAGCTATCTTCATATTAAGCTATTAATCAGCACTGCATACAATTAAACCTAAAGAATTCACCATCTTCCTCAAACGTACACCCGTCTACTTCCATTAGAGCGGATTGGCCATCCGAGACATCAGAATGTAGATCTTCAGCTCTGTTACCTATACAAGCATGAAAGAAACAAAACACTGTATATGGAGTCAGAAATTCTCTTGTGCCTCTTCTCTTCTACTAACGAGCAGCGTCTTACGCGAGTCTCTCTCTACACGCACCCGTTTTTCTCATGTGTGAAGCCGAGATAACAATATCAGCCCCATGACCTCACAAAGTTGTTTGCCTCAAACTAGGTAGTAAATGTGAAAGCATTTGTGAACTCTTAAGCTGTACAAATTAAAAAAAAAAAATGTTACTGTGACACTAATAAAACTTAGCTTGTTAAAGAAAAGTGTAAATCAAATCTTTCTCAATTCCTAAAGAGCCCAGACAAAGAGCTGCCCCCGGCCAATAGGAGGAAAAATACTGCCTTATCTTTGTAACTCTGAGTCCCTCCTTAATCTCATGCTGAGCTACAATTTGGAGACTAAGCTATCTATTTTAAGACAGCACAATAAAGATAATCTGCAGTAGAATTTCTGAAACTGATGTACAAACAATTCCGTGGCCCAAAGTCTCAGCAATTGGTGACTTGCTGATTGTATCTTTGGGTTGAAATGTCAGGTCTGATGTGGCAGAAAAATCTATGTGCATAAATATTAGAGAATATTTTATTTATATCATTAGGTTCCTATTTTATAAGAGATACAGCATTTCCTAAATATCACAAAGTGAATAAATTTATCCACAGAAAATACAAGTAACAATTTTGTCCATCTTAAGTGAGGGACATATAAGGAAACAGGTAAGTACTTGCACACACTTGCACATGCACATACACTCAGACTTAGTGTACAGAGTGTCTAACAAGAAAATGTTACTTATTTGTGGGGGGAGCTAATTTACACATACTTTGTTGGAAAGTACAATTAAACTGTCCTTAGGAAACGGTAATTAACTAATAAACTCCAACTTACTTTATTATTCTGAAAACATTCCTTAGACACATGGAGGATTAAATGATTAAATTCTCTCATGACACAGGAGAGCTTCAAAACCTGAAGCCACTACTTTTCAGTTATTTGGAAGACACAAGATATAATGGAAAAGTACAGGGAAGTTCTGGAGTTAGACCTGGATGCCTTCCTAGTTCTGTTGGGAATTGCTAAGTGGATGACCTTGGGTAAATGCATCTCTGAGCCTCAGTTTCCCACATATATAAAGGGATTACAATACCAGCTGCTTCTGATCATTCTCAGTAAAACACTAAAGTTTCTGAAATAATAATCACACCTAACAGAAATTCAGAATGGCACACAGGAGTAGGGGGTCCTACTCTGAGCTGAGTGATTTGCTACTAAAACTTACAGGATTCAGCACACACCTAAGACTTACCAGGTGTACCGGTTAATAATTCGGATTTTGTAATCAAAGAAAAAAACGGTAATTTCAAGAGAAACATCAAAAGTGCTTTATTCAAAGTAATGTCCACCGATAGCTATACATTTCTCCCACCTTTCAGGTAATTTGTGGAAACCGTCCCAATAGAACTTTTCTTGTTTTAAGGCATACCATTCAGAGACCCAGTTTTTCACTTCTTTGTATGTTTGAAGTGCTTCTCAGAAAGTGTGTGTGATCTGAACAAGTAGTAATCTGAAGGAGCAAAGTCTGGTGAATACAGTGGGTGGGTTAATACTTCCCAGGCAAGATCTTTTAATGTGTCTTCAACTGGTTTTTGAAGTGTGTGATGGTGCATTATCATGAAGCAAAATTACTTTGCCGTGTCTTCTAGCACATTCTCGTCATTTTATGATCAAATAGTGGTTCAAATTGATTATTTGTTGTTGGAAGAGATCGGTATTAATAGTGTCATCACCTGGCTTTAGAAGCTCATAAAACACCACACCTTCCTGATCTCACCAAACGCATTGTCTTCTTTCCAAAGCAATTTGACCTTGCAGTTGATGTTGATGATTGACCTGCATCAACCCATGATTTTGTACATTTTGGGATTCTCAGAATAAATCCACTTTTCATTACTAGTCACAATTCAACGCAAAAAAGACTTTCTTTGTGCCACTAAAGGAACATTTTACTGATGATTTTTTGGTTTTCCACTTTTCTTTCATTCATTGGATGTTGCGCCCATTTTCCTTCCTTTAAAATCTTTCCCAATGTTTGTAAATGATCGGAAATTGGTTGCTGAGCAAGGTTTAATCTTCCAAGTTGTTTTTGAGTTTGACACATATCTTCATCCAATAATGCTTGTAATTGTTGGTCTTCAAACTTTTTCAGTTGATCTGGATGTTCTTTGTCTTTCACATCAAAATCATCACTTTTAAAGCATTTAAATCAGTGTTCATAAGTATCTTGAGATGGAGCATGTTCACCATAAGCTTCCCAAAGCTTTCAGCAGCACTTTTCTTCAAAATAAAGTAATGAATTAAAACTTCCCACAAATGCTCTTTTTTGGCACAAAATTCGACATTTTTAAGCGTAAAAAGTATCTATGTTAACACCTTCAGAAAATTTGACATATGAAGTTTTGAAGCTTGCTGTCAATACAACAAAATAGCATACATATCAAATCGCATATATATAAACATATGTGTAACTCCATCTATTGAAAAAAATCCACATTATTAACCGGTACAACTGGTATATAGTGAAAGGATACCAAGCAAAATCAATCAAATGAAAGGGTGCTTGGGGCAAAGTCCATAGGCAAACAAGGTCAGGCAAGGGCAGCTGCTAAGAGGCAGGACAGTCATCAGAGCTTTCAGCAATTTCAAAGGACTGCAGGCAAAAATGGGAGTTCAGAGCTGCCAAGCTTCCTGAGAGAAGGGAGAGGCCCAGATGTGACCCCAACAGTTTTCCCATAATGGCATTTGATAAATTTTTAAAATACAGAATACACAAAGCTGAGAAGCAGAGCAGAAAGCAGCAAAACAAATGAAACAGAAAATAAACACGAAATTTTTGGCAGCACCGTGGTAGTGAAGAAAGAAGTGTTAGGCCTTCAATTGTGACCTCTGGAGGGCTACGCCCTAGAAAGGGGAAGGGGTGAACCAAGGATCAAATAAGTTTCACAGGTTTTGCAAAACCCACCTCAAGTCAACTAGATCCCACACTAGAGTGGAGCCATCTGCCCTACTCTATAGCCTATCAAAGGATAGAATGAATCCTCTTTGAAGGAATATGTATTCTTCCTTATTCTGACATACTATCTTTTTATATTAACGTCTCAGGTAGACACTTATGGGAGAGGAATAACTTCATTCTTCCAAGAGCTACTAAATATAAAACACACAGCCGAGACCCTTTTGGCTCAGTGGATAGAGCGTCGGCCTGCGGACTGAAGGGTCCCAGGTTCGATTCCGGTCGGGGGCATGTACCTTGCCTGTGAGCACATCTCCAGTGTGGGGCATGCAGGAGGCAGCTGATCGATGTCTCTCTCTCATCGATGTTTCTGACTTTCTATCCCTCTCCCTTCCTCTCTGTAAAAAATCAATAAAATATATTTTTAAATAAATAAAGATAAAACACACAAATATCTATAAAATATGTAGTCAGCAAATTCCTTGTATAGCTAAATCTTAGAGATTAGAAATTACTAGTTTGATACCTATCTGTATCTCAATGATAAGGAGCATTTCCTTCTCTTAGTAGTGTTATAAGCCTCAAAGCTTTCACTATAATCTAATCTGGCCTGGGGTCCTGAGGTGCTCATATAAATCCCAAACTTATTTTTTTGGATGACTTTGATCTCCTCTGTATCTGTAAGTACAACAGCATTTCATTGACTCAGCACAAAAACACAATCAGTTCACTTGTACTTATAAGCCACTATAATTTCAAGTGGACTGGAAGTTGTGATATGATCTTCAATTATATGGCATAATTTATCTATCCCAATAGCAAGTAGAGCTGTAAGAATTCCCTACACAGCAGCAATAAATGACTAAGAAATGCAAACCAGGCTCAAGTATGAGCATCACAGACATTAACTAGAAAGATCTTTTAAGATTGGCTTAATTAAAAGGTAAACTTCACATTAATAACAAAGCACATTAATACCAGTAAGCTTTACTACAGAGCTATGTATTCAATAACTGTTAACATGTGGCCTTAAGTCCTCTATATTGACAGAAATCCTCTCCTTGACCAAACTTAATTCAGGCTCCTCTGAGTCCTCTTGAGGAGTAGGCCCTGACCATGGGCTGTGTCTTTACTCCAGTGGCTCTGCCTTCTTAGTCCAGTTTCAGCAAAAATCCTACTGAGTCAGTTTATCAAAAATCTCTCTCTCTCAACATCTAATCACTCTGACCTGATTTCAGCAAAAATTCTGTCAAGTCCGATTAGTCATTATCTCCCACAGCCCCATGTTTTAACCCACCAACCCCTATTCTACTCCTTGGTTATAAACCTCTACTTTTCCTTACTGTATTCAGAGTTGAGCCCAATCTCTCTCCATTACTGCAAAACCTCATGTAGCAGTTCTCCTGAATAAAGCCTCAAAAAGTGTCATGAATAATTTTTTCTTTAGCAATATTAATTTAATTTTCTCAAGAAAAAAATCCTACATACGACTATCATACCCAATAAGCAGTCATATCCGGCCCCTGGCAACCACTAACCTTCTTTATGTCTCTGTGGATTTACCTATTCTGGATATTTCAAATAAATGAAATAATACAATGGGTTACCTATTGTGTCTGGCTTCTTTCACCTTCCTAGCTTCACATAAAGAAAAGTATGGATAATATAGAGTTTAATATTTCATTTTAGTGTTAATAGTCTGTAGTAATCAATATCTTTATTACTACTTTATAATAACTTCAAGCAGCCTCTTATAATGACAGGGTCAGTACAGCCTTTAAACAACAGACATAATGATGTTAACTGGCCCACAGACCTGTACTTACTCCCTATACCTTATTAAAAAGATACTCTACCTTTATCAAAACTCATCAAATTAGATTTTTAAAATTTTAATACAAAATAGAAGTAAAACTAAGCATATTTTAAAGGCTTTCTCTAGCTTAGGTTCTATTTTACTAGTTGTATTAGGAACAATTTCTCTCATCAAATTTTCTAATGTTCATGCTGTATGCATAAAAAAAACTAAGTACTAATACATGCTTCAACAAGGATGAACCTCGAAACAAGCAAGGTAAAAGAAGCCAGACACAATAGGTAACCCATTGTATTATTCCATTTATTTGAAATATCCAGAATAGGTAAATCCACAGAGACATAAAGAAGGTTAGTCGTTGCCAGGGGCTGGATATGACTGCTTATTGGGTATGAGGGTCTTCTTTGATCGGGGTGGGGAAGATAAAAAGTTTTGCAACTTGCCGAAACCTGTTTGGCTCAGTGGATAGAGCGTCGGCCTGCGGACTGAAAGGTCCCAGGTTCGATTCCGGTCAAGGGCATGTATCCTGGCTGCGGGCAAATCCCCAGTAGGGGGCTGATCGATGTCTCTCTCTCATCGATGTTTCTAACTCTCTATCTATCCCTCTCCCTTCCTCTCTGTAAAAAATCAATAAAATATATTTTTTTTAAAAAAGTTTTGGAACTATATAGAGGTGATAGGTGGTTGTACAAAACTGTGAACGTACCAAAACCTCATTCTATTGCTCACTTTAAAATGGTTAATTTTATACTATGTGAATTTTATCTCAATTAAAAAAAAAGAATTCCAAATACTGTTTGATTATAAGGCAGTAATTAGATTTCATTTCAACATGGGCACATTTCATATTATGATAAAAAACTATGCAGAATTTGGTATTTTTCAACTTCACTTTTATATAATGTTTTAAACATACTCAAATTTCAAATATTTCTTCCATATGCCCAATATACTAAAATATAGTCATCACTGCAAAATCCTAACGAGAAGTATGGTTAAGTGGTTTATCCGTTCTCAAATCCTTTAAATAAGGGGTACTGAGAAAACTATTTAATAGTTCAGGTGACATGTAAAATAACACTTTTGCTAAGTATAAAAGGATTAGGGGAGAGGGATTCAAGATGGCGGCATAGGTAAACACCTACACTGCTGCCTCGCACAACAATTTCAAAACTACAACTAAAAGATAGGGCGGACATCATCCAGAACCACAGGAAAGCTGGCGGAGTGGAAATTCTACAACTAGAGGGAAAGAGAGGGGCTCACAGAGACCCAGAGGAGCTGGAAAAAGCTGAGGTACAGATACACGCGCATGGAGAGAGCGGGTGCCAGAGAACCTGGCTGGCTTTCTCTGGCGGGAGGGAGACGGAGATTCTCAAAGGCACTGAACTCCTTATCCTACGACACTGAACCCCAGATCCAGCCATAACTCATTCAGGGGGAGTTTGGACTGTGAAAAGGGAGAAGTGCACAGAAATTTGGGGTAGTCGCAAAAGATCAAAAGACTGGTGGCATGCACAGCACTGCGCGCAGAGGACCAACTGCTGATTGTGCCGCTGGCTTTCGTGAGTGGGCAGGAGACAGACCCTCCCAACTGTGCCACTTCTAGCTTCATTAAACCCCAGTTTCAGGCAAAACCCTGGGGACCCAGACTCATATGGTCCCAGAGCACAGGGGAGCCGGAGGAGCAGCAGTCTAGAGGCACTGCACACACACTCGCGCACAGGGACCGCTCCAGCAATTATTCAGTCATGTGAGACTAAGGGGCCGTGGAGGGCGGGGCCAACAGGAAGGCAAGGCGATCCCTTAAGCCCTGAGACTGCTCATCCCAAACTCAACAGAGAGGCTTTTGCGGTTTTGCAACTCTTGTGTCATAAGGCTGAATCCAACACAGAAGTTCTCCCAGCATAGTGAAAATGCCAAAACAAGGGAAGAGATCACAAACAAAAGAAATGGAGGAAAACAAACGACTGGATATAGAGTTCAAGACCACAGTTATAAGGTTTTTCAAGAATATGCTAGAAAAGTTGGATAAAGTTAGCGAGTCCCAAGAGGAGATGAAAAAGAACCAACTAGAGATGGAAAAGATCCAACTAGAGATGGAAAAGGACCAACTAGAGATGTAAAAGATCCAACTAGAGATGAAAAAGGACCAACTAGAAATTAAATATACACTGACTGAAATAAAACATATTATACAGAGACCTAACAGCAGACTAGAGGAAGGCAAGAATAAAGTCAAAAATTTGAAATATAAAGAATCAGAAAACACTCAACTGGAAAAGCAAGAAGAAAATAATCCAAAAATATGAAGGTAATGTAAGGAGCTTCTGGGACAGCTTCAAGCATACCAACATCAGAATTGTGGGGGTGCCAGAAGAAGAGAGAGAGCAAGATACTGAAAACCTCTTGGAAGAAATAGTGACTGAAAACTTCCCACAACTGGTGAAAGAAATAAGACTTATAAGTCCAGGAAGCACACAGAACCTCATATAAAAGGAATCTAAAGAGGACTACACCAAGACACATCATAATTAAAATACCAAGAGCAAAAGAAAAAGAGAGAATATTAAATGCAGCAAGAGAAAAACAGTTCATTACCTATAAGGGAACACCTATACGAATGTCAGCTGATTTCTCAACAGAAATGATGCAGGCCAGACGAGAGTAGCAAGAAATATTCAACGTGATGAACAGCAAGAACCTAAAACCAAGAATACTGTATCCAGCAAAGCCATCATTCAGAATTGAAGGGCAGATAAAGAGCTTCACAGAGAAGAAAAAGCTAAAGGAGTTCATCAACTCCAAACCAGTATTATATGAAATGCCGAAAGGTATTCTTTAGGAAGAGGAAGAAGAAAAAAGGTAAAAGACAAAAAATTATGAACAACAAATACATATCTATCAACAAGTGAATCTAAAAATTAAGTGAATTAAAAATTTGATCAACAGAATAAACTGGTGAATATAATAGAATGAGGAGCACAGAAAGGGAGTGGACTGATAATTCTCAGGGGGAAAGGGGTGAGGGGTGTACAGGGAGAGACTGGACAAAAATCATACACCTATGGATGAGGTCAATGGGAGGGAGGTAAGGGTAGAGGGAGGAGTAGGAACCGGGTGGAGGGGAGCTATGGAGGGGAAAAAAGAGAAACAAATATAATAATCTGAATATAAAGATTTAATTAAAATAATAAATTAAAAAATTAGGGAAAATAATGTCTAAATCTTTTCTAATTAACTATAATTAATAACTGAAAAGATAAATTTCACATCAGATAAGATCCAGCCTAAGAAAGCATGGGTGAATTAAAGGTTAAAAAAAAGCCCAAACACTGCACAGAAAGACAAAGAGCCGAAATTTATTGATGAGAGTAAGACACAAAAGATCTATGAAAAGGTCAAACTTAAATGTAAATGGAATCCCAGAAAGGACACAGTGGGGCAGAATCAATGTTTGAAGAGAAAAATGGCTAAGAATTCCCCTAAATTGACAGAAGATATCCAGCCACAGATTTAAGAAATTTTATGAACCCAGACAAAATAAATAAAATCCTAAGAAAAATCCCTACATACCAAAGACTATGAGAAATTCATAAAAGCAACTTATTTTAGCCTAAAAAGACAGATTGATTCCATTCAAAGGGCAACAATCAGACTGATACCTAACTTGACATCTCAATAGTGGAAAACCAAAGACAACAGAATGGCCTCTTCGATAAAGGGCAGTGTTACCTATCCAAGCAAAAATAGCCTCAAAACTGATGATGGAGACTTAACAGTATTTTTTGAACAAAAGAAAAATTACTTCAGATAAAAAGTTAAATGTAGGAAGAAAGAAGAGGATAGGGAGGAAGCGGGCAAAAAATGTATGGGGAAATCCAAAGACTGCATAAAACAGTAATAATGTCTGTAAAGTTTAAAATATTAATAGTCTACTCACAAAATATCTGACAACAGCAGCACATATATTGAGAGAGGGAATTAAATGGAGTTAACATGTCCTAAGGATCCTATATTGTCCAAGAAAAAAGTACAAATCTGTATTGATTTTGATAAACTGAGAAAGTGTGAAGTAATACCAAGTATCCATTAAAAGAAATTAAGAGGGTAAAAAATATAAACCTGAAATCAATCTAAAATCTATCAATCTAAAAAAAGGTAACACAAACAGAAACCACAGGGCAAATGAAACAAACAGAAAGTAATAAGCTGGTAGAGTTAAGTCTAAATATGTCAATAATTATAATATATATAAATGAACTAAATATTTCAATTAAAATATAACTGTCAGATTAAAATTTATAAAAACAGCTATGTTCTAATTATGAGGCACTTTTAAGAGAGAGGTTAAAAACAAACATTAAATAAAAAGAAAGTTAGCTATAGCTTATATACATAGTAATACCAACATGTTTAAAAATCTGAGCTTTTTAATATAAAGTCTTACATTCAGAGGTTTCAAGATTTCTAAGTAAAATAATTTTACAGATCAGTTTTTAAGCTTTGTTAAACCTGTAATTAGTTTTTAGATTTCCATTGTTATTTATCAAACTAAATTATATTTATTGAATGAAGCACTGTAGATACATGTAAGAGAGTAACTGAAAACTTATATATATATAAATATATATAAGTCAAGGCGACTGGAACCCTAGAACAACTGGTTGAGGCACACTGCGGCCCCAATTGGCGCTCCCCCACCCAGATCAGGGGCAGGGCCAGCTGGCTGGCTGACTGCGGCCCCTACCCTGACCAGCCGGCCCTGATCAGCCCCAATCGGGGACAGCCAGACAACACCTGTGCACGAATTCATATACTAGGCCTCTAGTTTTTCATAATTATCATAGATTAAAATGGAGTATTTTTCAGCCTTGAAAAGGAAGGAAACCCGGCCAGCTTGGCTCAGTTGGTTAGGCATCAGCCCATGCCCAGAAAGGTTGCTGGTTCGATTTCCTGTCAGGGCACATGCCTGGGTTGCAGGCTTGATCCTTGGTAGGGGGCAGTTAGGAGACAGCTGATTGATACTATGCTCTCATATTGGTATTTCTCTGTTCTCTATTCCTTTCTCTCTAAAAATCAATAAATCATTCTTTTTTAAAAAAGGAAATATTTTAATTTGCTACAACATGGATGAACCTAAAGAACATTATGCTAAGTGAAATAAGCCTAAAAATAATAATAATAATGCATAATGTAACTTCAATGTGAACCCTAAAAGAAAGGGAAAAAATGGAGCTCAGAAACAGGAGAAAAGTGATTAAACTTTCAGCTGTAAGATGAATAAGGTCTGAGGAAGTGATGGTAACTATAGTTGATAACACTAGATTGTATAATTGAAATTTGCTAAGAGAGTAGAACTTATTCACACACACACACACACACACACATACAGATAAACATGTACAGTAATGCATGGATATAATAATAACTCAATATGGGAAATCTTTTCACAATGTATACATATATCAAATCATCACCTTGCATTCTTCAAATATCTTACAATTATATTTGTGAATTATACCTAAACAAAGCTGAGGTAGGAAGAGAATACATGAAATAATTTAAAAGGAGGCTTCCACACATCAGTGAGAACAACTAACAATCTTTATATTAGCTTCCGTTATTGTTTAGCAAACATTTTCAAGGGTAGAAAATTCAGGTGATCACTCTGTCAACTATCACAATGAACAGAATTCTAATTGATGTTTTACTATACTTAAAACTCCTAAGCTGATATATTATTGAGCATGGCAATAATTAAATCTCATGACAAGTCAATATCTAACAACAAAAATTAAGGTTCTGTATAATGACAGTATTCTTACTCATACACATCAAACTATAAAATGCTAAGGTCTAATATTATGATTAAGAACCATGATACTGAATTGTTTCTAATTCTATAGCTAATCAAATTTTATATACATTGAATTTTAGGAACCAAAATTTACCTATTTAGAAGAATATTTGGGAGATACAATTCAAGTTTCAAAGGCTTACTAAATTAGCTCTTTCTGGTATATGTAACCAGAAAATGATTAGAAAGTTACATGATGTGTGTAGATGACAACAAAATAGACTTCCTTTTAAAGTATGAATCCTAATTCTAAATCCCTCTTAATTTAGATACTGCCTGATATACATACTGTTTTCCACATTGTTTTTTGGGGAGGTTAAAGGTAAACCATTAAGATCACTAAAAACAGAGGAGAACCAAGATGGTGACATAAGGTATACAGTTGTACGTGCTGCCTCTTACAACCACACCAAAAAGACAAAATGACTATCCCCCAGAATCACGGGAAAGCTGGCGGAGTGAAAGTTCTACAACTAGAAGGAAAGAAAAAAGTGCATTGAGACCTGACAGGACGTACAGAGGCTCAGAAAGGCAGAGGTACGGAGACAAGCGCAAATTGGGCTGGCATGCACTGTTTTTTTTTCAATTGGGAGGGAGTTAGTTACAGGTTCCTGACTGCTCTGAACTCCAGTTTCCAGCAAGATTCTGGGGACCCAGACTCATACAGGGAGAAACTGGATTGTCTGCCATTGGGTCAGAAAGATAGGGTGGCTTTCTTTCAGAGGTGCATACCGAAATCATTGTTTACTGTGCTGGGGCGCAGAACACAGGACACAAAACAGAACTCAGAAATGTGGAGACACAGAGAGGGCTGACTGGCAGCCATTGCTGTTTGCCACACCCTATCCTAGTGATTCCCTGAGACCCCGCCCAATTTACAAACCCATCCAGCACAGCAGTTGGTCCATTATAGACACAGCTAATCCTCACAGTCAATTGGCCTAGAGGTCAATTCCTCCCCCATTGTACCAATAGCAATCAAGGCTTAACTACAACAATACTGTGTACCCAGCCCACAAAGGGGTGTACCAAGAATGTCCACTTCAGGTAATTGGGGAGGCGGAGCTACTGGGCCATAAAGGACAACTAGCACACACCCCATCAACACAGGGAAGCAACCAAAATGTGGAGACAAAGAAACATGTCACAAATGAAAGAAATGGAGGAAAGCAAACTATTGGACATAGAGTTCAAAACCACATTTATAAGGTTACTCAAGAATCTCCTACAATCTGCCAAGAAACTTAGTGAGACTTTCAAGGATCTTAATAAGAATGCCAAAAGAAATGGAAAAGGACCAGTCAGAAATTAAGCATGCACTGTCTGAAATAAAGAATAATATACAGAAACCCAAGAGGACCCCAAGAAGCAAACCAAAGATTGAAATATGAGGAAGCAAAAAACACCCAATGAGAAAAACAAAAAGAAAGAGTCCAAAAATGTGAAGAGTGTGTAAGGAGCCTTTGGGACAACTTCAAGTGTACCAACATCAGAATTATGGGGGTGCAGAAGAAGAGAGAGAGCAAGATACTGAAAAGCTATTTGAAGAAATAATAACTGAAAACTTCCCCCACCTGGTGAAAGAAATGGACTTAGAAGTCCAGGAAGCACACAGAATCCCAAATACAGTGGTACCTCAAGATACGAGTTTAATTTGTTCCGTAACCTTGAGGCGTGGGAAACTATGCAATGCTTGAGTCCCGGTAAACTGATGGGTCGTGTGCAGCCGGCCGATCTGCGAGATTACTCCTATCTCAAATGTTGCTCTTATTTCAAAGCAAAAATCGCTCGCTTGACGGCTCGTATCTCAAAAATCTCGTATGTTAGGGCACTCGTATCTCGAGGTACCACTGTAAAAGGAATCCAAAGAGGACCACACCAAGACACATCATAATTAAAATGCCAAGGGCAAAAGACAAAGAGGGAATCTTGAAAGCAGCAAGAGAAAAACACTTAGTTACCTACAAGGGAGTACCCATACGACTGTCAGCTGATTTCTCAAAAGAAACTATGCATGCCAGAAAGAAGTGGCAGGAAATTTTCAAAGTGATGAATAGCAAGAACCTACCACCAAGATTACTCTACCCAGCAAAGCTATCATTCAGAATGGAAGGTCAGATAAAGAGCTTCACAGACAAGAAAAAGCTAAAGAAGTTCATCACCACCAAACCAGGATTATATGAAATGCTAAAGGGTACTCTTTAAGAAGAGGAAGAAGAAGAAAAAGGTAAAGATAAAAATTATGAACAACAAAGTGATAACAAATACATACCTATCAACAAGTGAATCTAAAAATCAAGTGAATTAAAAATCAGATGAACAGAATAAACTGGTGAATATAATAGAATCAGGGGCATAGAAAAGGAATGGACTGACAATTCTCAGGGGGAGGGGGGAGAAGGGGATGTGAGGGGTGAGGGGTGAGGGAAGAGATTAGACAAAAATCTTACACCTATGGATGAGGACAGTGGCAAGGGGAAAGGGCATGGGGTGCGGGGTGGGGAAACAGGTGGAGGGGAGCTATGGGGGGAAAAGAAGAGGAACATCTGTAATAAACTGAATAATAAAGATTTATTTTTATAAAGATCACTAAAAACAGTATTCAAAATATAAGAATATTTCACTAAAATTTCATCTAAAAATCAATATTAAAGAATCAAGAATATTATTATAACTTGGAACAAATATTAAATATGTAAACTTAATTATAGTAATCTTAAAAATGTTCTTAGCTGTCAAAATTTCTGTGCCTTTTCTATGCTTAATGAAGTCTAACAGAATGTAACAACAGAATAAACAAGTGTGCCTTACCTAGTTACTTTGCAGTTTGATTCAATCAAGTCATTTTCAAAGTCAAGCAGGCTGGAAGGCAGACTATATTCCAATGGGGATGTCAGTCTTTTCAAACGTAATAGACCAATACAAAATTTTGCTCCCATTTCTTCCAATTCTCGAGTACCAATCTGTAAGCCCTGGATATAAAGCAATATTATATGTGTAACTATGATATCTGCTATCTTCTGAATGTATCTCATTAAAATTACATAAAAGGAATTTATAATTATATTAATAAGGTTAGAAGATTAATATTTTGTATGGACCTGGGACTCAACAAACAGAAAGTCTTAGCAATATCAGATATTCTAAGTCATAAAGGAAATGTCTTTAAAAATCATTTCTAAACTGTCTATTCTTACTCATCAAACTATTTTCACTAATACACTGGGGAGAAAAAATACATAAACATCTTGTGCTTATGTTACTATTAGAGTTTATGTGTGAAAATACATTTTTACAAGATCTCGCTAATATTTCTTGTAATCTACTACTCTGAAAGCCAATGTTGAAATATTACAGCGTTAAAATCAAAGCTCCAATTTGTATGCTTGAACATTATAGGTACTTTTATTGTATGATAAATAAATAAAAGGTAATTATGTCAAAAAAGAAACAAACAGCCCTAACCAGTTTGACTATGTGGAAAGAGCATCAGCCTGTGGACTCAAAGGTCTCAGGTTTCATTCTGGTCAAGGGCATGTACCTTGCTTGCCAGCACAAATCCAGTAAGGAGTGTTCAGGAGGCAGCTGATCAATGCTTCTCTCTCATCGATGTTTCTAATCTCTATCCCTCTCCCTTTCTCTCTGTAAAAACTCAATAAAATATATATATTTTTTAAAAAGAAACAAACGAATCTAAGCCAATGAGGTATTAGTAAAACAAGTTCCTATATTCCATGTCAATTAAGAATGCCCATTTCAAATTTTGTCTACTAAAGCAAA
The DNA here is from genome assembly GCA_011751065.1 of Lasiurus cinereus. Classification (NCBI taxonomy): domain Eukaryota; kingdom Metazoa; phylum Chordata; class Mammalia; order Chiroptera; family Vespertilionidae; genus Lasiurus; species Lasiurus cinereus. The sequence goes on along the minus strand of JAAGEH010000226.1, from coordinate 16,259,496 downwards.
GAGAAATTTCTAGTACTACCCCCATACCTTTTTATACATATGAATTTCAATAAACAATATAAGGTTTACTGGAAGTTAAATGTAACCACGTAAAAGAATAAAAATGTAGTGTAAATCAAGATTTTGCTTACCATGTAATTTTCAGATAAAAATAAATCTCTAAAATAAGTGAAATTTTTATATCAATAAAAGTTGAATGTATAGATTAGAGCTGAGATTATTTAGAAACAAGGTACTGTAAAACAACTTTTCCATGACAGGACTAAAGGCATAGGCTAACTGAAGAAAATAAATTATAAAAACTATTACTTAACCTACATGACTTTATAATAATGACTGATTAACTTATTGATTAGAGTTTGGCCATCTTAATTTAAGAGCTTTAGAAAGGTTATGCCTATATTTTAATTAATTCATAAGAAAGAACATTTACAGCTTAAAATACAGTAATATAAGAACATTCTCAGGGTGATGAAATCTTTTTTTAAAAAAATATAATTAGACTCACACAACTTATTAGCTAATACTAATAAGTTTGAAAAGTATAATTATATTCATATGTGGGGATGGAGGTAGGTAGGAATTTTGTACTTTCCACTCAATTTTTCAGTGAATCTGAAACTATTCTAAAAAAAAAAGTTTATTATTCAAAAAAAGAAAAAAACTAAAAAGACGTATATGTTATGATCAAAGAATTGAATTTCAGACATAAAAAACTTGGCTTAATAAAACACACTTCTCTCCATGGAGTTTGATGTCCTTGGCAGAGTTGTCCACTAAAGCAATGACTGGGGGAACAGAGTTTGGGGGCAAGAATGGTACTCAAGCTACATTTTCTTTCTCATCACCATCATGCCTTTGGCAAACTAGAAGTCACTGTTTTACAATATTTGGAGAGAATTCAAAAGTTATTATTACACTTTGGAAGAAGAGTACACGGTGGTCAACCTAAAATAGAAAGCACTGAAATATCATTAAATTCTATTCTACCAGATCCCAAAAGTTTGAATGTCAGTTGCAAAAATCAACATAATCTTTTTCCAGCTTGTTACAGGCTAAAAATCATTATTTAGGCTCTTCGCTCCACTTAAACATTCTGACATCAACCGTAATATGTTCACATTTTTAATACTAAACAATTGGAAGATTTTTAGCTCTTTCAAAACATAAAAGTTATAAGCATCTTTATGTAAGGTAAATGAAAAGTCACTATTAGATTCAGTTCCCTCTTACCCTATGTCAAAAACAAAACAAAATAGGACGCCTAAAAAATCTTTCTGTGCCATGGCAAGAAAGATGTTCAGGTTTGCTATTGCATATATAAAGTCCAATTCATTGCCCATTAAGTTCTCCATATTTAAAATTTTTAAGTTCAAAGTTACCTAATATTTTATTAGTCTTAAATTTCAAAAGCAGGTTGTTTCCAATAAAAGCGTATGGCACTACAAAAATTAGTCTTAGTAAAGAAAAATATTTAGTGAAGGGACATGCATTTAAAAATGAGACACAAGAGGGGGTCAGTGGATGGGAAAGAGGGAAATCTGAAATACTTTCAACAATAAAAATATATTTTAAAAACTTTATAAATAAGTATAATGTGTTTATTTCTAAATGCATAAAAATATATGTACATCCAACAAACTAATATGATATACCCATGAAAAACACACATAGTGTCAAGATATAAAAATTTTATTAATAATGTATTACTTGCACAACTCATTATAAATCACTAAGCAGTATTTATAACATGTTTTCTTAAAAAGTATGAATATAAATATATTCAAGATTTTGTGAGAATCCAAAGCAAGCTATTTAGTTCAAAGAAATTTTTTAAATGTTTAAGGGCTGCAAACAATTCAATTTCATCATTGCAAATTACATATAACTCAGTCTACCACATGTATCATAGAATATATACTTGAAAACCTTTGGATTATAAATATGAAAAAAGCCTTCAAATACTATTGTAAGGCTAGAAGTCCTAAAATGTTTTACCTTATATTTTCCCTGATCACAGCCACACAAAGTACTCTCCATGGTATAGCTTCTTTGTACTCCTATCTCCCTCCAAACTACAACACGTGCTGTGGATTCTTTAGATTTTTCCACTACGAAGCTACAGCTACTCATGCAAAATGCTGGGGCAATATGGCTCAGTATCTTAGGCAAAGTCTGCAAAGATAAGAATGATAAAATAGAATATTTCAAGAAATTTTTAAACTTAAAATTTTTCTAAGTTTTTTAATCTTTAAAAAAAGATTAAAGATTCATGAAAGCACAGTGATTAAAGCAGGGTCATGCAGATCTTCTTGCTATACCCCCTGCTATTCAAAACATCAGATTTGCAAATTAAAAGTATGAGGTATTTCTTAACCTGGCAAAAATAATAGTATTATTTAATAAAGGTGAGGAGAGGTAAACATGGGGAGAGATTTCCGGGGGCACGCGAATCCGAATGAGGTGAAGGTTGCTTCTACAAAACTGCATACATTTTAATAAAATGACGGGTTCACAAAAAATAAAAATAAATAAATAAATAAAGGTGAGGAGAAATAGCACTATCATCCATTATATTGGGGAACATCAATTTGTAAAATCTTTATGAAGAACAATTTGGCATACTAATCAAATGACCACCAACAGAGGGTAACTGGATAAATTTTGGCACATCTGCACAAGAACAAAAGCACACAATAGAAATCCTGTGGAATTGTCAAAAAGACTGACACAGATCTCCATGTGACCAGGAAAGATGGCCAACAAACATGTGAAAAAACAAGTAGCTGTGGAGCACTGAAAAACAAAAACTTCACATACTCTAGGTATAATCTATGAATTAATGTGCTCAGAATAGCAAAATTGCTTAATCAGTAACTGTGAGATGACTTTCACTGACTACTTTGAATTCCCTGATTGTTTCCATTTTTTATATAACTCTCAACATTTTATTTATTCGAAAAGGGGAAGAGAGAGAACAACAACAACAACAAAATGTACTTTGAGCTTCTGCTAAAGGCAGTGATAAGTTACTGAAAGTTTTTTGCAATTAACCTAGGGTGTTTGTCTAGGCATAAATGTAGGAGAGAATGAAAGCACACAGGGCTTGAAGCAGTAAGATCTCATATCTGTTCCTCGGCATACCTCAAAACACACCCAGGCATGTGGAAAAATGGTATGCCACAGATGGCTTTATAAAGTTGGCCGAGGAAGGATGTACTCTTTAATCAATGGTTATACATAAAACTAAATAGGTCCCCATGTCGCAGAGCGAATGAATTCCAGATAAACATCTAAATGTAAAAAGCAAAAACATTTGAAAGAAACATTTAAAATGAAAAATTTGAGACCGTAATAGCAAAACAGCAACATGAACAGAATCTGAGTAGTATATATGTTAAATTATTTTCTGTAGTTATATGCATGGTTGTATCTCAAAAAATCATGATTTATCTGTCATAATTACCCTGTATCCCACATCTTCCACAAAATCACAGGAACTTGCATTATTATTGGTATGCCACACTGTCTCCTTGATGCTGCAGCCATACATAAATACATTCTTCTTTCGGGAGTGGCCATGATAATCACAATAAACCTTGAAAAGATTATATGTTTTAAGAATTAAAAACCTGCAAACTCATTATTGCCAAATAAATCCAGTTACTATTAAGCCAATAAACAGGTCTTGTGTTACTTGATCCTTTTACTGTAACTGAGCCACCATTTAACAAGTAGAGTCAATAAAAGTAGAATATATAGTTTTGGAAAGAAATCTATGATTACTAGAATGCATAAAACCACAAATTCCAGTCTTTTCTTATATATCAGATTCTATGTGCCATTATAAAAAATAATAAATTAAATTATAGGTCAAATCTACATCTGTAGTCATCATTGCCCCAACAGCTATTAAAATACTTATCTAATTTAAAAACACATGAAACTGTTCTCATGAAAAACACTATTAAAAAGAGTGTAGTTTAAGTCCTGGCCCATGGGAGCCCTGACTGGTATGATTCAGTTGGTTGGAGCACGGTCCCACACACCAAAGGGTGTGGGTACAATTCCTGGTAAAGGCACATACCCAGGTCGTAGGTTCCATCCCTGGTCAGAGCACAGGTGGGAGTGGTAAGTTACTGAAACTTTTTACTACTAAGGGCAGTGGTAAGTTACCATTGAATAAAACACAGTATCCTCAACTTTTGAGATGCTCATGTCAAATTCCAAAAATAAAAACAAATGTTTTTTTAGAGTACAGTTTCAATTTAATTTTTGAGAACATCATTTTAAAAATGAAGGACAGGCTCACATGCCAATTTTTCCCCTCTGCAAAATATTGCTTTCCTAAAGGAAGATTAACTCATTTAAATACTACCAGAATGGAAACATTCTAAACAAAAGCGCATTCACACAGCTCTTGGAGCCTCCCACTCCACCTATATGACCTTTCCCATGTGAGGAGCAGAGACTGACCAGCTTCAGAGTTGACTAAAGAGCTCAGATATAAGCTACTAGTTTGAGAATTTGGAAAATACTGTTACCTCAGTGTTGTTCAGTGAAGTTAAATACCTAAAATTACAGGTAAAAAGTAAAGGGCTCATGAGAATTATAAAAATTAAATCTGATGAAATAAGAATATGAATACATTATACTGATACCATAATTACTACACAAGTGACTGATAACAAAAAAAGATGATTTGAAGAAATTGCTTCTGAAATTAGCATTTAGCTTTTATAACCAGAAAATCCTATATAATAAAAGCCTAATATGCAAATCGACTGGCAGAACAAATCCTGGCACTTACCAGTGGCAAGCGCTTCATTGCAGCCAAGTACTGCAACAGCCCCTTCGCATGGTAAATTGTAGGATGCAAATCGGGATTTGGACTCTGCCATTGTCTGTTCAAATCCTCTCCACTTAAAGAACAGCGGTGACTACACAAATGCAAACACAATGATAGACAAACACTGATACTAATAAATTCTTATATATATTTGATTTGATTTCATGATTCTATTTCACTAAATATTTCAAATTGGTATAGATGGTGGGCTCAACAGAATGTATATTTTAATCATTAAATAATCAATTATTAAGCATTTGCTGTGTCCAAGATCCTGTGTTACATGCAATTAAGTGTGATAAGCTTTCAGACTTATAGGTTGTAACTTTCAAGCTATAGAAAATACTAATTCTCAATTCTGGGATTTTATTCCATACTCTATAAAAATTAATGGACATATTTCCCATTCAGACTATATAATAATCATTTTTATACTAGTATTTTATATTTTGATTGTATTAGTTATTATTAAAAGTGCTATCTGGACCCTCCTAAGAAAGGTTAGTTTATGAAAAGCATATATACTTAAATACATTTTCATTTAACCATAGGTATTAAGTATTACAGCCACTGAGCAAAAGTTTAAGCAAACAATCAGAAGGTAATAACAGAAATATAAAGAGGATTCTAATTGGTCAATTAAAATAAGACATAAAATTTCATTTTAGTCCCATTACCATAACATACCTAAAAATATGTTATCCTCTTTTTAAAATTTTCCTAAAATATGAGAAAGATTCATGCTACACTTATTGAATAAAACACAGTACCCTCAATTTCAGAGATGTTCATGTCCAATTCCATCTTTCCAATGCACTACAGAGAACTTGTCTAATTGCCACAATAAATGAATTGTACTAACAATGAGCTACCTTCACTTAAAAAATAATATCTTCTAGCATCTCCAGTCTAAAGGATTACTTCTGTCAGAGACTGTACTTTATCATATCAGGAAGAAGTTAGCAGATGGACCCAACATGCCTTATCAGTGGAAAGAGAGATTTTAAATCTTACAACGAAGATCACACCATTGACAAAATTAAAAAAGAAACATAAGAGGATATGTTTTTTAAAAATCTCATATTCTAACACTGAGTTTTCTAAAATAATTCAAGCAAGATAGACATTTTATGAAATTATACTGTCATGAATACAGAATTTGTCAAAATGCCATACTACCAATATACAAAATATATTTTCATTTAAAAATGTATCTTAAATGAATTCCCCACTAAAAATTTGTTCTAGAAAAATCCTAGATTTGCTCTTCAAATTCATCCTAAATAATATTATTTCAACAATTTTATATAGACTGACCACAATTATCTATAATATTTCTGTAACTACTGCTTAACTTACTTTCCATTGATGACACCATCTGGATTTAGCATAGGGACAATTTTAAAAATATAGCATTCTCGTAAGCTCTGAGCAGTAGGACTATTACTCATGAGATACTCCAATGTTCCTTTCATTACCCAACTTGCATTAGTTTCTCCAGGATGTACCCGAGCAGATAAGAAAACGTAAGGGCGATTTCCTAAGGTACACATAAAATCTCAAATTAAAATGAACAATGACTAAAAGTTTGTATGATGTTTGACTTTGGAGTTTTAGAAATATATCTATTCAATCATGAATTCTGATATACATTCATAGTAGAATTCAGCATGCACCTACTATAAACAAGCACTGTACTAGGCCCTGGAGAGGAAAACAGATATAAACCCATGCAAGCCACATCCTAGAGGAGTTCATAATATGAATATAATGCAGTAAATACTACGTGAGTCACTTATTTACCAATGACTAATCTAACATAAAAATTATTTCTTTAACATAATACTGGTTTTATAAAGAACAAGTAGCTGAGGAAGTTTTAAATATAAATTTATTTTTCATAAAGTCATTGGGAAAAGGAGGAAAATATAAGCTTATCCCTGTTTTACAGTCACTATGACAAGTACAGAAAAAAATGATATATCTTCTCAGAAATTTACAAAGAGAAATATTCTCAGGATGTTTTTAGATATGCCCATCTACAAAATAACACTCAGCTCATCTGATCATATTTTCATACATAGCAAGATCTTTCTCTTTCCTGAAAATATTTTACTTTCTTATCAAAATTAGAACAGTTTTCTTATTTCTTTTACCCCAGCAATTTAAAAAAAATAAATGGCCGAGAAAAACAAGTAGCTATTTGGTACTAGAACTAAAACACTTGATAACTTCCTGGTGATTTTATTTATAAGTTAGCTATAAATTTAAATGATGACATTATTACATAAACTCTTAAAATAATCGGTTACATTATGGTTATGACTTACAAAGATAACAACTGCAGAATATCAGTCTCAAAGGGACCTTACAGGTTATCTCAAAAAGCTCTCTCATTTCTGAGATGAGGAAACTGAGGCCCAGAAGCAGACCGAGGGCTAAGCAGCAACAGGACCAAGACTTCTGTTGCCTATTCCTGGTGTTATTGCCCTTGCAGGTATATATAAAGCAAAGAAAAGTAAGTAAGGACGACTGGCGTTTGAGTGAAGTAGAGAGACTTACTGAATTGACAGATATGTTCATAATAATTAGACTCTGGCATTGCTGTTATAGTCACCAGCGGACAGCTGTTTCCAGACAGGGTTTCACATAACACATGTCTTCGAAAATAGATTTGCTGAGGGTTGTGCGCTGATTCCAATTTTTGAAGATGCATCTTGATAAAAATTTAAACATAAAATATACAATTATTTTAAAACCTCCTATGAAAAATATAAATAAATTCCTCTAGATCTCCACATAACTAAATGTCTATCAGATTCCCTCAGGGGACAGATGTCTTTCAAACATCAGTATTTGGGGAACTCGAGACAGGTATAGTGCATATACCATTAAATGTGCAATACCACAAACAGGGTCAGAGTCAGCCTGTATAAGCATGTTATTAAATCTGCAGCAAAACATATAAAAAGTCCCTCCAAGTGGAACCAATATTCTAAACAGGCTCACATCAATTTAGGCCAGGATTTCCTGCCCAAATGGGCTATGAAAAAGCTTTTGGTTCTCAAAGCCTTCTGAATTTTGAAATGATAAATGACTATAGACCTACAACAGCAATGTAAAACATGCAAAAATAAAAATTATGTCAAAATTTGTAACAACTTTTCCTGATTTTAGGATTAATATATATTCACTGTGAAAAGGGGGGAAGGTACAGAAAGAACAAGAAAAATATTTGAACATCCATAATTGCATCATTTAGATTACTACTAATAAATGCCAATGTACATAAACAAAACTATAATTACACATGACTTTTAAAACCTGCTTTTATTCCTTAGTAATTTATACAAACACATACATACTTACAATTATGAATACCATATAATATCATTAGTATATAGTCATACCAAATACAAACTATTGAATCCCTTTTTTAAGATACTGATTTGGTTTCCACACTTTTGCCTATGTTTATTCACATAATCACCATTCACTATGTGGTCACTACTTCTATACCAGAAACTATGCCTGGCACCAAGAACGTAACAGTGAAGGAATGGACCCTACCTGGGAACAATGCAGAGCACTGATAGCTTATAGCAAGGAGAGCCTATCTGAGTCTGCGCAGTGAAGAAAGGTCTCCTAGAAAAATACTACATTTAAACTGGGAACCAAAGGATGATCGAAGAGGGCAAAGGAGAGAGGTACAGGCAGAGGAAAAGTATGCAGGAAGAACATGAATTACTGGTAACTGAGATAATTAAGTGATGTGTGGATTACCTTTAAAAAATGTAATAGGTATGTATTTCACTGTGAATTAGAAAAACATCTACACATTAAACCTGCAATTCCCTGGATATTAACTTAGGATGTGGATAAACCTTAAAGAGTGAATTATTTTAAAAACTATTTAATAATAAATATTAAGTAAGTAATTGCTCACAGTCTGTGGAGGTGGCAAAAATTGTAGAAGACAGCAAGAAATGACTTGGTAAGAATTTTAGACTTTGTGCTAATGGCTAGAGAAATCATGAAGGAGTCTTAGGCAGGGGTTTATATGATTAGATTTGCCATAGTGTGGAAAAAAAGACAGATGAAGAGGAAACGGGATAAAAGTAAGTTTTAGGACACCAGTAAGAAAAAGGTTGGCTGAAGGCTAGGTGAGAAAACATGCAAATGCCTGGGGGGAAAAAAGTCAGGGAATTGAAAGAAAGTAGGGGAATTCAACATACACTAAAAGGCAAACATCAGTAAAAAACACTAATGTAACCCTCTAAATAACAATAGTATATATATTCTAATGCTATGCTATTTAGAGAGATACCTGATATACCTTTATTGCAATCTTTATTAAAACAAAGGGAGCCTCATTTAGTGTACTTAGCCTTGATACCTCTGCTGCTCTGTGAACTGTGTTTTTCTCTCATTTTCCCCTCTCTAATCATGTGGAAGCTTGTTTCTAACCCTAGTGCTCCAATTCCTCTCTGGGCAAATTGATATCTTCATGATCCCTGGTCAGTAACCATTCTGTTCTGAAAGTAAATCTACCACAGTAATTACTTGAATTCACGTGTTTTATTTTGTTTTACAAAGCAAATAATCAAAAATCTCAAAAGAACCCACAAAGCAACTCTTGAACTCAAATTCTAAGCAACCTAGATCTAGGACTCCATATAAAATTATTAGAAGAAATAAATTCCCTATAGAAAACTTTAATTGCATTCACATTTTTCTACTGTTAGATTTTTCTATCAGATCCAATGCTTCTCATTAAACAGGTGGAAATCTCATTCAGTGAAAATCTGAAAATTATGGAATCTTAGAGAACTGTAGATTTCTACCCAAAGATAGTAAAAATCATATCAAATTTCCTTTCTATTACATAAAAATAAAGACAACATCCCCATTTATACCCTTTAATGTTTTCAACAAATATTGTATTATTATCTAAAATCTTCAACACTGGATCTTTTCCTTATTTCATTAAGAAAATTAATTAAAGTAATTTTTCTTTTATTTCCTGACACATATACATGTAACACAATAATAGTCAGAATACAACTTAATGAGTTCTCACCTGTAAAGTTGAGTACGTATATGGATAGTGATAAGCAAAATAGCAAACATCATCTTTATGTGGGAAATTGACAGTGAATGTAATTGTATAGTAGGATTTTCCCTTTTGCCCACCTGCAGCAACTGAACTTCTTGAGAAGTGATTTCTGCAATAGAAAAGCATAAAACGTTTATTTCCTCCACACAAAATCCTGACTTTTTTCCTTCCTATTATTATTAAATAGAACTTTATGGTGGGGAGAAAAATCATCGTTTGTGAGAAGCACAACTTAAGTATTCTATAAAAATAGACTTGATATTACTAAAACAATTAATTTCTATTAGGCAACATCATTACTGTTCACTTCTGGATTTACTAATTAAATAGAGTTAATACGCTACACATCAATAAAGGTTTTAGAACCCATTCTTTGATGGCCATACACATTACTGATAGATAATGATCATCAATGGCTGCTACAACCATTAGTTGAAAGACTGGTGAACGTCTTTGAAGTGGATGGATCAGTGGGTGAGGCGAAAGTAGGTTTACAGTTGTTTGTATATAAAAGGAAATAATATAATAGTTAAAAAACAATAATACAAGAATAAACTGTTTTGCCCATACTCACAACTGTAAACCTACTTTTGCTTCACCCCATACATGAATTCACTAGTCAATCTTAAGATTAAAAAAAAAAGAAATAACCAGAGATGATGTGTTTTCCAATTCACTGCACCATCTATAAAGTTTTCTTGCCAAAAATCAAACCTGAAGTTGATCAACCTTCTAGATCTAACAATTAGTTTATAGGAAATCAGTGAGACTATAAGAATTCATTAACAGCATAAGGGAGCAGTCAGCAAAATCCAAAATGTGGGAAATCCGACATGACAAATTATCTAGTTTTAATAAACAAAGGAGAAATAAAAAGAGACAAAGGGGGAAGCCTATAAATAAAAAGACTTAAGAGACATAGCAACATAAATCAAATGCAATATGCAGTCCTAGGCAGGTCTGATTGAAACCAATAACATTTGTTATGAGACAAGTAGGGAAGTTTGAACACTGACTGGATATTTTATCATAGTAAAGAATTTTCTTGGATGTGATAATGACATTGTGGTTATTGGACTGTCTTAAATATATATATCTAAAAGACAAAGACCTTTGAAGTATTCGTGGATAAACTATGGTATCTGGAAATGTTTTCAAAAATTCAGTGAAGAGGTGAGGGTAGAAGTATAACTAAAAACTAACCTGTGTTGATACTTGTTGAAATGGGGTGATGAATACATGAGGTCTCATTACCTTATTATTTGTTTTAATAAATGTAAATTTACTTTTCAGACTTTAAATATCAGTGACATATGATGAGTTAAAAATGATTTGTCTATTCATTTCAAAATTTCCAAATCACCATATGCTATTTAAGCCACAAACTGAAGAAAAGCTATGGCCTATAGACACATATATAGACTTTCAAGGAATTTTCAAATTGGTAGCCTTCATTAACTTAGCATTACACCTTCAATAGATTCATATTCTCTCTCTCTTCCTTTTTCTCCCTCTCTCTCCGCCCCTTCCCTCAGGTGAGGATTAACAAAACATAAAAACATAGAGTATACATTTTGACTCCCCAATATAACAGTTGTCCCTTAATATCCATGAGGAGCTGGTTTCAGGACCCCCAAAGATAATGAAAATCAGTAGATGCTCCAGTTCCATATGTAATATGGCATAGATGAACGAATCTAGTTGGTCCTCCAAGTCTGCGGACTCACAACCACAGACTGAAAACAGTATAGGTATTTATTGAAAAAAAAAAAAAATCCACCCATAAGTGGATCCATGCAGCTCAAACCTGTATTATTCAAGGATCAACTATATTTCCACTAAATGTACCCTTAAACTGATCTCAAATTTTAAAAGATTCTGTTAGAAGTAATACTAAAGCATATCACCAAAATTCAGAGAATGCAATAACAGCTCTATCTTTTCATCTTAAATTGAAATAGAATAGTTAATACTCCCTTCTGTAAATTGATGTCCTAGTAATCTTAGAACACTTACTTATAGTAACAAATGTCCGTCCCCACACGAGTCCACCATGGTCTGGCATTTAATGCTTCCTGAACTGAATACATGAGTGGTTGCATACCTTTGACAGAGAGACAGAAAAAAAAATTATTTCAAAATATTTGAGATAAAGATTAATCTTGCCATTGTATAAAGCACCAAATATTCAGAAAGTTAAAAGGCAACACATTTACATTATTTTAGTATATATTAAAAAAAATCTGATAAATTTCTTTAAAATCTCATGAGTCAATCAATATGCTTTAATTTCCAGTATAACTACAATAGATTAAAACTTTAAAGAGTGAAAAGTCTAAACTTTTTCTATTAAATTTCTAAGTTAGATCAATTAAAATAAAAAGAAATATATATCTGCATACACACACACATCTTATAATAAATGAAAGAGTAAAAAAAAAAAAAAGGAAATAGCTCTATAGCTCTCCAAGGATGATCTACATCGAAGAAAAAGAAAAAAATGCCACCAAAATAGCAAGGTTATTATCTTCCTCAACCTTCTTCCCATACAAATGTGATTATAGTAGGGAGGAGGAGAAGGAAGGACTGTTAACAAAAATAGGATTAAATAAACAGTATATTTTCTTGGGTAGTTTTAGAAATATACTTTCCACATGAACTTTAAAATCACTTATCCTATTTCATAAAAGAATGTACTGGGTTTCTAACTGGAGTTAATGAAATTCATGTTAATTTTAAAAATGATGATAGTTTTTTGAGATGCGATTTGACTTTCCTTAAATTCTAACTTAAAGATATAATCATTTTCTTATTTTTCTTGCTACAGAACCATTTTGTTAAACTTACCTGGGTATTTTTTTTAGTCTTTAATTATCTCTTGGGTTTTCTAATTCTAAGTATGTAAACCATACAATTTGTAATTTAAAATTTTTTATCTCTTTTAGTATTAATATCATTTACTCTTTCTACTTTTATTTTCTATTTAGCGAAATGAAACCTACAAAATGATTCTGAATATAGTGGTAAGCAGAACTGTCTTTGTTTTGCAATTTTAATCCAGCTGTTTTGCCATTCAACAGAATATTTATCAATATTTTTTTACAAATAAACTCTATCACATTTAAATAATAAAAGTGCTAACACTGAATAATTCTGATGCACCAGACCTTGCTGTAAGCATTTTTACATAACTTAAGTCACTAAGTCCTCACAACTACTCTCTGTGATAGGTGTTATGATCATTTCCAGAGCTGAAGTAGGTTCTTCCATAATTCTTATTACACCTGTTTTAATTATTTTATCAAATGCCTTAGTAGCACCCACTAACAGAATCACATGGTTTTTCTCCTTCAATTTGCTGATGCAATAAGTTATGCTGATAGGTTTCCTAATGTGAACTCTTTGTATTCCAAGGAGATACTATTCTTTTACAGCATATGATTAGATTAGCTAAAATCTCAATTAGGGCTTTTGCATCTAAAAATTGGTCTTGTTATTTTAATTAGCTTTAACAAGTATTGATATAAGATTACACTAGCTTTGGAAAAATATATTAAGGGTAATTTATTGGAATAAAAGTAAAATCTATTTTTTAAAAGTTAAGTATAACTCAGCTGCAATAGCATCTCAATATAGTGCCTAATACATTTCTTATTTCCTCAAAAACAGTTATAGACAGTTCAGAATCATTACTTTTTATTAATCAATTCCAGTGCTTCTATATTTTATTTCATTTTTACTTTTAAAAATAGTATTTCTAAAATAGTACTTAAAATAGTATTTCTAACTTTAAAATTTTTTCTTCTTTTGGTTTATCTTGTGTTTCTGATATCTTAAGTTGGGTGCTTAGTTTACTTATTTTCAGTCTTTTTTTATTGTAAACTAGAGGCCTGGTACACAATTTCATGCACAGGTGGGGTCCCTCGGCCTGGCCGGCAATTGGGGCGAATGGGGCCATCTCACCTAGTGCAGATCAGGGCTGATTTGGGCCAGCTGGCCGGGGGGAGGGATGTTGGGAGGTTGGCTAGTCACAGAAGGTTGGCTGTGGGAGCACATTGACCACAAGATGGCAGCTCCTGCACTGAGCATCTGCTCCATGGTGGTCAGTGCACGTCATAGCTACCAGCTGGTCGTCAGTCATAATGGTCACTTAGGCTTTTATATAGACTAGAGGCCCTATACACAAAATTCATGCAAGATGCTTGGCCTTCGTAGCCCCAATTGCCCTGGCTGGTCCTCACAGCCCCGGCCAGCCCTCACAGCCCCTGGTAGCCCCGATTTTGTCCAGAAGTTCATCTGGACAGTCATCTGGAAGGTCCTTCTGCTGTTCAATCTAATTAGCATATAGCTCTTTATTATATAGGTTAATGCCAGTTATTAAAGGCTTTCCATTTTCCTCTGAATACCAGTTAGCTATGTCCCATAAGTCTATAATGTGTAGTACTTTCTAGACCTAATTTAACCTTCTGTCACAGTGGAAATGTCCTCTATCTGCACTGTCCAATTTGGCAGCCAATCACCAGTCATGATTATTATCTAAAGAAAGTGAATTTAGAGACCCTAAGGAACTGAATTTTAAATTTATAATTTAAATATTTAGTCACATAAGGCAAGTCACTACTATATTGACCAGTACAGTTCTAGATAATTTCTAATATCAGTTTTAAACTTTCTCTCTGGGTTTTTGTTTTTAGACTATTACATATTTCTAAGTACCTATTTTTGTTCAACTTTTTGTTGATTGCTACTATTTTTAATCACAGGCAAAAAAATCTAAAATCTCTGGTGACTAGAGTTGATGTTGCTATATTGCTCATTTGAAAGTTGCCAGGAGAACAGATCTGAAAAGTTCTCATCACAATAAAAAAATTGAAACTGTCATAATTGGTATTAGCTATATTTATTGTGATCATTTTGCATGTACATAAATATCTAATTGTCAGGTTGTACATATAAAACTAGTATGTCAACACATTACAAATTATATGTCATGTATATCTCAATTTATAAAATAACTGTGGTTATTAAAGCTTCTTCAAGGATCTTAACTTGTTAATACACATCTATTCGATGCTTTTGGCCCTGAATTTTTCTTTGTCTAATATTAACATTACCACTTTTGCTTCATTTTATTTGCATTTGCCTACTTTATCTCTGCCCAATCACTTTCAACTTCTCTGTCATTTAAATAACACACACAAAGATTCTCTTGCTCTCTTCCCATTACTCCTCCCCTAATTTTATAATTCTCAATACATGATTTTTGAAGACATCTTAGCTCATTTATAGTTAGTAATGACAGATATACATTTTATTTCATTCTTTCCATCTTATTTTCTTTCTACTACTAATCAAATACTTCTCCTTCTTTACCTTTTTATTTTACAGGTTTGGTTGCATTTCGCCACATTTCTTTTTCATTTGAAAAGTTTTCATCATAATACTTATGATTACTATTTTTCTGATACTATATAAAAATAATAACTAAGCAATCCCACCAAACTTTCACTTCTTCCATGTCACTCTATTAGAATGTTTTTTCTTAACACATTTTATAAATTCCAAGTCTTCTATCTGTCGTGTATAGGGCCTCTAGTATATATAAAATTTTCCTTATTTATTCTTCGCAGAGATAGTTCAGGGGTAGCATATTTTCTGATTTCTACATACACAAAGATGTAGTTTGTTGGAAGTGACAAAAAATTACAGATTTTGCAAAAGATATCTATTTGGTTGTCTTCTCACTCCCAGCACCACAGATGAGAAGTCCAATACTAATCTAATTTTTTCACATGCAGAAAAACAAAGTCATTATGAGCACGTGATCTGCAACCAGACTACCTGGGTCTGAACTCCAACTTCATCACTTCAGGTGCATGATCCTAGGCAGATTACTAAACCATTTACACCCGTCTCCCCTCTGTAAGATGAGTTTAATGACCAAACTGCAATATTTGTTGTGTGGATTAAGAGCATCGCATCTGTTAGCACTTAAAGAAGGTATGGTACATGATGAATATTCAATAAATATTACCTGCTGTTGTTATTGTTATTTAATTAACCAGTTGTTTTAAAGCAGATGTATGTGAAGATTCTTTTTTTATACTTGAAACTTGTGTAATTCACTGGTACATAAAAGATCCCTGTCTTTCTTATTTCTACCTAGGATTCAGTGAGCCATTTCAAATGGAAACTGTAACCTCCTTCAGACACACAAAATTCATAACTGTTATTTATAGCAAGGTGGAACAAGATTCAGGCTGAGGTCAAAGGGCACATTAGATTTATCTGAAGTATTCTAGTTGTATAAAAGACAATGTATTCTTACATTACTTTTAATATGATGTTAATTCTGAGCAGTTGAAGGGAGCTATAATTGGAAATTCTGACTATAATAAAAACCATATGAACAAAACAGGGTGCCGCAATAAGAATCAATCAAATGAGATAACTCAGGCTGAATCTATTCAAGTGATATAGAAAAGCTATTTCTGAATAATTAATGTAGTCATTAGCCAAAGAATAAAATCTTGATGTGCATAAAACAAATACACTAAGAACTTCCCAACTTGTCATACGAATATAGATGATCAAAATATTAAATTGCAGGGAGAAAACCAAGATGGTGGCATAGGTGAATACCTAAACTGCTGCCTCACACAACAATTTCAAAACTACAGCTCAAAGACAGAATGGACATCATCCAGAACCACAGGAAAGCTGGCTGATTGGAAATTCTACAAGTAGAAGCAAAGAGAGGGGCTCACAGAGACTCAGAGGAGCTACAAAAAGCTGAGGTACAGAGACATACGCATGGAGAAAATGGGCAGAGGAGTGCCTGGCTGGCTTCTTCTAGCAGGAGGGAGATGGAAACTCCCTATTGCACTGAACCCCAGTTCCGGGCGAGACTCATTCGGGGGAGTCTGGACTGTCAAGAAAAGGGAGGAGTGCATGGAAACTCAGGGGAGCTACAAAAGGCAAATGTCTGGAGGCGCACACAAATGCACGCAGAGAGGACTGACTGCTGAGTGTGCCACTGACTTTCTCTATTCTGCTGAACTCCAGTTCTGCCTGCAGTTTCGGGCCAGACCCTGGAACCAAGATTCATACAGGTCCCCAGAACACACAGAAACTCAGGGGAGCCTAAAAAGGCAAAGGGCTGGAGGCGTGCAGGTGGGAACAGAGAGGGCTACAGCAATTACTGAGGTACACAGATGCAGGGGCCTCATAGGACAGGGATGACAGGAAGCCAAGGCTGTCTTCTCACCCCTGAGACTCTGCCCCATCCAAGCCAAGCACAGAGGCTTTTGAAATTTTGCAAGTCTTGTTTCATAAGGCTTACTCCAACATAGAAGTTCTCCCAGTTTAGACACAGCTGATACTCACAGTCAATTTGCCTGGAGGTCAATTCCCCCCAGTGATACAAACAATCAAGACTTAACTACAATAAGGCTGTACACACAGTCCACAAAGGGGTGTACCAAGAGTGTCCACCTCAGGTAACTGGGAAGGCGGAGCTACTGGCCATATAGAACAACTAGCACACAAAGCTACTTTACCAACTCAGGGAAGCAGCAAAAATGTGGAGACAAAGGACATCACAAATGAAAGAAATGGAGGAAAACAAATAACTGGATATAGGTTTTTCAAGAATTTCCTAGAAAAGGTCAATAAATTTAGCGAGACCCAAGAGGAGATAAAACAGGACCAACTAGAAATTAAACATATACTGAGAGAAATAAAAAAAATATTATTCAGAGACCTAACAGCAGAGTAGAGGAATACAAGAATCAAGTCAAAGATCTGAAATACAAAGAAGCAGAAAACACTCAACTGGAAAAGAAAAAAGAAAAAAGAATTTAAAAAAATTGGAAGATAGTGTAAGGAGCCTCTGGGACAACTTCAAGTGTACCAACATCAAAATTATGGGGGTGCCAGAAGAAAAGAAAGAGCAAGATACTGAAAACCTCTTGGAAGAAATAATGACTGAAAACTTCCCCTACCTGGTGAAAGAAATAGACTTACAAGTCCAGGAAGTGCAGAGAACCCCAAACAAAAGGAATCCAAAGAGGACCACACCAAGGTACATCATAATTAAAATACCAAGAGCAAAAGACAAAGAGAGAATATTAAAAGCAGCAAGAGAAAAATAGTTCATTACCTACAAGGGAGCACCCATACAATTGTCAGCTGATTTCTCAACAGAAACTATGGAGGCCAGACAGGAGTGGCAAGAAATATTCAAAGTGATGAATAGCAAGAACCTACAACCAAGATTACTCTCTCCAGCAAAGCTATCATTCAGAGTTGAAGGGCAGATATAGAGCTTCACAGATAAGAAAAAGCTAAAGGAGTTCATCAACACCAAACCAGTATTATATGAAATGCTGAAAGGTACTCTTTAAGAAGAGGAAGAAGAAGAAAAAGGTAAAGATAAAAATTAGGAACAACAAATACTTATCTATTAACAAGTGAATCTAAAAATCAAGTGAATTAAAAATCTGATGAACAGAATAAACTGGTGAATATAATAGAATCAGAGGCATAGAAAGGGAGTGGACTGACAAATCTCAGGGGGAAAGGGGTGGGAAGAGACTGGACAAAAATCATACACCTATGGATGAGGACAATGGGGAGGAGGTAAGGGAAGAGGGTAGGGTGGGAACCAGGTAGAGGGGAGCTATGGTGGAAAAAAGGAACAACTGTAATAATCTAAACAATAAAGATTTATTAATTTAAATATATATATGTATGTGTGTGTGTGTGTGTGTGTGTGTGTGTGTATGTGAAGCTAACACCCAATGACATTAACCTCTATTACCACCCAAGTAAAGGCCAAAGTTGTATTGAGTACATTCTCAATAACAGGTGGAGATACAAAGAAAGACAAGGTCTTTTAGGCCCTAATCATCCAATGTACTATGAATCACAGACTCACAAAATTTTCAAGTTGAAGCTAATTAACAGATGAGAGGAACAAGAAAACTGTAAAATGGAACCTGAATAAACTTAGGGGCACCTATCACAAGTTTTCTGTGCTCAGTGGCTTTATGGAGAAAAAACACACGGCTAGTACAGCAGAGATGTATACTAACAAAGAAGAAGGCCAGATTCTTGGTCTAGAGGCTAACAGCAGTCACTTGATGGGGACATGTCAAAAGGAAACATAAGCCAGCATAAAAGATGTCCCATTGGTCAATAATGATAGAAAGAAATTATAATAATAATGATAGAAAGAAATTATAAGCCACTGAGTAAAAGAAGAAGCCAGTTCATGTATCCATTGCCTCATTCGTTTAACAAATATTAACTGAACATGAATTAAATGTGATGGTATAAATACAGTGGTCAGCAACAGAGACACTTTCCCTGACCTTATGAAATTTATAAGCAAGTGGTAAGGGTAGGCAGAGAAAGTATTAATCATTCACACACAATAACAACATAAATATATAAAGAGTACCCTAAAAGGAAAAGATTGCAAGGAACATTAATCAAAGGGACTAATCCAGTCTAGAGAGTCAGAGAAAACTTCCTTAGTCGAGAGATGGCTCAGTTCAACTTCACAGTATGAAATTAACTAATGTGGGCAATTTAGAATCCTACATTCTAGACTCTCAAATTCTATTTAATTGCCTGGTTCCCCAATGTTCAATTTATATATGAAGGTTGTTAAAAATCCTATTTATATGGGAGACAGTGGAGGGTGAAGAGAATGGGAGAGGAAGACAGAGTGCAAGAGTGCCAGAGAGGAAGCTGTGAGGAAAGCTCCAAGTTTTACTAAAATGCAAGACTGCCATCTAGTGGTAACTTGAGCAAAACCCTTTCAAGTACTGAGAGTGGGGGTAAAAGATCATGGATTACAACAGACACTATATTAGCACTATTATACAGTGTCATAAATTCTCAAATGTAAGTTCACAAGTAAGATCACTTATTTGAATAAAAAAAAGAAAGAAAGAAAATATCCTAAGTATTTAGTAAAATTCCCTTAATATCCCCAGAAAAGGACAAGTTGGGAAACAAAAGAAGCAGTAATTCAGCCCGTTTTGGGGGGAAATGCCAAAGAACAAGTCCTCTGTAGGGCACCTTTGCTAAAATCCAACATTAAGTACTTCACCAACCAGTATGTCCTAATCAAGAAAAAAAAATGTTCAAACAATAAGCTACTTTTCTAATTACTATTATTTCCTGATTTCAATCACTTATTGCAATTAAATAAATCCTTCCAGCAGAAGTTCTACTGCAAATATATTTAGTCATCAGTATCCTCTTAAAGTGACTTCAAAATTAATCTGATAATAATAACATTATATAGCTAGTTATAAATTCTTAAAATATTGGATTATAATTTACTAAAATATTGGTCCCTTCTTTCTTCTAACTCAATTCATGTTATGACAAACCAAAATCAGCTTTACATGGTATTAACTTAAATCTTATGATAGAGTTTCTTAAAAAAATTTCATCTACCTAACAGCTGCTTCTATAGCTTTTACCAACTTCATAGTTAAATATTTACAAATACGTAGAAAGAAAATGGAAAATCAACAGACAACTTCCTGGGAGGAATCTATACTAAATTTAAGACAGATAGAGCAAGACTGAGAAAAATCTAAATATGCCTAATGACCTATTTTTTATATACATATTTTAGATTTCCACAACTCAAAGAAGTGTTGCACTACACCTTGAAGTCTCTTCAAAAATAACAAATAAAGATATAATAAAGAAGTACAAGAAATAAAAAGCATAAAAAAACAAACATCAATTATAAAGAAAATTTTTAACAGGCTAAAAATCACATATTAGCCAAAACCGGTTTGGCTCAGTGGAAAGAGCGTCAGCCTGCGGTCTGAAAGGTCCCAGGTTCGATTCCTGTCAATGGCATGTACCTTGGTTGCAGGCACATCCCCAGTAGGGGGCGTGCAGAAGGCAGCTGATCGATGTTTCTCTCTCATCGATGTGTCTAACTCTCTATCCTTCTCCCTTCCTCTCTGTAAAAAATCAATAAAATATATTTTAAAAAAATAAAAATCACATATTAAAAGAGTAAAACAACAAAATGCAAACTCTATTTACAAGAAATAAGATGCAAAGGTATCAACAAATTCAAAACAAAAGAATATTAAAATAGAATTCAGGGCAAAAGATACTGAATGGAATAAATATGACTACTTTATACTGTTAAAAGGTAATATGAAAATGTGAAAAATTTTCATGTACCAAATAATTCTGCCAGGGTTAGGGCTTGATCCCCAATCTGGGACATATAGGAGGCAACTGATAGATATTTTCTTCTCATATCAATGTTTCTCTCTCTCTTTTCCTCTCTTAAAAAAAAATCAATAAAATATATTTATATATTTTTACAAATAAGCTTTACTACTGTAATCCTAACTCTATAAAAGAATAAAATTGAAATTTAAAATTATGTGAATGTGAATCAATTTAGGGATAGATACAAAATGCTAAACAGTACATTTTCTCTTCTCTTTCCTTCCTAAGAGAGTCTTTTAAACTGTTTTTAATTTACCAACTTCCTATATTAAAGATCCACTGTTTAATAATCAGGAAAAAAAAACTTTTACAGTTGGCAGATAGATTTTAAAAATTCCACTCCTGTGAGTTAGTAACTAAAAATTATATACACAAAGATTTAGTATAATGTTTATCTCAGCATTATTTCAAATAGAAAATACTATAACTAGAAACAACATAAAGTCCAATAAAGAAAGGTTTAGATAAATAAATTACAGTACCTCCATAGAATGCCCATTAAATTGTTTCAGACATATTCAATGAAAAAATATTGACAATATGTTTGGTTAAAATACAGATTATGAAACTTGCAGAGGTGATTTATCAGCGTCATTTTTTAATAAATATATAACTATGTATACATAGAAATCACATATTGTATTATTAAAATGCCTAATAGGAAACAACTAATGTAAAAATGATTGTCTCTGGATGATGCATTGTTGATGGTTTTTCTTTTCTTTTCTTTTTTTTAATATATTTTATTGATTTTTTACAGAGAGGAAGGGACAGGGATAGAAAGTCAGAAACATCGATGAAAGAGAGACATCGATCAGCCACCTCCTGCACACCCCACAACCAAGGTATATGCCCCCGACCGGAATCGAACCTGGGACCTTTCAGTCCGCAGGCCGATGCTCTATCCACTGAGCCAAACCGGTCTCGGCAAGGTTTTTATTTTCTTAATATCAATTTGTTTTTTAAATTCTCCACAAAATGAGTTTGAAAATGTGATATACATATAAGAATATCCAGCCCTGGCCGGGTAGGAGGCTCTGTTGGTTGAACGTCATTCTGTACACCAAAAAGTTGCAAGTTCAAATTCCCAGTTAGGTCACATACCTAGGTTGCAGTTTGATCCCTGATCAGAGCATGTACGGGAGGCAACAGGTAAGATATTTTTAATATTGATGTGATGTTTCTCTCTCTTTCCCACCCACCTACCCATCTCCCATCTCTCTCTCTCTCTCTTTTTATCTCTCTTTCCCTTGCTAAAATCAATGAAAACACATCCTCAGGTGAGGATTTAAAAAAATAATAATATCTAATGGACAAGAAGTAAAAAAGAAGAAAAGTTTAAAAATAAAACACTTATCTATCTCATTGCTTTATTTTGGTTGCAGAATTATATTCATTTTAAATTTAAAATGGCACTAGAAGAAGAGATAATTTTATAGATATATGGAGTTTATAAAAACAAAAAAGCATTCCAAATATGTTAATTTAAAAAATTAAAATATTGAATAAAGTTAAAGTAGTAAGAGTATTATTTTATAAAGTATATAGTTAGTAAAAATACCATCTACTTAGCACTACAGTTTAAAAATTATACTGATTATCATTTCAGCAATAAATATGCCTTTATGTTTACTCTTAAAGAGCACCCAAAATACAAATACAATTACATTTATTTATCTTTTTCTCCTCTAAAATATTATGTTAGCATTATACTTACAAGTTAAATAGGAAAAATACAAGATTCTTTACCTGTTTTGGGTATTTTTAATGAGTCAATTAAGGTCATTTTTAAAGTTATACAAACATTTAAGGCCAACAAACAAATATTCCTAAGAATCAGGGCATTCTGAAAATCGGGAGAAACCAAGACACATCATAATTAAATACCAAGAGCAAAAAACAAAGAGAGAATATTAGAAGCAGCAAGAGAAAAACAGTTACCTACAAGGGAGCACCCATACAACTGTCAGCTGATTTCTCAACAGAAACTATGCAGGTCAGAGTGGCAAGAAATATTCAAAGTGATGAATAGCAAGAATCTACAACTAAGATTACTCTATCCAGCAAAGCTATCATTCAGAATTGAAGGGCAGATAAAGAGCTTCACAGATAAAAAAAAGCTAAAGGAGTTCATCAACACCAAACCAGTATTATATGAAATGCTGAAAGGTACTCTTTAAGAAGAGAAAGAAGAAGAAAAAGGTAAAGATAAAAATTAGGAACAACAAATACATATCTATCAACAAGTGAATCTAAAAATCAAGTGAATTAAAAATCTGATGAACAGAATAAACTGGTGAATATAATAGAATCAGGGGCATAGAAAGGAAGTGGACTGACAATTCTCAGGGGGAAAGGGATGAGGGGAGAGCAGGAAGAGATTGGACAAAAATCATACACCTATGGATGAGGACAATGCAGGGGGGGGTAAGGGCAGAGGAAGGGGTGGGAGTTAGGTGGAGGGGAGGGAAGCCAGGGTGAAGGGGAAGAGGAACAAATGTAATAATCTGAACAATAAAGATTAAATTAAAAAAAAAAGAATTAGGGCATTCCATGATTAGTATTTATACCTAAAAATAAAAAATTAAGAATGTGAAATAAATTACCAAGAATATTCATACTACTATTCATGTAAATCAGTATAATCACTGAGATAATTCTTAAAATTAGATTATTTCAAATTTTTAAATATAACTAAACTAGATTTTATGCTACCTAATCTTCTTATACTTAGTACATTAAATTAGTGAATATGACTAAAGCTTTCATGCCATACATGTAAAATGATTAGAGTCTACAATTTCCTGTTTTCCACATAAATAATGACAACTGGGAACAATCTTTCAACTCTTGAAAGGTTCCATTTTCAGAAATGCCCCCTTAAAGAGCATCTTCATATTCATGCTTTTAACAAGTTAAAACATTTATTCGAAACAGATAACATGGTCTCTCATTTCTTAGTTGTTAAAAGCTTTTCATCCTTACAAGTGACTTGAGACCTCTGAGATTTTGAAACTTGTCAGACAAAATTATGTAAAGAATTATTTTTTTTTACCTAAAAATTATCAGATTAAATACTTGAAAACTGATGTTTCCATTTTAAATGACTGATCTTAAGTTTTTACAATTATCTTCCACTGACTATAAAGACTGATGCCTGAGAAAGAACTCTTAGTTTTGTTTTGTTTTGTTTTTATATTTTTATTGATTTCAGAGAGGGAGAGAGAAACATCAATGATGAGAATCACTGATCAGCTGCCTTCTACACTCCCTCTGCTCGGGATCGAGCTTGCAACTGGGCATATGCCCTTGACTGGAATCGAACCTGGGACCCTTCAGTTCACAAGCCGACACTGTATACACTGAGCCAAACTGACTAGGGCTATATTTTTTAAAGTACTAAATACATAGCCTTAACTGAGGCTATGAATTTAATATTTTTGCTGGCACAACACCAGTTTTTTTAATATTGCCTCATGAGGAATCAGTAGAGAAAGCCAATGAATCAAAAAGCTGATTCTTTGAAAATGTCAATAATATTGACAAGCCTCAAGCAGGACTGACAAAGAAAAACAAAAAACAGAAATTGCTATTATCAGGAATGACACAGGGGTTATCATTGGAGACCCTGCCAACATCAAAAGGACAGCAAGGGAGCACTCAATTAAGAAAAAATGGATCAATTCCTAAAAACACAAACTACCACAACTCACTCAAAATAAAACAGATAATTTATATGAAAGAAACTGAATTTCTAAGTTAAAAGACCACCAAATAAGAAATCTTCTGGCCCAAGTAATTTCATTGGAGAATTCCACCAAATGTTTAAGAATCAATACTAAATCTACACAAGCTCTTACAGAAAATAAGAGGAGGGAACATTTCCCAACTCCTTCTATAAGTTCAGCACCACCAGGACATACCAAAAGCCAGATACAGTACAAAACAAAAAAGAAAATTATTGTTCAATATCCCTCCCTAAAGAGAAATATAAAAATTCTTAACAAAATATTAGCAATTATTCACAATGGACAAGAGGGGTTTATTACATGGATAAAAAAGGCTGATTCAATATTCTAAAATCAATGTGACATGTCATATTAATAGGCTAAAGAAGAAAAATCACATGATCAAATCAATTAATGAAAAAAGCATATGACAAAATTCAACACCCATTTATAATAAAAAGTATCAGAAAACTAGTAATAGAAACTTCCTCAAGTAGATTTTTAAAATGTACAGAAACCTACAACTAACATCAGACTGAATGGTGAAATCTGAAGGAGTAGCACAGGCTATGTGGTGAAGGAAGTACTCTGTATCTTGACTGTGATGACAGTTACAGTAATCTACAAATGTGATAAAACAGCACAGAATTATGCACCCACATTTTACCAATGTCAAATCTTGGCTTGGATATTGGACTACAGTTATGTATGATATAACTGCTGGAGGAATCTTAGTGAAGATAACGTGAAACCTTTCCACAACTTCTGTAATTTTTAACTTTCTATGAATCTATTCAAAATAAAAAGTTTAAAAAGATTGCTTTCTGCAATTCTCTTCTAGATGAACTGACATGAGTAACTTGAACAGCACATATGATATATTTATAGTGGAATTCAATTTGGATGAAATCAACCGCACTCATTACATTTTGAAGGACTTGCCTCCACACAAGGATAACTCTCGTTACTAACAATGCAAAGCTTAGTCTATGTCAAATTTTGCACAACATCTGAATTTTGAGAACCAGAGAAAACAAAAGAACACAAACTTTTTTTTTTAAGTTAGCAATTTTTTAATTATCTATCCCTTGGATATGATGCCTGTGTGCCCTCTAAGTTGGGGAAAAAACGGTCTTACCATAATTAAACTGACTGTTGGACTTTTCACAGTTAATGATGTTAAACCTATAAGCAACATTTGGTCGCATTCCACTGACTTCAAAGTAAAACCACTGATGATAATGATTACTATTTATATCCGAGTTCAGAATAAGATCGTATTCATTTCTGAAAATAGAAAATGAAGAAATCTGATGAAAATGAGGAAAGTATCTGAGCACCATACAAAATGAGAAAATTTTAAATGACTTACTTTCTAATTTGAATTACTTTGCGCAGATTTCCAGATTCAAATTTGGAGTTAAACTTCAAAATATCTCCTTCTTCTGGAATGATATAACTAAATAAAAATATTAAGGTAAGTATAATAAAATACATTGCCTGTAAAGGAGGTAAGCAATAATAAACATAAAAATACACTACAGGTTAAAAATACATTCTTACCATCTCACCTTCCTTATTATTTTGAAACCAAAACACAAAACCAACAGAAGCAAAATACAAACTCTGGCTAACAGATTAATAGCAAATGTTAATAAAAATAAGAATTTTTGCTTCAGTGAATAAGTGTCATTTCTAAATATGTACTAGTAATCATATAAAAAAAAGCCAGACTTTATTACTGATAATCCTAAACTGTAAATAACACTACCACATCAAGCATCACAAACTGTCAGGCAAGTAATTTCAAGGACTGAAGCAAATTATAAACATTAAGAGACAAAGGAGCATATCAGGGATTGTGGAGAATTAGCAAACTTGTATTCCTTCTGAAGGAGGTGGTAACTTATTGTCCTAAGGATATGAAAGCTAAATATTACAGGACAAAATTCAAGAATTTCAGATGTTATCTCCACTCTCTTAAGTGGAAGTAATTTTAATTTTTTTTAAAGTAATGTTTTAAGCATCAATTTGTGACTTTTCCCTCACTGAACCCATTAAAAGTCCACCTAAGAACAAACAAAAGCTTGTGATATATTCAATTTAAGTAAATAAACATGATTTTATTACTACATTATCATTATATTCCTCCTAAAAGCTAAAAGTAGTGTAGTGACAGTAAACTAGGTGGAACTTAAAAGATAACCCTTTTCTTTTAAAAAATAACACTGACATTTTATAGTAAAAATGAAACTAATAAAAGTAAAACAAAACCAAACAAAAAAAATCAGACTTACTTTGGGTTATCTAAGTCATATACCACTCGATCTATGATATCACTCTGATGTATTAGCCTCTCAATATCTTGGGCAATTTTTGTCCTGAAATCATAAAAGAGATATTTGACCAAAATTCACTGGTATATGCCAAAGCACAACTTTCTCCATATTAAGTTTTGGATAAAAATAAAGTATAAAATGATAAAAATGTCTTACTTAAAGACGACCATTCCTCTATACATATTTTGTGTACCAAAAAATTATCACTATATAACAAGACAAATTTCAGTATATTTAAAGTCTGAGTTCTAGAAAATAACCATGTAGAATACAGTTAGAAGCTCAATCGTGTGTTTTTTTAATCTTGAACACGTATTAAACCTTGTTACATAGAAATTGTGTAGACCCACACTCTAGCCCTTAGGCAAATAACTTTGTATACATAATAGCAGTATTATTAGAAGCAGTAAAGATCTGAAAAGCCAGAGATTATATAAGAAAGAGATTTTTTTAACCCACCCTCACTGGTATATAGCCTAAGAGCAGCTGGGAATCTGCCTGCACATTCTGCAGAGTCCATTCTCTCTTCTACAGCTGGAGAGGAAATGTGCAAGAGAGGGAAACACTTGTGTTGGGAAGCAGAAGGTGGACCCCCTGCAGCTCCAGGATTTTTCTAGGTCTGACCTTTCCCTGACTCAGTCCAACAACATAGACACCAACTTATTGGAAAAGTCCTAAAATCCCTGTCACTGTCCTAGAACAGTGGTCGGTAAACTGCAGCTCACAAGCCACATGCAGCTCTTTGGCCCCTTGACTGTGGGTCTTCCACAAAATACCACGGCCTGAGCAAGTCTTTTTTGAAGAAGTGGCATTAGAAGAAGTTTAAGTTTAAAAAATTTGGCTCTCAAAAGAAATTTCAATCGTTGTACTATTGATATTTGTCTCTGTTGATTAATGAGTTTGACAACCACTGTCTTAGAAGATTCAGCCACACAGAGACCCCACAATCTTTAAATCAATATTCAAGCCAAGGAACACAACAGTCACTAAAAGTGGTACCAAACTATAGATGAAATAGAATAGATCTGGATCAGAAAGCCAGGTGCCTGGAACTGCAGGTAGACTGGTCACAAAAGCCATAGTGGGAAAGTGCCTGCTGGTGTTAACTAATACACAGCTACTTTTCACAGTAGAGTAGTGAGTCTGAGAGGGATGTTTCAAGATCCCAGGAATGCTTGAAACCGCAGATAGTACCTAACCCTATGTAGTTTTCTCCTCTACATACACACCTAGGATAAAGTTTAGTTTATAAATTAGGCAGAGTAAGAGACTGACAACAATAACTCATAATAGCTGCACTGTGCCTTTTGAGGGTATTCCAGCACTCCAAGAAGCCAGCTCCCTCTGGATGGTGCAGACTATGATACAACCAGGAGGTGCCAAGGAATGGGCCCACTCCCACACACCCTTCCCAGCAAAGCAAGTCCCCTTCCTGATGCTCTGTGCTTCCAAGATGTGGTCAGGTGTATTATGCTGGTTTCACTTGAATAAGTAATGAGCTCAGAAAATAAACTAAACTCCTAAGGACAATTTCAAAACAATGTAAATACCAAACACAGGATAAAAATTACAGTAACTTTAATCCAGAGTAACTTTCTAAATATTCAGTTTTTGTAAGTGTGCCTCATATTTTGACAATGGTCTTGTTTTAGAAGGAAGGAGGAATCTGCAACTCACCTTTGTACACCGTAAGGCCTCTCTAAAATAGGCTCTTTGAATGGAGGTGGAATGTGACCAAAATAATCAGGATAAGCCACTTCTGAATATTCTGGGACAGACTTCGTATTTTTCACAATCTCAATGTAGAGGTCTGAGTCATGGAGTGTTGGCCCATCAGAGACTTCAACTGATACTTGTTCCACTGATGAAGCAGACTCAGTATCTTCGTCATCCTCGATTTCGACTCCAGTGCAGCAAAGCTTCCCCAGCTGAACTGTTCTTCCCTCAAACAAAACATTTCCACAAGCAGTCACATGTGGGCATGCTTTAGAGCATGTAACTACAGTAAGAGGGAGGCTGTAGTCCTTCTTCATTCCTGCAGTAAAACCTGGAGCTGTTTGAGAAGGAATATTCTGCAATGTAATTCGGTCTAAGGCCTTCACAATATCATTGTTTAAGCCATGGACTGATGAAATAGTTCTATTTTGATCACCTAGCTGTTGCTGTAATGTTCTGTCATTATCTTTAATATCTTCTTTTGCCAGATCCATAAAGCTAGGTTTCTTATCACCTTCATCTCCCAGGGGAGACACATTCTCCTTCATTACAACTCCTTTTCTGAAATTGCCTGAATTCCCAGCTGCTTCCTCTCCTGCTGTAGGCACAACAATTGGACCATGTACTTTTCCCTCAAATACTAATGGCTTTGGTTCTTTGGAGATTAAGTCATAGTCCTTTGAAAATAAAAAATATATTTAATCTTTATCTCTATAAATATTAAAACCTATAAACAAAACTAAAGCCATATTCATTTTATATGCTGCTTCAGAAACTTAAAATTTTAAAGATGGATATATTTTAATCTTGCTAACAAAAAACACAATAAAAGGAGGGGCAAAAGTAGGTTTACAGTTCGTATGGAAAATAATACAATAATTAATAATAATACAATAAACTCTGTGTTTCACATAATCACAACTGTAAATCTATTTTTGCCCCATCCTGTATTTAACTACAACAAAATTCATTACACTTATTTTACTTTTTCTATTACAAAAATAATGCCTATAAGTAATAAAAACATGAGAAACTTAGAAAGTAAAAACACATTAAAATCCTCTTAAAGAAAATACAAATTGTTATTCTCTAATTCAACAAATATTTACAAGAGTCTGTTTTGTGCCAAGCAATGTTTCAGGAACTTAAGATCTATCTTTTGAAAAACAGAAAACAACTCTTTCCTTTTGCAGCTTACATTCTTCTAAGAACAAAGGAGAGAGGACTGACAATACAAGTAATAAACATGATATAAATATATTTCGTGGAATATTAGAAGAATTAAGTGTTAGTAGCAAAAAAGAAGGGGATAGGGTAGTGGGTACCGGGTGGAGGGGAGCGAAGTAGGGGGAAATAGGGACATCTGTAATAGTATCAACAATAAAAAAGAAAGAAAGAAAGAAAGAAACAGGTACCAGGGAAATAACCAAAATTAATTTAACTATGTTAATATTTTTAAAACCTTTTACTAGTAAGTCTTAGAGATGAAGACAGTATCTTCATAATGATAAAAAGTTCAAAAGGAAATCAATTTATATTTATATATACTAAATAATAAGCCTCAAAACATATTAAAAAAAAACTGATAGACTTGCTAAAAGAGACACATTCACAACCACAGAAATTTCTAAAATACTTTGCATAGTAATTGATAGCATAGGAATAAAACTCCGTGAAACAGAAAAGAAGTTCTCAACATGATTAACAATCTTTTCCTAATAGGCATATAACCACAGAACTCTTCAAGGACACAAGAAATCGTAACAAAACTTGACCATATTTAAAACCATAAAATAAGCCTCAAAAATGTGTAAGGATTATAAGAATAAAGAATTATGTCCTCTTATCCTACAACAATATGCTAGAAATCAATAAAAAAAATGGAAATTAAAAAACCAGCTTTAACATTACCAATGAATCAAAGGAAAAAAATAATGAAAATAAAGTTTCTAAATAAAAATTTTTAAAAATGCTGAAAATCAATACTTATGTGATATAGCTAAAACAGTAATTAGAATAAAATTTATCACCTAAAAGAGTAAATATTAGAAAAGGCTGAAAAGAACTAGATGCCTATCTTAACATAATATACACAAAAATAAAATTTAAAAAAGAAAAATTGAAAAAAATGAAGACATGGCAGTGTAAGTATATTATATTACTTAGAAATATGGGGATTAACTTCAAAAACATGTTAAAAGTGACTGTAGGAAATGTCAGGTGGGAAAGAGATAATAATTTTCCTCATTAAACTACACAAAACTATTTAGCTCTTAAAACTCTGCCCATATATAACTTTAATTTAAAACCACCCCAACCAGTTTGGCTCAGTAGATAGAGCATCAGCCAGTGAATGAAGGGTCTAAGGTTCAATTCCCATCAAAAGCATGTACCTCCTCTACAGGCTCTATCTTCACTTGGGGTACATGCAGGAGGCAAGCAATCTATATTTCTGTGTGTCTCTCCCCTTCCCTTCCACTCTCTCTAAAAGTCAATGAAAAAAATATCCTCAGATGAGGATTAACAAAAAAAATTTTAAATCAAATTTAAAACCAAATTAAAAAGGGAAAAAAAATAAAAATAAAACAGAACAAAAGTCCATATGGTAATTTTCATCATGCTACCACAGATGAAAAAAGAGCTGTGAAAATACAGAATTTTGACACCTCCCATATTCTGCCATCAAGAAACAAAAGCAAATAAAACTATAATTGTCATTATGAATAAACAATCATGGCCTTTAAAGCATGGTAAGTTCCTTTCAAAAATCTGTTGGTAATTACTTTAATAATGCCATACACTGCCTTCAAATGCATTCATTTTGCCTCCTTCTGGCTATGAATAAGAGACTTAACATATCTAAATACAAAGTGGGTGGTGTTAAGGACTGAAACAATAACATCAAGTAATTTTCAACTTCACTAGTTGATATTGAAAATGATATGCAAATCAAAGTGGAAATCATCGTAATATTAATTTCACTTATGTTTGCTATCCCATGATCTGCCAGTATTTGGTATGATGATGACTGAAAAAAATTCTTTCAAACACTTCCTATCTAAAACCAACCAATACAGTTCTTTCTAATACATTTTTATTTATTTTAGAGAGAAAAGAAGGGAGATGGAAGGCAAAAGAGAGAAACATTGGTTGGCTGTATTGAATTGGCAATCTGGGAATGTGTCCTGACCAAGAATCAAACAGGTGACCTTTTGGTGCACAGGATGATGCCTAACCAACTAAGTCACACTGGCCAGGGCTCCAACAAGTATTTTTAATTCTCAAAAGTATATCATTTAATTAAATACCACTGCCTATATGTATGTCCAACACAGACTTCAAAAAATAAAGACTGAAGTATTTGAACAGCACATTCTTCTACCTAAAGTTGAGATAGTCAAGTGTCATTTGAAATGATTTTCCAATTATGTAAATAAAAGATAATGTGCTATTCCCCACAGCATATGCTATAGATACAGAACTAACTCCTCTACGTAAAACTGTCTGGCAAAATAGAGGGTATGTTAATAATTATGTACTATCTGAAGTACTTGAAGTAGTTTCTTTTGATTAAACACAATAAAATGGAGTCCTCGCTTGGGAAAAAGATTTTTCAGAGATCCTCACTTAGACAAACCTTTCTTTACCAAATGACCCTGGACACACCAAGTCAGAACAAAAGTAAGAATCTGCTCTTGAAGCAGTCAAACCGAAAGACAAGTTGGACACCTGTTCATAGGTACTAAGCAAGAAACCTATCTATGTGGTGAATGAAAAAACAGACATACAAGAAGACCTCATCATTGTAGCCTACAACAAAAAATAATTGGCTTGTGAAAGAATGAAACTCAAAATCCTGGCCTTCACACCCAATAAAAAATTACTCACCTCTATCCCTACAATTTTTAATCTCATTATATAGTTTTCATGTGCACACAAAGAAGAAAATAAATTATTTCTTTACACAATAATCAATTCCTTCCCCCAAACCCCTTTCATATATTTTTCTACTTTGAGTTAGCAGTATTTCCTACTTTTATGGCTCTATTTTTAAACTGGGGGTGGGGGAGGGGGAGGAGGTCCCTTAGCTCAGCCTGCCCCCTCTCACAGCCCAGGAGCCCTCAGGGCTGGGATGTGAACCAGCAATCAGGGGAAGGCGATGCCCCATCACACCTCTGCTGCTGCTACTGCCAGTGGCACAAGGCCTTGGTTACCTGAGCCTCAGGCAACCCTGGGTAGCTGGGCAGCCACCATCCAAGGCTTGCCTGTACATTGGGCCGACCCTAGGCGGTTGGGGGGCTGAGAGGACTGGGGGACTCCAGACGCAGACATGTGGGGTGGGCCCAGCAGGACTGAGGGAACTGGGCACTGCCATCTAGTGGATCTGGGTGCTGCCATCTTTGAGGGTGTGGCAGTCAATTAGCATATTCCCTCTATTAGATAGGATTGTTTTTTGTTTTTTTGTTTTGACAGGGAATCAAAAATTAAGGCAAATGCTTGAGGCCCGGTTGAGACCCACAGATTGAGAATCACTGCTGTAGAGCCTAAGACCATCAGAAAACACAGATATTTATATTACGATTCATTAACATAGCAAAATTACAGTTACAAAGTAGCAACAAAAATAATTTTATGGTTGGGGGTCTCTACAACATGACGAACTGTATTAAAGGGTCGTGGCATTAGAAAGGTTGAGAACCATGGCCTTAGTTGAACAAAACTGATACGAAGACTTTATAATAAGATTTTTGAAATATCTCTTTAAAGAATATTTTTGGGAGAGAAAACAAGATGGTGGCATAGGTGAACACCTAAACTGCTGCCTTGCGCAACAATTTCAAAATTACAACTAAAAGACAGAACGGACACCATCCAGAACCACAGGAAAGCTGGCTGAGTGAAAATTCTGCAACTAGATATAAAGAGAGGGACTCATGAAGACTTAGAGGAGCTGTAAAAAGCTGAGGTACAGAGACATGAGTGTGGAGAGGACAGGCGGCGGAGGGTCTGGCTGGCATCCTCTAACAGGAGGGAGATGGAAAATCCCAACTGCACTGAACCCCACTTCTGACTGCACTGAACTCCAGTTCCAGGCGAGACTCATATGGGGGAGCCTGGACTATTGTGAAAAGGAAGGAGTGCAGGGAAACTTAGGGGAGCCACAAAAGACAGAGGTCTGGGGACACGTGAAAGTGCGTACACAGAGCATTGACTGCTGATTGTGCCGCTGGCTTGCTCTAGTGGAAGGAAACAGAAACTCCTGACAACACTGAAATCCAGTCTGACTGCACTGAAATCCAGTTTTAGGCGAGACCCTGGGGACCCAGACCCACAGAAACTTAGGGGAACCAGAAAGGGAGAGGTCAGGAGCCTCTCGCATGAGAGGCAGAGGGATGCAGAGATTATCCAGAGGCACTGAGACCCAGGGGATGCTGTGTAGAGCAGGGCTGACAGGAAGCCAAGACTGTCTGCTCAGCCCTGAAGCTCCATCACATCCAAGCCCAGCACAGAGGCTGTTACAAGCTTGCAAGTCTTAAGGCTGAGTCCTGCACAACAGTTCTCCATGCACAGATACAACTGATCCTCACAACCAACTGGCTTGGAGGTCAATTCCCTGCAGTGATACCAACAACAAGCAATAATTAACTACAACAAGAGTACACACAATTCACAAAGGGGTGCACCAAGAGTGTCCACCTCAGGTTACACATCCTTTTCTAAAAAAATTTGTGAATTCTTAATAATGACTCAAACCTAGATGACTGACCTTCTTTAAAGGACAACAGCATTAAATTCATTATTAGATTTGGCTTCAAAGATTTGTCAGAGCTTCTGGGCCACATAGAACACCTAGTACACAAAGCTACTCGACCAACTCAAGGTAACAGCAAAATATGCAGAGACAAAAGAACAAATTGCAAATGAAAGAAATGGAGGAAAACAAATGACTGGATATAGTGTTTAAAACCACAGTTATAAGGTTTTTCAAGAATTTCCTAGAAAAGGTCAATAATTTAGCAAGACCCTTGAGGATATGAAAAAAGACTAAGTAGAAATTAAACATACACTGACTGACATAAATATTATACAGAGATCTAACAGCAGACTAGAGGAATGCAAGAATCAAGTCAAAGATTTGAAATACAAAGCAGCAGAAAACACTCAACTGAAAAAGCAAAAAGAGAAAAGAATCCAAAAATGTGAAGATAGTGTAAGGAACCTCTGGCACAACTTCAAACATATCAACATCAGAATTATGGGGGTGCCAGAAGAAGAGAGAGAGCAAGATACTGAAATCTTATTTGAAGATTCAAACAATGACTGAAGACTTTCCCCAACTGGTGAAAGAAACAGACTTACAAGTCTAGGAAGCGCACAGAACCCCAAACAAAAGGAATCCAAAGAGGACCACATCAAGACACATCATAATTAAAATGCCAGGAGCAAAAGACAAAGAGAGAATATTAAAAGCAGCAAGAGAAAAACAGTTAGTTACCTACAAGGAAGCACCCATACCATTGTCAGCTGATTTCTCAACAGAAACAATGCAGGCCAGAAGAGAGTGGCAAGAAATATTCAAAGCGATGAATAGCAAGAACCTACAACCAAGATTACTCTACCCAGCAAAACTATCATTCAGAATTGAAGGGCAGATAAAGAGCTTCACAGATAAAAAAAAATAAAAAAAAAGCTAAAGGAGTTCATTGACACCAAACCAGTATTATATGAAATGCTGAAAGGTACTCTTTAAGAAGAGGAAGAAGAAGAAAATGGTAAAGATAAAAATTATGAACAACAAATACATATCTATCAACAAGTGAATCTAAAAATCAAGTGAAATTTAAAATCGGATGAACAGAATAAACTGGTGAATAAAATAGAATCAGGGGCATAGAAAGGGAATGGACTGATAATTCTCAGGGGGAAAGAGGTGAGGAGGGGTGCAGGGAGAGACTAGACAAAAATCATATATTTATGGATGAGGACAATGCGGGGTGGGGAGGGTAAGGGCAGAAGGTGGTGTGAGAGCCAGGTGAAGGGAAGCTATGGGGGGATGGGGAGAGAGGAACAATTGTAATAACCTGAATAATAAAGATTTATTAATTTAAAAAAATATTTTTAAAAAATAAAAAATTTTGTCAATTAAAGTGAGAAACCAAAGTGATGAAAAAATTAAAAATCTAGTCCAACAGTTAAATGAGCTAGTTCCTCAACTTACAGATAAGCAATTTATACCTAGAATGTTAAATTGTCCAATGTCACTCAGAAATGCAATGCTACTTTCATTTTTTGGAAATGAAAATAATGATTATACTAGTATATCTAAGGGAGGGGGAAAACACTATTTTATAAAAATCAGTTAAAATGCTGAGTTTTCCATATTTATACCTGAAAATCATCAACAAGCTCAGGGAAAAGGTGTTCATACATTTTAAGTTCTTCTATCGTTCGTCCTGGTTCTTGCTGGGGTTTTAGTTTATTAATATCTGTTTCAATATCATCATTCTGAAATAATAAAAATGGCATGTTACCAGTCAAGAAAAACCTAAAATTACAGAATACATTACAGATTTAAAGTTTTCCAAGTTATTAATCACATATAATTTTACTGTAAATTAAAATTTGCTTGCATTTTTGTTTTGTTGCTGTGTTATTGTTTTGGTTGTTTTGTTTCTGCCTAAGGTTATTCTAATATAATGTAGTATTTGGGCTAAAGACAAAAAAAAACTAGTGTCCAGTCAAGGCTCAAGTATGCTCCCCTAATCTCCCTAACTGCCATCATTTTGCTCATATTAAAGGGCAGGAAAGCTAAATTGAAAAACATTAAAAATATGATTGTGTTGGTAATAATCAAACTAACGTTTATTGAGCATTGAATATATGTGAAACACTAGCCAAGGATTTTACAATATACCATCTCATGTAATCTTCATAAGAGCACTCTGAAGGAATAGTATTATTACTTCCATTTAACCGAGAAGGAAATGGGTACAGAGAGGTTGTGGCTTGCTCAAAATTACAGCTTGCCCATAGAGTAGTCAGTGACTCCGAGTAGGCACAATGCACTGCCTTAGGAGACTCATGATTATCATGCACTCCATGTTCCATGGCCAGCAAAGTGCCCTCAGAAAAGCTCAGTGTCACCATTCACTCTGTTTTATCAGGGAAAAGAAAAGGAATGGAAAACAGCCATAAGTGATTTCTGTGACCCTTTGGGAAAGAAAAGGATATGGTTAAAGGAGAAATATGACCTCAGAGAAACAGGGTTATGTATCCAGAAGCAATGTGGTCTGTATCTGTTCAAAGAGCTAATTAATGTACAGCATGATGGAAAGACAAGTGCCAGTTTACCTACTATCTAGGCTAGTCTCTAAGGCTCTCAACAACTCTCATCTCACATAAATGCAAGCTCATTATCATCTTCATTGGTGGCTAAAGAGAGGTAACTGAATATTAATTTTCAATTGGTATTTGTTTTTAATTGTGCATTTATCTTACTATCACAGAGTTCACTGCTTATTTTTCTGCCTTAGTCTACTATGCTTCCATCTTTAAAATGTTTTATATACATGTACCAGATAATATACATTTCCTATTAATAAGCAATTTAAAAGAAAAAACATACTATGTATTTCTCATATTTCTTATTCAGGAATTTAGATACAACTTGTATAACCAATAAAAATATTGCCATAAATAACAAAGACTGGTTTTACTTAAAGAGTATCATCGTTAATTATGGTATCAATATTACTTGAATATGTAATTTTATATATCTTAAATTATGCATTGATAAATCAAAAATATATAATTTTCTTGATTAGTATCTAATAAAGTAGACAATGCTTTCAAAATAACAAAAAATTTACAGAGGCCTTACTTTCTCTATTTACTAGATCAATACTGAATATTATTTTGTGAAAATATAATCTTACAATAGTGGCTCTGTATTAAAAAAAAAAATGTTGCCTGTAAATAGTATTAAATCTTCCAATCCATAAACATG
The DNA here is from genome assembly GCA_011751065.1 of Lasiurus cinereus. Taxonomy (NCBI): domain Eukaryota; kingdom Metazoa; phylum Chordata; class Mammalia; order Chiroptera; family Vespertilionidae; genus Lasiurus; species Lasiurus cinereus. The sequence continues at coordinate 16,221,461 of JAAGEH010000226.1, read as the reverse complement.
TTATATCTACCCATTTCTTCAGATCATCTATGATTTCTTCAATCAGTGTTTTGTGATTGTCAAGATACAAACTTTTGTATATATTGTTATTACCCAAGTAATTAATAATTTGATGCTATTGTAAATGGTAAAGTGTTTTTTCATTTCCTACATCTTTACTGATAATGCATATAAACATAATTTTAATATATTAATATTTTCTATTAACATACAGAATAAAAACTTTTTATATTAAGAATTTACCTATAAAACAGACATAGTAAAGAAAGAATGCATTAATCCTTTTCAGACCAATGCATTCAAAGCAACATTATTTTCTCTTTTAATAATTTACTGTCCATAGACAGCCATGATAAAAAGATGTGGACAGAACAAATTAATCTACCATTAACTATGTCCATTTATCCAATCTTTGTTTTACAACTGTGTATACAATTTATTAAGTAGACTGAAGACAGACATTTATACTAACCTTAAAATTTTGATCTAGGTCATCTTCATTTTCAGTTTCATTTTCAGCCTCTAAATCAATATCATCGTTGTCATCACTTTCATCTACTACGTCATCCACTGTGATACAAAATGTGCTATAAGTAAGTAGGTCAGAGGTAAGAATTCTACAACATGTGCATCCAAAAATAGAAGGTTATCTTTATACATATATACTGTATAAAGTATTTCAATTACCAAAGAAAAATTAAATTTCTTATTAAAAATGTCTCTAAGGCTGTCCCAGGTATGGAGAAATCTATGAGATAAAGTGAAAAGTGCTTTAAAATTTGGAAAAGCACTATAAAAATTAATGAGCTTTTAGACTACTGTTTGTTTTTAAATATTAATGTCTTCAAAAAGTACCACTCGCATCTGATACTTTATAAAAAAAATAATTGTCTTAAGTTGCAATAGCCTGAATAAAGCATCTTATTTCCTCTCTTTTATAAATTTCAATTTTACACTTCATTTCCCATTTATTTATTTTAGTGACTACCATTTACCATGTACTGTGCTGTGTGCTAGAAATTTTTTTAAAAATATGGAGCTCAGGAGATTAAAGAGAAGGAGAGAGTAAACAAGTAGAAGCTGCCTATCTTTAGGCATTTAATATCCAAGATAATAAGTATTGAGGCTAACTCAATTCATTCATCAATCAATGTTAAATGCACATTTATTATGTCTCATGCAATCTAATGGATGCTGAGGATAAAATGAAGGAAAAAAATAAGTCTATCTTCACGAAATTAGCTTATGGAAGATAAAAAAATAATGAAAAGTTTGATAAATGTTATGAAGCCTGATATGTGAGAAAATAACAGAAAACAGGAAGATGGTGTTTTATTCAGTTGCTAATAGGACCTTCCCCTTACATCTTAATCATGAAGACTTGGTAGTTAATGTAAATCTCCATCAGCCTGAGATGAATCAGAAAAAGGCCCTCAAAAAATGTCATCTGTCTGTCATTTTTTGTACTAAAAGCCAGCTTCCCCTGACTATTCTAGACACTATATAAGGACATTAAGAGGTATATCCTCTCTCCCACTCAGTGTTACTACCTGTCATATCACAGATAAGTCTCACCAGGTATCTGCCAGTTAGAATCAGCACTTAAACCCCATAATCCTACACTGAGATACACAGAGAAAGGGATTCCAATTGCTTTTTTAAAAAAATATTTTTTAATTGATTTCAGAGAGGAAAGGAAAGGGAGAGAAAGAAATATCAATGATGAGAATCATTGATTGGCTGCCTCCTGCCCGCCCCCTACTGGGGGGATCCAGCCAGCAACCCAGGCATGTACCCTTGAACAGAATAGAACTGGGACCCTTCAGTTCATAGGCTGACCCTCTATCCACTTAGCCAAACCAACGAGGGCCCAACTGCTTTTTTACTGTCCCTCCAAATCAGGCACTAACTGAACCTCAACTTTGGAGTCAGAGATACTGCATTTCATATTAGGGTGAGTGAAAGGATGACACTCTTCTTAATCTATTTATATTTCTGCCATTTTTTTTTGCATGTTCTATGTTTATTCCATGAGAATTAGCTTTTAGATTTAGCACATATTTTCCCATATTTTTAAAGTCTATTGGTAATTTTAAATGGAATGGGAAGAAGAAACTAAAAATTGCTTTATTTAGCTACCTTACTCAAGTTCCCAGACTTGATTTTAGACTTTTAAAACTTTTAAAGGAAGTTTCTGAATAATCCATTTTAACATTTTGTGCAACTAAACTTTGTATTTTTTGTGAAGCTTGTATTTCAATAATTAAATATTCTAAAATAAAATCATAAAATTTGTACTCTGTGATACCACTAATAAATCTGTGTCAAGAATAAAACTAATTATAATTACTTAATTCTCTTAAACTATGATTTCAAATAATGCTTTTAAATATAAAAAAGGTACCCTCAAAAAATTTTTTTTACCCAAAAGAAGTGATCAAGTGACAAGAAAATACCTCACAAATCCTATTAGTAGTCTGGACAACTTTCTCTTTTCCATTTTTTCTAGATTGTAGCAAAAAATTCTACTTTTTCCCCAGATTGAAAATTTTAAACTCTTACTTTCTTTACTATGTACCCACAATATTATATGGAAAATGGAAAATAACTTCTGATAATTTCATATGTTTATAAAACATTTTTGATGACTAGGTTTTTTGCGGGAGAGAGGGAGTTTGCCAATTAGGTATTTTTAACTTTAAAAAATCAAGTTCATGAAAAAGCTACAAATGTAAGTCAAGTATAATTACTTAGACACTTAATGTTAACATTCTAATACTTTAAAATTTTATATGCACTACCAAGTGAAGGTCCCATATGATGCTTATGTTTTTCACAGTTCACATTTACATTCTTATAACAAATCTCACCCACTTCCCCTCATTACTAGACCACAATTTCTTATTAACTAAAATACAATGTGAAAATTTACTGTGTTCATTAAGACCTTCTTTTGCTGGGGAGTAAAAAAGTCGACAAGAGTCACACAATCCCGAAAACCACTGAAGGCCAGCAGTGGGCATGTGGTCCTACCTTCAGGTGGTAAACTGTAAAGCTGAGCCACAGGTCCAGTCATAGGAATAACTGGCAATTGGAACTGGAAAGAACTTTTAATCGTTGGCAGTGGCAGGCGATTTTTAGGAAAACACTTCCTCATTATCAGACTAGAGATGTTGACAAGAGGATCAAGGGTCCTGACCGCCAAACATTCCTATTTTTTAACAAAAAAAAGAAAAAGAATGTGCCTTTGGTGAGTAACTGAACTAATTTCACATTACTTCAGAAAGACATTAATAATTCTCAAGAACAAATATCACAAGAAAACAATATTTTAACATAATATAATTATAAAATAGCTTTGACTTAGAAGTAAGAAACTCATGTGGCAAATTTACTAGTACTTTACCTTAAATATTTTAACTATGCAGAAATCAGTGTCAACTTTAGTAATAAAAGTCATCAAAGTACTAAGTAATATCTATGATGGACTTAGGCACATTTAGCTAGCTTAGCACACAATTTTTTTTTAAATTAAGAAATATAGCCGAAACTGGTTTGGCTCAGTGGATAGAGCATCAGTCTGTAGACTGAAAGGTCCCAGGTTCGATTCCGGTCAAGGGCATGTACCTTGGTTGCGGGCACATCCCTAGTAGGGGGCGTGCAAGAGGCAGCTGATCGATGTCTCTCATCGATGTTTCTAACTCTCTATTCCTCTCCTTTCCTCTCTGTAAAAAAATCAATAAAATTTATTTTTTTAAAAAGAAATAAAAAGGAACATGAACTTGGCTGAACCATTCTTAGAATTTTATCAGTTATCATGCAGTAGCACCTCAAATACATTAGCTGTTCAACTATTTTTATAGTCTGAATATCAAGTTTTAAGTTTTAATAGTTTAATCTGCTGTCCTAGTATCTAATCTTGAGAAGGGCTAATATATAGAAGATTTGAAACTATGTCATATAGCATCATAATCATTATTGACAATTACATGGTACTTTTGATACCCTGTAAAATCTACAATATAAATCTTCAAATCAGACCTGTCAAAACAGATGAGCAATTAAGGCTCAGCAATGTTAAGTGGTATAACCAAAGTCACCCAACTCTTCCTCATACTAGTATATCAAATATCCATCATTGCCTATATTAGAAATAATAAAAACAAGTGTATATTATTGATAAAGGGGAAAAAAACTAAGAGTAAACATAAAAGGTGTGTTCTTATATCTTAACTATTCTCAGTTGTATATAAGACCAAAAGGGCACAACCAGGATAATTGGTAGGAATTTTCAAAAGGACAGTTTTCTAATAATCACAGATTACTAAAAACAAAGGCTTGTGTTGCAACATCCCTATTTCCCATAGCTGACCGTCCTCTACAGATGCTAGAACAAACCTTATTAAAGATATTGTCAAGAAGGTTCTGTGCAATCACTAGCAGAACTAGGGACACTAACTCCAGGTTTCACTTTTCTACCTTCTCCATTTAAAAATGCACTATCCAGAGGAAGAGATTGAGAACACTCACAAACAGAACTGCATTACCAGTTGTAAAGAATCCATAAATATCTTATTAGGGAAACATGCAAAGCTGAGTACAGCCAACTGCACACTTTAGAAAGCATGGCTAAATGGAATCCCTTAGAAAATATGGCATTATATAGGATGGATTTATATATCTTGCTTTTACCTGTGGGGATAAAGTACAGTAAGCACTTTCTCCAACCCAATCTGTGATCACATGTGAGAAATTATTATGCCTTTGTTTTCTGACTTTTTTAAATATAGGTATCTTACTTTTAGGGTATTTTTAGAAATACTAAGTTTTCTTAAGAACCAAATCATATTATTAACACATAATCACAGTAATAGGAAAAAACTTACTTGTGAAGTGTTATAGAGAATTTTCATCCCATTAGCATCAATAAATGCTTTTCTTCCCAACTTGATATTTGTAACACTTTTTAAACTCTGTAAAATTCCTTTCCGAATGAGCATGTTTCTATGCCGATTGTCATGGCGGTGCCAATCTACATAAATTGTTAAAAGGACTTGGACATATCCTCTGTCTACAGCTCTCCTGGCATTTGTTTCTTTAACAAAAGAAAATTGAGAAAGAATATTTTTTAAATGACCAGAGAAAATAGTAGAAACCAAATTAAAAAATATAACCACACTATTATAAGGAATTGTTAAAATTCTTTTCACCAAAAAAATGGCAACCACATATTTAAACACTTTTATCTAACAAAATAAATATAACTTCCAGATAGTAAATTATGATATTTTCCAGAAACCTACCCATATATTATTTTGTAGTTATAAATAGTAGATATGTGTTTAATACAATTAGGGTACAGCTTTTTAAATGTTAATACTAACAAAAGTTTCACGTATTTTAAAACTTAGGATTATACTGACTTTGAATACAATAAATGGACTATACAAGCCTTTAACTTCCTAGCTGTGAATATGGTTTTGTTAAAAGCCACTAACACGGTTGTAACTTCTATTACAAACTTTGTGTGCTTCCACTAAAATTAACTATATTAGATTCCAACTGTTATTTCAAACTTTGTGTTTCCATTGAAATTAATTGCTTTAATTACCCCAATTATATAAATACTAATGCTAAGTTAAAAATACTTGTAAAACTTTTTATTAAATAAATATAAGAAGCATAATGTAATTAGAAGATAGGACTTTCTAATCATTAATTTTTAATGTAATAAAAAAAATTAAAGGGTTTTTTTATAAATGGTCAAACTGATTGGGATAGATTAATTTTTAAAAATTCACAAATCTGACCTATTTTATTATTTTTAAAGTGTTAATATTTAAGATTATTAACAAAATGGTTGCATTTAACTAAGATGGCAGCAAAGGAAGCCTATCACAGCAACATCTTGAACCACCCAGCATCACTGTGTGAGCCTATTATAAAAGCACAAAATAAAAATAAAATGGAATACCAACCCATCTTAGGTTGTACAAAGAAATACCAATCCTTCCTGGCCAGTCTTGGTTAAACTTTGACCTATGAACATGGAAGTCAGGGTTCAATTCCAGTTAGGGCACATGTCCAGGTTGCAGGCTCGATCCCCAGTGGAGATGTGCAGGAGGCAACTTTTCAATGATTCTCTCTCATCAATGATCTTTCTATCTCTCTTTCCCTCTCCCTTCCTCTCTGAAATCGATAAAATTTCTTTTTTTAAAAGAAATACTAATCCCTTCCTAATCTAAATTTACCTATAAAATGATCCCTTGCCTCATGACATGAACACTAAGATAATGCAACAGTAAAGCTCCATTGTTTTTAGATGCCTCAAAGAATTACTAATGCTGATATATGGCTGAAACATAAGGTTTAAGATAGTGAAAGGAACCTCATTGATGCCTCTCAGAAATTATGCTCCTACATGAGGGAACTGGAAGAAACTCCCAGGGTGGGGAAGGGATGGGGATTCTTATATAAAAGCTTTAAAAGCTCTATCATGTCTAGAAGAGTTAGTTTTGCTAAAATTGTGGCTATGTGCAATATCAGTTAAATAGCTTTGACTAGCAACAAATAGTTTCATGTATTTTAAATTCATATACTCACTTTGTTTATACCAGTTGGCATATATAATAGTAAACCTTTAACTTACTAGCTGTAAATATGAGTTTCTTAAAAAGACATTATCATCATTGTAACTCCTGTTTCAAACAAAGTCTCCATTGCAATTCTAAATAGCCTAAATGGTATTTATGAGAAATACTGAAAGTCTTCATTAACATTCAAATAAAACAAACTTGCCCATAACTCAAACACAGGAACTGAGTGACCCTAAAGAGAAAGGTACAGAGTAACCTGCAACTGAGTACAATTAAAACAGTTTAGTAAAAGGGCTTTATTTATGTGTTCTGGACACCTAACTTATGATCAGCCTATGTCTCTTCTCTCTCGAGTTAAAATACACTTAGGCTTCCCTGTACACTGCAGCATCTAATCTATACCCCAGTGATGATAACTAAATTGCCTGTCTTTCTGTGTTGTGTATAGGCATGGTTTGCTTTATACTCTCTTTCAGGTTTATTACAATAGTTTAATTATTTTTTAAGTTAATTACTGTCCCTCCAAAAAGAAGTCAATGACTGAGAATGCTCCAAAATGCCATAGTACATTGAAAAATATGCCTCTAGTATATAATACTATCACCTAAGGTGATTTTTTTAAATTTAATAAATCATTACTTTGCCAAATGTCAGATTTACAAATTAATTATTTGCTACTATTCAAATAAACAGTTCTGGTCATTCAATTTTAAGAAAAAAAATGGTCTACCCTTGATAGTTTGGGGGGGAAATAACATTAAAAGTCATCAATACAGCTCTTTGGGACTATAATGTTATGGTTAAGTAAATGTTAATCAACCAATGGAAATATGGGGGCTAATGAAAATTATTATTTAAAATGGAGATACTGAGTATCTTGGTGAGAAGAAATATAATGTAGATAATCACTCTTCATAGGCATCATATTAGATGGCACATTTACTCCAATGCCTCAGTTTTGAAGACAGAGCCATAGTTTGTCAATTAATTTAGTAAATTGTAATTTACATCTGTAGCCATCTGGATTCATGATAGAAATAAAATTTCTAACAAAAGGGCTCTAAATTAAAATTATGTGTGCTATAGAGTAATTATTCAAGACAGTTTTTATAGTAAACATACTCAATACCATGTTAACTGTACTTTTTTTAAAAAATTATACATAATGTTTACATATTACTTTCTTATACTAACAGGGCTTTATGTTTATAGTAATCACTTAGAAAAAGAAAGTCAATGGATTTTAATAAATTATAGCTTAAATAAACATAAATGACATTAGTTATGGCACATCCAACAACAGTACCAAAAGGTAAAATCAACTTTGACATTAAGTTATCATAAACCAGCTTTATAACTATAGACTAACTCTTCATTTTCAGTTTAACACTGTAGATAAAATACTCAGAAAAATAGTATCTAGTAGTTCTAATATTTAAAAACTTACTTGATTTTAGCAATGCAGCAAGAGTGTCTAAAGCAACCCTGTCGACATGAGGAAACACAAACAACAACAAAACTAGTAAAATTAATCTACAACAGTAAATTCACACAATTTTTCCAAATAATTATTATCTATTCCAAAAGCCATTCCTGTTATAGTCAATTACATATGGCATTTCTCTGTCTGTATTTCTGCCTTAAGGTTAAAACTGAATACAGAAAGATTGAAATAACAACAGAAAAGTACCCTCAAAAAATTTTTTAAGAAATAAAAAAGGAGAACATTAACAATATCTAAGTCTTTATATCAGAGGTTAGATGAGTTAAACCAGTTGTTGTACCTGTATTTGACCCTAGCAGAGTTCACACAAAAGCATTATTAAGACTCACAAAGAAATTAAAAACAAGTGTCACACAAAGTTCATAACTATTAAATTCTATAGATATTTGTAGCTGTCTGACTATAAAGTATTTTAGCCCTATCAAGCAATAATCCTAATACTTAAGGTAGTAATAAATACAAAATACTGAACTAGAAGGTTGGGGAAGAAGAAGGAGGAGCCCCTTAACATTTTCAGTTCTAAGGCACCAATGAGAATAATAAACCTAATTGATATCTCAAAAACTCTTACTGTACTGCCCATCAGAGAATGAAAACATAGCCCCCCAAACAAAAGGTACTTACATTTTCTTTGTACATAAACACTCAGTTACTCACAGTGAAATCAACTGCCATTAATCAGCTTTAAAAATACACATAAATAAAATCTATAATTCAAACAGGTTTTTTTTAAGGAACAGTTACTTGAATAAATGGCACTTAATTTCAGTAGCTTTAAGAATATAAAGCTAACATGTTACAGTTCCTTTTATTGAGATTTCAACAATTATATTTGCATAAAAATATATTGTTAAACTTACATATTTCACTCATCATTAAACATTTGTTGAATGCCTACTAGATACCCACAAAAGTAGGTTCTTCATGGGTATAAAATTAGAAAACAAATGTATGTTTTCCACAGATAATTTTACAATCTAGTTAATGTACTAAAATGTACACATCTGTGCAAAAGCTACTCAAGAAGTTAAAACCAAAAACACAGCTGCATACATTAGTGGTAAAGGAGACAAAGCATGACCAGATGAGTAACGGTAAAGAACATAATTAATTAGAAGACTGAAGATGGATACTGGTTCGCAAGAAAGCCTGAAACAATAATCCCAAGGCCACAAACAAGAGAACCCCTGGGATGATGGAGGCAGAGTTTGAAATGTTGTAGCTATAAGCTAAGGAGCACCAACGACTGCCAGCAATCCACCAAAAGCTGGGAAGAAACAAGGAAGGATTATCCCATAAAAGACTTAGAGGGAACACTGGCTCTGCTGACAAGTTGCTGTTGGGCTTCTACCTCCGGAACTGGGAGACAATAAATTTCTGTTATTTTAAGCCACCAAATTTGTACCAGGTACTTGGTCACAACAGCCACAGGAAACTAATACAATCACTTAGATGCAATCACTTGCAATGAACTTACAGGACTTTCCCACCTACAGCTAAGTCTTTATTCAAACTATAAAAATCATAGAGTACTTTAAAAATAGCTTTTCTCCCTGCTGGCAGCTGTTTGTAACACATCTGAAACAAATCAAAGTGCTTCTGACAGTTTGTAATCCTTGACATTTATTCTTCAAGATTGACACAACTGGAACATGAGCTCCATTCTTTGACTCCATGCTGGTTCCACAGTTCCACTAGATTAAAAAAATTATGAAGTTTGGTGCAGCTATCTCAATACTTTTACCAACATATTATTTAAAAGGTATTTTTTTTAACCAGTATAAAGAAATTTCTGAAATTTTACAGCAACACTTAAAAGCAAGTAGGAATTTGTAATATAAAAATTACAAAATAATTTTAGAATAGACTTTTTGAAATGCATAGTTTGCATTATGTTAATTGATTAGAACTTTGCAGCACCAATATTTTATTCTTCCTCACGTGTTTTTCCAATTTTCATATGTCACACATAATAATACAACCAGCAATGGCTTGGACAGCAGCCTGTGACTTATCTATTTAGGAGCAGTAAAGGAAGACAAACTTAACCCCAGGTATTAATGAAGTTACATTAAGATGGGGATCAATCCTTGCAAATAATCTCCAAACCTGTTGTAACTTGGAAAGACAGAATTACAGTAACTTCTGGAGTGGCTTCCTTCTGGATTAACAGTACTTAAATCCAAAACCTAAAGTTGGAAGAAAAGGAAATCCTAAAGGGAAGCAAGACCTTTCAAACATAAATAATACCCCTCAATCTTCTTTCATGAAATTCAGGGCATTGTTTCAGGAGAAGAAAAACTATGATACAAATGCTAGATGCTGAGATATCTTAAGGGAGAAGGCCCTTCGGTGAAAAGAGATCAAGATATACATGTTAGGTCAATGAGTGATTTTTCTTTTTAGAGTAAAAATAAAGCTTAAGATTTTGTTTTTCTTTTTAAAATATAAATAAAAAAGAATTAAGGGGTAATTTATGTAACAATACTTTCTCAGAAGTTTAGACTCACTGATTTCTACATGGTTTTGGATATATTCCATATTGTATATGAATGTTTCTCCTAAGGGCATTTTATATTAGAGTTGGTAACTTGGTTACATTAGAATAATGTAGTCTGTAAGTAGGAGATCAGAACCATTAAACAAAAGATAAATAATAAAATACTTTAAATATCAAGGGAGAAAACTGTATATAAATTTAAAAATAAAGAATGTACTTTTAGTATTCACAGGTACATCACCACATTTCCTACCTAAATTAATTACATTGCTTTAATAAAAGCATTGTGCTAATTGTAGGAATCATTTCATTAAATCCTCATACCAACCCTACAATGTACGTTCTAATATTACCACCTTACAGCCAGGAAACTGGGGCATGATACATTAGGTAACTTACTTTGTATCATGGAGTCAGTAACATGCAAACCCATTATGCCTACCTCCAGAGTCCACTCACTACACTGCACCAAGTTGGTTTTACTCATTGTGACATAATCATTTTCTCTGTCTTGTTATATTTCATCAGATGCTCTAAGATTGTATATGACCTCTGCACAAGTTTAAGTTTCCCACCAAATAATATTTAATAAATGATTATATGTGCAATTAAGTTCCCATTTTCAAAAGGATTCAAGCTAAGTATTTTACCTTTACTAAGAATGGGTAAGAAGACTGAAAATGTTCTGAATCTTGTTAGTAGAATTTAATTAAATAGTTAATGTGGACAAGTTCTACCTTATAAAAGAATCATAGCTAATAAGAGCAGAAAGAATGAGAAAATTGGCAAAGTCAATGATCTGGACAATGTCATAAAATATTGCTAAATTACCAGGTGAAAAATAGATGGATTACATCAACTCAATGACTTAAGTGATGTGAAAGAGTGACTAGCACATCTGTGACACATTTTTTATTGGAATAAAAAGAACCCAAATCTAATCAAACCTCTAGGTCTATCAGTCTACAGAAAATTCGAGGGATATACCTACATGTTTAAATGACCCCAGGATACAGTCATCTTAATCCACAATGCTGGGACATTCTATAAGACAGCACCCAGGTCCTTCAACAAATAACAAGACAGAACCAAAAAAATAGTGGGACTGTTATTGATTTCAAAGGATTATAAGACATAGTAATCAAATAGAATGTATAGACTTTATTTGAATCCAGATTTGAACAAGCCAACTGCAAAAAAAAAAAAAGATTTCTTAGATAATCAGAAAATATCAGTGGATATTAAGAAATTATTAATGTTGTTGGGCAAAGAAATGATACTGTGATAACACTAAAAGACCTCCGTGTCTAATAGCAATCACACAAAAGAATTTACGGAACAAATGTAAAGGCTGGTATCTATTTTAAAATATTCTGGGCGGGAGGGGTGGTGGTGAAGGGGAAGGACTAGAAAAGGAAAGATGAATTAAAAATGACAGAATGTTGATTTTTTTTTAAGCTGAATGATGGGTAGGCATATCAGGGTTCATTATTCAATTCCTTCTATTTTTGAGTAGTTTTGGAAATTTCCTAAATATACTGAGGAATAATGTGTGTATCTTGGTTGGATCCCAACTCAAACAAACTAATTGCAAAAGGGCATCCTAAGACACGTGGAAAAACTTGAACACAGACCGGATTTTAGATTATATTAAGGAATTAATAATTTTTGTTGAGTGTGACTATTGTATAGTGGTCATTTTTTAAGTTCCTATTTAGTAGAGATAAATGAAGTTCTTAAGAGAAAAATTAGAAAATATATGAGATTTGCTTACAGAAATTCATATTACATTTAGGATTTGCTTTAAAATAATCCAACAAAAATGAAACGTGTAAGGAAATAAATGGAAAAAAATGGCAGAGTGCTGACAACTGCATATAATAATTACTATAACTATTCAAGACAATTAATTAGTTTACTATAATGTAAACTCTATGTATATTTGAAAAATTGCACGTAAAAAATTTTTTAAAGTATGACCTCTAATATGGCCTAAGAAAATACGGTTCCCCCACCCCCAACCACCGCCCCTGAGGTTGAAAGACAAATAAATGTGTGGGGGTTTTTAAGAATGACATCATTTTGGCACAAATGATATATAAATTAAAAGTATGTCCAGATAATTGTGAGAATGAAGGACATGGTCATTAGAAGATTGAAAAATTGGTAGGGAACATAGTAGGCACTCAATAAATGTTTCTGAGTTAATGATACTCTATAAACCTTTTTTTCCTATTATAGTATCTAGGAATTTTCAAAGTCTAAATTTCCATGACACTATATTCAATAAATTTAAAGTTTTCTAATTTTGATATATTTTGAAAATTAAACTTTATAGCAAGAACATCTTTATCATAATAAAATCATTATCTACAATTTAACTCTACTGTTCATTATACAGATTAAGATGATGAGACCCAGAACAACAAAGGACATCTCTATTTACACTCAAAACATTTACCTACTTCATAAGACCCGAATTCTTCTTACTAAATGGTCCGATGATTTTAAACATCAGTTCCACAACTCCATTTTTCCCTAAGGATACTGAATTCACAGCTGGGAGGGGAAGAAAAAATTTTAAATGATTTTTAAAACACGGTAAGTAGGAATGTACGTATATACTTGGTTAAACATAGTCAAACAGGTTCAGTAAATATAACTCATGTTCCCTCATCCACCTTAGCCAATCATTTAAAGGTATATATTTATTTACTTTATTTTTAGGGGAAATTGCAAGAAATTCTGAAAGAAGTTAAAGAAAACAATAAAATGTTACTTCTAAAAAATACTTTGAAGTTGCTTCATTTGTTTCTTCAAAAACTCTACTAAATACCAGGTCATGGGGACTGAAAGACAAAAATAAAGAACAGTTTACAGAAGAATGACAGTAACTGTCAACAAATAAATATTAAATCACTTGTTAAATAGATGAAGAGTTACAGGCTATTTACTTCACAACAGTGAGGAGTCCCTAATTCTTAGTGAAACAGAAGGCATTTCTGGAGAAATGGATGTCTGGGCTCAGTCTTTTTTTTTTTAATCCTCATCCGAGGATATTTTTCCATTGATTTTGAGAGAGAGTAGAAGAGGGGGGGAAAGACAGAGAGAAACATGGATGTGAGAGAAACACATCTATTGGTTGCCTCCTACACGCACCATGACCAGGGCCCAGGCCTGGGAGGAGCCTGCAACCAAAGTACGTGCCCTTGACCAGAATCAAACCCAGGACCCTTTGGTCCACAGGCCGACACTCTATCCCTGAGCCAAACCAGCCAGGGCTCTGGACTCAGTCTCTACAAATGAGGAGTTTGCTAGGATATAAGCTGCATTAAGGGGTGGGAGTGGCTGTGTAATATCTCTGGAAACAGGAACACAGATAGTCAATGAACACAATGGGTATGAGCAGTTAAACATATAGTATCAGACAAAAGCATTCTAATGAGAAGATGAGCTGGTAAAGCAAATTATTACCCTAAAAATTGTTCATTCTTTCAACCATAAGAAAGTACCCCTCCTTCCCCACCCACAAAAAAAGCAACAGACATTTATTGGAAAATAATAGATAAAAAACTGTGTGAAATAGCACCAACAGATAGTAAATCAATAAAACATACATTTTAATAATATATGGATAAAAGCTAGAAGAATGTACACTAAAAATTTTATAGTGCAAATATAGTTGTTTTAAAATAAGATCTGCATTTTGAATACAGGTCAGCCTCACAGCACGCTGGGGAAGGCACGTTTGAGAGAGACATCAGGAGGCTGTGTGCTCGGTGGCAGGTGATGAGGATCTGAATTAAACAGCTGCAGCAAGGGAAAGGTTCCACACAGAAGATGCAAACAATTATCTAATCAGAAAACTCTGCCTAACATTTTCAGCTCTGAACAAATATTATTTTTAAGTTACAGGTAAGGCATTCTCTAGCCTTTTAGTGGTTAATTCAATAAAATGCCACCAAAAATGTAACTACTACAGTCCTGTATGCTGATTTTAATTTCATCTGCATCTGTTTAGTATTCCATTACCCCTTCTATTTTTGTCTGTGCTGCTTGCTTGTTCCTTAATTGCAGTATTCAGTGGTTTATTTTATTTATTTTTAATTCACTGTTGTCTTTTTTTGGATCAGCTGGAAGTTTTTTATTTTCTACATGTGTATTTTTTTTCCTTTACTATTTCATTCCTCTTCTTTTCTTGTGTTTTTTTCTGTTCCTAACTTATTTGGTTAGATATCCAATTCATTCATTTCTTTATGTTCTTTTTAATTATATAAATGTTAATTACTTAAGTGTTCAGTACAAGATTCCTCTGAGCCCACCGTTAGCCGTACTGTCAAAGCAGATAGATATACACACATAATACATAAATATGTATGTATGAATAAATAATAAAAGAGTAATATGCAAATTGACTGTCACTCCAACATAGAAGATGGCTGCCACAAGATGGCCAGCAGGGGAAGGCAGTTGTGAGTGATCAGGCCAGCAGGGGAGGGTAATTGGGAGGGACCTGGCCCTGCAAGAGAGGGCTGTTGGGGGCGATAAAGCCTGCAGGGGAGGGCAAGTAGGGGTGACTAGGCTGGCAGAGGAGAAACATTGGGGGTGAACAGGCCAGCAGGAGAGGGCAGTTAGGGGCAATTGGGCTGGCAGAGGAGCAGTTAGGCACCAGTCAGGCTGGCAGGAGAGTAGTTAGGGGGTGATCAGGCTGGCAAGCAGAAGCAATTAGGGGCAATCAGGAAGGCAGGCAGGCGAGCAGTTGGGAGCCAACAGTCCTGGATTGTGAGAGGGATGTCCCAGACTGGGGAGTTGCAAGCTAGGCTGAGGGACACACACCCCATACACAAATTTCATGCACCAGGCCTCTAGTGTATGTATAAATACACACACATACATATGCAGACACAAATCTACCACTTTATTTTGCAGTGATACTCTATAAGAACATGTACTCTACAATTTCAATTTCAGATATTAACTACCCCAATTTCATAATCAAGGAATAGAAAGAACTTTATGGGTTTGGGATCTAATAGGATTGAAAAGGAAAAAGAGAGACAGAGACAGTGAGGATCAGAGACAGAGAGGGAGAGAGAGAGAAAGAGAGAGGAAGGAAGAGAGGGGGAGAGTGAAGGGGAAAAGAGGAAAGAGGAAATAAGGGGGAGAAGAGGAGAGGGAGAGGAGAAAAGCGGTAGATGGGGAAAGGGAAAGGGAGAGAGAGAGAAGAGAGATACTTCTGAGATTATCTCTTGGTAATCCCTCTTCTTTCCAGTTCCCTCAGGGGCTCCTATACTACTTATTTTCTGTTCTGCTACTTCCCTACTGATTGCTGAAGGTTAATTAGCTCCAGGTGACTATGCTACTACCACTTGCCTTCCTTCTCAGCTTTCCTCTCATCTGTGAAAACGAAAATAGGCACAGCAGTTTTCCAGCTGCCAATACCCTCACATTCTTCCACATATTTCCCATGAGCTGCCTACTCCTCCCCCTCACTACAAGCTTTTACAAATTGGAGGAATTCATGACAGTTCTCCAGATTTTGCAAATTCTCCTTCTTACCCCATATCACTTCTGTGGTGGTGTGGCTAGGCATTATAAAAAGCCATGTTAAATATTCTCTTTATCTTCTCCACAAATTTTAGAGTCACAGAGTTAAGATACTTTTAAATTTTCATTTTCTGTAACTCAACACACTGAATTAACTAAAAATTACTCTGAAATACTCACAGTTTGCAGAATATACTCGTAAAAGCTGAAGACAAGGCAAAATCAGGCGATGATTCTGCAAATTCTGTTTGACCAAGTTCAGGGTTATATTCAGAGTTCCATTAATTCTAGCTTTCACTCCAAATTTTTTATCTGTATAAAAAATTAACACACTGTATTTATATGTAACTTTGAGTGAAATAAAAATGTCATAAAGCAAAATTGTAAAAACTTATATTATGAAGTTATATTACAAATGTAAAGTTGACCTGAAATATCTAAAATTATAATCATTTTCTTGTATGATTTTAAAAGTACGCCTTATATGCCTTAGCTAGTTTGGCTCAGTGGATAGCGTGTCAGCTTATGAACCAAAAGGTCCCAGGTTCGATTCCGGGCAAGGGCATGTATCTTAGTTGCAGGTTCCCTGACCCTTGTTGGGGCTCGTGCAGAAGGCAACCAATCGATGTTTCTTTCACATCGATGTTTCTCTGTCTTCTTTCTTTCACTCTCTTTCAAAATCAATGGAAAAATATCCTTGGGTGAGGATTTCAAAAATAGTATTCCTTATAGCCCTGGATTTTGCTCAGTGGTTAGAGTGTTGCCCCATACATCAAAGGGTCACAGGTTCGATTCCTAGTCAAGCTGTATACACATACATACTCTTTAGAATAAGCACTTAACCAAATACTTCAAAGTATAAAACCTATATGTATGTCATAAGGCAATGGCAGAACTCAGAAATCATTATTTGAAGAGTTTAGGGATCATTTTCATCTCTGTGCAGATAGACAACTATAAACTGAAATTAGGTTCTAGTCAAAGGATTACTTTTTTTATTAATCTAAATCAGCTCCTTTGTTTCATATTCTATGTTTTCTCAATTTTTGTATTACTTTGCATGCCTTGTTACAATAATCGATCTCACAACTTTTTATCACACACACACACACTAAGACACACTTGTGATTTTGACATATTTTTCTTCTTTTTCCCTCCACAAGCAATGCAATTCCTCAAGAATTTATCAGGATCCTCAATTCTTTCAGGTCACTAACTAGCTTTGGAAAACATTCCATGGCTTAAGACCAAGAAAAAGGGTAGCATTCCAGATTTAAAATTTTACCAGTATCAAGGCTCAGAGAAGCCATGTCACAAAGATGCTTCTAGGTTTGATAATCATACAAGTGCAATCCTTACCTTTCGGTCCAATCTTTGCAAGAATAGAATGAATCTGCACCATTAACTCCTCATTTTGGGGAGATTCTTTGCTGGCATTCATAAGTAACTGTAACAATATTTGTGAACCACCTTTGGCAACTAAGAAACTAGCTCTTCGACCCCCACCTGAAAGAAAAAAAAAATTTGTTTAAACAGCAAATCTTCCCATAACATATCAAATAGTACAACTTTTAACATTCAAAAAATATTTAAAGACTTCTGAAATTTAAAAAAAAACATCAAACTAAAATTTTGTTTTATTTCATTTGTTGTATTTAGAACACAGTACAGAGAGTAAATACAAGTGATGCCAAAATTCTATGTTCAGGGCTCCAATTTAAGGAATACTGGAAAATAACAAAAATAAGAATATGACATACCAGTTTCTAAATTCCAATACTCAGAATAGCCTCTATATGAGTATCAGAAAATTCCTCATAAAGTACACATGACACATTACTGATCACTATTTACAAACAGAAATTAGACCAAAAACAAAACAAAAACAAAAAAACAACTTACCAGCTGATACCAGCTCAACAAGAATGCTTAAGATATTAAGTGTAGTTTGAAGATCTTTCGTGTTCTGAAATAAATAGTTTATTTGCTTTATTAAACCATTGTAAATCTGTAATTCCAAAACTTTTTCTATTCCTATTGGGAACTATCTATATTTTACAGATGACCTTTCCAATTTCTCTAAGAACAAATGTAATGAGGTTTCCATTATTCTCACTTATCACCTCAGTCTCTTCTTGCCCTTAAAATTTT
The DNA here is from genome assembly GCA_011751065.1 of Lasiurus cinereus. NCBI lineage: Eukaryota > Metazoa > Chordata > Mammalia > Chiroptera > Vespertilionidae > Lasiurus > Lasiurus cinereus. The sequence goes on along the minus strand of JAAGEH010000226.1, from coordinate 16,203,163 downwards.
TTACAAATAATCTGTGCTATAACTTTCTTAGTATCAGTATTATTACAAGAGGAACTGGGTATTTGAATTCATCATGATCTGCCCCATAGGCAATAAAAATAAATGAATCAAAATATAAAGGCAATACAATGTATATATGGTAACTACCTAGTCACTTAGCTCCCCTCTTGGAAGGCAACTGTGTTATTGGTTCCATGTATCCACCCAAAGATAATATGCAGATATTAAAAAAAAAAATCCATGTAAATATATATGTGTATACAGATTTATTTCTCCAAATAGCATTGCCCTACATAGATATTGTTTTATAAACTGATATTTTTACATATCAATAAATAGTTTCTTCATCTTCTTGACTACAGAAAGTATTCCACTATATGGCTAAACCATTGTTTATGTAACCAATCACCTATCAATGAGATTTTTTTTTTTCGAATGCAATTTTTAAAAATCCTTTGCTATTAAAAAATTGCCAAAGACATATGTAATACTTACAACAACAAAGATGTAAAAGCAAAATAATTAAATAATAAATAGTTATTTGGCATTAAAAAAATTGCAACAAACACTACATATACAGCTATATGTAGGATAAATTCCTGGAATTTCTGGGTCAAAGAATATGAGTATTTTGATGGATATAACTATATAGTAAACTGCTCTTTATGGAGCAATTTACACTCCCACCAGCAATGGAGAAGATTAACTATTTCCCAATCTAATAAAAAAAAAGTTTAAATATTATACTTGGTTACATTTATCTTATCAAAAACAATGGCTGGCCCGGCCTGCATGGCTTGGTGGTTGAGCATCGACCTAGGAGGTTATGGTTCGATTCCCAGTTGGGTTACATGCCGGAGGGGTTTGGGGCTCAATCCCCAGTAGGGGCCATGCAGTAGGCAACCGATCAATGATTCTCTCTTATCACTGATGTTTCTATTTCTCTCTTCCTTCCTTTCAGAAATCAATAAATATTTAAATATATAAAAGGCAGAGGCTGAATATGGACAAAAAACAAAACAGACACACAGAGCAGAAGCATGGCCTATTCAAGGAACCACCACACCTGCAGTGTAGAGAATTTTACAGTGTTAGATAGAGGAATCTCAGAATTACTGTGCATCAATAACTGGCATGGGACTCTTATTCTTCCTCTTTCTGAAAGGAAATGAGTGTCTCTACTTCATATTTTAGCTCACAGACTGATAGAACCAAAAAGCTCCATCCAAACCAGATGGAGGACTGTACATAACCAGAGACCCTTCTTTTAGCATTGGAGGCATTAAATGGACCACTATCTCATTGCGGAGGAATTTGGAATGAGAGGGACAGATGTTTGTTAAAGAGAAGAATGGATTGTGTTCAGCAAACTGATTTCATCTTCTTCCTTAGGTACAGAACTACACCGTATTTCCCAGCCCTTTTGTAATAAAATTTGAGCCATGTGACTGAGCTCAGGCTATTGGAACCTGAATAGAAGTTGCACTGTTATCTTTAGGCCTTATGTAGACAAGTCTCCCAAATGTAATTCATCACCTCCCACCTCTGCTGACCTCAATAATTTGTGACATGAGCAAATAGGGAGAAAAAACAATGATGCTCTATCTCAAGTGCAATTTGTTTCTTTTTCTAGGAACTGTCTGTTCATAATCTTTACACATTTTTCTATTGGGTAGACTTTTTCCCTTACGAATTTGTGGAAGTTTATATATTAAAGAAATTATATGAGTTGAAATCTTTTTTCTTCAGTTTGCCAAGTGTCTATGATGTTTTTTCCCCATGCATTTTTGTTAATATAGTTGAATTTATCAATCTTTTATGGCTCCTGTTTTTTTTTCATACTTAGAAAAGCCTTTCCTGTGCCAAGATTATTAAAAATTCTTCTCATTACTTCTTCAAGTATTCTGGTTTTCTTTTCCATGCTTAAATATTTGCTTGATATGGAATTTATTTTGGTGTAGGAAGGATCTAACATTATACTCTTCTGCATGGCTACCAATTTGTTCCAGTTCCACTTATTAAGTAATCCTCTTATCCCTCACTAATCTGAAATGCTTCCATTGAATAAGCAGTACTAAATTCCCATAAGCATTTTTAACTTAATTTAGATTTTTCTACTCTATTCCATTGATGTCTATCTAGTTCCCACCCACAATTTCTAAACTACCTGAATTACTGAAGTTTTATAATGTTCTCTGATATTTGGTGGAGCTAGTTTTTTCTCGTTTATTTTTCAGAAATATCTTTTCTATTCTTGTTTTCCCACTTAACTATAGAAAAGATAGTATTTTTATCAAGGTTGCTTTAAACTAACAGATCAATTTAGAATAAAATAACTTTATGTCATTTTGACAGGAAGTAACTCCTATCAAAAAACATAAAATCACATCCTGTTCTTTTTTTTCCAGCTATTTTGAAATATAATTTGATATATAACATTATGTAAGTTTAAGATATACAATGATACTTGCCCTCTGTTCTTAATATAAAACAATGATTCTGGCCGAGACCGGTTTGGCTCAGTGGATAGAGCGTCGGCCTGCGGACTGAAAGGTCCTAGGTTCGATTCTGGTCAGGGGCATGTACCTTGCTTGCGGGCACATCTCCAGTATGGGGCATGCAGGAGGCAGCTGATGGATGTCTCCCTCTCATCGATGTTTCTGACTTTCTATCCCTCTCCCTTCCTCTCTGTGAAAAATCAATAAAATATATTTTTAAAAAATGATTCTGATTATATCCGGCTGATCTACCCAAAACTTTCACACTGGCATAGAAATTTAATTATTAGTGCCAAAACCGGTTTGGCTCAGTGGATAGAGCTTGGGGACTGAGGGGTCCCAGGTTCGATTCCGGTCAAGGGCATGTACATTGGTTGAGGGCACATCCCCAGTAGGGGACATGCAGGAGGCGGCTGATCGATGTTTCTGGCTTTCTGTCCCTTTCCCTTCCTCTCTGTGAAAAATCAATAAAATATTTTTTTTAAAAAAGAAATTTAATTATTAGCAATATAATATAGTTATTCAACCAATATATGTAGTAAACTAAATAAAAAATATATGTTAGCTGACATAACACAATAAGTGAGAATTTCCAATGCCAATAATTTATATTAAGCTAAAGACTTATTTCCAGCTAATGCTTTAATTTCTATTACCAATTAGAATGGCATGTAAAGATTTAAAATGTGGTTATCATTATAATCATAGGGTAATATACCTAGAGGTTTGCCTAATATATATTAGAATGTTTATATAACCATTCCAAATATTAATCTAAAACATAAAACAAACTTCCATTTGTTGGCTTTACCTCTAGGATAAAAATATTATACTTCATATACTATTTTTTTCTTCAGTACTGATTGATACTAATAGTTACATAATTAAAGCCTGTAAATGCTTTACCTCTAATGTTGAGAGCAGAACTTCCATTCCTGTAGAACCTTTGGCTGTCATTTCTCTCCTTATTTTTTCTGAAAAGTAGAAAAAATATTTTTTTTTCTAAAACACTCAAAAAAGTATGTATCATTTTATTATACAGATAACATAGAATAAACAAGTCTCCATTGGTTCAGTAAACATCCTAAATTGGTTCTTATATGATCTTCCCTCTGATGCTGCTAATTCTCTCGTAGACTTTCCTTACCCTTCAGCACAACTCCTAGTAGGGACTAGGTGAATCCCTGTCTGTCCATCTGTAATCTTAAAATCATTATCACAGTACAGGCACCAGAACTGGAGGTGAAGAGGCAGTGGTAATGGAAGGCCTCTATCATCTTTATGACCAGAACTAGAAAATATTTCATCAAATTGGTGAAAACAGAAACCTAGTACCATTTTAAATGGGGTTCTTTTATATATTTGTATTGATTTCAGAGAGAAAGAGAGATAGAAACATCAATGATGAGAGAGAACCATTGATCGGCTGCCTGCTACACGTCCCCCACAGGGAGCTGAGCCCACAACCCAGGCATCTGCCCTTGACCAGAATCAAACCTGGGACCCTTCAGTCCAAGGCCGACGTTCTAGCTACTGAGCCCAACTAGCTAAGGCAATGCTTTGTTTTTGTTGTTGTTTTGTTTTAAGTATAATACAGTGAATATACCTGGTATACTTATCTTTGCACTAATAAAATGAACATCCTTATACATCTACCTTAGTTGATAAGCCTAATATTTCTAAAGGCTAGAATCTAGTACTACCACTTTCTAAATTAAAAGGTGCAGGTATTTTAGATTTTGCTAGAAACAAATACATTCTATTAGTGACCTCTCCTGGCTTTTGGGGTGCTGTCAACTACCCGTTAAACACAGGGGTTATAGAGGAGGATATTATCAAAAAATTAAGGTTCTGTGACCACAAGAAAGATTAATAGATACTGCGCTCCTGGACACTGAAAATGCCTGCTAAACATCTTATTTCAATGACCTGAACCTCCAGAATAATGAAATAATAAAAAATTTAATTAAAATATTAACTGTGAATTGTCTGGACCTTCATTTTAACAGAATGCCTTCAGTGTCATTGTTATATATTAAGGTGGCTGCAGGTTTACCCTTATTTGAAAAAAGAAAAATCAGGTTTGCTGTTTTGTGTGTGTATGTGTTTTTTAAATCAAGTATAGGTTTTAGAATATTTTTTAGCATCTATTGAGATAATCACATGAGCTTTATTTGACCTGTTCAAATAATGTTATAGAATATATTTCCTAATATTAAAATATTTTACATTCCTAAAGTAAGTGCACGTTAGCAATGATATTCATCTTTCAATATATAATCAGCCGAAACCGGTTTGGCTCAGTGGATAGAGCATCAGTCTTCGGACTGAAGGGTCCCAGGTTCGATTCCAGTCAAGGGCATGTACCTTGGTTGCAGGCACATCCCCAGTAGGGGGCATGCAAAAGGCAGCTGATGGATGTCTCTCTCTCATCGATGTTTCTGACTCTCTATCCCTAGACTTAATTCACTAATATTTTATTTGGGACTTTTTACATTTATGTTCCTAAATGCAAAGTCAACACTTTTTTTTCTTTTCTACACTACCAAGGTTTTGATACCGATTCAGTACTGGCTTCATATAGTAGAGATATCACTTATTAAACACTTTTAACCTTGTTTTTTACATACTTCTCATGTAATACACATTAATAATCACATGATATTTCTCATCTCTATTTCAGACATGGTACAACTAAGTCCTAGAGATTTCAATATTTCCTTAAGTTCACCCAGGCACTGAATGACAGAACCTGCATTTCAAAGCAGGAACCACGCTACTAACCAATGTTCTCTGCTACCTGACATTTTTTGTCAACATTCTAGTGCAAGTAGCACTGGAATTAGAAATTACTTGAAAACTGATGGGGGAGGGGAGGGAGGGATTCATCCATATGAAAAGTAATAATCATTTCTTAGAAACAATATTTTGAAAATTTCTTTCACAGCTATACCATTTTCTACTTCTTGAGTCTATTTGAGGAAGTTTGATTTTTACAGAAAATCATTTATCAAAAGTTTAAACATTCTTAGCTGCCTCCGCTGTTAAAGAATTTAAAAAGCATCCCCAAAACAAGAGGTTAAAACTCACCTTGACTTTGAGCCAGATGAAGAATTTTTGATGTAACATATCTGGCAGTATCTGTTTCTGTAGGTTCAGTACTGATCTTCTCCAGCTGAGCGAGGAGTCCGACAACCCGAGAGTTATTGGTAAGGCTAAAAAGAATGATACTTTATATTAGAGCACAGCAAGATCACTATTTTTACACCAAGTGAAATGGAAAGTTTCAAACAGAAGAGTGATGCCCTCTGACATGCCTTTATTAGGCTACTGCACATGTTGCATTTGTAAGTTTTATTTCTTGGGTAATTGGTACAAGGTGTTCATTATATTATGCTCTATACTTTCTGGTTTTCAGAAATATTTTATATTTTTAAAAAATTCTATAGTGAGAAAAATAAGTTACATGTTTAAGTTTTTATATACAATATTTTCTTTTTCTTCCAATATTGCAAAAGAGATAAATGATTCCTTAAAACTGTTATCATAAATCTGAATGAGCTAAAACATTAACATTATAAAAAATTCCAAAAATGAACAAAAGAAGATAAAATAGGAAAATGAACTATCATGTACCTATCACCCAGCTTCAATAATTATCAATTCAAGGACCTTCTTATTTCACACATGCTTACTTGCAGGCACACACATCCATGGGCTACTTTTGAAACAAGTCTCAGAGAGATCAATTTCCTATGTAAATACTTTGGCATTAATTATCTGTTTTCTAAAATAAGAACTCTTAGGTGAGAGCAGAGGGTAGGGTGGAAACCAGGTGGAGGGGAGATATGGAGAGAAAAAAGAGGAACAATTGTAATAATCTGCACAATAAAGATTTATTGTAAAAAAATAAATAATAAAAATAAATAGAAATAAAATAAGAACTCTTTAGAATGTATCCATAATAATGAAAGCATAATATGCTAATTAGACCAGACATCCTTCCGGATGAAGCTGGGGCTGTGAGGGAAGCCCGGGTCCTGGGTACCAGAGGGAAGCCGGTGCTGGCAGCCAAGGGAAGGAAGGCCTACACTTGCACGAATTTCATGCATCAGGCCTCTAGTATAACTAATAGCACTACTATACCAAAAACAATAACAATAATGCTGTAACATCAACATCTAATTTCCAAGTTCAAATTTCCTAAATTCATATTCTCTCTCTCTCTCATTTTCTTTAACAGTAAGTTAATTTATACACACCATCAGAGACTGAACCCAGAAGAAGAAAATCTACCTGTCTTCCATTAAGTCAAACATTGTTTTCAAAAATGTAATAAATCAATAGCACTCTTCTTACTACATTTTGAAAATAGTTATTTTTAATATAAAATGTTATTGTGTCATTATGCATTGAGTTTATTATTTTTAAATGGATAATTTTTAATTCCTCAGTTTTAATTTATAACATGGTAAGTATCAATAGATTAAAAAATCCACATCAACAAAAACATTTTGGAATCTTCATTCACTTAAGAGTACAAAGAGATTCTAAGCCAAACCTGTTCTTTTTGAGAGCTCTAGTTCTTTGTGATGAGAAATTACATTAAGATACCAGTTTTGCATAGTAGAGAAAATACATCTTTAAGAGAAATTTGCATTACGGAAACCAAAATTCAGAAATGTACTAATTGAGTGTGTTTTTCTAATTTTATTCAATTATTTTCATGTGTTAATATTTTTAGTAGCTAATAAGACATCTATTTAAAAAATTCAAAAACATAAAAAACACACTAAGCATAACACACATGCTATTCCGTTCCAAATTGAGAGTTTGTCTTGTCAGTAACTCTTAAAAAGTTAAATTAGATGGTCCCACTATAAAAAAAATAAAAATTTTGCCCTAGCTGGTTTGGCTCAGTGAATAAAGCATCAGCCTGCAGACTGAAGGGTCCCAGGTTCAATTCCAGTCAAGGGCACGTACTTCAGTTGCAAGCTCTTTCCCAGCCCAGGCCCTAGTCAGGGCTCATGCAGGAGGCAACCAATTGATGTGTTTCTCTCACATAGATGTTTCTCTCTGTCATTCCCCTCTCTCTAAAAATCAATGGAAAGATATCCTCAGGTGAGGATTTAAAAAAAATAAAAATAAAACTTTCATCTAAGTGACTCCTTTCTGAGAATCATGCTATTACATGGAAGGTGGATGAATTTATTTTTTGAAGGAAGGAAAGAAAAAAAATGGAAATTCAGAACATGGGCATTCCCTTTCAGTACTTTTTCATCTACAGAATGAAAACTGAACAGAATATTCTAAGCCACAACTGACTCAGCTCCAAAATTTAAGGCTGTTGACACTAATGTTAAGAGTATCATAGGATGAACACTAGAGGGCAGCTATACCATTTGAATAATATTTAGACTTTTTATTAAAAACACACACACACACAATTATATATATAGCTTTCCAATGAACAAAGAAAAGAATTTTTTTTAATATATTTTATTGATTTTTTACGGAGAGGAAGGGAGAGAGATAGAAAGTCAGAAACATCGATGAGAGAAAGACATCGATCAGCTGCCTCCTGCACGTCCCACACTGGAGATGGGCCCGCAAGCAAGGTACATGCCCCCAACCGGAATCGAAACTGGGACCTTTCAGTCCGCAGGCCGACGCTTTATCCACTGAGCCAAACCGATCTCGGCAAAGCAAAGAATTTTTAAATAAAGAGATGTATCTTCACTGCCTCCTTCTATTTTTTTAGATGAATTAAAATGAGGCTAAAACCACTCTTGAGAGTTACCATTTATAATTCTAACTAGAGATCCCTCAGCCTGGCCTGCAGGGATCAGCCAAAACTGACTCTCCAACATTCCCAAAGGGTACATGATTGCAGAGGGCAATTCTCAGGTAACATACCCTGGAAGTGGGCTCCCTCCTCTCTGGTTCCAGGTGTGTCACCCAAGAACCACAGCTGCCTAGTTATAGCAGCTAGGCAGCTCCTACATTGAGCATCTGACCCCTAATGGTCAGTGCGTGTCATAGCTACTGGTCGGAGCATCTCTCCCCTGGTGGTCATTGCATAACATAGCTACAGGTTGGATGGTCATTTAAGATTTTATCCTATATAATAAAGAGATAATATGCAAATTGACCTTCACTCCAACACACAATAGGGCCACCCCCATGTGGTCAAAAATGGCCACCACAAGATGGCCAGCAGTGGAGGGCAGTTGAGAGGTACCAGGCCTGCAGGGGAGGGTAGTTGGGGGCATTTGGGCCAGCAGGAAGCAGTTAGGCGTCGATCAGGCTGGCAAGGGAGTGGTTAGGGGGTGATCAGGCTGTCAGACAGAAACAGTTAAGGGCAATCATGCAGGCAGGCAGGCAGGCAGGCAAGCAGTTGGGAGCCAGAGGTCTTGGATTGTAAGAGAGATGTCCGACTATCCAGTGGGAACAGGCCTAAATGGGCAGTCGGATATCCCTCGAGGGGTCCCAGATTAGAGAGTATGCAGGCTGGGCTAAGGGACACACACACAATCCCACCCTGTACACAAATTTTGTGCACTGGACCTCTAGTATATATAGAATAGATTATTTTATAGTAAGAAACATCAAATTCCCAGCAGGCTACTGTATAGAAATGTCAAACTGATGCAAAGGAACCTAAAATAGGACAAACTTTGGGGGGAAAAAGAACTAAGTTGTGGGCCAAGACTAATTTTGAGATTCACTGTAAAGTTATAGTTATTAAGGCAGTGAGGTATCCTCACTCTGATAAACATCTAGATCAAAGGAAGAAAACAGAATCCAAAACAAACCAACACGTAAATGGACAACTAATTTTTGACAAATCAATGGAGAAAGCATCGTCATTCTGAAAATGGCGAAAAGCCCTGGCCAGCGGCATTGGTAGCAGCAGGTAGCCGTGGCAAGGGAAGGAGGCCCTGGCCAGCAGCAGCAGCAGGAGGACCCAGGGAAAGGTAGGAAGTAGCCACCTGTCAGTTGGCAGCCACTAGGGACCCTACCAGTGCACAAAGTTAGTGCACTGGGCCTCTAGTTATCTATAAAAGAACAAATAAACAAAATGGACATCACCTAGATTTAAAAACTTCTGATCTTTTAAAAGATACTCTTAGAATATAAAAAGACTGCAAATCTATTAAAGGAATGGTATGTATAATAAATAGAAAATTTCACTCAGCTGGTATGGCTCAGTGGTTGAGCATCAACCAGGGAACCAAGAGATCAAGGTTCAATTCCTAGTCAGGGCTCGTGCCTGGGTTGCAGGCTCCAGAAGGGGGAGTGCAGGAAGTTAGTTGATGGATGATATCTCTCTCTTATCGATGTTTCTATCTCTTTATCCTTCTCCCTTCCTCTCTCTCTAAAAATCAATAAAAACATATTTTAATTAAAAAATGACTTTTAAAACTCAATAATGACACCAACAAACACTCCAATTTTTAAAATGGGAGGAAAATTTGTAAAAATACTTCACCAAATAAGATATGCTGAAAGCAAGTAAGTGCAGGAAAAGATGTTCAATAGCATTAGTAATTAGGCAAATGCAAATTACAAACAAAATGAGATACCAACACATCTTCTATTGGGATGACTACAATTTTAGAAGAATGACCATAAGAATTTAAATATTTCAAATGAATGATCATACCAAGTATTGATGAGAATGTAGAAAACTAGAATTTTCATATACTGCTAGAAGAAGTATAAAATATAATGTCTTTGGAAGACAGGTTGTTAGCAGTTTCCTATAAAGAAACATAGGCTTACTATATTATTCATTTCAGTCCTAGGTATTTGGCCAAGAGAAAAGAAAGCATAAAGCCATACAAATACTAGTACACAAATATTCCTAACAGCCTTATTTGTAACTAGAGGCCCAATGCACAAAATTCGTGCAAGAGTAGGCCTTTCTTCCCCCGGCTGCCAGCACCAGCTTCTCTCTGGTACCCTGGACCTGGGCTTGCCTCCAGCCACCAGCAGGCACCTGGGACCTGGGCTTCCCTCGCAGCCCCAGCTTTGTCTGGAAGGTTATCTAGAAGACCATCCAGAAGGACGTCCAGTCTAATTAACGTATTACTCTTTTATTATTATAGATAGCCAAAACTGGAAACAACCCAAATGTCCAATATATGAGTAAACAAATTGCAGCATATCTAATCCAATAGAATACTTCTTAGTAATAAAAAAAAGGTATAATTGATACACACTCCACGAGATGAGTTTTAAAATAACTATGCTGAGTAAAAGAAGGCAGTCACACCAACCCCCCAAAAAAGATATACCTCCCACCCCAACCCCCCAAAAAAGATATACTGTATAATTCCTTTTATATAAAGTTCTAGAAACACAAAAAAATCTGTAGTGACCAAAATTAGATGAGTGATTGCCTGGAGCAGTGGTCACCAACCAGTCATCTGCAGACACTAGGGGTCCATGAGGTCCAAAAAATTGGCAACCACTGACCTGGAGTGAGGGATGGGGCAAGGAAGAAAGGATTACAAAAGGGCGCCAGGAAATAAATGATGAATATGTTCAGTATTTTGACTGAGAGAATAGTTTCACAGGTATATATAGGCCAAACTTACCAAACTGTACTCTCTATGTATTATTGATTTATGATAATTATGCCTCAATAAAGTTGTTTAGAAAAATTACAGGTGGTTTTAATAACTACTCTTGGTATAGTGGATAAGACAGAAACTAAACAAGAGTGGTTGGAGACTGTGAAATGAAATGTAGATTGCATTTATAGACTATTTCAAAATTTGGGCTTTTAAAAGAATCATATAAATTGGACAGTAACAGAACAGAGTCTATAAATACTGGGAAGCCCAGATCATTTTTAAATGGTAAGAAATGGAGGAGTTAAAGATTCAAGACAGAAGAATAAATAATAATTAAAAGACCCTGAGAAGGAAGGAGGTATAAAATCTAGAACAGAGGTGACAGTATTAGTCTTCGACAAGAAAACAGACAAGCTCTGTTGGAGTAAATAATACGATGTTAAGAAAAAGATGGAATTTAAAAAAGGGGAGCATGTAAATTTGGTGTAAGAATATGAAGATATGGTGAACACACAATATAATATACAGATGATGTATTACAGAATTGTACACCTGAAACCTACAGAATTGTATTAACCAATGTCATCCCAATAAATTCAATAAAAAATGTTTTTAAAGTAATGAGGAAAAAATATAAAAAATAATGAGGATAACAGATTTATTTTCTCTCTGATATCATGAGAAATGGTCATTTGATGAGGTTATATATTCATTTATCTGAGATTTCAAAGGTTTGAGGAATATAAAAGAAAGTATAAAACAGTCATTACAAAATTTGGGAAAATGAACTTTCCAGCTAACCACAATAAGAAGATTGCTGGGCTCTGTTCAGATTGTTAATCAATGATTTTTAATGATCTCTGCCAAGTTAGTTCATTTTCCAACATCATTCAGCTGCTCAATAAAGATTTACAGGGAAAGGGCTTTGTCCAGTGGGTGTGATTAAAAACACACACACACAAAGTGCCCTGGCTACTGAGGCTTGGTTGGTTGAAATGTTGTCCCCTGTACCTTGAAAGGTCATGGGTTTGATTCCTGGTCAAGGGCACATACCTGAGTTGTAGATTCCATCCCTGACACCCATTGGGGTGCTTGTAAAAGGCAACCAATATGTGTCTCTCTCATATGGATTTTCTCTCTCTCTCTCTCTCTTTTTCTTCCTTCTTCCCTCTCTCCTTTCCACTCTCTAAAAATCAATAGAAAAATATCCTCAGATGATGATTAAAAAATAAACACGCAGGCACACACATACAAAGTGAGATAAAGACATTCCAGGTATTTGCAAGAGTATAATAATAGACAATCAATTCTACACTGGGTAAAAAAGGAGATTAAATGAGAAAACAATAAAAGTCAATAAATTAGAGTTCTGAATAAGGCAGAACCCTTACAATACAGATATTTGCACAAGTGAGATAGATGAAAGATTGCTGTTGGAGAATAAAAAGTCTGAATTAGTACTTAGAAGAATTTTGCTGATGGTAACATTTAGGGCACGGTCATGACGACGGTGAATGAAATGTAGAGAAAATATCTACTTGCTGTAGCCTTTTTTTTTCTTCTTAGTCCTCATGTGGGGATATGTTTTTATTGATTTGAGAAAGGGGAAAAGAGAGAGAGAAAATGAGAGAGAGAGAGAGAGAAGAAAACATTGATGGGAGAGAGAAACATCAATGGGTTATCTATGGGCCCTGACCAGGGATTAAACCCGCAAACTTTTGGCATAAGGGACGACACTTCCAAGAAACTGAGCTACCCTGCCAGGGCTCTCCTTTCTGTATCTTACAAAACATGTTAATTTGATTTAAATCCCACTTGTGGTCTTTAAATCTGCCATTCAATTATAACCCTGTTTAAACTCAGCAAGTATTGATATCCATCCACCCCTCCAGATTTGCTAAAAAGTAAGAAAGTCCACAGTAGAGATGATGCTTTATCTCAGGAGTCAATGAAACCTTCTCTATAAAGGACTAGATAGTGTATGTATTTTAGGCACTATAGGCCATATAGTCTCTGTCACTACTGAACTTTGCCATGGTTGTACAAAAGTGACCAGATAATCTTTAAGTGAAAGAGCATGCTCAATAAAAGTTTATTTACATACACTGAAATCTGAATTTCATGAACTCACAGGCCATACAAAAACAAGAGGTAGGCCAGATTTGGCCTCCCAGTCATAGTTTGCTGACTCCAGCTTTAACTGAAAAGGTAAGTCTTAATTAAAAAAATATAAATAGCCTAAACAGATTTGGCTCAGTGGATAGAGCATCAGCCTGCGGACTGAAGGGTCCCAGGTTCGATTCTGGTCAAGGGCATGTACCTTGGTTGTAGGCACATCCCCAGTAGGGGCATGCAGGAGGCAGCTGATCGATGTCTCTCTCTCATCAATGTTTCTAACTCTCTGTCCATCTCCCTTCCTCTCTGTAAAAAAATCAATAAAATATATTTTTTTAAAAAAAAAAATATATATATACATATATATGTATGTGTGTGTGTGTGTGTGTGTGTGTGTGTGTGTGTGTATTAATCCCTGAACAATGCAGGAGTGGGGGTAAGTAATCCCACCCCTGTGCAGCTGAAAATTTATAACTTCTGATTCCCCAAAAACTTAGTTGTCCTTAGGTATCCACGGAAGATTGGTTCAAGGAACCCACATGGATACCGAAACCTGCAGATGCTCAAATCCCCTATATAAAATGGCATAGATCAATGCATACATGCATACATGAAAACCTAACTGTGGACTGAAAACATTACAGGTATTTACTAAAAAAAAAAAATCTTGTGGCTCAGATCGTTGAACGTTGACCTATGAACCAGGAGTTCACAGTTTGATTCCAGGCCAGAGCATATGCCTGGGTTGCAGGAGAGCCAATCAATGATTCTCTCTCATCACTGATGTTTCTTTCTATCTCTCCCTTTCCCTTCTTCTCTGAAATCAATAAAATAATATATTTTTTAAAATAGAAAAATCAGTATATAAGTGGACCTGTGCAGTTCAAACCCATGCTATTCAAAAGTCAACTATATAACATACTATTACTTAAACAATATTTTTAAAGTAATGAGTTTCAAATAACTGCTTCATGCAGTATTTCTGTAATTTATACATGTTTGTATTTAGAATTACAGTACCTTTTCTCTGATACCACTTTTAACTTGCTCATCTTCAGTTACTTCATTTCACCATTGTAGATAATCTAAAAAAAAAAAAA
>JAAGEH010000226.1:16041706-16188858 GCA_011751065.1 Lasiurus cinereus | reverse complement strand
AGGTAACATTGGAAACCAAAGGAGAATATTTGAGTTCTATGTGCTTCTGGCAAGTTACTTCAAGGCACAACATGTGACTATTTCCTAAAACCAACCAGTAAAACATCACCAAATCCTAGAGCTACAAAAATGCAAAAACCTAATCTAACACAATTTACAATCTAGTGTCCCCATTTCTTTTGCAATAAAATTATCCTTCCCATTCTGATACTCTTCCTTAAAATACTCAAATCAACAACAGCAATAGATTAATGTACTTATTGTCCACCATTCACATAAGTGCTCAAATACTGCAAATATGTATGATTATTTCTACATGAGAATACTTTTACATTAATAACAAACTGTTCAGACAGAGTAAAAACCTATAACATCTTATTTAATGCATTTCATGCATACTTTCCTTCAAGCAGTACAGGTTTTATCTTTATAAAGTTTATACTATACATTTTAAAACATTAAATCTTGATTCACAAAATTTTGATAATTTTTGGAGTACGTATAAAAATTACATGGTCTGTTTTTAAGTTACAAGAAATTTTAAAATTGCTGTTCTTTTTTCAACTGATTTATTATATTTTATTTTTTATTTAGATTAATCCTCATCCGAGTATATTTTCCCATTGATTTTTAGGGAGGGTTACCTAAAAGAGGAAAAGACAGAGAGAAATGTCAATAACAGAGAAACACATCGATTGACTGCCTCCGGCCCAAGCCCTAACCAGGGCCCAGGCCAACGAGGAGCTTGCAACCAAGGTAATGTGCTCTTTCTCGACCAGAAAGAATCAAACCCAGGACCCTTTGATGTGGAGGCCAATTGTTCAGTATTTTGAGTGAGAGAATGAATGGTGATCAGATTCTATATTCTAAAAGTAGAATGATCAGGACTTCTTCTTTTTTTTTAATGGTATTTTTTTGAGGGACAGAGGAGAGAGAGAAACATCGACTTGTTGTTCCACTTATTTATGCATTCATTGTTTCTTGTATGTGCCCTGAATGGGACTAGAATCTGCAACCTTGGCATAACAGGATGATGCTCTAACCAATTGAGTTACCCAGCCAGGGTTTATCAGGGTTCTATCCCTGAGCCAAACTGGCTAGGGCTCAATTGACTATTTTGTAATGACTACAAAATCAAAGTATAACTTTCCCAATATCCAAGTTAATTACAACTTAACTGGTTGGTATATACAAGGGGGGAGGAATCCAATGTGTTTTCAAAAGTGCTGCTGTGGCCATAAAAAGTTACTTTTTGTTGAGTGGTATGTTTCTATCTAAAATTACATTAGCAGCACATCTTATGGAAAGTTACTGTAAATTCTGATTTGCAAAAATTAATGCTGTAAATTCTGATTTGCATTTATATCATTCCTATCTTAACAGTTAAGAAATGATTTAAACTTGCAATTCACAGTAAGATAGCAATTTAGCCAGAGGCATTTCTCTCTTCTCCCTCGAAAGACTAGAATAAAGTAGACAATAAAGTCCACAGTGAAAGGAAAACTATGGGGAAGGAGGGTAGTCTTCCCAGAAGAACTCAGGAAACTCCTAACTAGGGGAACTGGGAAATACCAAGAACAGCAGAGAAATAGACTGCTTAACAGCTAACTAAAACTTTATAATTGCACATATCTTTTTCCTCCTCAATATCTCCATGTTCAACATGTCTGGGAAATAATCTTCACCAAAGAAATTGACAACCTCAAAGAAATCTGCCTTCTGAGAATTTTGAGTTCCTCAGGAAAAAGGCCAGTTCTCATCATCATCTGAAGGCTAACCCAACGTGTGTCCCTTACGGCGCTTTTTATTTCTGAGGCCTGAGACCAGAGTGCCCCAGAGTAAACGAAGGCCCTTCGTGTTGCTGTCAAAGTTTGTGTTCATTCCAAGTATGGGGTAAGAGAAGTGCTGCATTTCACCAAGCTTGTGGTTTTGCCAACCAAAGGTGACAAAGCAAGAAAGAGGCAAAGAAGTTGAGAAGGTATGCAAGGGACTCTATAATAACTGACCATGGAATTTAGGTATAATCTACTCATTCCTCTTCATTGGGATCATTTTCATCACCATAAAATCATGTTGTTGTTTTTGTGTGTCCCTGGGGTGGGAGGGCTTTCTTGCTCTCAGTGTCCCAGTTCAGCTACTGTCCTATTTCTTCCCTTTCGAAAGCAGAGTTGTTTATATATATTGTCAACAAGTCCTCTCTTCCCATTCGCTCTTAAACACATTCCAGTCCAGTTTACAACACAACACTCCATCAACACTGCTAACTGCTCTTGTCAGCAACCAATGATCTCATTTAGTGATACCAAATCCAACTGTCCATTCTCAGTCTTCATCTTACTAGTTCTATCAGCAGCATTTGATATAGCTGATCACTCCCTCTTCTTGGAAGTACTAGCTTCATTTGGACATACTCTGTTTTCTGTCTACCCCACTGCCACTCCTTCTAAGCCTCTTTTCCTGGAACGCCCCAAAGCTCAGTTCTCTCTTGTCCTTTCCTACCTCAGGTCTCTTGATGATCTCATTCAGTCTACTCAACACTTCCACTTAGATCTCTCCTATCACAAACTCAAGATATCCAAAACTGATCTCCTGACCTTCCCTTCTCTTTCAAGGGTGCTCTAACCTCAGCTTTTCCCAAGGGTAAAGAGAATTCTCTCTAAGTATGTGATCTAAAACCTTAACTTCCTCCTTAGCTCCTGTCTTACACCCCACATCCAATATACCAAGAAGCCCTGATAAACCCTGGCCGGGTAGCTTAATTGGTTAGAGCATCATCCTGTTATGCCAAGGTTGCAGATTCTAGTCTCAGTCAAGACACATACAAGAAACAATTAATGAATGCATAAATAAGTGGAACAACAAGTTGATGTTTCTCTCTCTCCTCCGCCCCTCAAAAAAATATCCATAAAAAAAAAAGAAGTCCTGATAATTCTACTTTTAAAATATAGAATCTGATCACTTTCACTACATCTACTTCTATAATCAAGCCACCATCTTAGTCTCCCTTCTACCTCTGGCTCCCTAGAGTCTATTTATTCTCAACACAACATCCTGACTGACCTTCTTAAAACTTTGGGGAAAAGAGAAGAAAACAAAAAAACAAACCAAGAAATATACCTAGTTGCCCCATTTCTAATGCTTTGCTATTGGTACAAATTTTCTAAAATGTGGAGTGACTATATTACAAGGAACCTATACTGTGAAATTTTGTGACTGTCTCATTTGGCTATTTATTATACCCTTATGTTTTACATTATAACAATTTACAAATATGCTTGATAATCAAATGTGTCCATTTTTAAGGATGAGGTACAAGAGAGGGGCCAGTGGACAATTTTGCAAGTCATTTCACTAAACTAGTGCAACAAAAGTCACACACACACACAAAACCCTATCTTGAGAACGAAAACTACTTATCAATGGCTTTACTTATCACAGGCTGGTAACTCAAGTTGTCCCATTCCATTCTGTGTTGTCTCTGGAAGACAACTTTACAAGTATTGCAACAAAGTTTCCAGCAATATTCAAAGGACATTTAACTACAAATTACAGTCATTTAACAAGTTAAAGATACTATTGGAATCTGAAACATAGTAAAGTTTTTTATTTTTTAAAAATTATATACAATGATGTACCAATTTGCATAGTAGCAGACTTACTAGAAAAGGGAAAGCCATCCAATTGTTGAGAAAGTAATGAGATCAGAATGTAAAATTATGCCGAGTAAAATGCTTATCTGAAGATGCAGTAGGAGAAATGTTTCAAGTTCTACAGCATATTAGAAACAGAAAAAATATGTTTTTTTCCTATCCAGATTGATGAATCCTGAGTTTGTAAACTGTAATATATCTAAGATTATACTCTAGATATATTACACATTCATAAATATTATAAAATTTGAGAATAGTAAAATCAAGAAAACTTTTTTGCTATGGAGTGCTTGCTCTCCAAAGTTAACAAAAAAACAGGGTATTTAATGTTTTGTCCTCCTATCTGTAAACTAAAGGTCTATTTTGGAAGCACTATGTTGGCATTTGAATTGATATTGGGATGCCAACAAAGTGCTTCCAAAACAGACCTTTAGTTTGCAAATAGGATGACAAAACATTAAATACCCTGTTTAACAAATCTTCACAATAACAAATGTGCATAATAACAAATCTTCAATAGCTGGCTCTATGTGAAGATTTGCTACTCTTATTAAAAAATTAAAATTAAAATTGAAAATACCTGACTTCACAACACAGTATTTTCAGAGCTCTGGGAGATCAAATTTTTTAAAGTTCTACTTAAAGCTATAAAAATGATAAACTTTATTAAACAAAAACCTGTACACTCAATGTTTAAAGAACTACATGGAAACCTGGACAAAGAGCACATAAAACTCCTGCTACACATAGAAATCCAGCAGCTTAGCAAATGAAGAGTTCTCAACAGGTGTCAGCTGAAAGGTGAATTGCAGGAGTACTTTCACAAGTTGGTCAGAGGATCAAGAGCAGCTACTGAAACTAGTCACCTTAGCAAACACTTAGCACATGAAAACAACTGAACAACTCTAGGCAAGACCTTAGAAAAAATATTTTTACTTCAACTGACAAGATTCTTGGCCGGGGAAAATCATGTGACAAAAGGAAATCATAAAATGATTACTACTTGGGCTTGAGAGTAAAAAAGGATCTTTTGACCTTGAGGAGGAAGAATCTTATGTGCCACTTTCTGGCTAGACCCTCAAGATGAGATTCACTGATCTGCTCCTTAAAAAATTCTGGATTTCACCGAAACCAATTTGGCTCAGTGGATAGTGTCGGCCTGAGGACTGAAAGGTCCCAGGTTCAATTCTGGTCAAGGGCATGTACCCTGGTTGCGGGCACATCCCTAGTGGGGGGTGTGCAGGAGGCGGCTGATCGATGTCTCTCTCTCATGGATGTTTCTAACTCTCTATCCCTCTCCCTTCCTCTCTGTAAAAATTCAATAAAATATTTTTTTTTTAATTCTGGATTTCTATAAAAGAGTAGTGACCTGCCAATCACAATAAAGAAATGGACATTTGGGCTACAAGTTTTCAACTTTTTATGTAAGAAATTTTTTAGTTGTTTATCAAGATGAAGGAGAAAATCACCTCATGTCAGTTGAAAATAAAATTTGTGAATGGTTATTTCAAATTCAACAAAAGAAAGCAAACACAATTTTCACACGAAAGACATAAACTTCATTATTTATTTTTAGTTTTAAAAAGTAATTGCCCTGTATAAAGCCTTTTCATAAAATGTCAAATAATCAACATATACCTATATCTATATATCTATATCTATATTTATAGATATATATCTATACATCTATATATCTATATATCTATATCTATATCTACATATCTTGAAACTTCTGGAACTATATTTGAGCCTCATGTCAATTGGTTAAAAAAGTTGGGTTTTTGTCAAATTCTTATATAAATTCTGTCTTAGGCTATATTTTTATTAACATTATTTTTAGTAGCTTTGTTATTTAGCATTCTTAATGGTTTTCATATTGTAAAAACATTAATACAAATCAGCTTAAAAGTGGTACTGGCCAATAGACAACAGATGAATGCAACAGAACTGAAAGTCTAGAAATAAACACATATATCTATGGCCAAGTGACTTTGGCAAGGATGCCAAGTCCATTCAGTAACAAAAGAACAGACTTTTCTTTGCTGAGATAACTGTATTTCCACATGTAAAGGAATAAAGTTGGACCCCTACTCACAACATATCCTATCCTATATAATAAAAGAATAATATGCAAGTTGATCATCACTCTAACACACAAGATGGCTGCCCCCATGTGGTCAAAGATGACTGGCTCCATGTGGACACAAGATGGCCACCACAAGATGGCCAGCAGGGGAGGACAGTTGGGAGGGACCAAGTATGTAAGGGAGGGCAGTTGGGAGCAATCAGGCCAGCAGGGGAGAACAGTTGGGAGGGACCAGGCTGGCAGAGGAGGGAAGTTGGAGGTGACCAGGACTGCAGGAAAGGGCAGTTGGGGGGACCAGGCCTGCAGGGGAGGGCAGTTAGGGGCAAACAGGCTGGCAGGTGAATAGTAAGGCATCAATCAGGTTGGCAGGGAGTGCTAAGGGGGTGATCGGGCTGGCAGGCAGAAGTGGTTAGGGGCAATCAGGAAGGCAGGCAGGCAGGTGAGCAGTTGGGAGCTAGCAGTCCTGGATTGGAGAGAGTGGAGGCTGGGCTGAGGGACATCCCCCGCCCACCGTGCACGAATTTCTGCACTGGGCCTCTAATATGAAAATAAAAAAGAATGTTTGGATATATACTACAACATGAATTAAACTTTAAACATTGTGCTAAATGAAATAAGCCAGAAACAAAGCAATAAATATTGAATGTTTTTATTCCATTTATATGAAAAAATCTAGACTAGGCAAATACATAGGAATATAAAGTAGATTAAAGGTTACCAAGGGCTGGAGGTAAAGGGGAATAGGTACTCACTATTTAATGGAAATTACAGAGTGTCTGTCTGGGGTAATAAAAAATTTTGGAATCAGTGATTATGGTTACACAACATTGTGAATATAATTAATGGCACTGAATTAAAACCTTAAAATGGTTTAAGTGGTTTTATTGTGGCCAAATATATTTTACTACAATAAAAAAAAATTAACTTGAAATATTTATTTAAATTAAGTCTATCAGGCCTATTTTTTAAAAAACTGAAGCCATTTATCTAACAGTAACTTATTACTTTAACATATGAGTCTTTAAAAATCATGAAGCCCTAGCTGGTTAGGCTCAGTGGATAAGAGCGTCGGACTGTTGCCGAGACCCGTTTGGCTCAGTGGATAGAGGACTTGCGGACTGAAAGGTCCCAGGTTCAATTTCGGCTGGGGGCATGTACCTTGCTTGCGGGCACTTCTCCATAGTGGGGTATGCAGGAGGCAGCTGATCAATGTCTCTCTCTCATCCATGTTCCTGACTTTCTATCTCTCTCCCTTCCTCTCTGTAAAAAATCAATAAAATATAAAAAAAAAAAAGAGCGTCAGACTGCAGACTAAAGGGTCCCAGATTTGATTCCGGTTCTGGTCAAGGGCACATGCCCAGGTTGCAGGCTCAATCCCCAGTTAGGGGTGTGCAGGAGGCAGCCAATCAATGATTCTCTCTCATCATTGATATTTCTCTCTCTCTCTTTCTCTCTCCCCCTTCCTCTCTGAAATCAATAAGAATATATATAAATAAATAAATAAAAATAAAAATGTTCCAACTGGTGTGGCTCACTGGTTTAGCGTCAACCTATCAAGAAGAAGGTCATGCCGAGACCGGTGTGGCTCAGTGGATAGAGCGTTGCCCTGCGGACTGAAAGGTCCCAGGTTCGATTCTGGTCAAGGGCATGTACCTTGGTTGAGGGCACATCCCCAGTAGGGGGCGTGCAGAAGGCGGCTGATCGGTGTCTCTCTCTCATCGATGTTTCTGACTTTCTATCCCTCTCCCTTCCTCTCTGTAAAACATCAATAAAATATATTTTTTAAAAAAAAGAAGAAGGTCACAGTTCAATTCCAGGTCAGGGCACATGCCCAGTTAGAGAGTTCCCAGTAAGGGGCATGCAAGAGACTGCCAATCAATGATTCTCTCTCATCACTGATGTTTCTATCTCACTCTTCTTTCCTTTCATATATATATATATATATATATATATATATATAGAGAGAGAGAGAGAGAGAGAGAGAGAGATAGAGTCCAATGCTTTAAAAAAATCATAAAAATTAGCTTAGAATGGTAAACTAAGCTAATTACTTGTTTTTCAAATAATGTTGGTTAAAGATTTTTTTTTGTTCACTTTAAATAAATATAAATAAAAATACTTTTGTATATAGCATATACACAGGCCATATTTTATTAGTACCTTGTATAGTAAAAATTTGTGGTAAGACTCCTTGAATAAAATCCTATCTAATAAAAGAGTAATATGCAAATTCACCATACCTCTGCTATACCCACAAGCTACGCCCATCAGCCAATCAGGAGCAAGTATGCAAATTAACCCAACCAAAATGGCCGTGGCCATGGAGTGAGCTTGGGTTTCCCTGGCAATGAAGGAAGCCAAGCTTTCCGCACACCCTTGTAAGCCCAGGCCTCCATTCAAGGCTACAAAGTTTCAATTATAGAAGACAAATAAATCCCAACAAAAATGGCGGCAGCCACAGAGCTAGAGAGAGCAGGAGGCTTGAGTTACCACCGGCAATGGAGGAAGCCAAGCTTTTCGCATACCCTGGCACGCCGTGGCCTCTGCTTAAGGCTACCAAGTTTTAATAATAGAAGATAAATAAATCCCAACAAAAATGGCTGCAGCCACAGAGCAAGCAGGAGGCTTGGCTCCACTCAAGGCTACAAAGTTTCAATTATAGAAGATAAATAAATCCCAGATACCAGGACCTCTGCTTGGGTCACAGGGAGATATGGCTGGCCTGCAAACCACCACAGGCCCCTCACCCAGGCTGCCCCAAGACCCGAGGGACCCCCCACCCTGATCTGGGATACCCTTCAAGGCAAACCAGCCGACCCCCACCCATACACCATATGAAAATTGATCATCACTCCAACACACAAGATGGCTTCCCCCATGTGGTCAAAGATCTTGCCCCTATGTGGCCATCACAAGATGGCCAGCAGGGGAGGGCAGTTGGGAAGGATCAGGTCTGCAAGGGAAGGCAGTTGTAGGTGATCAGGCCAGCAGGGGAGGACAGTTAGGAGGGACCAGGCCTGCAAGGGAGGGCAATTGGGGGCGATCAAGCCTGCAGGGGAGGGCAGCTAGGGGCCAACAGGCTGGCAGGAGAGCAGTTAGGCATCAATCAGACTGGCAGGCAGTAGTTAGGGGGTGATCAGGCTGGCAGGCAGAAGTGGTAAGGGGCAAACAGGAAGGCAGGCAGGCGAGCAGTTGGGAGCCAGCAGTCCTAGATTGTGAGAGGGATGTCCAACTGTCCTGGATCGTGAGAGGGATGGCCTACTAGGATCAGCCTAAACGGGCAACTGGACATCCCTCAAGGGATCCCAGATTGGAGAGAGTGCAGACTGGGCTGAGGGACACACTCCCTGTGCACGAATTTTGTGCACCAGGCCTCTAGTAAAAAATAAAGTGGGAAATTTAAGAAAAGAAAAACCTATTTTTTCTATCTGCATTACTAACACATCAGAGTTTACATCCTTTGTGGGATGGAGAACCACACAAAAGAATAGACTAGTAAGATGGCCACAATAATTAGATGCACAGAAAATATATCATCCTCTGTCAATAAAGCATTAGCAGTCATTAGTGAAGTACTGTATTATAAAACCTAATTATTTTCAAGTACTGCTCTGACAATCCTGAGCTTCACAGAGCCCCAAAGGCCTAATGAGAGTTCTCCCACTCTTTCCATGTGTGCCCCATCCAGTGGGAAAGGCTCCTCGCCCAGCCAGTTCCACCATCAGCCAAACCAGTTGTACTCGATTGAATTCAAAACCTAACTAGTTTCAGTTCCCTGCCAGCTCTCAGAATTATGCAAACAAATTAATCACAAGCTCCCACAGTGAAGGGATGAAAAGATGACTTCGTCCATTTGTTACTACAAAGCCTGTCTCCCACAAATCCCATGGCTGGTTCACTCTATTCCCATACAAATGTGCAGTATCTTCCTCTCCCAGAAAACTGCTGTCAATCTTATCTCACCAGTGACCGGTAGTACCGATTTCAAACTATTTGGGACAGAAGATCCATACTTCACCAAAGGATCATAGGTTATAATAACAATTATTATATCTAAACTTTCTGTTTAAACTAATATCAGAAAGTTTATAGATGTTATAACTTTTATGGAGGAGTTCCCTGGGATGTAAAAATTATTTCATGGATCCCCCAGTGTATAAAGACTGAGAAAAGCTAGGCATTGTAGGCAGGGTTAGTGCAGACCAGAATAGGTTGGTCCTGATCCAAAATAGTTCTATAGCTGGTAAGCACAGCAAAAGATTCCTGATCACATAGCCTCCTGACCAACCACAACAGTTTCCTAATTTTAAAACAAGAGAGTGGTTCTAGTAATGAAGATCTAGGAGCAATTTCACAATTACACAGGAGGCATTTTAAGCATAAAAGAAACAATTACACACACACACACACACACACACACCCTTTGGTTTCTCAGTTCTCTGCAGAGGTTTTGGAAATTGTTCCTTCAAGCTCAACCTAGAGTCTCTTCCTGTAGATCTCCAAACAATTCTGTAAAGCATGTGATACCTATGCCAGACATTAATTTATTGCCCCTCATCTCCAAATTCACTGTTTGCCTGTTCTGTGAAAATGGATGTATGCCCTCGAAATATTCATCTCTTTGCCAGCTGGCACGATATTAAGCTTTGTCAAAAGAGGACATTGGAAAGACACTGCAGAGGAGAAAATTTTGCTTCTGGCTTCAGCTTGCTCACTAGGCTGCAGCAAACAAAGGTTCTGCAGGGATCCACTCCTGCAACAAGGATGGCTTTTCCAGCAGCAGGCTCCTGCAGCACACCCGGTGACCCCAACAGGAGGTAGCACAGAGACTGGACAGACATCTCCCCATCTTTCCCTGACACCCCAGAGGGTTGATAGCCAGCAAATGCACCACTCACAGCTACTTGCCTTGACCTTGCCCATTTCCAACCTCAGATGAAGAAGGAAATCCACTACCTCAACTTCACTCTACTCTTTATATCAGCTTTCCCTATATACTTTAGAGCTATCTTTACTTCTTACTGGTAAACTCCTCATTGCTCCAATCCAGGTATAGTCAATAATTCTTTCTTTATATATATATTTTTCTTGATTTCAGAGAGGTTGAGAGAGAGAAAAACATCAATAATCAGAGGGAATCATTGATTCCTACACACCCCCCACTGGAGTTCGAGCTTGCAACCTAGGCAAGTACCCTGATCAGGAGTTGAATCATGATCTCCTTGATTCATAGGTGGATGCTCAACCACTGAGCCATGCTGGCCAGGCTAGTCAATAATCCTATATATAAAAGTAAACTGTCTAACATGCAAATTGTCCCCTCAGAGATCGACTGACTAGAAGTTTGACTGCTCACTATAATGTGTGCTGACCACCAGGGGAAAGCACAGAACAAAGGAAGGCCCCGGCCAGCAGCTGGCAGCTGGGGAAAGGAAGGCCCCAGTCTGCCCTGATTGACAGCCAGACCTAGGGACCCTATTATACACAAATTTCATGCACAAGGCGTCTAGTCTATCCTATCAAATAAAAGAGCAATATGCAAATTGACCGCTCCTCCACCACCCCACAAGCCAATCAGGAGTGAGTATGCAAATTAACCCAACCAAAATGGCTATGGCCAGAGAGAGCAGGAGGGAGGCTTGGATTGCCCCAGCAATGGAAGAAGCCAAACACCCTGGCTGACCCAGGCCTCCACTTAAGGCTACAAAGTTTCAATTATAGAAGATAAATAAATTCCAACAGAAATGGCTGCCCCCTCAGAGCAAGCAAAAGGCTTAGCTCTGCTCCAGGCTACAAAGTTTCAAATGCAGAAGATAAATAAATCCCAGATAGCAGGACCTCCACTTGGGTCGCCCGAGGGGGGTGGGGAGGGACCTGAAAACCATGAAAGGCCCTTCACCCAGGCTGCCCCATGCCACAAGGGAATACCCACCCTGATCCAGGACATCCTTCTGGGCAAATCAGCTGGCCATCACCCATGCCCCATGCCTCTATCCTATCTAATAAAAGAGTAATATGCAGATTGACCATCACTCCAACATACAAGATGGCTGCCCCGATGTGGTCAAAGATCCTGCCCCCATGTGGACACAAGATGGCCACCACAAGATGGCCAACAGGGGAGGGTAGTTGGGAGGGACCAGGCCTGCAAGGGAGGGCAGTTAGGGGTGACCAGGCCCACAGGGGAGGGCAGTTGGAAAGGACCAGGCCTGCAAGAGAGGGCTGTTGGGGGTGATCAAGCCTGCATGGGAGGGCAGTTAGGGATGACCAGGCCGGCAGAGGAGGGAAGTTGGAGGTGACCAGGCCCACAGGGGAGGGCAGTTAGGGGCAAAAAGGCTGACAGGGAAGCAGTTAGGCATCAATCACACTGGCAGTAGACTGGTTAGGGGGTGATCAGGCTGGCAGGCAGAAGCAGTTAGGGGCAACCAGGAAGGCTGGCAGGCGAGAAGTTGGGAGCCAGAAGTCCTGGATTGTGAGAGGGATGTCCGACTGCCCTTTTAGGCCCAATCTCACCAGGATCAGGCTTAAACAGGCATCCAGACATCCCTCAAGGGATCCCATATCAGAGAGGGAACAGGCTGGGATGAAGGACAAACCCCCCCCCATGCACAAATTTTGTGCACAGGGCCTCTAGTCTACATATATAAAACGCCTAAGCAACCATTCGACCAGTAGCTATGACACACACTGACCACCAGGGGGCAGAAGCTCTGACCATGAGGTTAGTTTGCTGCTGGGGTCCAGCCGATCAAGACCAGGCAATACGGGCTGGACACTCCTTGGAGCCCACCTGCATTCCCTCCCCAGCCCTCATTGTGCACCAGTGGGGTCCCTCAGCCTGACCTGTACCCTTTTGTAATCCAAGACCCTTCGGAGGGATGTCAGAGAGCCTCAGGCCAGGCTGAGGGACCCCACTGATTCATAAATCCGTGCACCAGACCTCTAGTTCCTTATACAAGTCTTTTCCTGTTAAAATACAGTGTGGTTTCTATCTCCTGAAAGGACCAAACTAATACATCCCAACAATTCTCTAAGCTCTTTGGTATCTTATGGTAAATAAACGCTTTCTGCTTAAGGAATCTAGAGTAGATTCTGTTCTTTACAACTGAGTTCTCGGTTCGGGAAGAGACTGGACAAAAATCGTACA
Organism: Lasiurus cinereus; assembly: GCA_011751065.1. NCBI lineage: Eukaryota > Metazoa > Chordata > Mammalia > Chiroptera > Vespertilionidae > Lasiurus > Lasiurus cinereus. The sequence goes on along the minus strand of JAAGEH010000226.1, from coordinate 16,175,975 downwards.
CCTATGGATGAGGAGGTGGGGGAGAACAGAGGGTAGGGTGGGAGCCAGGTTGAGGGAAGCTATGGGCGGAAAAAAGAGGAACAATTGTAATAATCTGAACAATAAAGATTTATTAAATTTTTAAAAAAGAAAAAAAAATACCCTCATGTGAACATTAACAAAAAATAAATAAAATTAGAAATGACACTAATCACGCATAGCCAGGATTAAGATGGCTACTGAAGATTATAGTCCTAGGCTAGTCTATTAGTTTAATTGTAATATGAATTCCATCTTAGACTACTTATCATCCCTGCTATGCCTAACTACTATTTAAAATTTAGTCTACAATAAGATAACACTTCACACCCACTAAAGTGGCTATAATCAATAATAAACAATTAAGATAATAATAAATAATAGCAAGTATGTGAAGAAACGAAACCCCACACATTGCTGAAGGGGATGTAAAATGGCAACTACAATGGAAGTAGTCTAGAAGTGCCTTAAAAGGCTAAACATAAAGTATCCAAATGACTCAGATAGTCCATTTCTAGGTATAACCCAAAAAAATGAAAACCTATATCCACACAAAAGCTTATACACAAATGTTCACAGCAGAATTATTTAGAGCAATCAAAAAGTGGAAACCCAAATGCCCATCATGCATAAATGGATAAATGGATAAATAAAATGTGATATATCCATATAATGGAATATTATTCAGTAATCAAAGGAAACAATGTACTAATATTTGCTACCTAGATAAAACTTGAAAATATTATGTTAAATGGGAAAAGCCAGCCACAAAAGACCACATCATTATATGATTCCATGTATATAAAATACCCAAAATAAGTAAACCTATAGAGACAGATTACTAAAGTTACCTGGGATTAGGGAAGATAAAGATTAGGGTGGGAAGAGAGGGTAAAGGGATGTAGAGTTTCTTTTTGAGGTAATAAAAATGTTCTAAAACTGATTGTGATAATATTGCACAACTTTGTAAATATACTAAAAGCCACTGAACTGCATACTTTAAATGGGAAACTGTATGGTGAGATATATCTCAACAAAGCTCTTTAAAAAGGAAAACAAGCTTAGTCTCTGTAGGAACTTTCACAATTCAATCATTTATAAATTATGATTAGGGACTTATGTCCTCTATACATCAATCCCTACTTCCCATGACAAAATACTATGTACTTTTGCACAAAAGCAAAACAACCAACCCATCTGAGTCTTTGGGAGATGTATTCTGAGTTAATTATCCAACAGAAGTTTTTTAAAATATTGTAATAATAAGCTGCCTTTCCCTGCTGATAGTGCTCTCGCAAACATGGTATGCATGTTCCTAAAACCTGCTGAGCTTCTGTAAGAAGTGTGGCAAGCATCAACCCCAAAAAGTAACACCATATGAGAAGGGCAAGGATTCTCTCTATGCTCAGGGAAAGAGGCGTTGTGACAGGAAGCAGAGTGGCTTATGGAGGACAGACTAAGCCGATTTTCTGGAAAAAGGCTAAAACTACAAAGAAGATTTTGCTGAGGCTTGAATGCATTGATCCCAATTGCAGATCTAAGAGAATACTGGCTATTAAGAGATGCAAGCATTTTTAACTGGGAGGAGATAAGAAGAGAAAGGGTCAAGTGATCCAGCTTTAAGCTTAGTATTTTGTTTTATTATATGACAATAAAATCTTGATATGTTTGCTTCAAAAAAAAATAAACTACATTAAAAATCTATGCTGTCACCTAAAAATCCACAGCATACATTACCCTAAATTGGAAGAGGGGTCTGTATGAATTCTCTTATATATTTAACGGTGACCTGTACTAAAATTATATATGGGAATTTGACTGTAGCAGAAAATCATACAGCAAAATCAACCTCCTCAAGCTAGCCCATGCATAAAGAAAAGCAAGCAATTGTGTCTACACTAGTTCAAGTAAAGTACTAAATTTTAGATCTGAATTTTTGAGATTTTTCTCAACTAGAATTAGTTCCAGAGCCCAGAGAATCTAAAAACTGAAAACTTCAATTCTCACTAGCGTAAGCTTGAAATCAAGCCCATGAGCTAAGTCAATAAGCGTGCACACACACCAGGCATCAGAATTTCACACATATAAGCTGTCCTAATTTTCATTCCACAATCCACAGAAGAAATTCTGACACGCAACCCAAACCTAAAGTTGTATATTCTAGATATATAAATACTTCAAATATACATTGATTTTTTTTTAGTTATTTCAAGTTTAAACTGCTTTAAAAAAAAGTACAAAGAAACATACACTGTTCACACTCCAAAATCCCATCTAAATCTTGTAAATTCAATCTGAGGCAATATGATTCTCTTCTGAACTGCCCTGACTAAACAACTTGGTCCAGTTCCCATTCAACCAGAACAACATCACTATTTTACTCTCATCTATTTACAAATAGGTTTAGGAAGATACTGTTAGACAAAAAACTTCTACAGTTTAAAAACATTTAAGGAACATTTCTCTAATTAACAATGAAAACCTTTGCTATTAAACACCATATTGTTCCTGTTGGAGTGGGAGCTGCAACCAGGAAAAGACCACAGTTAAAGAATACTGGGGTAGATGGTTCCACCACAGGAGATGGGGAAACAGCTACACTAAATACAAATCATCTTTTGTTGACTTTCTCTATTTCACCATCTGAAATGAATAAATCACTCTTCAAGAACATAATGGAGCTAACTATTATTCCCCCACCCCAACTATATCAATGTGAGAAAAACTGCAACCCTGAGTATTTAATAAGAAACAACCCAAAGAATATGCCATCATACCCTTGCCATCATCATTAAAGAAAAAAGTGAGAAACTCTGAAGGAAGGAGGTCAAAAATATCTGTTTTGTTATTAAAGAAAGGAAGAGTAATCGTCCTAGCAACAGGCAGATAGACTAAATTAAGAGAGAAATACTGTGAACATGGTCTGTGTATATTAACCTATTCTAAATTATTACGTTAAAGTAGACATTTTTTTCATCTAGTTACCTGACTCATATGACATCCAATTATTAGTTTATGAATGTGTTAGCCCAACTACAAACAGGCAAGTTTATTTCACATATATTACTGTCATTAACTTGATCGAAAATGTGGGTAACAATAAACCTATAAAAAGATTATACTTTTTTCCTTTCCTCATCGTGCATCCTCATTAAGAACACAAGTTTGGATGTTTCACACATTTCTCCACAAGACACCCTAGCACTTATAAAGGTCTCATTTGTTCTGCTCTGTGATTCCTTAATTACACTAAAAGTTATAGGGTTTTATTGCTGGAGAAATAGAATCCTACTACACTTCAATTTAGTTTATTTAAAATTACTCTTCCAGCAATTCAGATTCCAAATGACTACTTTTAAGCTTAAATAAATTCCAAAATTCCTAAATCTATATAGGTGATAGATAAGATTAAAAAATTTACTTTGAAACAAACATATCCATTGCCTCTAACCTAACTATGATCCATTAAAATGACTTAAGTTTTTGTTTGTTTTAAGGAGTACCACAGCCAAAGTCAGGTTCCATTAATATCCCTAATAAGAATCAAAATATACAAGATATAAGGTACTCAGAAAGCTAAAAGGCATATTAAAAAATAGCAAAATGACAGAAGTTCCTCCTTATCAGTAATATCTTAAATGTAAATAAATTAAACTCTCGGATCTAAAGGCAGAGATTAGCAAAATGGATAAAAAATAAAAAATTTTAAAAGCCATGATGCAACAATATGTTCTCCACAACACTCAACTTTAGAAACAAATACTGAAAGTGAAGTGATGGAAAAATATATTCCATGCAAACAGTAATCAAAAGAAAACAGAGGTGGCTATACTAATATATATTGGATGTAAAGTCTATTTTGTCTGATATTAGTATAGCCACCTCTGTTTTCTTTTACATATTTATTAACATATCCTTTATATATATATATATACATATATATATATATATATATAAAGGATATGTTAATAAAAGGTTCAAGAGAGGAGGAAAATTTAACAAGTATAAATGGTATGCACCTAATAACAGGTCATCAAAATACATGAAACAAAAATTGACAGAATTAAAGGGAGAAATAGACAATTCTACAATACTACTTGGATGCTTCAGTATCCTATTCTCAATAATGGATGGAACAACCAGAAAGAAGATAAGAAACAGAGGACTTAACACAATAAACCAGAGAGACATACAGGGAACACACTACCTAACAATAGAACACACATTCTTCTCAAGTGCACATGAGACAGTCTAGGACACATTACAGGTCAGGCCACAGATTAAGTCTCAATAGACTTTTTTAAAAACAGATATACAAAGTAAGATATACAAAGTACCTTCTCCAACCACAATAGGATAAATTTAAAAAACAGTAAGAGAAGGAAAGCTGGACAATTCACAAATTTGTGCAAATTAACATACTCTTAAGCAACCAATGGGACAAAGTAGAAATCACAAGGGAAATTAGAAATACTTGAGACAGATGAAAACAAAAACACAACATACCAAAATTTACACAATGAAGAAAAGTAGTACTCATTAGGAAATTTATAGCTATAAACAAATTTAAAAAGAAGGAAGCTCTCAAATAACCTAACTTTACAACTTAAGGAACTAGAAAAAGGAGAACTAAACCCAAAGCCAGTGGAAGAAAGAATTTAAAAAAAAAAATTATGTCAAAGATGAATAAAATAGAGAATAGGAAAAAGCAATGAAACCAAAAATTGGTTCACTGAAAACATTAACAAGATTGATAACCCTTTAGCGCATTAACTAAGAAAAGAGAGAAGAATCAAAAGCTCTTTAGGGTGCTCAATAATTTTTTAAGAGTATAAAAGGGTCCTGAGACTAAGAGTTTTAAAACTTATTAAAAGAACACTGTATTACAATCCAATGTTCAATCAGATCCCTGCAAATCAAAAGCAAATACATAAAATCATTAATTTAAAAAAAAAACTTTTTAGTGTTTGAGATTTGACCTATGAACCAGGAGGTCACAGTTCAGATTCCCAGTTAGGACACAAGCCCAGGTTGCAGACTCCATCCCCAGTGTGGGGTGTGCAGGAGGCAGCCAATCAATGATTCTTTTTCATCATTGAAATTTCCCTCTTTTTATCCCTCTCCCTTCCTCTCTGAAATCAATAAAAATATTTTTAAACTTTTCTAAGAATATTACATGAAAGCTAGAAGGAAACACTATACCAAACCAAAACTAACTTCACTCTGTGTAATATTAATAGCAAAACAAACAAAAAAAAACATAAACAATGTTTAGAGGAAAGTGATTTTGTATATGTTGGAAATACCATGCAATATATTGATTAAACATAGTTTGATAATATTTTTCACAGTAGCACATGACAAGCTTAAACTACATTAATACATTTAAATGCTTTACAGAGTTGGCTAATTGCATGACAATCACATACTCAAAAATAGGTGATTAAAATAGCAGCCACCACCACCATGAGGGATACAATCCAAGGTTCTGTCACAAGGACAAACAGGGATACTTGAGCAGCTCTCCAGCAGCATCTCAAGACACCCCACTCAGGGTCCAGCTGCTTTATTTAAAACTAAGTTACATGCTTCCAAGGCAGGACAGTGAGACTAATATGACTTGTTAGTTTTCCATCCCACTTTTCACTGAGCCCCCAAAAAGCGAATGGGTCTTAGTGGAATTAATCTGCTCTGATACTGTCCCATCAGCCCAAAGTCCTTCTTCAGCTTACCAGTTCCCTTGAAAGGTTGAAGAAAAGCAGTAGCAGCAATAATATTTCTTGAGCACTTACTACGTGCCAGGCTAAGCACTTCAGGTGTATTAGCTCTTTTAATGTTTAATATCATCTTAAGGGTGTAACCACCATCATCCCATTTTTGAAGCTGAGAACATTGAAGCACAAAGAAGATAAATAACTTGCTTCTAAAGCAATGCCAGGATTCAAACCCAGCCAGTCTGGCTCTGAGACCCAACTCTTTAGTCACTGCACTATAGGATAAAGACAGTGTAACTAATCGAAAATATAAAGTGTAAAAGTCAGTGCCCACTCTACCAATTGTCTATAGGAAGCTCCCAACTTGCAGAGAACCCACTAACGGGCTCATTTATTACAACCAATGTTCAACTTCCAAGCACTGAGGGACTTCAAGCAAGAAGATTAGGTTTTGGATGGTGAATACTGTGAAATATAAATACAATACTGTAAACTATAGTACTATAAACTATAATCTAGACCTCTTTTCCCTCTGCTATTGGAGATGAAACCATTACACAGGACTCCAGTTGACCATTCTAAAGAGAATAAATGCCTTGATTCAAGGCAATAAAAATTTCTTCTTCAAAAGCTTAAACTACATTAATACATTTAAATGCTTAACAGAGTTGGCTAATTACAAGGGTAGCTCTCAGTCTGTCTACCTACCCCCTGGTCATTTCAAGGTTCAGAGTGAGACTGCAGTTCTCACCATGTGTGTAAGCAATTCAAGGCAGAGTTCTAAAGTCATTAAAAATGAACTTTAAACTTCACTGTAGAACTTCAGAAAAGTGGGGTGGAAAACTAACAAGTCATATCACAACTCTGCTTAAGAATGAGAAGTAAGGAGTGGATAAGAAACTGATAACCATCTCACAGTATTACACAGGGCATCCTTACAGATCTTCCGAGTTTCAACGTTTGGCACATGTTTTAAAATATGTACCATTTAGAGCTCCTTAAATAAACGACTACTTTTTTTGGTCTACTGAACAGAAAACATTCCACGATACAATTACAAAAATAACTTTCTGGGGTTCTAAGGGGAAAAGACAATTTAGGAAGAGGAATGCAAAAGAAAGTGATAACTCAGTTTGCACAGAGATTATACAATACGGACACAAAAGATAACTTAAAATGAGTGATCAAGAAACTGTTACAGTCCTATCTGACTGCAAATTGCCATGCAAGGCAATTCTGCATACCTGAAGGGAAAAACATCCACCCAAGAATTAAAATCGCCAAAGAAAATGCCCCTGCCGTGTTAAAACGTATTAGGTAAATCAGCAGTGCTAGACCTTCAGATACCTGAGCCAGCTACCTGAAAAGGGAAAAAAAAAAAAAAAATGGGCTTGCGGTTACCAACATTCACCTCGAGCATGCTAACATGTATTAAAACTCCATTCTATAATGGGCAATGCCCGGGGAAAGGAAACCAACGGACTCAAAGCTGCACTGGTACCAAGAGGCTTAAAGACGACACGGGGAAGGGGGGAGCCGGCAAGCCTGGCGCAGGGCTTTGCAGAAGTCCTTGAATTCTGGCAATGAAGAACCCGCAACTCAGGAAGGCAGGCCGTGGGGAAACTCTGCACTGTCATCTCGGGCGATCTGATTCGGGTTCAAATCAAGCCCACGGGGCGCGACAAGTTGTAAACAGAGAACACACTTCAGGCCAGAAACAGCCGGGGCGAGGACGCAAACCCCGCCACCGCAGGTGTCACTCACACACCACACCCACCTCCGGCTCCGCACACCTAAGCGCCGAGAGAGGGCCGGGCTGGGTATCCGAGGGGATGGAGAAGCGGGGCGCGCACCCTCCCCCCCCCACACACACACACCCCACCCCCGACCCGCCGCCCCTCTGGGCTCTGCTCTGCGCCGCGGCGAGCGAGCGGAGGAAAGGGTAGAACACGGGGGTCGCCAGCCGAGGACGCCCCGCGGGGACGGGGGAGGGAGGTCGACCAGGTAGGTGTTCGCCGGTGGGAGCGGGAGAGAGCGTTTTCCATTAACAGCCAAACCTCCAGCCCCTCCGGGATTTCCCTCAGGATCCGGCCCACCCCCGCCCCAAAGACACGCCGCGTCACACAACCTGTCAGGTGAGGGTCCCGGGGCGCAGACAGCCGCAGGCCCGGACTCGCTCTTCTCCCGCTCCCCCCGCCCCCGGGACGCCGCGGCCCGGGGAGCGCCGAGGGGCACCGAGGGTCGGCCGGCCAGACGCGCGGGCGGCGGCGGGGCGCTCACCGTGGGCTGAGGCGGGGGAGCGGGCAGGGAGTGGGCAGAGCCGCACCACCTGGCTCGGCGCTGGCAGGGTCGGCGGCTGCTCGCTGGACGCACAGCGGATCCCTCGCCGCCGGCCACCGGGTGTTTTCATAGAAACCCGGCTGGCAGGCGAGGCAGAGGCGGCAGCAGCGGCGGCGGAGGAACCTTCCCGCATCCCGGGCAACGTCAGCGCGGCGCCCCGCCCACCGCACGCTCGGGCCAGCTGGGTAGCGCGCGGAGCGGGAGGGCGGGCGGCGGAGCGCGCACCGGGAGAGGGCGGGGCACGCGCACCGGGGAGAGGGCGGGGCATGCGCGTGAGGGGCTGGGGAGCGCGCATGGGCCAGGAGGGAGCGCGCATGGGCCAGGAGGGGACGCGCGCGCGCGCGCCGGCGGCGGAGGGGTGGGGCGGGAAGGCGGGGCCTGGAGGCTAGAGGGGGTGTCGCGCGTGCCCTGGCGGCCCCTGCAGCTGACCCCCAACCGAACCGAACGGGTTGCCAGGCCGCTCTCCACGAATCACCTTCCTGGCGGCTGTCAACTAGAGCTCTCCGTTCCCCCCTTTTCCCGGGACTAATCCGGCGCCCACCCCGCTCCCATCAGTCTCCCCACACCCCCTCCCTTAGGAGGCTTTTCGTCAAGCCAGGCGAGCGGTTCTTAACGCTCCCCACGTGATACCGGGTCACAGCAGCCCCTGAGGGCCATGGTGCGCTCAGCCCTTTGCTGACCTCCAGGAGGATCCATGATAAGAAGCTGGAAGACATGCCGTTTCCCCAGCGGGGCTCCCAGAGCGCCACGAAATCGCACCTTGTGGCCAAAGCTCTCAATAAGTGGCATGCCTACTGCAGCAGCGAACAAAACAGCATGCTCGCATGTTTTTGCTATTTTGTATTGTGCCTACATGTAGTCACGAAATTGGCTAAGGAAAGCAAAGACGGAATCTTTATCTGAGCCAAAGGAATGCTCCAGACAGATTAAATACCGATACACCCCCTTCTGTTTTGACTATAATATATTTTTAATAAGTGCAATGTTTTTCAAGAGCATGCATGGGTCATGTTTGCTGCTGCTTATAGTAGCTGGTAAGGAATGTAACACGATTACAACCAGTTAGGGCAGCGATTTGCAATCCGTGTGCCCCAAGAATTTTTTTAAAACATGCAATACCTGACTAGTCAGGGCCACAGACCTCTTTTCCCTTCAATTGTCAAAAAAAATAACAGCAGCCAACACAACGAGAGCTGTCAGTGTGAAGGAGTCAAAATTATTCCTATTTTTGTCAGATCGGCAAAAATATATATATAATACCTTTGGGTGTGCTGCAGAATTTTAGTTTAGTTTATGTGTGCCGTGAGATAAAAAGGGTTGAAAATAGCTGAGATAGGGAAATAAACAGAACTGTTTTTGTTTTCTTATCTTCCTGCTTAAATGAGATTGAGCAGGTGTAAAAGAGGTTCAAAAAATAGCCCTAGCCCCTGTTGCTTAGACCTGGACTGTAGTTAGAAAACAGGTCCTCCCACAGAAGGGTCTCAGGTTTGATCCCTAGTGAAGGGCACAAACTTGGTTGTAGGATTTGATGCCCATGTCAGCGCCCGTGTGGGAGGCAACAAATCAATCTCTCTCTCCCTCTTTCCACCCCTCTGCCTCCACTTTCTCTAAAAAAATCAATGGGAAAAAATATCCTCCCATGAGGATTAGCAAATAAAAATAAAAATAATAATAATCCACAGTGAACCAGGCGAGTTTCTTGCAGCCTTACCCTCAGCAGATGTTTTCACGGGGATAAACAAGAGACTACCATTTTACAAATGCCATCGTTTCTCCCACTGTGAGCACCAAAAAGTAGGTTATTAAAATGAAAAAAAAGTAGGTTATGGTATTTTAAATAATTTTAAAACAAATGCCAACCCAGACCACCCAATCCGAAAAGCATTATCTGAGAACACCTAATTATCTAAGAATATTTAACGTTTTCCAGACATTAAATATGTAATATGAAATTTTATTCGAACAACATTTTCCTAAATGTATCAACAGGCAGTATAGAAAGATATAAATATAAGTGCGAATGCTTGTGTTTGTAGATTTTGAATTCCACTTTAGCAAAGCATCGTTAGTGTGGTTTGATGGCCAGAACACAGACCCCATGGATTAACATACACAACGAGGTAAAAATCAGAGCCTAACCCTGCTGGTCAGTCACTCTTTTCCACTATTTTAAACAGCTTCCTCAGCACACCTCATTATGATATATAAAACTAAACATAAATAATTGTGTGATGTCGATCAGAGTCTAATCTTACAATGATATTCACTTCACTAGGATTCCTCATAAAAGTCCAGCCTTGTAGGTATTCAGTAAACATTTTATTTAACTTAGGACTGACTTGTCAGAGAAGAGAAAGGTGAGCATTGGAGCCTTACCAGCTATTTCTTTTCTTCTCCTGCTGATTTCTTAATTTCCATGCCTTTAATAGAGTAACATACAAAATCCAACAAACTTTATAACAAAACTCTATAGCTGTCAGGTTTAGAACAGCCATAGACCGCTTCAAAAGTCTACAGCCATTTCCATCTGGAACCATAAATGTTAGGAGCACAAGCCTGATCACAAACTTTCTGAAACATAGCCAATCCTCCGGAGTTGCAGGATTGTTGTAACTATTCAATACCATTCAACAATCACCAATTTGTTCCACCCATGTGCTAGACACACTACTCCTGATATCTTCTGAGGGGTTAAACAAATGATAGCACTCAACAAAATACCTAACAGCTGTCCTGTGTCAAACTAAACGGTTTATGACAGATAGGCCACGGAGCAGAAGTGCAGTAAGAACAATGTGAGCTGAACCTCAAGGACTGTGGCAAGGCTGGGTGGGGAATGGAGGGACGCAGCCCCAGCGTTTCACACAATGGAGTCATTCTGGGGGCAAAAGCTTTTCCAGTGACAAATGGTTTCCAGCAGTCATGTGGCAGACTGTGAATGAAACATGATTCAGGGCCAACAAAGTGGAGTTTAAAGAACCATATCTGTAAACCACTCCACCCTCACTTTCTGTATTTGTGAAATGAGACTTAAATATTCCAGCCAAACCTAAAATTGTAACATTTGGAATACCCTTTGATCCACTTACAGGAATTTATCCTAAAGAAAGAACCAGGAAAATATGCAGAGATTTACCTATAAGGGTTTTTATCCCGAGCAGTATTATAAACTATCTTTAATGTTCAACAGAAGGCACTTGGTTAAACACATTATTGTATATTCATAATATACTAGTAGATCACTAGGAAGCCATAACAAATGACGAGGCAAAGCAGGCGTTCTTAACCAGGGGTCTAAGGGGTTTAATTCATGAACACATGTGAATTTATCTTGAGTCTAATGAAGTGAGGAGCTAAACTTAGCCCCTTATTTATGCAGGCTCCTGTGAGTACTAAATTGCTAAGAGTTAAAGAACTTTCCAGATGCTAAAGGGGAGCCAGATTGCAATCAGGGAGCTTTTTTATGTATTTCTGGTAACTAGATTACCTTACCTGGCAAGGAGACCTTGCAGATTTGATTAAATTAAGCACCTTGGAAATAGGAACACTACTCTGGATTATTTGGGTTATTTTGAATGATCTGAAGTCATCTAATCACATGAGACCTTAAAAACAGAGAGGTTGACCGGGCTGGCTTAGTTGGTTGGAGTATTGTCTCAAACACTAAAAGGTTCCCAATGTTTCTCTCTCACATCAATGTTTCTCTCTCTCTCTCTCTCTCTCTCTCTCTCTCTCTCTCTCTCTCTCTCTTTCTCTCTCTCTCTCTCTTCTCTCCTCTCTCTCCCTCCCTTCCTCTCTCCCTCCTTTCCTCTCTAAAATCAATAAAACCTATCTTCAGGTACTATAATGAGAACCCCTCAAATGGCATTACATTGTGTTCACAAGTTTCAAAACTCCTCCTAAAAAAAAAGTTATGTGTATATGGCTAAACAGATGTGTTTATATAAAGAACTAGAATATACACCATAAGAGTGACTGTCTGTAGATGGTGAATAAAGTGATGTTCATTTTCTTCTTTTTGCTTTTGTCATTTTCTAAATTTTTATTAGAGGCATCGTGATCACTTTCATAATTAGAAGAGGAGCCATTTTATTATTTTATTTTTTTAATCCTCACCCAAGAATATGTTTTTATTGATTTTAGAGAGAAAAGGAGGGAAGAAAGGGAGAGGTAGATAGAGGAGAGAGAGAGAGAGAGAAAGGAAAGAGAGAGAGAAACATTGATCAGTTGTCTTCTTAGGTGCCCAACTGGGAATCAAACTCGAATGTTTTGGTGTACAGGACAACGCTCCAACCAACCAAGCCACCTAGCTAGGGCAGAGGAGCCTTTTTAAAAGACAAAAACTTTCGCTCACTTGAGCCCAGCTCACAGGATTGACTCATTTTCCAGTTTCCAGTAACAGAGAGAAAGTTATCCAATTGCTTCGTGGAAGAGAACTGTCAGAGAGGAGGCCTGCTGACCACACTGATCAAAACCTCAAAGGGGCAATTCTTCACCAATGGGTATCAGTTGATAGGAAACTAACAGCGTTTAACCAAACTCACAGCAGCTGAATTATACCCAGAATAATAATTTATTGACAATAAGGATTGCTTTTTTGGTGAACAAAGAGCTCTGGCCTACTATTTTCAAAAGGTTATTCAGCAGCGGTATGCTTTCTCCAAGCAACTGTTCTGTTTTCTATTTTGCAGACATATGTAAAACAGAAAATGAAGCAGCTCTGTTACAAACAGCTGAAGGACCTACTCAGGGTCATGTGACCCTTCACCTCCCTTTCCTAGATATCCCCTAAATGGGCTCCTTAGAATTCCTAGGACATCAAAGAATATCATTTAACACCACTTCATCTATTGGTACCAAACAAATAAGCAACAGGATATTTATTGAGCATAGATCGGAAGCAAGGGGAATTCAAGGAATATTAAATCCAGGTCTGGAAAGTGTCTGATGACCTTTTTCAGTTCCACAAGGAATGGGACTATACATTTTCCTGACAGACTCTCACTGCCTTCAACAGCATAGTCAGTGGCAGACTGGTAAACCTATCAGCTATCTGAAAACAAAGCAAAAGCCCTGGTCTATAGCAATTGCCAACTTCCATGGTATAAAGACTCCTACATGACTGATTTCTAACTATCTATAGAACTTAACAACAGCTTGCAAAATTCCTGATTATTTAGCATCAGCTCTAAGCCTCTACTGCTGACTCCAGCAGAATACTGCTCTGTGTGTGTGTGTGTGTGTGTGTGTGTGTGTGTGTGTGTGCACGCGCGCACGTGTGTGCACACGCCCGAACAGGACATAATCGGCTATTTATTTGCTCACACATTTAGGTTATAATATAACTTATTAGACTATTGCCTTCTCTGATGATGTTCCTATCTTGATTATATACCTAGATCGTCTTTATAAAACTTATGGGTGTCCTGAAACTTTGGAATCACATATCTACAATCCATTTCTGGATGGTTTCTGTAAAAGGCAAAACTACTTGCCCTGTGGTTTTGTTCAGAGGGCAACCAAATTCCCACTCTTTATTGATAGCAGTGATTCTGATAAATTGTAGTCATCTTTTGAGCTTGGTGATGATTTCATACCTTACAGACCCTTTCCGTCCTTATGAATCATGCTATTGTTTGATCCTGGAAATGAGATGGACAGTTTTTAATAAATGCGTGTTTGGATGGTCATGGAAGAATTGGACCTGAACAAATAATCAGGTTAGCCTCTTTCTAGTGCTTATTATCCATATGTTCTACTTTGGTACTGAGGACCTGGGTGAACAGTTCTGCCTTCCATGATAAAGTAGCTGCTTGGTTCAGTTTTTCACACAATTACGTAAGGTTGTTGTCTTGTGCAAAATCACAACCACTGTAAAATATTTCTATTCATTTCCTCAGCGATACGAGCTAGCATTAAAAAAACTGCCTATCAAATATCCAACGGCAGGTACATCTGGGTACCTAAAATTCTCAGCTTAGGTGCCACTCATTTGAGGAAATCCCAATTCCCCAAAAGAACGTATAGCTATGAAATACTTAACCTATGTGGAAGATGCCTTGGCAGTAGGAGACAGGATTTTTAGATATTTATGAAATTAATGTAAAGGAAATGGGCCACAAAGAGAGATTGTCACAAAGGGGTGGGAAGAAAGTTCAGAGCTTGAAGAATGCTGTGTGGGAGCACTGGGCAGAGAGGCACAGTTTGCTTTGAAAGTGACTAGAAAGCCATAGTAATTGCAGGTGAGGAACAGGGATAGACTTTAATTCTATGACTTTCCTTTTTTTCTACATACGTGCTTCTAAAAAAACAAAACACAGCGTTCCACTGCAGCTGAAACTGAAAAGTGTGTGAGAACACTCGAAAGACATAGCAGCTTAGTACATAGCTCTTTCCTCTACGAATTAGCAGCAATCACCAGTATTAGTCAACAGATTACGCCTGGAAGGGTGCCAGCGTGTAACGGGATCAGGTATCACTAACCATTGCAGGAAAATGAAAGGAGCCAGTAGCTAAAAGAAGACTTTGAGCTGGGCATGCAGCCTGGAACAAATGGAAAGCCAAATCATAATAAGTGCAAAATTGATCCTTCCAGTCACTCTTGGGGAGACTTTCTTATTGCCAAGAAGGGTTTAATTCAATTAGCAAAGGGCTGTGGGGGGAAAAAAAAACACCTTGTGCAACCTTGAGCCTGGATGGATATTCTTAGCTCTAAAGCAAAGTTATTTTGGGAGAATCATCATAATTCACTGCTTCAGCACCTAAGGCCATCCTGGATAAGCTCCCTGAAACTAAAAAAAAAAAAAAAAAAAAAAAATAGTTCTGTCCCACATCCTGTGTTAGTGCAGGTAACAGTCCATGAACTTTGTTACTGCTCCCTATACCACCCCCCAGGCTCCCCCATTCTCCCTGCCTCTCTGCTGGATATCCTTATTTCACAGGCACAATCTAGTTTGTCTTCTATATCCCTCCATAAGCATCCCTCTTCCTGAAATGCCTGAGCATATCTCTCCCAAGAAATCTTTAAGTTATACCCTCCATTATTTAATCAGCTACTAGGAGAGCATCCCCCACCAGCACCCTGCATGATTGCTTGATACCCCTCACAGTGTGTCAGCACTGTGGGCAAGACCCTGGAAATTTTTATTTTACTTTTGAAGAAACTGAAGCTCAGAGAAGGCAACTAACTTACTCTGGTCACACAGCTAAAAAGAACAGCAGCCATCATAGCTATTATTTATTAAGGATTTATCATATGCTGAAACTGTACTGAGCAATTTACACACATTTCTAAGACTCCTCGGGCTCAGCTCTGGCTTTAGTGCTCTTTGCACTATATATATAAACTATATGATTAATACTAAATGCTCTGTAGTACAAGTCAATGTAAAATGCTGTGGAAGTGCATAGCAGCTTATTTCCTTATAGCCAGAAAACTGGAAACTATCCAAATGTCCATCAAAAGGTGAATGGTTAAATTGTGGTTTACCCATACGTTGTAATATTACTCAGGCACAAAAAGGAACAAACTATGGATGCAGAAAACATAGACAAATCTCAAAAATATTACCCTGAGCCAAAGAAGCCAGAGACAAGACAGTACGCAGTGTTTGATTCCACTTACATGAAATTCTGGAAAACTCGAATTTAATCAGTGATTGCCTAGGGCTGGGTAGCAGGGTGGGGAACAACTTTCTGACAAGAGCGTGAGGGAACTTCAGGGGAGAGAGAAATATTCTCTATATAGGCAATGGGTATACAAGTATATACATTTGTAAAAAAATAAACCATTGAGCTGTACACTAAAAATGGGTGCATTTCACTGTATGGAAATTATGCCTTGTTTAGCTGATTTTTTAAAAATAAAGCAATGGTACAAGGAGAGGAAATGAATAAGAGGAAGTGATTAGTTGCCCAAGGTGGCTAAGGAAGGTAGGACAAAAGAGGTAAAGGAATAGAAATCAGGTAAAGGGCTTTGAGGGATGAAAAGAAATCACCCAGGGTGGAGGAAGAAATGAAAGTGGAAATGGAATGATGGGCTTCCCAGACATAAACAGAGGGCGAAGAAGTTAGGGACCCTAGATGGAGCGCCTTGTAAAAGGACCTTACAGTGATGAAGAGGGGCCATCTCTCAGTGGAGTTGGTGGGAGAAACTCCAATTCAGTGTGTGTCCTGAGTAAATCAGGGTATCTCTGTGGCTCTCCGTTCTCTTTTCTGAAACTGAAGGTCTGGAAAATTAATAAACTGAGGAGCTGGGCTAAACAACCTCTAAAGTAGTAAATGCCAAGCAAGTGTGTTAAGTAACATTAAGTAACGGCCTATGGGCAAGCTGACAGTCATCTGGTTGCCCCTTGTGGCACTCCAGCATGCAGAGGTAATGAACCCCTCAACCCTTGGGCAGCTGGAGCGAGCCCTGCATGTGCCACATCCACCCACAAACCTCCCTACCCATTTTTCTTGGCACACAGTATATATACACCAATTTTTAGCATAATGAGTTGGTTCCCTAAAATGCTCCAAAGACAACCAATGATATTTTTTCTTTCGTGTCATTATTGAAATAATGTTACTCTGTCCGAAGTGATGCCATCAATTGGATCTATTTTTAAGTTCACTTGTTTATATTGTAATTTTACATTAAAGTTATATTATGATTGTGTAAAAACATGTACACGGTTCTAGAATCAAATATATGAACAAAATACTATATTTGAAATAGTCTAACTTCTGTCTCCATTCTTTGGGGAATCTATTATTTTTTTAATGTAATGTTTTGTCCTCCCATTTTACAGGTAACTTTAAATCAATCAAGTAATTTTAGATAATGTAAATCATTTTGCTTGATAATCAGAAACATTTTATTAAGTTTTAGCCTCACCTAAGACTTCATAGTTTAGAGAAGTCTTCTTTGTTTCATGACTGCATTATGCCAGGGGCTTCCAGAGGGAAGTGTACCTTTAAGTCTTTTTACGGACCTATTCTCAAGTGGGATGTGATCCTCCTCCCCTGAGAATTACAAAGACTTGGGCAATTTATCCCTTTTGCATCCAAGCCATCACCTAGAGGTATATATGCATGCCAGGATGTCAGAGTGAGCCTTCTGTAAAATGGAGGACACGCTGTACTTATCTAACACTTGTTTCCAACTGCTCTTTGGCTCAGGCTCCTCCATCCTTTCTTGGTTCCACTCCAGTAGCTATATTAAATGAATATGAATCTGCTATTCACTTCCACAATGCAGCACATATGATTTGGAACGTGGTTGCTAGGTGCTGGGGGTGGGGAGGGAGGATACAACAAAAGACAAGACCCAGTGTCTGGCTCCAGAAGCTGGCTAATCAAGTGGATTTTTCAAAAGCTACTGCAACAAACTCCCAGCATTTTTGCTCATTGAAAACAGTCCTACTTTGCATAGCATTTATATTTTCTAGGAAGCTTCAGCAAACGTAAGACTTTGAACCAGAGTTTGCAAATAAATGAAAATGGTTCTGCTTCTTTTGTCTTCAGATTAATTGCTGAAAGACGGCCTCCTGACTTTAGGATCATACCGATGGTTCTGTAAAACCATACCCACGGTTCTTCAACATTCCTGTGCGGGGTCATAGCAAGAAGGTAATATGTGACGGCTCCCTCCAACACATGGTGTTCCCACTGCGAACAGAGCTCAGGGGAAAACAGGCTAACCGTGCTGTCAGAAAGACTTACGTAATATTTCCCCAGAGCAGCAGCTGTTTTCTCTCCGAGGTTTTTGAACTAGAATCTCCAGAGAACCTTCTCTAAACAAAGCTGGTCGGAACAGTTTCATGAAGGACTATTAAAAAAAAAACACCTCACAAAATAATTTTTATTTCATTTCTTATTTATAAAGCCTCATAATTAAGAAAGAAACTAAAAAATAAGCAAAATGATTTTTTTTCAATGTGGTCAGCCCTTTAGAAAGCTAAGAATGCAAAGGTCTGTCATTGTAAAATTTGGGGTCTGTGGATAGGAAGGTATTATTTTGGTGTTTTTAAAGAAGATCATTGCAAATTACAACTGAAATTTTAAATCTAAATTGCATATCTTATAAACATTCACTTTCTAGCTGCTACAAGCATAATGGAAATAGGTGATAATACTAATGCTATTAGAATACTACTAAATACCTTTTGAATATCCTGAGTGCCTTGTACTAGATCAGGGGCCATCAAACTATGCCCTGTAGTCTAAATGCAGACACTGTCTGCATTTAGGAGCTTAGAATGACCATCCTCATTACTATTTCAGTTTCTCCATAATCTGCTCATTTATTTTTCTTTTTTGGCTATTTAAAGAACTCAGCTTTCTGACTAGCTAACTCTGATGTGTGAGAGTATATGTGCATGGGACCAAGGCTTCAGATCCTGCCTAAGAATGGATAGAATCTACACAGGTGGCTAAAGAAGGGGCCATTTGCAGCTCACTCCAGACCTAGAGCACAGGTACTGCCCAACAAAGTGGGTTGGTTATGAAGTTAATCTCTTTAAATAAAAAATTTAAAAAAACTCAACCAGTTTTTAGAACCAGAAGGTCACGGTTCAATTCCCCATTAGGACATATGCCAGGGTTTCGGGCTCAGTCCCCAGTAGGGGGCTTGCAGGAGGCAGCCAATCAATGATTCTCTCTCATCATTGATGTTTCATCTCTCTCTTTCTCTGAAATCAATATAACTCTTATTTATATCAAATAAATATATATATTTAAAAGCTGACTGTTGAAGAGAGTAAAAATTCAGCAGGTCCTCAAATAACATTTATAAGATGCCATAGGAATTTAACTCTTATTTATTTCAATTAGCCTCTGGTAAAGTTGGTTTTGTCATTATATATCATTTTTTATTATTTTTTAAAATGTTTTATTGATTTCAGAGAAGGGAGAAAGAGAAAGAGATAGAAACATCAATGATGAGAGAGAACCATCCATCAGCTGCCTCCTGCACACCCCACCCACACTGGGAATCGAGCCCACAACCCAGGCATGTGCGTTGGCCAGATATCGAATGGTGACCTCTTGGTTGGATTCTCAACCACTGAGCCGCGCCTGCAGAGCTATATCGAAGTATGGTAGCAATCATCTCAGGTAGAAACTGCAGTTTTAACTTTAACTTTAACCCTGCTATTTGGCTTCTGTACTTATTTGCTTGCTAAAACAATAGAAAAGTTATTTTGATTTTCTGAACTTATGTATGTTATCCCAATCGCTTGAATACTCCATAGATGGTGGTTTGAATATTCCATTGATTGTGATCTTACTGGTTATCAAAACACATTCATCTGTATCTGAGAACCAGGACAGCACAATTACCTTAAATTGCCTCAGCTACAGATAATGCGTTCCGATTGACTCAGTGGCCCCAAGACCAGGACAGCAAAATTATTCTAAATTGCCTCAGCGGCTCCAGATAATGTGTTTCTGTTGATTCAGTGATCCATAGACCCAAAACTATACTTAATCTTTATAGATAACTTACTCAATTTCCTTTCTGTAACTGCTGTGTGCAAGCCAGGTTCCTCATTCCAAACCCAAAGATGTAATCGATACCTTTGTGATATTCTGCATATAAGCCAGATGTGGCAAACCTTTCCAGGCTGCGAGATTTGGAGCACTGTTGCCCATCGTAGCTACTAGTCTTTGAGTAAATGACTCCATAATTCGACTTTTTGAGGTGTCCTTTGTGAGATTCAGGGTACACTACAACATTATGTCATTTTGATTTAAAGTCACAGAACCTATCTTTGATATTAAGTGAGGACTTACTATAGTAATGAATATATTATTTTATCAATAGACTATGTTTTGGACAGTTTTATTCAAAAATTGACCATATAGTACAAAAAAAATTATCAATACATTAACTCTACACACACACACCACACACACACACACACACACACACACACACACTGTTGTGCCCAGAGTTCGGGGTCCCCAATAATCCACCACTAAGGAGCCTTTTCCAATGCAAAAGCAAAGAGTCTTTATTCAAACCCGGGTTTGGCTCTCAGCCTCTTTCTGGCGCAGCAGCGAGGCGAGACGAGAACAATGAGTTTTATGAGGTAGGATAATTAGGGGCCTTGGGAAAGTGATGAGGGTTACAGAGATTGGTCACTTGAATTGGGGTCTTTCTGTGGTTAAGCCTAATTAGGACCTTAGCTGTGTCCCTGGAGCTTCATTGGTCCTTTCAGGTGGGGGTCGGGGAAGTTAAGACATTGCTGGCATACCTGTGGCCACTCCCAGAAAAGGGAGGGGGTTTAGGCAGGGGTCCCAGCCCTTATAGGACAAGATGGAGGGGAGTCCATTTCCTTTCAACACACCTCTGCACACAGCTGCCCCTGTTAGTACCATTTTACACCAGTGTGGTACATTGGTACAATCAATGAGCCAACATTGACGCATTATTATTAATTAAAGTCAATACTTCATTCAGATTTCCTTAGTATTGCCCTCATGCCATTTTCTGTTCTGGAATCTCCACCAAGCCAAGATATCGCGATACTATCACCTTACACTTAGCTGTCATGCCTCTTTAGGCTCCTCTTGGCTGTGATAGTTTCTCAGACTCCCCTTGTTTTTTACTTTGCCTGTTTCGAGGAGCACTGGCAAAGTGTTTTGCATAATGTCCTCAATTTGAATTTGCCTGGTGTTTTTATCATGCTAATTAGGATATTTAAGAGAGGAAAACCTCCAAGGAAGAGTGTCATTTTCATCCCGTGTATTAATTCTGACCATCACCTGGCTGAGCTAGTTATTTGTCAGCTTTCTCCACTGTACAGCCATGCTCTTTTCCTCCTTTTCCATACTGTTCCATTTGAAAGGAAATCACCACACACAGCCCACATTTAACGATTGAGGAGTCTCTCCTCCTATAGGCTGGACTATCTACATAAATTATTTGAATAGTCATCACAGCCACCAAAACAAAAGCACAGTTATGGGAGTATTTCATCAGAGCACACGGATTATTCTAGCTGATCCGTAAAATTCCCACTTCAACTGTGAAAAACCTGGCCTCCACATCTGTCATCAATTTGCTTTACTGTTCAAGTCCAGTACACAGGCATGGCAGTGTCAGAATTCCTATTCCCCCAAAGGAAACAGTTTTATCATCTAGAGTACAGTACTCTGTGCAGTCTCTTTTGCCTTTTATCTAACAGACTCCATACATGTCCAAAGTTATTTAGACCAACAGCTGCTCTCCACCACGCCCTTTAGTAAGGTTGTTTCACACATTTGTAATACAGTTAGATTCTCTTACCAGAGTCTGCATTTTTTCCTGGTAACCCCTGACCTCCTAAATTAGCATACATTACTATTCATTCTTCCTGTTATAGGTTCTCTAGGTTTGATTTTTTAAAATATTTTTATTGATTTCAGAGAGGAAGGGAGAGGGAGAGAGAGAAACATAATGAGAGAAAGAGAACCATTGATTGGCTGCCTCCTGCATGTCCCCCACTGGGGATTGAGCCCATAACCTGGGCATGTGCTCTTAGCCAGAGTTGAACCTGGCACCCTTCAGTCTGCAGGCTGGCGCTCTATCCACTGAGCCAAACTGGCTAGGGCAGTTCTCTAGGTTTTGACAAATGCATGATGTTTTGTATTTACCATCACAGCATCATAAGAACAGTTTCACTGTTCTAAAAATCCCCTGTGCTCCATCTACTCCTACCCCCTCCCCAACCTTCTGGAAACAACTGACCTTTCTACTGCTATCTCTATAATGTTGCCTTTTCCAGAACGTTATACAGTTGGCATCATGAAATATGTAGCCTTTTTAAATTGGTTTCTTTCACTTACTAATATGCATGTCTTATTGTGCCTCAGTAGCTTATTTCCTTTTATTGCTGAACTAGAGGCCCAGTGCACAAAATTTGTGCACGGGTAGGCTCCCTAGGCCTGATTGGCCTTCAGGGCTGATCAGGGACTTCCTTTGTTCCATGCCGCCCCCTAGTAGTCAGTGCATATAATAGCAAGTGGTCAAACTCCAGGTGGATTGAACTCCTGAGGGGACAATTTGCATATTAGCCTTTTATTATATAGGATAATATTTCATTGTATGTATGTAGTATAGCTATTTTTGTGCAAGTTAATGGGTAAATAACTCACAGTAAGATTGTTGAATTGTATGGTAAAACTTTGTTTAGTTTGAGGATCTCATTTTTATGGATACTCCTATTCTAGAAAATAAAAGTATGTCACTGATAGTCTTACTCTTTTAGAGGTAAGAGAATCTAGTCATTATGTTTCAGCATCTGATTGTCTTCTCTACGTTTTTTTTATTCTCCATGTCATTTTATTACATTAGAAATAAAATCTTATCCATTTGGAAGACCAATTTGAAATAATAAAAACTGTGAACTACATAATTTTAAAAATAGTTTTATATCTTTCATATATTTAGAACTAGGAAATAAATGACCAAGTTTGCACTAAAATGTCTTCTTTACAAGGAATTACTTTTATCTAACAGATAATAATCATTAAAAGTAGGATAATAGCCCTAGCTGGTTTTCTCAGTAGTTAGAACATCAGCCCATGGATTGAAAGGGTTCAATTCTAGTCAAGTGCACGTATCTCAGTTGCAGGCTTAATCCCCGGCCCTGCTTGGGCACTTGCCAGAGGCAATCAATCAATGTGTCTCTCTCACATTGATGTTTCTCTCTGCCTCTCCCTCTCCCTCCCACTTTCCTTAAAAATCCATGGGAAAAAATAATCTCAAGTGAGGATTAACAACAACAACAAAAAATGTAGGACAATATATATAACTAGATTTGAACACTGTATGAAAGCAATTTGTTTATTAATATATGCCTAAAATTCTTTGTAGTTTTATTAGGATCACAAGCTTGCTCTTCTCTCCCTACTCTCACTGTGGGGTAACCTATGTGCCTACAGTCTGCTCCCATTATTTCCCTTATGCATAACTAAGGTTACATACCTCCTCCTAATCTTCTTGAAGGCAGGGACTATAATCTTTTCAAACTTAATTCTTAAGTCTGACATATATTAACCACTCAATAACTCAATAACTAGTAAGTTCATTATGAGAATGGATGAATAATCTTGAAGCTAGAAAGAACTCTAAGTAGGAATTAGAGCATCTTGCAGATAAATAACCATCATCCCAGACCTTGTATGGACTAACATATATTCTAAATCAGTAGAGTCTGAAAAAAAAACACAAACACAAATCTGTTGAAGAATTTGTGATTCCACACTCATTGTAAATGTGACTTCCACCTTGAATTTATTGTCTATTATGAATTCAGCAAAGTGCAAACACATCCTGTACAATTTATCCCCAAGAAGGCCAATATCTCTGGTAAATGACTGATTGAATGTCAGGTGCCTGGGGTAACAGGATTTCACAGAAACCAAGCAAGCTGAAAAATGTCTGGGAAAATGGACGAATTTTCAAAAAGCCAGAGAAATGTGAGATTAGTGAAGAGATAGAAGTGGGAGATCCTTAAAGGCTTGGTAGCCAGGACAAGGGAAAACCACAGTAGAGCAGAGAAGGTGAGGCTGAAGATTGGATGGAGACAAGCTGTCATCTAAGGTGAACCATGGTGGAGGGCTCAATCTACCATCTGAAGGGTAGAATGTTTGGCAACCTGCAGCAGATTCAGAAATTGACCTTAACGTGAAAGGAAGGAAGAGACAAATAATTGTATCTCAGGATTTCTCATGTTTTAATGTGCACACAAATCACCTGGGAATCTTGCTAAACTGCTGATTCCTCATTCTGAATCAGGAGATATGGGGTGGGGCAAAGAGTCTGCACACAATCAGGCCATCTATACAGCTGGTCCACTGGCTCTACCTTGACTAGCAAGGTTGTGCTTAACTGAATTTCAACTGAAGTTCTTAAGAAATCTCTACATTTAGCTGAGTTTATCTGGAAGTATTTAGATTAAGTTTCCTGAAATCAGACAGAAACAGGGACTTGAGATAGAAATTAAGTTTAGTTTTAGGAAAATAAAAATTACATTTTTATACACCTGATTGGATTGTTTGAGAATCCAGGCCTACCACCACTATTACACTTCAGTATCCAGGTCAAATTCACCATCCCCCCTGAAGTCTTTCCACATATTTCCCTCGTAAGGATTAACTATTCTTGATAATCTATCCCTCATGTATTATGCACTGAATGATGTGTTCACCACAAAATAAATATATTAGTCTAATACCCAAAGTGATGCTATTTGGAGGTTGGGGCCTCGGGGAGATAATTAGGTTATGAGGGTGGAGCCTTCATGAATAGAATTAGTGCCCTTATGGAAGAGGCCAGAAAGTTAGCTTGTCTCTTTTTCAGTGTGTGAGAATAAATAAGAAGTATGCTATCTGCAACCCAGAAGACAGTCCTCATAGACTCTGTCCAGGCCTTTACTCTGAGACTTCCGACCTCCAGAACTATGAGAAATTAATTTATGTGGTTGATAAGACATGCAGCTTATGATATTTTGTTGTAGCAGCCTGTGCTGGCTGAGGCATCATGTTATTTTTTAGTATATAATCCGTGCATTTCATCCATTATTATTACTTACAATAAAGGCAGAGGCATGCTTTATTTTTTCTCTTTTTCCTAAGAGCAGCAACTCATAGAAAAATACTTGATGATTGCCCCTTGAATTGAAAATGTGGGTTTAAAATAGATTAGTGATAGAATTGAATATATTCAAAAGTTGAATATATCATAAAGTGAGTAGTTAATCCAAAAGCATTTGGGGAAAAAAACAAAATTAAAATAGTGACTCTTGGCAGGAAACCTCTCTAAACAGCAGAAGAAAATGTTTTCACACTTTGGGGGATAGAGATGATTCAGCTGAAACAAGTCCAGAGTTCCTTAGATAATTAAATATTTAACCTTTAAGACAGCTAAGAGACTTTGTTTTCAGTAAATCTAAAATTATTTTATAAAGATTATAAAACTAAAATACCTATAACATGCAAACTTTTAAAAATATTATCAAAGTTTATTTCTACCTCTCAGAAAACTGTCAAGCTTCAGTATTCTTTTGGTAATGGTACTTTTAAAACAATAGGTATAGTAGAAGGGTTTATACATGGAAGGTAGGTTCTAATATAAAAAAAAAAAAATAGAGTTTAGTTAAAAGTCCTCTCTACCCGAGACCGGTTTGGCTCAGTGGATAGAGCGTCGGCTTGCGGACTGAAAGGTCCTGGGTTCGATTCCAGTCAAGGGCATGTACCTTGCTTTCGGGCACATCTCCACTGTGGGGCGTGCAGGAGGCAGCTGATCGATGTCTCTCTCTCATCGATGTTTCTGACTTTCTATCTCTCTCCCTTCCTCTCTGTAAAAAATCAATAAAATATTTTTTTTTAAAAAAGTCCTCTCTAAGTCCAGCTGATGTGGCTCGGTCATTGAGCATCGACCAGGTCACAGTTTGATTATGGTCAGGACACCATAATCCCCAATAGGGGGCATGCCAATGGATGATTCTCTCTCATCATTAACGTTTCTGTTTCTCTCTCAATCTTCTTTCCTCTCTCTGAAATCAATTAAAAAATGTATATTTTTTAAAAAGTTCTCTAAAACATGCCCAGCCAGTGTGGCCCGATGGTTGATTGTCGAGGCATGAACCAAGAGGGCACTGGTTTGATTCCCAGTCAGGGCACATGTCTGGGTTTCAGGTTTGACCCTCAGTAGGGGACATGCAAGAGGCAGTCAATTGATGGTGTTTCTCTCTAAAAATCAATAAAAACATATTTTAAAAATAAATAAATAAATAAATAAATAAAATGCTTTAATATGCTAATTAAATATTTTATATATACGGTACTCCTTCAGGGCCAAGGAGTACTATAAATAACACTAGGGGATATGTTTCAAGATCCCCAGTGGATGCCTGAAACAGTGGATAGTACAGAATCCTACATATATTATTTTTTCCTACATAGATACCTATGGCAAAGTCTAATTCATAAATTAGGCACAGAAAGAGATTAACAATCCACACTAATAAAAGAGTAGGATGCAAATTGACCATACCTTTGCGACACCCAGCAGCCAATCAGGAGTGAATATGCAAATTAACATAGCAAAGATGGTGGATTCATTTGTGTATGCAGGCACCAAGCAGCCAGGGACAGGGTGTGATGTTTGTGTTGTCACCATGGCAATGACACAGGCTTCTAGGCAGTGTGGGAAGGTGGAAAGGCAGCTCCAGGCTAGAGCAAAAAGGCAGCTCTCACTGGAGCAAAGGTGGTGCCGACAGGGGAAGGAAGGCCCATTCTTGCACAAATCTTCATGCATCGGGCCTCTAGTAGTGAATAATAAAATAGAACAATTATAACAATATACTGTAAAATAAAGTTATGTGGATGTGGCATCACTCAATAAAATAAGGGTTACTTGAACACAAGCATTGTGATACCATGACAGTCAATCTGATAACCAAGACTACAAAAGGTTTTCATTCATACAGAGAAATGTTCATTGTGCATTATCTGCTCACAAGCAAATCTATGATGGGAGAAAAAGAAACAAACCAAGCAAACCACCTTGAACACATTTCTGAAAAGAGTGAGAGCTCCTCAAGAAGAACCTCAGGCGGGTTCTTTTTTTTTTTTTTTTCCAAGTAGATTTTTATTGATTTCAGAGAGGAAGGGAGAGGGAGAGAGAGTCATATACTAGCTGCCTTTTGCATGCCCCCTTCTGGAGATTGAGCCCACAACCTGGGCATGTGCCCTTGTCCAGAATCAAACCCAGGAACTTTTGGGTCCGCAGGCCGACGAATTATCCACTGAGCTTCCTGGCTAGGGCCTCAGTCAAGTTCTTTAGGGCGTGTTCCAGAAGAAGGTGTTATGCAGGTGACAGCTACATGTGTTTTATTGGCCCTGAAGACCTGACCTTGTATAGGCCTATGCTCATGTGTGTGTTTGTATCTTATTTTTGTTGTTGTTGTTGTTGTTGTTTTAATATATTGTATTGATTTTTCACAGAGAGGAATGGAAAGGAATAGAAAGCCAGAAACATCGACGAGAGAGAGACATCGATCAGCCGCCTCCTGCATGCCCCCTATTGGGGATGTGCCCCCGACCGGAATCGAACCCGGGACCCTTCAGTCTCCAGGATGACGCTCTATCCACTAAGCCAAACCGGTTTCGGCTGTATCTTAGTTTTTAACACAAATCGCTTCTCAGCCTTGTGGCTAAGATCAAGTGTAGTTTTTAACACACAAGTTAAAAAAAAGTAAATAAATAAATAGGAGAAAGCTCTTAGACTAAGGTTATAAAGAAAGAAAATATTTGTGTACAGCTGTATAATGTGTTTGTGTTTTAAGTTGTTATTACAGAAGTCAAAAGTGTTTTAAAATTTAAAAATGTATACAGTAATAAGGTTAATTACAGTAAGCTAAGGTTAATTTATTACCGAATAAAGAAAATATCTTTATAAATTGGGTGTAGCCTAAGGATACCGTATTTATAAAATCTATAGTAGGATACAAACCATAGGCTTTCACATTCACTCACCACTCACACTGCCTCAGCCAGACAACTTCTAGCCTTGCAAGCTTCCATTCCTGCTAGGTGCCCTATACACATGTGTCCTTTTTTAAAAATTCTTTTGTACCATATCTTTGTCGTCTTTTCTATGTTTAAAAATGTTTAAATATACAAATATTATCATGTTTAACAGTTGCTTATGGTATTGAGTACAGGAACATGCTGTACAAGTTTGTAGCTCAGGAGCAATCGGCTATCCCATGTAGCCTGGGTGTGTAGTAGGTTTGTGTAAGTGCACTCTATGGTATTTGCACAACAAAGGAAATTGCCTAACAACTCCTCAGAATGTATCCCCCTCTGTCCTTAAGTGACACAGTATAGCTAACAGTTCCTGCCAATCAGCTCAGACAACCACTCATAATTACAGTTATCTGGGAGGCGCTTTTCTAGGTTTGGGAGTTGTTCAGGTTAGAATTTAGACGAGCATCTTGCTTCTGCATGAGTGATTTTGCTTCCACTGTTGGTTGAACTACATAACCAGGTCAGACAAGGTTGCCTTCTTCAGTAACAGGAACTGCTGCCACCTGGAGGATGCATGCCCGAGTGAAAATCCGTTCACTGGACACTCGGAACATCTGTGGGGATGCATATTCTCTTGTTTTAGAATGTCAACTGCTGGTGCAAAGGCACGCAGACACAAATCTTTTTCCTTCCTAAACTCTACCCAAGCAACCTGAAGCTGGCCCTACTCTCTGTTTCTTTCCCTCAAAAGAAATAAACACATCTCACTAAAGTACATAAATGAGCCAAGTCAAGCTGTGGGGAAAAGCTTTGAGTGCTAGTAACAAGGTTTTGCTGAGGGCCTTTGAAATCTTTGCACTAAGATCTGTCTCTCCACAATGTAATTGGGAAGAATTGGCACATTTACTATGTTGACTCTTGCAATGCATGAAGTATGTCTCTCAATTTGTATAGATCTTTGCATTGTGTAGTTTCAGTATATTTACACCTAAGCATTACTTTTTTTTTTTTTTGAAGATTTTTAAATGACATTGCGTTTTAAATTTTGGTGTCTGTTTATTGCTAGTGTATAGAAATACAATTGACTTTTGTATATTTGTCTTGTATTCTTGTATCCTATGACTTTGCTGAACACAATTATTAGTTCTAGGAGCATTTGTGTATACCTTTTAGAATTTTCTATATAAACAAACAACTCATCTGCAAATAAAGATGGTTTTATTTTTTTTGCAAACTGTATGCCTTTTGTGTCTCCCCACCCTCAGCCCCACCATTTTTTATTATTATTATTATTATTATTATTATTATTATTATTATTATTATTTTGTCTTACTGCACTGGCTCAAAATTCCAGCATTATGTTGAATAAGAATAACAAGAACAGACATGCTTTTTCTGTTTCCTGATTGGGGAGGGAGGGAGTATTATTTTTGATGTCTGCAGAGTCTGTAGTGATATCCTCTGCTTCATTTCTAATATTGGAAATTTATAAATTTTATTGATCTTTTCAAAGTACCAGCTCTTTATTTCCTTTATTTTCTTGCTTTGTTTTTTCTGTTTTATAATTTCATTGATTTCTGGTTATCTTTATTTTTTTATGTTTTCTTTGATTTCTTTTGCTCTACTTCTATTTTCTTGGGAGCTTACATGATTGATTTGAGACTTCTGTCCTAATGAATGCATTTGCTATATATTTCTCTCTTAGCACTGTTTTAGCTATGTCCACAAATTTAGATATTAACATTTTCACTCAGTTCACAGCATTTTCAGAGTTCTTTTGAAACTTCATCTTTGACCCATGGATTATTTAGAAATGTGTTATTTAGTTTCTAAGTGTTTGGAGATATTTTTCTGTTATCTTTCTGCTCTTCATTTCTAGTTTGATTCCATTTTGGTCAAGGAATACACTCTGTATAATTCCAAATATTTTAAAATTGTTTAGGTTAGTTTATGGCCCAGGATATAGTCTATCTTGATATATGTTCTATGGATAATTGAAGATAATATAATTCTGTCCGGTGGAGTATTCTATAAATGTCTTTAGATCCCAATGAGTATTCTATAAATATATTTAGACCCTGATGTGTTGGCATGGATTTCTTTAGGTGTATACTGTTTGAAATTCATTCAGATTCCTGAACCTGTAGATTTATGTGCCTTATCAAATTTGGGAAGTTTCCAGCCATTATTCCTTTGAATGCTTTTTAAGCCCACCCTTCCTCTCCTTCTAAGACTTCAATGGCACAAAAGTTAGATTTTTATTTATAGTCTCACAAGTCCCTGATCAACACAACAGAGTGGTAATATAATTCTTGAATTCTAAATAGAGGCCTGAGGTGACTGGAATATCACCAGTTCCACAGATACGATGCTTGAGAAAAAGGTTGTCTTTTCTTTGGGAAACGTGTGGCAGAAAATCTACCAGAGAGGAAGGATATCCAGGTACCTCTCTAAGTGGGAATCAAGCTAGCCTATTTTAACAAATGGTAAAACATAAAGCAATGACTTTACTAGTATATATCATTGGCCACTAAATATGGATTTCGTAAAGAGAAGCTAAAACTAATGAATAAACTGAGGAATGGTGTATTGATCTCATTGATGTGTGCCATACTTATCTTGGATAATTATATAAGAGCTAATTATAAAATATGGATAATTTTTTTCTTTATTTGTTTCTTAGTTATTGAGGTGTTTCAAAAACAGAGGAGTATTTTTGAGCACCTAATTTATCACATATACTAAAATTTGCCATGGATGCTAAAAAAAGAAACTGTTAGATGAATTACTGAAAATAAAATATTGATTTTAACATGGAATGGTTTCAAGGTTCTTAGACGTGTACATTTGCCTCAGTCTTGAGTATTTCTCTTTCAAGATAAAAGGATTGAAGAGAGGAGAGTTTTATTTATAGAGTAAGGTGAATGTATAACTTCTGTTGACTAAGAATACAAATTATCTTGAACTGAAACAACTCTCATTCAAGTCACATATTTTCTGTCTAGTCTCCCTATCTTTGGATGGCATATAAATTTCTAAGAAATAGACAAGAAGAATGCTGTATTTGCATAAAATACTGGTACTTTTTCCAAATTTAGCTATCCAATGCAAGAAAGCTATCTCAGGAGCTGACAAAACATATTTGAATAATGGAAATTTGGGTTATAAAAGATTATATATCTATCTGATGCTTACATTGCAATCTATAAATAATAGCAAGTTGACTTTTAAAAAATTAATATTTTAATACAAATATTTCAATGAAACATTGAAACGCACTTAGCTTCTTATATATTAATTTAGTTGACTATTCCTTTGATACTTCATAATTAATTAATGTGTTCAACAGATTTGATATGTATCAGGCAAGCACTGTTTTAGGCACTGGGGATATAGCAATGAACAATATGGGTACAGATCTCTTTGGGGAGATATCATTCTTGGGAGAAGGCAAGAAATAATTAAACAAATGAATGAACAAGGTAATTTCAAATAGTGATAAGGCAATGGGACAAGATGATATAACGGAGAGTAATGTACAAGTGCAATATGAACTGATCAGAGAGGTCTTTGATCTGAGACAGAAATGATGCAAGGGAGGCATCCATGTGCATAACTATCTTCACTCACTCCAAATTGAGTAATATAAATAAAGAAATACTGCAACACTAACATAATGCTTTATTTCTTACTGTTGATTGGTGCTCAAAAAGATGTTTTTTTGTTTTTTGTTTTCTGAAAAATGGTCACATTTACAACAAAATACTTATAATTCTAGGTGTTATTTTGTCATGCAAGTTTAGCTTTTGCTTCAAAATGCTATACTCTGATGTCTGGCTCAGATGTCCCTGAGGACTAAAGGAAGTAGAAATTGCTAACTTCAAATGTCAATTTTATTAGTCAATTTCAATTACTAGAGCTTCATCCAATGCTGTTTGTGCAAATATGAGTATCTTTGGCTGCATTCTTGTTGCTTGCTTTTTAAGTTTTTTCCAGCTTTATTAAGGCATCATGAACAAATGGAAATTGTATATATTTAAGGAATACAATTTAATGTTTTGATATACACTGTGGAATCATCATCACAATCAAGCTAATTAACATATCCATCACCCCAACCTCTAAGATTCTAACTCAATTCGTCTGGGGTCTGAGCGTCATTATCTTTTTTTTAAAAAATAAGCTTTTTATTGTTGATAATATTAAAGATATCTCGTTACTTAATTTAAAAAAGTGGACAGTTGCAGATCTTTTACAGGCTCAGAAACATCTTAAATATTTCCATTTGTTCTTACTATAACTATGAAATTGTAGAAATAATCAGAAACAGAAGTACAATGTGCTGTTGTCCAAAATATTCCAATTGGTAAACTTTCACAAAAACATATGCAACCAGGACACATTTCTACCCCTAAATCTTTCCCTAATATTATTTTAATACTTTGGGGGAAATGGGACTCGAACCTGTAAACTGTAGCTGCTTCCTTCTCTCCCGCCACAGGCGGGCTCCTAGATTAGAGAGCCAATTATTTTAAAACTTTAAGGCAATTTTAAGAAATAGTATGATTTTATAAATGTTTATAATGGTTCAAATGTTGAATACATATTGAATACAATGTATTTACATTTCCTCAAAAGATGAAACTAAAAATTATTCAAAGAGGGTTTTGTTTTTGGAAAAGACATTATTTAACTGTTTCAGTTACTATATTGTAAAGAGAAGTAAACAAAATTAATATAAGAGAGAGGCAATGCCGCATGATCTGGTATATCTCAGAAAGTTAATGGAGGAAAGGAAAAATTAATGAGGATGATTAAGACATGAGAGGAGCTTCAAAAGAGAATAAATTAACTATCAAAGGATTAAGAAAGGACTCTTGAGAAATCTGATGACATTCACATTTTTACAAAAATATTTGTGCTGTGAAAGTCAGTTATGAAGGATGGCATCTCTTACTGTATTATAAAAATCAATATTTAATTATTCTCTTTTTTCTTTTATTCGATGCTTAGTTGAAATTATAATCTAAATTTTCTTTAACATAAGATAAAGTTTTTATTATTTTTTAGTTTTATGTTTCAGGATAAATTTCCAATTTAACCTTTATTTCCCACCCACACACGCACACACTATTTCTATGAATTTTTTTCCCATTTGAACTAATCTCACTTTAGAGACCATTTTCCAGTGCTAGTTGTCCCTGACACTGAACACCTATGATACTTACAAAGGATTCTGTTCCTTAACCAGGCTCTCAGTTGGACCTGCAGCCTTGGCTCTCTCTTAGCAAATAGGAAATAACATATTTGTCACATAAGTAATCAAAGGTTGGGTGAAAGAAGGTATACTACATGTCTGCTGATGATGATACTTTTTCCACTATCAACTCTTCCTCAAACCCGGAAGGAACTAGAGGAGCTAGTGTGCTAACGCTGACCTTCACTGTGCTGTATTATATCGTAATATACCTCAATGCAGCCACTGATTCCTGTCTGCCATTATTTTCCCATTGGTGTTGTGGCAGGAGAGTAAGAAGCTAGGAAAATCCCTGGCAAGTGGAATAGAAAAACTGAGACAAGAAAATTCAACAATACCAAACAATTTAAACAATTTGCAGCTAGTTAGTGAATCATAAGACCTTATCTTCCCTAACCAAGGACACTTGAGAGCAAATGGTTTATCCTCCACCCACCTCCAATGAGAGAATACATAGCTTAAACCACACTCCAGCAAAGGCCCCACACTCAGGAGGTGCTGGGCGCCCGTGAGAAGCTGTCCCATACCTGCACAGCATCTTCCAGGTGAGCTGGCCACAGTTGTCAGCTCAGAGGCCCATATTGTGCCCCAGCCCACAGCATTCAGCCACGCTCACTGCATTTCCATGTGGGGACACAGGTGCCATGACTCAGGCTGAGGGGGCACATGCGGGTCTGGGAGTCCAGGTACTGCCCAGAGCCCAGAGGTCAGCTGGAACCTGCCCATCCACACCAGATGCCCGTGCTTCAATCGCTGGCCAGGCCTAGGGACTGCACATGTGCACAAATTTCGTGCACCAGGCCTCTAGTTTTTAATATTTATATAACTTTAACTTACAGAAATATTCTAATAATATTACAAAGAACATGTAATCATTTAACCAGATTCACAATTGCTTACATTTTGACCTGTTTCCCTTATAATTTTCTCTGGATATTACACATACGCACACACATTTTTTTCTCTGAATCACTTGAGAATGAATTGCAGACAGCATGCTTCTTTATTCCTAAATAGTTCAGTGTTTATTTCTTATCAATAAGGATAACCCTTAAATTATATTAAAGTAATAAAAATCAGCAAAATTATCATTGATGCAATAATATTATTTAATCCAAGTCCATATTAAACTTTTGACAATTGTCCTAATTATATCCTTTGCATCCCTCCCCTCTCCACTTCCCCCAGATTCAGTCTAAGATAACACTTAGTTGCTTATGTCTTCTTTAATCTGGAACAATTCCTCAGTCTTACTTCGTTTTCCATGATTCTGATATCTGTTACCAGTTCTTTTTGCTAATCATGGAGGTAGCTGCTTTAGTAGATTTCCTGTGAAAATAATATGCAAGTCACTCATTCACCAAACATGGTCTATCTGGTACCCCAAAATTTATTAGGAATCTCTCCATGGATTTAAAAAATACCCATTATCCAACCCCATAAATCCTTTGATTTCTTCTGCATTTACTGAAAGAAAAAAAGTGGCAGAGATAAGGTTTAGCCAGCCATGTTACTGTCACTTAACATGACATTTGATATCTGAGCTTTTGTGATTATGTAATCATAACATGTTTCTTCTGACCTTCATTCATCTCCCTGGTCAATGGAAATGGTATGTCTCAGTATTTATATTCCTTTTGCCAAAGTTCATACAAATTCTTTAAACATCAGATCTTGATTTGAGTCTTCTAAACTCTGTATATTTTATAGGAAATAACTGCATAAGAAGTCAGAGTGCCTAATTTAAAATTCCAACTCTCACTTTAGGGTCTGTTACTTAATAAACCTGTTAATTTATAAATGTGTAAACCTTAAATTAATGTATGTAAAGTGCCTGGCTTCAACAAATTTTAGCTTATTGAAACTTTTCCATTCCCAAACGCAAATGTATACTTGCCTTGATTAAGTTATTGTCAAAACTACACATGCAAATATTCCAAAGTGTGAGAAGTATTTTCACAGGAATCATATATAGGTGAAAAATAGATGAATCAATGAAGAAATAACCTGGCTGGGCCATTCACAACCTTCATATTGACACCACATGCCCCTCAAACAACCACGCGATTTCTTTGCTCACTTTCTAGCAAAATTCCTCTAGGGACTGTCTCTACTCACTACCTCCTATTTTTTCCTTTGTGTCTTTTAGCAGTTTCAGAACATTCTTGGCCATGATCTAGTACTTCCTCCCCTTATCTAGTTCCTCCATCAGGACCACATGTATGTGCTACTGATCTGATGATCTTTCTCCTGCCTTGTGATTCTTTATGCCTTCATTCTTTCCACTTGTGTGTGCAGAAATCCAGGTATGGAGTCAACTGATGTTTTGGTCATCTGCAGGAGACACTGAGAGAGCCCACAGATGGGGATATGAAACTGTTTGTTCCACCAAATGAACTGGAAGATAGGGGAGATGAGTTTGTGTGGATGTGTGTCAGCAAAGATCCCAGGAAGCTGAATATGCTTGATCGGCATAATGCTTCACAAAGATAGGCATCAGCCTCACCTGGAGGGCTTATGAAACCACAGATTTCCAAGCTCCACCCCAGAGCCTTTAATTGAGTAGGTCTGAGGTGGGGCTTGAGAACATGTTTCTAACAAGTTCCCAGGTGAGACTGAAGCTGGTGGTATAGGGAGCTTGCTTTTGAGAACAGTCTCCATGAAGTAATAAGTAGATAATGGAAGCTTGGGTTGGGGAAATGGAAGAAACTTACTGATATTCAGAGCAATTGCTTTTCTTTTGAGATTGTGCAAAATAAGTTTTGCCCTTTTCTCCTGAGTAGTTCTCCCTCAGCCCCCCAAAAACGATTTCTGGTTCCTACTTCAGAAGGTTATCAAACTCTAGCTGACTTTGCCTTACTCTGAAAAGAACTGAGTTCCTAAATGGGTGGGCCTTCTGAGGACCATTTTAAAAGCCAGAATAATAATAATGATCAGTAAATAAAATAATTAAGAGTAAAAAATAAAATTAAAATAAAAGAGGGGTGCTTCATTTCCACACAGTAGGAGTTTGAGAAAAGCAAGGGTTCAGAGAGAGGCTTCTATTTAAAAATTAGATTTTTAGCAATTAGGGTCAGAAAAGTAAATTCCAACCTATAATAATAAAAGCATAATATGCTAATTAGACCAGATGTCCTTCCGGACTACCTTCCAGACAAAGCCGGGACTGCAAGGGATGCCCGGGTCCCAGGTGCCAGAGAGAAGCCGGTGCTGGCAGCTGGGGGAAGGAAGAACTACTCTTTTTGTTGTTTTTTCTCAATTATTTTTAAGTAATGTATTACATGTATACATGTCTTCCCATTTCCCCCCGCCTCCCAGGCATACCCTAACCCGCCAGGGTCTTGTGTTCACTGGTTATGCTTATATGCATGCATACAAGTCCTTTGGTTTATCTCTTATTTATCCCACAGGAAGGCCTACTCTTACACGAATTTCTTGGATTGGGCCTCTAGTATATAAGAAGTGGATTGTATAGAGAGGGGAAAACGAGTACAAGACTTTAAGAAACAATTGGTAGGTTCAATAAAGCAGATTGCCCTCCTGAATGGGAGGCTCATCCAATCAGTTGAAGGCCTGAATAGAATGAAAAGGCTTATCCGCATTTCTACCTGATGGAAATGAATAAGGAGAAATTCTTCCTGCCTGGCTGCTTTCAAATGTGGAACATCAGTGTTTCTCAGCCTTCAGACTCTAACTCAAATATTGGCTCTTCCTGAGTCTCAGCCTGCTGGTCTCAGCATTACCTCTCCTGGTTTCCCACCTTGCCAACTGCAGATTTTAGTTCCCAGAATCACATGGGCTACCAATTATTTAACATGAACACACACATACACACACACACACACATACACACACTATCCTATTTTTTGGTTCTATTTCTCTGAGAATCCTGATTAATAAAACCAGAGATGACCCCAGCCACAGCACATCTTAGCCAATGAAGTCTTCTCAGAAGGCACCTGATGAGGAGACAAGCAAGAGAAAGGTGCTTTGAGTCCAGTGATTCCTCAGGATGGACCAGGCTTGGAACAAAACCTGAGCTTTGTCTTTATTATATTAATGCTTCTTCAGCATAATCCTCACTGTAGGCTAAACCTAGCCTAGATCAGCTAAACTCACAGTCGGGATCAATGGTTTGGTTTCCCCAATGCATATTTTTGTTATTTTCTCTAGAGCAGTGGTTCTCAAGCTTGGCTACACATTAGAATCACTTGTAGTATTTCTAGAACATTTCTATTGCCCTCACCATTCTGCAGACCAAGTAAAACAGAATCTCTGGACAGGAGGCTTGGCCATTAGTGTTTAAAGCCCTCTGGGTGATTCCAGGGTGCAGCCAAGGTTGAATCTCTGAGTCCAGAACACCCCAAGTTTGCTAGGAACTAAATATTATCTAAATTATGGTTCTGAGTCCCCATATTCCTCTGGTTACAGTGTATAAAACTTCTTGACAAACTAGGTTCAGAAGAGCAGTAAATATTTAATAACTGATCCTTCTTCATGATTCAAAGCTATGTCATTTTGTAGATTCGTTTGTAAACATCTTGATGATACCTCATTTAAATCTTAATTCAAATCTAAAATATGGATGGTGTTATGACTACTTCCAAGACAGTAAAACTGAATCTTAAGGATGTTGTGACTTGCAAAGTTCATATAGCTAGTAAATAGTAAAGCCAGAATTAGAGCTCAGATTAGTGGATCCAAATACATCCTCTCTACTCTATCTATTAATACATTAAAGTAGTATGTTATCTGTGACTAAAGTCCAGTTTCATGTAGTCTTAATGACTACAATTTCTACCACTTACTCTTGGACCCCCAAACTCATATTTCCCTGATTTTCCTTTGGAAAATTTATTGCCTTAAAGACTGCCCTTTCGCCCAGCCTGAGAGCTTCAGCCCTTATAGATTGATAATCTAAGGGGCTGTCCTAGAATGTGACCCTTCAAGTTAATTTTTCCATTAAGTGGTATTTTTTTGTTTTGTTTTCTATTGCCAACTATAGTGCCAATCTTAGATGAAATAGCATGTGGTGGACCACATTAGTTTAGTTCCCAGTGGATGGTAGTTCTTAGCCTAAGACCAAATCTGATATATACAGCATTGCTTATAGATACTACTTGGAAGATTTGGTGGGACCCTTCTGGATATAGTCATGAATACCACAGTGGATAGCTAAGGTATAATGACCAGTGTTGCAAAACTGACCAGAAACTAGATATTCGCTTTTACCTTATAAGCATCTGGTGTGCCTGGCTGACAGAGAAACCAGGTAATTAGATGAAGACCTCCCACCACTCCAAGGTCCTCCATGCCAATCTCAGGTTTATGGTATAGTTCTTCCTGCATTAGTGGCTAGCCATATGGATATATTCTTGCCTATATGGGGAGAAATGGAGAGGGAGCAGAGGCAGTGACTAAGTACAACTTGACTTCTCTGCTTTCTCTCTGATTGTCAACAACTATGAACTCTGATTTCTGCAGCTCTTTAGATGAACACTGCCCTCAATTTATTTAGCCTGTGGAATTCTGTGGGGGTTAATGGGCCATTTCACCCACCAGAAACCAGTCCAGTGACCTTACATAACTACTGTCCTAAGAACATCTCCAGTGTAAGAAGACACCATGGATAATTATGCTCTGCCAGGAAACCCAATATACGTAGAGTTCTGTGCTCTAGAGGTTGACATAGGGCTACAGCTTCACAAGTCTTTGCTACCTAACCAGCTGAAAATTGGCATATGCCTAGCTAACTGGAATTTTTAAAATATTATTGCCTGCAGCAAAGCCTCTGGGCCTTGTGGGTGACCACAAATCTCTCCAGTGGTCCCAGGCTGGCCACAAATAATGCACCTCACAGGGAGCATTCAGGGAGTGTGACTATTCCAGGAATTTGAATCTGACCAAGAATATTTCTTGTCTCTCTGAGCTGAAATTCCAAGCCCTCTGAGACTATATATTTTTTAAATATTATATTAGTGTATAATTTATGTACCAAAATTTTCACTCATTTTAAAGGGGTATATTTCAATTATTTGTAGTAAACATAAGAGTTATGAAACCAGCACTATAATCCCATTTTATAACATATTCACCATCCGAGAGACATGCCTCATGACTATTTGTAGACACTCTCCAATCCCACTCCAACTATCCCAAATGCTTTAAAAAACACACACACAGCTTTATAGAAATAACTCAGAAATAATATAATTCACTCATTTAAAGTGTACAATTCATAAAAATCTGATGAACAGAATAAACTGGTGAATATAATAGAATCAGGGGCATAGAAAGGGAGTGGACTGACAATTCTCAGGGGGAAATGGGGTAAAAGAGGTGCAAGGAGAGACTGGACAAAATCATACACTTATGGTTGAGGACAATGTGGGGGAGGTAAGGGCAGAGGAAGGAATGGGAGCTGGGTGGAAGGGAGCTATGGGGGAGAAAGAGGAACAATTGTAATAATGTGAACAATAAATATTAATTAAAGTTAAAAAATGAAGTGTACAATTCAATGGCATTTTAGTGTATTCAGAGCAACCATCACCATAATCATTTTTAAAACATTTTCATTACCTCAAAAAAGAAACCTTGTACCCCTTAGCAATCACCTTTGCCCCAATATTTTCTCTCCCCTAGTCCTATACAACTACTAATCTAAGCTCTGTCTTTAGAAATCTGCCTTTTCTGGACAGTTCATCTACACTGAATCATATAATATGTCGTCTTTTGTGACTGGCTATTTCACTTAGCCTAATGTTTGCTGTTTTTTTAAATTTTTTATTGAACTTATTGGGGCTACATTGGTCAATGAAATTATATAGGTTTCAAGTGTACAAATCTAAAACACATGTCTGTATATAGTATTGTGTGTTCACCACCCTAAGTCAAGTGTCCTTCCATCATCATTTATTCCCCCTTTACCTTCTCTCATCCTTCAACCCTTTCCTTCTGGTAATCACCAAACTGTTGTCTATGTCTATGAGTGATGGTTGTTTTCTTTTTGCTTAATCCCTTCACCTATTTCGCCCATACCCCAATCCCCTCTGACAGCTGTTAAGTCTGTTCTCTGTCTCTATGCACCTGTTTCTATGTTTGATTATCTCTGTCATTGAAAAATTTTACTGTTAATCTTTTTCTAATAAAGGCATTAACTCTGAAAAAATAAAATAGACTTCTGTTCAGCTATTTTTCAGTTGGTTGTTCAGGCTGATTGTCCTATATTTTAGTTGTAATTCCAGTTTGATCCTGGGAGAAGCTTAGTGTAACTTCCACGTACTCTGGTGCCATCTTGGATCTCAGCCTGAACTGTTCAAGGTACATCCATGTTATAGCATTTATCAGTACTTCATTTCTTTTTTCAAGTATTTATCTTTATTGTTGATAGTATTACAGATGTCCCCTTTATGTTTTCCCCCCATTGATCTCCTCCATGCCGCTCCCAAGCCTTCGCCAGACTCTTGTGTCCATGGCTATGCATTTATACATATGAAGTCCCCAGTTAATCTCTCCCCATTATTTATTTTTATTAGTGATTAATCTTCTGTGGTATGGCTATATACCACATTTTATTTATTCATTCATCAGTTGGTGAACTTTTGAGTTGTTTCCACTTTTTGGCTATTATGAATAATGCTGCTATGAACATATATGTACATGCTTTTGTATAAACATGTTTTGATTTCTTTTAGGTTTATACCTAGGAGTGAAATATCTGAGTCATATGATCACTTTATCTTTAGCCTTTTAAGGAGCTGCTAGACTGTTTCACATTCACAGCAGCAATGTATAAGGGTTCTGATTTCTTTACATCCTTGCCAACACTTATTATTATCAGCCTCTTTTTTTGGTATGAAGTGGTATCGCATTGTGGTTTTGATTTGCATTTTTCTGATGGCTAATGATGTTGAGTATCTTTTCACGTGCTTGTTGACCATTTATGTATCTTATTTTGGAGAGCCATGTGTTTAGATACTTTTCCAGTTTTTAAATTGGGTTGACTTTTTATTATTGAGTTGTAATACTTCTTTATACATTCTATATACAAATCCTGAATATGAAATACAAATTTTTTCTTCCATTCTTTGTATTGTATTTTTATTTTCTTCAAAGCTTCTACCTCTGTTGTAGTACCTTACTTCATTCATGTTGTAGCTAGTTGTTAAAAAATAATCACCTCCCTGGAAATCAGGAGCTAATTGAGGGCCACACCTTTATTTTGGTTTACCCTCAGAAACGTAGGTTGTTCTCTGCACATATATAAATTGTATATTGGACTTAAACCTTAAATTCCAGGTTCTATTATCTGAAATATTGAAAATAATATCACTAAAGCCAAAGATTTTGTTTCCCAAGTAAAATGGACACAGTTTCCTTGTATATGGATAAAATAAATGGGTGAATATAACTGATTCTATCCATTAACAATTGTTCCCTTTACCAAGGAAAAGTAGCATTGATATAACAATCAACACTTTATAAATAGTTCATATTCCAAAAATGTATTTGTATGGCAGTTACTTGTAATGCTGAACATATTTTCAGCGACTGCCAACATGATAACAATAGTTCAGTTAACAAGTCTGGGATCCAAAGTCAATGAAGCTTAATGTAATGAAGCTTAATACTAAGTTCATCATATGCCAAAACAGCCCTTCATGATTAGGACTGATCTGGGAATTGAGGCTTCATTCATCATGTTATTTCTATGGAAAGGTGTGTAATAGCACTCAGTGGTAGCATAAACACATATCTCTTTTCTGTGTAAATCCATTGTAGACTCAGTGACCTCTGGTCAGCAAGCTTGAAATTAGAAGAGGATTTGGGGGCAGAAGGAGAATTTCTTACAAACCCCAGTAGAGACTAGTTATTCTAAGGATGGGATATATAAATAAACTTGAGTTTTCAATATTACCCAAATACTAATGTCATGAAACAGTGAATATTTTAGTATTAAAACTATCAAAATGATGGTCATGGGAGAGAATCCAAGATGGCAGCACAGGTAAACACCTACACTGCTGCCTCGCACAACAATTTCAAAACTACAACTAAAAGACAGAACAGACATCATCCAGAACCATAGGAAAGCTGACTGAGTGGAAATTCTACAACTAGAAGGAAAGAGAGGGGCTCACAGAGACCCAGAGGAGCTACAAAAAGCTGAGATACGGAGACGTGAGCGCTGAGAGAGCGGGTGCCGGAGTACCTGGCTGGCTTTCTCTGGCGGGAGGGAGATGGAGACTCTCAAAGGCATTGAACTTCTTATCCTACGGCACTAAACCACAGATCCAGCCAAAACTCATACGGGGGGAGTTTGGACTGTGAAAGGGGAGAAGTGCATGGAAACTTAGGGGAGTCGCAAAAGATCAGAAATCTGGTGGCGCGCACAGCACTACGCACAGAGGATCGACTGCTGATTGTGCCACTGGCTTTCACGCACAGGCAGGAGACAGACCCTCCCAACTGTGCCACTTCTAACTCCACTAAACCCCAGTTTCGGGCGAAACCCTGGGGACCCAGACTCATGTGGTCCCAGAGTGCAGGGGAACCGGAGTGGCAGCAGTCTGGAAGCACTGCGAGAGAGCATGTGCACGCACAGGGACTGCTCCACTGATTACCCAGTCATGTGAGACTCAGGGGCCGTGGCGGGCGGGCCGACTGGAAGGCAAGGCAGTCCCTTAAGCCCTGAGACTCCACCCATTCCAAGCTTAACAGAGAGGCTTTTGCAGTTTTGCAACTCTTTTATATAAGGCTGAATCCAACAGAGAAGTTCTCCTGGCATAGTGAAAATGCCGAGACAAGGAAAGGGATCACAAACAAAAGAAATGGAGGAAAACAAATGACTGGATATAGAGTTCAAAACCATGCTTATAAGGTTTTTTAAGAATATCCTAGAAAAGTTGGATAAAGTTAGCGAGACCCAAGAGGAGATGAAAAAGAACCAACTAGAGATGAAAAAGGACCAACTAGAGATGGAAAAGATCCAACTAGAGATGGAAAAGGACCAACTAGAAATTAAACATACACTGACTGAAATAAAAAATATGATACAGAAACCTAACAGCAGACTAGATGAATGCAAGAATCAAGTCAAAGATTTGAAATACAAAGAAGCAGAAAACATTCAACTGGAAAAGCAAGAAGAAAAAAGAATCCAAAAATGTGAAGATAGTGTAAGGAGCCTCTGAGACAACCTCAAGCGTACCAACATCAGAATTATGGGGGTGCCAGAAGAAGAGAGAGAGCAAGATATTGAAAACTTATTGGAAGAAATAATGCTCGAAAACTTCCCACACCTTGTGAAAGAAATAGACTTACAAGTTCAGGAAGCACACAGAACTCCAAAGAAAAGGAATCCAAAGAGGACTATACCAAGACACATCATAATTAAAATACCAATAGCAAAAGACAAAGAGAGAATATTAAAAGCAACAAGAGAAAAACAGTTCATTACCTACAAGGGAGCACCTATACGATTTCCAGCTGATTTCTCAACAGAAACTATGTAGGCCAGATGGAAGTGGCAAGAAATATTCAACGTGATGAACAACAAGAACCTACAACCAAGATTACTCTACCCAGCAAAGCTATCATTCAGAATTGAAGGGCAGATAAAGAGCTTCACAGATAAAAAAAAGCTAAAGGAGTTCATCAACACCAAACCAGTATTATATGAAATGCTGTAAGGTACTCTTTAAGAAGAGGAAGACAAAGAAAAAGCTAATGATAAAAATTATGAACAACAGATATATATCTATCAACAAGTGAATCTAAAAATCAAGTGAATAAAAAATCTGATGAACATAATAAACTGGTGAATATAATAAAATCAGGGGCATAGAAAGGGAGTAGACTGACTATTCTCAGGGGGAAAATGGTGTGGGGAGGGCAGGGAGAAACTGGACTAAAATTGTACACCTGTGAATGAGGACAATGTGGGGGTAAGGGTAGAGGGTCAGATGGGAGCTGGGTGGAGTAGAGCTATGGGGGGAAAAAAGAGGAACAATTGAATAATCTGAACAATAAAGATTTATTAAATTTTAAAAAAATGAAAGAAGCCAAAACTGGTTTGGCTCAGTGGATAGAGCGTCAGCCTGCAGACTGAAAGGTCCTGGGTTCAATTCCGGTCGGGGGCATGTTCTTGGTTGCAGGTACATCCCCAGTAGGGGGCGTGCAGGAGGCGGCTGATCGATGTCTCTCTCTCATCATCGATGTTTCTAACTCTCTATCCCTCTCCCTTCCTCTCTATAAAAAATCAATAAAAATATATTTAAAAACTCAACATTTAAAAAAAAATGAAAGAAGACTAGTGCTGCAAATACATGGCAGACATCTTTTCGGTTGTCTATTTCATTGTGATTTGTGTGTGTAGAAGGATGTCTCATAGCTTAGATTCTTGTAGAACCTAGAAGTTGTGATACTTATTCGAATTATTTAGTAAAACTTCAAATATTCCAACACTCATATACTGACATTGTATTATAAAGTTAACTCTAAATTTCATTATTGGTATATCTGCAGCAATCCTAGTTCCCGAATGGCC
Organism: Lasiurus cinereus; assembly: GCA_011751065.1. NCBI lineage: Eukaryota > Metazoa > Chordata > Mammalia > Chiroptera > Vespertilionidae > Lasiurus > Lasiurus cinereus. The sequence continues at coordinate 16,131,595 of JAAGEH010000226.1, read as the reverse complement.
TAAGGCAGTGGTCGGCAAACGCATTAGTCAACAGAGCCAAATATCAATAGTACAATGATTGAAATTTCTTTTGAGAGCCAAATTTTTTAAACTTAAACTTCTTCTAATGCCACTTCTTCAAAATAGTCACCTAAGCCTTAGTATTTTGTGGAAGAGCCACACTTAAGGGGCCAAAGAGCCGCATGTGGCTCGAAAGCTGCGGTTTGCAGATCACGGTCCAAAAAGAAAAAGGCTAGAGCAGAACTGGAAACGTTTCTAATCATAGGCTGTAACACATGGTGTTTTTTCCCCTTGCACACTTGCAGGTGTATTTTATCTGGATTAGTTTCAAATTATTTTAGTAATTATTTTGTAAGAAAAATTGCTACCATAGGTTCCATTTCAGATTCTTTTTTAGCTACTGCATTCCAGCTTTGAACAAACCATATTCTTAGTCTTAACTTTTTAATATTACCAAAGAACATAAATCTCATTTTGTTTTGTTTGTACTTATGCATATTTTAAGAATAATTGGCACTGGATAGTGGAAATATGCCATTCTATAAATAACAACATTCTTTTTGTGATTTTCTACATTTGCTTGAGTTGTCCAAACTTTTCTTTTTTAATCTTGACAGAGTTCTCCAAGGACTTTAGATGTTTAGGGACTATGCAAGTTAAATAGCATTTCATTTCTTTAAAATAAAAGGTAAACATGATCATTTATAGCTTCTTTAAAAAATCATGTCTAAAGGATAAAATGAAAAATCTATAATTTTGGTTTGATTTAGTTTAGAATACTAGTAGTTTTACAATTTACCTCAGTACTGACAATCACAGAGACTTAATATAATTCTACAACCACCTAAAAGGCTGCTTTTGAGGCAACTGAAATTATTTTTTCCATCCACACTGAGTACTTCTACAGAAGCTGAAGCATAAGTGCCTTTATTGTTTTATAAATTCAAGTAACTAATATGGATTTTTGAAGAGATGGGAATATGAAATGAAGATCCTTTTCCTCAAAGATGCTTTATAAAATGGGATAAGCAAGCCATGAATCTGAGTGGGACAAAAATGAAGTACTGGACTTCGCTTTCAGTGCTGGATAAATAGTCTTCTAGATAGCGTATTCAAGTGCTACTGAACAAGCAAGACATCCAAAAGTTGGTAAAAAGAACTATCATATCTACTAAGAGTAATATGCAAATTAACCATACCTCTGCTACACCCACCAGCCATGCCCACCAGCCAATCAGAGCAAGTATGCAAATTAACCCAACCAAGATGGCTACAGCCACAGAGAGAGCAGGAGGGAGACTTGGGTTGCTCCTGGCAATGGAGGAAGCCAAGCTTTCCGCACACCCTGGCCAACCCAGGCCTCTGTTTAAGGCAACAAAGTTTCAATGGCTGTACCTTTGGCTCCACTCCAGGCTACAAAGTTTCAATTGTAGAAGATAACATAAATCCCAGATACTAGGGCCTCCACTTGGGTCACTGAGGGGCGTGGTCAACCTGCAAACCACCACATCCAGGCCACCTCACACCCGAAGGGAACACACCAGCCTAATCCAGGACACCCTTCAGGGCAAACCATCTGGCCCCCACCCATATACCAGGCCTCTATCCTATCTAATAAAAGAATAATATGCAGATTGACCATCACTCCAACACACAAGATGACTGCTCCAAGGTGGTCAAAAGATCCTGCCCCAATGTGGACACAAGATGGCCACCACCAGATGGCCAGCAGGGAAGGGCAGTTGGCAGAGACCAGGCCTGCAAGGAAGGGCAGTTGTGGGCAATCAGGCCAGCAGGGGAGGGCAGTTGGGGGTGATCAAGCCTGCAAGGGAGGGCAGTTAGGGATGACCAGACTAGCAGAGGAGGGAAGTTGGGGGTGACTAGGCCTGCAGGAAATGGCAGTTGGGGGGGACCCAGGCCTACAGGGGAGGACAGTTAGGGGTGATCAGGCTTGCAGAGGAGGACAGTTAGGGGTGACCAGGCCCATAGGGGAGAGCAGTTAGGGACAAACAGGCTGGCAGGGGAACAGTTAGGCATCAATCAGGCTGGCAGGGGAGTGGTTAGGAAGTGATCAGGCTGGCAGGCAGATGCAGTGAGGGGCAATGAGAAAGGCAGGCAGATGAGCAGTTGGGAGCCAGCAGTCCTGGATTGTGAGAGGGATGTCCAACTGCTCTTTTAGGCCCCATCCTATCTGGATTGGGCCTAAACGGGCAGTTGGACATCCCTTGAGGGATCCCAGATTAGAGAGGGAGTAGGCTGGGCTGAAGGACACTCCCCCCATGCACGAATTTCATACACCAGGCTTCTAATATATAATTTTATAATTCACCAAACTCTCTGATTCTCATAATCCTGTAAGTAATGTGAAGTAATTGTTTTATGAATAAGGACACTGGGATGTAGCATATTCAGGAGACTTGCTCATGCTGCCTTTGATAGATTTTTTGTTAAATATGGAGTGAGAGCCCTAGCTGGTTTGGTTCAATGGGTGGAGCGTTGGTCTGCAGATTGAAGGGTTCCAGGTTCGATTCCAGGCAAGGGCATATGCCCTGGCTGTGGGGTCAATCCCCAGTAGGGGGTGTCCAGGAGGAAGCCAATCAATGATTCTCTCTTATCATTGATGTTTCTCTCTCTCCCTCTTCCTTCCTCTCTGAAATCAATAAAAATATTAAATATATATATATGGAGGAGTGAACAAAGGTATTATAACATCAACAACATTGAAAGTGAAAAGGCACACAAAATGACAAAAGGAATGGAGGAAGTAAAAACAATATCTTGGAAGATACGAAGCAGATGTAAGGGGACACGAACTTGGCAAATCCAAGAAAGTAAGGTCAAAGGCCAGTTGTGGGAAAAGCCAAAAAGCCACCCATTTTTGTACTATAGAAACACCCAGAGGCCCAGGAACTGGTGGAACCACATGCCTCCAGAGGGGGAGGTTAGTGAGTAGTTCTAAGGCTCTGTGAGTAGATAAAGGGCTCTATGTTACTAGTAGGGACTTGTCAAGGGAGATGTAAAACAAGGGACTATGTTTGAAAAGCACCAGCACTTGACATCTCCTCAGTTCCTTGGCGGTAACTGCCTTTCTCCAATCCCTGTAGAGAACTGGAAAGAATAAAAAAGAAAATGTCTGTCAAGGAGGGGCTAGAGTAAGGTAGGAAGGGATTCTAGAACAGATGAGAGAGTGGAGTACCTTAAGAAAAAGGGAGATTGGACGAAACCGGTTTGGCTCAGTGGATAGAGCGTCGGTCTGCAGACTGAAAGGTCCCAGGTTCGATTCCGGTCAAGAGCATGTACCTTGGTTTTGGGCACATCCCCAGTAGGGGGTGTGCAAGAGGCAGCTGATCGATGTTTCTAACTCTCTATCCCTCTCCCTTCCTCTCTGTAGAAAATCAATAAAATATATTTTTTAAAAAAGGAGGGAGATTGAATGAAACTATTATAATGAATGTGCAATTCTCCCTGTTCCACCCCTCAGCCTTCTTCCTCCACTCCAAATGGCTGTCTAGCCAGCGGATTTTTAGAGCATAGTCGCTACATTGCACAGCTCTAGGGGCGCCTTGCCTACATACAGTGTATGTGAATGATACCGATGAAGCTCTGAGTGCCCAGCTCTCACAGCCGTACATGAAGGCTCTAGATCAGAAGCACTTTCTCTGAGACATGAAACCGGTCCAAGAAACAAGACCCAAACTTAATTATGTAGATTCACCCCCTGAATGGTCCCACTAAGTCTCCTAATAGTGAAGGCAACATTTGACAAGTCCCTACTGGTAACACAGAGCCTTAGATCTACTCTTTGAAACCCCAGGCTTCCGTATGAACTTCTAGCCAAGAATCCCCAGGCTGAAGAAGTCTCTAACATCAGAGACAAAGACTGAGATAATTAGGAGGGGAAAAAAATTAGAGGAAGGAAAGTGTAGGGAAAAAAGAAAAATATCATTAATGTTATCAGAATTATGAGAAGATTAATGCACATGTGGAAAATATACAATATTTTATTATGGTAAGGAACATCCATAGAACAAAAAAATGTTCTTGGAAATTAAAAAATGTGATAGCAAAAATGTAAACTTGGTAGAAAGTTTAGGAGATAAAGCTAAAAACTCTCCCAGTTAACAAAGCAAAAACAATTTTTAATTTTAAAAAATAACCTTTTTAAAATACAGAAAATATTTTTAAAATTAGGGACCAATTCAAGACATCTGTCATTTGAATAGTAATATTTTTAGAAATTGATTACAAAGGAAAAGGAGGAGAATACAATAAAATACAATTTAAGGAAATTGCTGAGAACTGGAGGATAGGTATTTTTACATTTAAAGGGTCCACTTAATGGCCAGAAAAATGATGGAAATAAAGAAAAGTAGATTTATACTTTAGTACATCATCATGAAGTCTTAGTACTTTGGGATCCTATTTGGTTATTAACCAATAACATTTAAAATAAAGATTAAAAATACACTAATAGGTGACCCCTCACATTTTTATTTTATTTTTTGTTAATCCTCATGGGCAGATATTTTTCCATTAATTTTTAGAAAGAGTGAGGGGGGAAGAGATAGAAAGAAACATCAGTGTGAGAGAGACACATCAAATGGTTGCCTCTCACATGCACCAGGATCAAGGTCAAGATAGAACCAAGTTATGTGTCCTTGAGCAGAATTGAACCTGGGACCCTTTGGTCCATGGGCCAACACTCTATCCACTGAGCAAAACTGGCCAGGGTGGACCCTGAACATAAAAAATAAAAATAAAACTTAGATCAAGGAGGAATTTTTAAAAGATAAAATTGTGCCGAGTTTAGCGGTGACCCTGGGGGGGGGTTGGGGGAAGTGAAGGTTTAAAGAAGACAGATAAGAGAATAAGGCTGAGGCTAGACGGGACACTGTTCTCAAATAGAGAGACAGTGCCACAGCCTATAAGCCGAGTCTTTATAGTCAGATCCCATGAGGCAAAGCAAGGGCATGGTCAAAATGTTTACAATATTCTCGAGGTTTCAAATCTACTCAATTACATACACCAGAACTATATCAAGCCCACATCACTTAGCTTCCTGAGACCACAGGTTCAGACCATAAGGTCAAGCTTGCAACTATAGCCTTTGGCTATAACTGTGCTGGGAGGTCTTTGCCCTCCTAGCTGGGACTTGCTCATGGTTTTGCCATGAGAGGACCATGCCCTCTCATTAGTTGAGTCTTGAACCTGTTCAAACACTGTAGCCACTCTCCACATGAAATAAAGAAATCAATGGGAATAGAAAAATGTTATAAACAAAACCTCTAGAAATAAACTTTAGCATCTCAAATGTCCTCATTAAATACAAACAATAAAAATTAAAGAACTAACTATTCATCTTATGAAATTAGGAAAGGACTACTAAAAGAGTCTCAGAAGTTAGTAGTAAGGATAGCATTTAAAAATTAATAAATTAGAAAACATACAAAAAGGATAAAAATAAAAAGCTGGTTTTGGTGTAAAAATACAAATGGGAAAAAATTGTGTGAGCTACATAAACTTTTGCAAGCCTGATAAGGTGAAAAACAGGCAAGACAAGAAATCACAAAGGAGAAATAACCACAATCCTGAGTGGAAAAATATTTGTACCTAAGTGTTCTACAATTTTTATTAATGTGAAATATATCCATACTTCATTTTGAAATTAAAAATAGAATATAAAACAGTAAGTACAGTGAGGACCCACTTTTAATAAGACAAAATAAAAGCATATGTTGCATATTCGTGGAAAAATGAATAAAGATCTTGAACATTCTTGAACAAAGATTTTCTCTTCAGCCTAGAATTATGGGTGATTTCTATATTAGGCTTATAAGTATGGTTAACTTTCAAAAAAAAGATATACTTTTATTGATTTCGAAAGTGAGAGGGAGAGAAAGATAGAAACAGAAAGATGAGAGAGGATCATTGATTGGCTGCCTCCTGCATGCCCCCTACTGGGAATTGAGCCTGCAACCTGGGCATGTGCCCTAGACTGGAATTGAACCCGGGACCCTTCAGTCCACAGGCCAATGCTCTATCCACTGAGTCAAACCATCTAGGCCAGTGGTCGGCAAACCAAGGCTTGAGAGTCACATGTGGCTCTTTGGCCCCTTGAGTGTGGCTCTTCCACAAAATACCACATGTGGGCACACACATACAGTGTGATTGAAACTTCGTGGCCCATGTGCAAAAGTCGGTTTTTGGCCTGGCTGAGTCTATTTTGAAGAAGTGACCTTAGAACACTCAAGGGGCCAAAGAGCCGCATGTGGCTCAAGAGCCCCAGTTTGCCAACCACTGGGCTAGGCTATGGGTAATTTTTATATTGGTTTTATAACAAATATACTTAAAGGTTGGTGTGGAGGGTAACAAACTTAAAAAAACTAATTTAGGTTACTGAACAGTAACTATTTAGTGTAACATTTAAGGGAAGACAATTTTAAATTTCCCTATTTACTTTGCAGTTTCCACAACCAACATGTTTTATTTTGTAGCAACATACTTCTTGCAATGTGTCATGTTACCCATATTGCTGGGACTATGGTAATATAGCACAGTAAAAGATCATTTTTCCTTCAATGAGATAAAGCCAAGAGGGACAGACATTTGGCTATTCCTTCCTTCCTTTCTTTCTTTTTTAAAGATTATTTTGATTTTTAGAGAGGAAGGGAAAAGCAGAGAGGAAAAAAAAACATTGATTGGCTGACTCCTGCACAAACCCAGCGTTTGTCCCAACAGGAATGGAACAGTGACTTCCTGATTTATTGGGTCAATGCTCAACCACTGAGCCATAGGGGTCCTGTCCTCAGTGTATTTAGTGAGTGCCTACTATATGCCAACCATTGCCCTAAATGCTGCCGATACAGGTTTAATCAAAATAGGCAAAGCTCCTGCCCTTAGGAAATGTATTGTCTTGTAAAACATAAAGATGTTTTCTTTATTATTTTAAATCAACTTTATTTAGGTTTGGCTTACAAACAATAAAATGCATTTTTAATGAATTTTTACATGTGTATACACTCATATAACGATCACCATAATCAAGATATAAAACATTTCCATTACCTCGGATCACCTAGTCCTATTTCAGTTCATCGTTTCTTGACATCCCAGCAGTCACTGTTCTGTTTTCTGTCATTGTAGTTTAGATTTGTCTTTTCGTAGTTTCATATAGATGGAATCATACTCTTTTCCCCAAAACTCTGATTTCCTTTGCTCAACATAATTTATTTTGAGATGTGTTTTCGCATGTTAAGTAGTTCACTCGTTTGTTGATAATTGCTATTAATTGCATTATATGGCTATGTCCCAAGTTCACAGTTAATGAACATTTGGGTTGTTCCCAGTTTTTTGGTCATCCTATATAATAAAGAGTAATATGCAAATTCATCCTCACGCCCTTGCATCACAAGATGGCCACCCCCACGTTGGCACAAGATGGCCAGCAGGGGAGAGCAGTTGGGGGTGATCAGGCAGGCAGGCAACTGGTTAGGAACCAGTAGTCCTGGATTGTGAGAGGGATATCCCCTGAGCAGTCCCAGATTGGAGAAGGTGCAGACTGGGCCGAGAGACATACCCCTCCAGTGCACAAATTTCATGCACCGGGCCACTAGTTAAAAGTTAATGTACAAGCACATTTTTATTCCTAAGTAAATACCTAGCAGTGGAATTGCTGGAACACTTCAGTACGTACTTTATAGTAAAGATAAACTTTACCAAAGTAGTTGCAACCATTTTGCATCCCATGAGCAACCAAAAAGGTCCAGCTAGCTGCTCCATGTCCTAGCTTTTTGGTATTTTCTTTTAAAATTTAATGGGGCCGGAACCGGTTTGCCTCAGTGGATAGAGCGTCCCTGTAAACTGAAAGGTCCCAGGTTCGATTCCGGTCAAGGGCATGTACCTTGGTGGCGGGCACATCGCCAGTGGGTGGTGTGCAGAAGGCAGCTGATCGATGTCTCTCTCTCATCGATGTTTCTAACTCTCTATCCCTCTCCCTTCCTCTCTGTAAAAAATCAATAAAATATATATTTTTAAATTTAATGGGTATGTCATGGTAAAGATGTGTTCCTTACCCGTGCCACTTTAAAACTGATTCGTTTCTTAATTTATTTTTGTATGAGTTTGAAAGAAAATGGCGTGCTTGACCCTGCAGATGTTCTGTTTCTATTTTTTTTCCTTAAGAAACCCGCAGGCGCTCTTCAGAACATATAAACCTGGTGTCGGGCAGCACTAGCTCGGTAGAACTCCAAGAGCCGGCTCTTCATTCCAGACCGCAGCTGATAGGGTCTCTTGACACCTCCATGATTTCCTGGAGCCGCCCTCACGTCACCTTTCCAAGAATTTCCCAGGGAGCTGCGCGGGGGGGCAGGGCGGGCTGTGCCCCAGGCCCCGCCCTCTACTGGGACCCGCCCACTAGCCTGGGACGGGGCCGTCGCCGGTGAAGGAAGGTATTTTCCGGTCTCGCGATTGGCTATATTTACGCGAGAAGAGAAGACGGCAACGGTAGGCCAGACGGCGGCAGAGGCGAGGGAAGGGGTGTGGCCGGGGAGCGCGAAGTCCCGGGCAGTGAGTGTGGGGAGGGGGGGCGGGGTCGCGCGCTCCGGGCGTACGCATGCGCGCACGCAGCTAGGCGAGCGGAGTTGAGGGAGGGGGCGGGGGCGGTGGCCGGGCAGGCGTCGTTATTTCCGCGGTCTGCTCCGTGCTTGGCGGCGCGGGTGGCCACTGGAGTGGTAGGTGGGGGCCGCCCGTGCGGAGCCCTTGAGACTTCCTGTCCCCCGTGTCTGGGCGCTCAGACCCCGCTCTTGTGGCCGATCCCGGGGACGCCAGGTCACGCTGCGGCCCCGGCCCTACCGCCGCGCCTCAGGTAGGAGCTGGGGCTCCCGATACCCGCTGCCCGCCGAGGCCCGGCCTAGGCGGGTGTTACCTGGGCCAAGACCCGGCCCGAGGGGTGCCCGCGTTCCGCGCGGTAATAGCCCTGTCCTTGCTTTCGCGCCCTGCGGGGCCGGGGGTGCGCGTCTCCGCCCCAGGTGCACCCCTGCTCTGGGCCTGGCGTGGTGCTGGTTGGGGGGGGGGGGACCCCCACAGGGCGCCCCGCGCGCGCGCCGCGCCTCTCGGCCGGGCCGGGCCGGGATCCTGCCGGCTCCCCGGGGGGAGGCGGCCCGTCAGCTCCCGGCGGGTGGGCGGTCGCCCTGGCTGGAATAGCTGGGAGAGGGGACCCCGAAGAATGCCTTGGTCAGCTGCGGCCTGAGTTGAAGGTTGGAGGCTCCCGAGTTTGTTGTGCTTGGGCCAGTGCTGGCCTGGGGTGTGATTTTCCTCCCGAAATGGGGAGAAGGCGCACTCTGAGCTCTGTCTGGTAGGCGGTCGGCGGAGTAAAGGAGCCGCAGTAGTGAGTGTTCACTGTTGTGAGAGTGAATTGTACGAAGACATGTTTTTCCAGTACCGGCCTCAAACTCAGAAGAGCTGGGCGTAACCACTTGGGCAAGGTTTTCATCCCATCCTTAAACACGCGTGGCCTGCACATAGGCTGGCCCCGCGAGCTGCCCCATCCTCTCGCTCACACCGGTATCATTACCTTTGCAGGCAGGATGGTTATGAAAGCGTCCGTGGAAGACGATGACGCAGGATGGGAGCTCAGTATACCAGAAAAGATGGAAAAGAGCAATGCAAGCTGGGTGGACATAACTCAGGATTTTGAAGAAGCTTGTCGAGGTGAGTTTGGATATTTGGATTAGAAGTTCAGAATCTGAGCAGAGGTAAAATAAAATCTTGCTGGTGATTTTTGCGTGGTCTCAGTAAATCAAATCAGTAGATAAGTGTGCTTTATGTAAGTTTGTTAATCACACTATTCATTCTCTATCCTCTGGGTTTAACTTTCATTTAAAGCCTATATATATATCTATACATATATCTATCTATCTATCTATATATATATATACACATACATACACACACATGTATATGCATATGTATATACATATATGTATATAATACAGCGTTAAATAAAGATATTAAGGCACTTCTATTAAAATTTTCTTCACTTTTTTAGTAAAGGTTAGAGTATTTAGCAATAATTTTGAACTGTGTAAACGGAATATGTTGACCTAGAGACAGTACTATTGTTGTCTATTTGAGGTTTGAAAGTGATCAGATTATATCATGCCCTGCTTAAGATCCTCCCGTGGCTTTCTTTTGCATATAGAATAAATTTCAACTTCTTCCCCGTGGCCTTTATGATCTGGTGCCTGCCCACCACTCAGATATATATATATATATATATATATATATATATATATACACACACACACACACACACATATATATATTTTAATCCTCACCTGGGGATATGTTTTTTTATTGATTTTATTTTTATTTTTTAACCCCTCAAGGCCTAGGGATGTTTTATTTTATTTTTTAATGTTTTAAGAAAAACTATCTTAAATATAATAATGTTCATGCAATAAACACCAATTATTTCAGAAAAACTATCTTAAATATAATATTACATGCCATAAACATTAATATTTTGAGAAAAAAATAATTTTACATATAAAATTACCAAAACTGTATTAACATAGTATGATAACACAAAAGTTGTAGAAAATATTAAAAATCTGCAAATAACAGGATTACTTCTACTGTATTCTAAAATATTTTCCCCCCTGACTCTATTTTTGTTCATCAGTTTATGTTGTTCTTTATATTCCACAAATGAGTGAGATCATGTGATATTTATTTCTCCAACTGGCTTATTTTGCTTAGCATATTTTATTGATTTTAGAGAGTAAGAGAGAGAGAAAAAAATCAGCATATAGAAAAACATCACTTGGTTGACTCCCGAACATGCCCCAACCAGAGATCGAACCCACAACCTGGGTATCTGCCCTTACTTGGGATTCGAAACCCCCATCTTTCGAGGTACGGGACCACACTCCAACCAACTGACCCACATCAGTTGGGGCAAGATTTCATTTTGTAGCCACTAGGCTCATTTATGTTTAGCTGGGTTTTTTTGTTTTTTGGTGTTTTTTTTTGTAGTATATTTATATTGATTTAGAGAGGAAGGAAGAGGGAGAAAGAGAGATAGAAACATAATGATGAGAGAATCATTGATTGGCTGCCTCCTACACACTCCCCAAAGAGGATTGAGCCTGAAATCTGGGCATGTGCCCTTGACCAGAATCTAACCTGGGATCCTTGAGTCTGCTGGCCAACGTTCTATCCACTGAGCCAAATTGCCTAGGGTTGTGTTTACTTTTAAGTCCTTCTTATCTCATTAAACACTCCAAGATGGTCCCTTCTCTGAATATTTTGTTATTCATATCTTAAATTACTTTACCCCTAGGTCTTCACATAGCTGGTACCTTCCTGATCACTTAAAATGTTACCTCTCCAGTGAGGACTTGTCAAAACAACCAATCTAAGCAGATTCACCCCCTTCTATCCAACTCCAGCTCAGTTAAATCACCTTGTTTTATTCTCTTCATAGCATTTATCTACTGTCTTAAATCATCATTTTCCGTTATTGTTCATTATCAGTCTCACCCACTGGATTGTAACTCTGCAGAGATCTTGTCAGTAACCCTAGCACACAGAACATTTCCTGGCATATAGTAAGTTTGATAAATGATTGGATAAATGAGCATGTTTGTTTGAGGGAAAAGAGCCTTACTGAGGTGGGAGATTGAAGATAAGAGAAAGGAACAAGAAGTGAGAGCTTGAACAATAAGAGAGGATTGATTCAAAAACATTATTTTGGCCCTTGATGGGTTGCTTGTTAATTCTTAAAAGTTTAGTTTATGGTTCGTATATAAATGATCACTGTGTCGAAGGCATTGAGTTAGTAATTGAGTAGAAATAATACAACCATACCTTAGAAAATTAATGCAAGCACATTTTTCAGGTACTAGTATTTTGTTTTATTTTTTTCATAGCATTTAAAGTTAAATCATAATAAAAGGCCAAGAGGCATCACGACTAAAATGACCAAACGACCGGCCACCATGAGGTGCATGGAGCACCTCCTGGGCCCTCCCCCGTGGCCCACAGGCTCCAATTGCAGCAAGGCTGGTGGCCAGCGGGTGGATGTGGCAAGGCAGGCACAGCTGAAAGCACGACTGCAAGCGTAATGGGTGGGAAAGATGCGCAGTGCCTCTAATATAAATATATTATTCAAAGGATTTTTCTCTTTGTTTCTTTTAGAATTAAAGTTGGGAGAACTGCTTCATGATAAGCTGTAAGTATATTGTGCCTTAAGTATTTGCTTTTTCTCATGTGCAGGAGTGTTCCTTGAAGTCTGAGTAATTTTATATTCAGAGCTATACAAAATAAAATTAATTATAAGTACATCTTTAACCTTAGTGAGCTATTTGGGGCAGCGGACCCTAGTTTGTGATATGAAATGTTTGTGTCAGTGTTTAGAGAGTCATCCATGGACCAAAGGACCTCGGGTTTGATTCTGGTCAAGGGCACATACCTGGGTTGCAGGTTCGATCCTCAGTCCTAGTTGGAGTGCATGCAAGAGGCAACCAATCAATGTGTCTCTCTCACATGGTTGTTTCTCTCTCCTCTTTTCCCCCCTTAATCCCTCCCCCCTTCCCACACTAAAAAAAAAATGAATGGAAAAAAATATTATCAGGTGAAGATAAACAAACCAGAAATGTTTGTATCAGTAAAAGTGTGACTTACGGTCCTTTCCTTGTGGCTAAATGTACAGAATGCACTGTCTTAAAGGTATTGGTTATATGTCATATGTGAGACTAGGTGACTAAATGCATAGATTTTTCAATTCCTGGAAAGATAAAGGGAAATGCTTAATTATATTTATACTCCCATAGATAATCTCAGTTTCCATATTGCTACATCCAAACTCATTTTGTAAGGTTAGGAATATGGAATTTTAAATTAGTAAGTAAGATTGAACATTTGAGGAGGGGGAGTAGAACCTCAAATTTAGTTCTTCTCAAACCTTAAGGGCTTTTTAAAACGCAGATTGATGGGCCCCATTTTCAAGAGTTCCTTATTTATTAGGTCTAGTGTGGGACCCATGAAGATGCATTTTTAATATGTTATCAGGTGAGATTGATACTGATGATCTTGGGATCACACTTTGAGAACCACTGTATGCCATCATTTTGATGTTGCAGGCAATTATAGGAAAAATATAATGAAGCAAAATTGCAAGCTGATGCAAAAAAGCTATAGAACAAGATTTGAGAGAGCACAGGTAGAGGAACCTAGCCTTCTTTTATTTCCCCAAGGCTTTAGGCTCAGTCCAGGGAAAAACAGCCTACCCTGCCCATCTATTCAAGTTGTATCCTTTCAATTTATATCTTCTTTAGCTATCCTTTTTCTCCCTAGCATGTTCAGTTTTCTAACATACTGTATAATTTATCTTTATTGCTTATTGTTTGTTTTGTTCCACTAGAATGTAAACTCCATGAGACAGGCAAATTTGTTTTGCTCACTCATGTTCCAAGTTCCTAGCACAGTGCCTAGCACATAGAATGGACTCAGTGTTTGTTGATTGAATAAAATAGCTAAATACTTTCTTTTATATTTTGTATTTCTCTGCCATATCTTGAGGCCTAGCTCAGTCAATGAAATACTACTGAGTCCACAGTGCATCACAGGGATCTGCTTTTGAGGCTAAAAAGCCACAAATATTAGGCTGTTGGGATTTTTAGATTACTTTTTATTATATACCTTCTAAAACTTTGGGCATTATATAGAGTGTAATGTCCCAGATTATTGGACTTCCAAGATATAAAAAATATATAAAACTCTAAAAGTTACATTTGATAATGATTATTGCAAGCATAACTTCTGTTAAGTAGACAAAATTATTTACAGAAGACAAACTGACTTGAGTTGGTGAACACATAGTACAATATATAAATGATGTATTATAGAATTGTACACCTAAAAACTATGTAATTTTATTTATGTCACCCCAATAAATTCAGTTAAAAATAAATAAGCCATCCTACTCAAAGACAAGTACTGGTCACCCAGTTATTTTAAAATGTAATAAAATGCAAGAATGTGAATATGCAGAATGTAGACAATGAGGATGTCATAGAGATGTCAGATAACTTTCAAAATAATCAGAATCCAGATCTTCAGGACAAGGATGTTAAAAGTGTTAAGGGAGAAGGTGTGGTGTGTTCTAAAATTAATTTATTTGAAAGCGTTAGATTAAACTAAATAAAAAGTACCTTCCTGCAAGATTAAGAGCTAATATACTAATATACCCAGTCCCTCTGGTATTGAGTTTCCAAAATCCTGTTGACCATGGAAACTTTATTTCGTGGAATTTCCATAGGACTACAAAAAGTACTTTGGCACATTACCTGGATTACAGAATCCCATATATTCAGTATGCATTCATAAACCAAAAATAGCACAGGCTTTCTAGAGGCCATAACTACTAGGAAACATAAACACTAAGTGTTCTCGGGACTCTCAATTGAGCATGTAAAATTGGTAAAGGTCTCCAGACTGCCAGCCATAGGATTAAGCTAAAACAGTTTCAGAAATAAGCCAGTCTCACTAATTTATATGTACAGAAGATAATTTTTAAATCCCCAAAGTGCATCATATAGATATTGTGCTGAAGCACAGTTTAGTAGAATAGAAGGGCACCAGAGAGATTTGAAATACACCCTTTACTGGAGTAAAGCACATTTACATCATGCTTCCCCTCTTTCTCATAGGAGGTCTCTAACACTGAGAAAGCTGGCAGAGCAAGGACCTCCTGAGGGTGACTGTGTGCTCCCTTTACCCCAGCCAGTTCCAGCCTCTATACCTTTGTACACTCTTTTCCCTTCACCCTTACTTTCCCTTACCTACTTTGTCTAGCTAAATATTTGCCCTGCTTGGTTATTTAATTATTTCATATATGCATATCTATCTTTCCAAAATATGATTTTAAGGCCCTGGTGACAAGAACTGATTCTAGCTTAGGGCCAAATCTTTACGAAATATTGCTATAATTGTTATATCTAAATGACATGACTGCAAGAGTTTTTATCACTTATATTTGAACAAAATTTCACTTAGATATCCTGAGAAATTAGACTCTAATCTGAGGCTCCTGGTTCTGTTTGTTTGTTGTTTGTTTACTGGTTTATTTTTTAATGTCAACACAGGTTCCGATTCTCTAAGATGCTACTTTCTTAAAACTTAAGGAAGCAGCAAGAAAAAGGAAAATTGGTGATCGTAGAGATCTTAGGTGAAGTGTTACTAGAAGCAAAGTTCCAGAGCTGTGCTTTCCACACATGGCTACCAACTGGCCCAAATTGAAATGTGGCATAATATATGCCTTGGAATAAAAATCTTAATATGCAAAATATCTTACTAATAATTTTCAATACTAAGGATTGATTTATTTTAATTGATCATATTGAGTTAAATAAAATATTAAAATCAATTTTTCTGTTTCTTTTTACTTTTTTGTGTGACTACTAGGAAAGTTATAATTATGTGGCTCACATTATATTTCTGTTGGTCATTGCCGCTCTAGTGTTTTGAGCATCCAAGACTAAATCGTGGTCCAAATATAAAATGAGATTACTAATTTATAAAATCTAGTTTCATTTTTTTTTCAAGTTCATAGTGCTAAAAGAAAAACCCAACAATAATAAAGTTGAGGGGGAAAAAAAAAGAAGGCACACTGGAATCTATTATAGATCAGTTGATGTCTTTTTCAAAAATTTCTAATGCCTATTGAAAGAAGTGCAAAAATCATCTTTTGTTTTCTCCTCCACAGTGTATGTAAAATAATTTCATTGACAAGTACATGGAAGAATTTTTGTGTTAAAGGAAGGTTAGGTTATTTAATTGAAGCAGAAGTGTCAGCAAGTTGGAAAGATTTAAATATTAAGTACATAAAATAAGTCATTTTTAGTACTATTATAATTTTTTTTTACCATTGTGGAGATCTGGATAAGCTTACTAGTTCAGAAACAATTTGTGGGGTCAATTTTTTATTTGTAGATTTGGTCTTTTTGAAGCCATGTCTGCCATTGAAATGATGGATCCCAAGATGGATGCTGGCATGATTGGAAACCAAGTTAATCGAAAAGTTCTCAATTTTGAACAAGCTATCAAGGTAGTTACCATTGTGGTTTTTGTGTTTTACTATTACTCATATTTTAAAACAATTTTGATTAGTAATGGAAATGAAACTTAGTATATTACTTAAAGTATAATTTTCTAAGTACCTCAGATATGTAAATGAGTTATAACCTTTAGTTATCTCTTTCTATTAAAATCTAAAAATTAAGGTCTTCATTAAAAGTTTGCTCTAATTTTGCATGTGCATTATAAAAATTGATTTTTTTAAAGCATTCAAGTATATATTCAAATATCAGGATAATTGACTTAAGGATTAAATTTTATCTATTAATATACTTATTTTTTATTGTATATTTTTTTAATCCTCACCTGAGGATATGGTTTTATTGATTTTTAGAGGGAAAGAAAGGAGAGAGAGGGAAACATCAATGGGAGAAATATCAATCAGTTGCCTCCCGTATTCCCTTGGATCAGAAATCAAACTCATACCCTAACATATATTAAGTAAAATGTTTGTAGCCATGAATTTGAAATTTACTCATTGAGAATTGATTTAGAAATTCATTCATAGTTACCACAGAGTTTAATTTTGCATATTTTATGAAAAAATTTGCTAAGTAAATAGATATTGTAAACAAAATTTGTAAGTAGTATATAGTTAACCAACTTAAGGGAAATATTTTTCTAAGTGTTTATTTTAATCGCCGAGACTGGTTTGGCTCAGTGGATAGAGCGTCAGCTTGTGGACTGAAAGGTCCCAGGTTCGATTCTGGTTGGGGGCATGTACCTTGCTTGCAGGCACATCTCCACTGTTGGGCGAGCAGGAGGCGACTGATCGATGTCTCTCATCGATGTTTCTGACTTTCTATCTCTCTCCCTTCAACTCTGTAAAAAAAATCAATAAAATATATTTTTTAAAAAAACGTTTATTTTAATCGATCATATTGAGTTAAATAAAACATTAAAATCAATTTTTAATAATATATGTCAGTTTTGATCATTAAAATTATTCATGTTAATGCTTGAACTGCTTTTAAAATAGTTTTTAGGTTGGCTTTTCATTCAGTTCTTTATAAAGGCCTTTGATCTGTTTCAAATGAAAGAGGCTTGGATTTTTTTATTGAAGACCTGTTTCAGATACATTATTTTTAAGAATATAGAGTTAATTTGGCATCTTAGTTTTATCAGATGGTGAGATAGAGTGTTCTTAGAATTGGTATTTTTAAATACTTAATTTTTGAAAGCCAAAATGCATGGATTTGATATAGTATTTGCAAAATGCTACTGTTCATAAATTTTGAAAATTTCTATTTATATGTCATATTTCTCCTCTGTAGGACGGCACCATTAAAATTAAAGACCTTACCTTGCCTGAATTGATAGGGATAATGGATACGTGTTTTTGCTGTTTGGTAAGAATCAAAATAACACTATTGGTTCATTTTAAAACTATGACTTACCTGAATCTTTAAATTTAAAAGTAAATACACTGATGTTGAGTATGAAATATATGTATTGCAAAGCCTAATAAGGTGTACAAAAGATTTAACAGGCCAAGTTATGCTATAGAAAATAGCATTTTATCTACTACTCTGATGATTTTAAGTTCTCAATTTCTGGAAAAGGGGATATATTCTTTCTAGTGAAGATAATTATGTAACTATTACCCTAAGTACCCTTTTTGTTCTCAAGGTACCCAGGGAAACAAATATGTAATTGGAAGCTTCCATAAAGAAGCATAGAATTGAAACCAAGACTTTTGGATTGGCTTTGGAGAGATGTTTTTCCTAATCTAGAGTGAATTGTACTAAACTGGCCATGTTTTAAAAGATAAAGAAAATTTTGTACTGCTTTCTATGTATTGGATAAGTTGTCTTCCTTAAACAGTATTGGTTAATTGTGGCAAAATTCTCATTTGTACTGCTTCTTTTCTTTTTTTTCCTTTTTTGCCTACTTTCTAACCATCCTTTTTAAATTTTTTAATTATTGTCTTAGAAATATGTAAATTTTATTCATTTGGTCATTTAGTAAGTATTGGTTTCCAGTGTGTACTTCTATATTTTTCATTTAGGTCTTATATCAGTTCTATTCAATATATGGTATAATCTTATTTGCCTAGTATTACATTGCTAGGAAGGGGCATAACCAGAGTCTTGATCATGATCCTTCTTTTTCCAAAGCTGTTTCTTTCCCTCAAATATGTCTTTCTTATTCTTTAGCAGTTTACTGTCCCAAAGGAATAGGACAAATGGAGGCAAGAGGGAGGATTTTTGCCAAATTTGAGCAACCATTATTTGTATGAGATTCTTGGGACTGTATGTAAGAGTTTGGCCTTTACTAGGCAGATGGTTTTTAGTCTGGAAAATCTTCTGCACACTGGTAATACAAAATACATACCTTAATTCTAGTCATTTTCATGTGCATTTCTCATTTTGTAATGCAGCATTATGTGTCTTGATCTACTACAGAATTCTTGGACTTAATGTAAAATATCTATACTAATAAAAGGATAATATGCTAATTAGACCAGGACACCTTCCAGATGTCCTCTGGACAAAGCTATGGTGGCAGGGCCGAGGCAGAGGCAGTTGGGGGCGAGCAGGCCGGCAATGGTGGGCAGTTGGGGGCGAGAAGGCTGGTGCGGGGGGCAGTTGGAGGCAAGCAGGCCAGTGAGGGGAGCAGTTGAGGGTGAGCAAGCCGGGGGGGTGGGGGGGGGCAGTTGGGGAAAATTAGGCCGGCAGGGTGAGGCAGTGGAGGACAAGAAGCCCGGCAGGGGGGCTGTTGGGGGTGAGCAGGCCAGTGGGCAGACTGGTTAGGGTCAATCAAGCAGGCAGGCAGGTGACAGTTAGGAGCCAGTGGTCCCAGATTGAGAGAGGGATGTCTGACAGCTGGTTTAGGCCCAATCCCTGAGGGGTACCAAATTGGAGAGGGTGCAGGCTGGGCTGAGGGACGCCCTGCCTCCTCATTCATGGATTTCATGTACCAGGCCACTAGCAACTATATAAAACTTGGACAAAATTATTTACATTCTCTGACTCTTTGTTTCTTTATATGTAAAAGGAGAAAAATATCACTCTCCTCAGAGTGTTAGGAAATATGAGATAGAATATATGAAAATACCTAGCATAGCTTTTGGGGCATAATGATTACTCAGTTTTGGCTGCTATAGATATTCCCAGCTTTGAGCACCTGGTCCCTGGCCCATTGTAACTACTCAGTAAAATAGTGCTGAATCATTATTTTTGTGTTTTAGAAAGATTGGTCTTGTGTCAGTATTGAATTAGAGATGGGGGCAATAAAACCATTGTATGTTTCTTGTGGTAATACTAGATGAGATAAGAAGAGTTGGATGAGTGGGTTGGGACCCAGTTCTAAAATTGTAAATTTCCTAGTTTATGGATTTTTACTGACTGCATGGGGAATTGATTCCATTTGGTTGCTATATTTGGAGACACTTAATTTCATTAGTCTCCAGGTATATTGCAAACTGAATTATATATAAGAACTAGAGGCCTTGTGCACGAATTTGTGCATGGGTGAGGTCCCTTTGGGTGGCCTGCAGGGATCAGGCTGAAACCTTCAGTTCAACACTGCCTGCAGCTCCTACCTGCTGCTCCCCCTCTTTCTGGCCCCATTGTGCCTGCCACGAGCCTGCATCCAATCTCTTGTGATTGGAAGAGACTCGCACTACCAGAGCAGCGCTCGACTGCCATAAGCCCTATGTCTAGTGCCCTCCCAAGGGGCGTGGCAGGATTGGGCAGGATTGTGGCTCTCCAACATCCCCTTAGGGTTCCTAGATTGTTAGAGGGCACAGGCCAGGCTGAGGGACCCTACTGGTGCACGATCGGGCCGGGGAAGGACCATGGGAGGGCTCCAGGGTGTGTCTGGACCATCTCGCTCAGTCCCAATCGGCCAGACCCCAGCAGCAAGCTGTCCTACTGGTAGGAGCACCTGCCCCCTGGTGGTCAGTGCACGTTATAGTGAGTGATTAAGCAGCCTTAGCATAATTTACATATTACCCTTTTACTATATAGAATGCTTCCCATATTTATATATTTTAGCTAACCATATTTATGGCATGTGACTCTTAAAAGACTTTAGTCAATGAAAGTGAATTCTAACTTTTCTGTCTTTCCTGACCTTTCCTTTAATCACCTTTTAAATCTTACTATTAATATTATATTTACTCGGTCTGTGGTACTTTGGTCTTTGACTGTTGGATCAATTTAGACTTTACAGGCTCTTTGTCACTTTAAACATATACATTCTTTTATTTATTTATAGATAACATGGTTAGAAGGCCACTCCTTGGCACAGACAGTCTTTACATGTCTTTACATTCATAATCCAGACTTTATAGAAGATCCTGCCATGAAAGCTTTTGCTCTCGGAATCTTGAAAATCTGTGATATTGCAAGGGAAAAAGTAAATAAAGCTGCTGTTTTTGAAGAGGTAAGATTTTGTAATTATAAGTGTGAGATACTATTTTTTTTAATTTATTTATTGTCTAAAGTTTTACATATGTCTCCCCCATACCCCATCCCGCTTGAAACCCTCCCCCAAGCCATTCCCACCCCATACAAACCCCTACTATCCCAGTGTCTGTGTTCATTGGTTATGTTAATATGCATGCATACAAGTCCTTTGCTTGCTCTCTAACCACCCTTCTCTCCTGTCTTTTCTCTGGATTATTTTAGCCATATATATGTAAATAGCAATAGCACTAGGTTTAGAAGTTGTTTTTATTTATACATGTTACGAAAATATGTATCATATAATCATTTAAATATGTAATAGTGAATAAGCTTCAAGAGATACTATTTTTAACCCATTTGCAATTTAAATCCCTGAAGTTGTTTCACTATATGTTTCACTATATGTATTTAAATGATTATATGATACATATTTTTATAACATGTATAGATAAAAACAACTTTTAAAACTAGTGCTATTGCTATTACTAATACATTGGTTAAAATAATCCAGTTTTAAGAAAGGACTTTCATCCTAGTGTATGTTCTTTCTGTCAGTACCATTCCTTGAGTATCCATTATGTGCAGAGTACCTTGTTCTGGCTATTGTGGTGATTCACAAAGAAAATAAGAGCCAGCCTCTGCCCTCAAGTCTTTTACAAACTATAAGAGTGCTTTACTTTCAGTCTTTGGTTGAGAGGGAACTAAAGAAAACAAAAATATGAGGAATATTTTAGGGCAGTGATTTTAAATCTTTTTCATCTTGTGGTACACATGAACTAATTCTGAGGCACACCAAAAAATAGATTTTTTCTGCCCATCTGACCAAAAATAAGGTATAATTTTGAGTCATTCATACCAGATGGCTATTCTTGTGTTGGCTGTTACCTTTTTTTTATTTGACAGTCTAAGGGAAAAGAGGTAAGTGCCCCTGACTAAGTAGTTGGGTATTGCATGGTTTAAAAATTATTGTGGCACATTGGTTGAAAATCACTGTTTTCGAGTATAAACATTTTCTTAAAGTTTATACTCGCCCTGGGGAAGTGTTCTGAGGTTATTTTTTTCTCCTTATAGAAAATAAGGTTTCAGATGCTGATAATTTTAAAGGAAAATGTGATAGCATTTGAGATTATTGATAAAGTAGAGGCTTGATGCATGAAATTTGTGCAGGGGGGGTGTCTCTCAGCCTGGCCTGAGCCCTCTCACAGTCCAGAAGCCCTCTTTCTTTACCACCCACTTGTTTGCTGCTCCTCACTGTTCGCCTTGCTTCTCTTTAGTGCTGCCAACGAGGCAGAAGAGGCTCCTGCCACGGCTACTGCACTCGCCAGCCATGAGCCTGGCTTCTGGCTGAGTAGTGCTCCCCTTGTATGGCGCGCTGACCACCAAAGGGCAACTTCTGCATTGAACATCTGCCCCTTCTGGTCAGTGCGCATCCTAGGAACTGGTCGTTCTGGTTGTTCCACTGTAATGGTCACATAGGTTTTTATTATATAGATCAGTGGTTCTCAATCTGTGGGTCGCGACCCCTTTGGGGGTCGAACGACACTTTCACAGGGGTCGCCTAAGACCATCGGAAAACACAGGTATTTACATTATAATTCATAACAATAGCAAAATTACAGTTATGAAGTATGGTTGGGGGTCACCACAACATGAGGAACTGAAAGGGTCGCAGCATTAGAAAGGTTGAGAACCACTGATATAGATGATTATTTAATTTTTCTCTTTGTTGAAACTGGAAAGTTTCTTTTTAATGTTGTTGATCCAAAATAAATATCTTAGACACTTACAGTAGTCCAGTGTATAGTATGTAAAGCTTTTCTAAATAATGTTATTTATGTGAGAATTCTATACTAATAAAAGGGTAATATGCTAATTAGACCAGGTCAACCAGCCATCTTCCAGACATCCGACTTTCTTCCACAGTGGCGGGGACCAAGGCAGAGGTGGTTAGGGGTGATCAAGTTGGGAGAGGAGGACAGTTAGGAGCCATCAGGTTGGCAGGGTAGTTGGGGGCCATCAGGCCGGCAAGGGAACAGTTAGGCGGCGATCAGGCCAGCAGAGGCGGTTAGGGGCAATCAGGCTGGCAGGCAGCCTTGTGGTTAGGAGACAGGGGTCCCAGAGTACAAGAGGGATGTCCCAGATTGGAGAGGGTGCAGGCTGGGTTGAGGGACCACCCCTGCTGTGCATGGATTTTATGCACTGGGCCTCTAGCCCTATCTACTAAAAGAGTAATATGCAAATGGACCATCACTCCAACACACAAGATGGCTGCCCCCATGTGGACACAAGATGGCCGCCACAAATGGCCAGCGGAGAAGGGCAGTTGGCAGAGATCAGGCCTGCAAAGGAGGGCAGTTGTGGGTGATCAGGCCAGCAGGAGAGGGTAGTTGGGAGGAACCAGGCCTGCAAGGGAGGGCAGTTGGGGGTGATCAAGCCTGCAGGGGAGGGCAGTTAGGGGTGACCAGGCCAGCAGAAGAGGGAAGTTGGGGGTGACTGGGCCTGCAAGGAAGGGCAGTTGGGAGGGACCCAGACCTGCAGGGGAAAGCAGTTGGGGGGGACCAGGCCCTCAGGGGTGGGCAGTTAGGGGTGACCAGGCCCTCAGGGGAGGGCAGTTAGGGCCAAAGAGGTTGGCAGGGGAGTGGTTAAGTTAATAAGTGAGAAGAGAAATACAAATTATTTTTAATAGTTACTTCCTCAAAGGACATCAAAAGGCAGTGGGGCAGAGAAATGATTCATTTGAAAAAATTGTACTGGAACAATTGATTATCAACCTTGAAAATTAATTTACCATTTTATATCTGCCTTTGTCATTTTGGGTTGCTATACCAATACGGGTTAGGGGGAAAGGTGGTTAACAACATCAAAATAAATTGCAGATAGATGAAATGTTTTGTGTTAAAAAGTTTTTTTAAAAACAAAGAAGATAGTTCACAAAGTAAAATGGCCTTTATGTTTAACCTTACTTAAGATAAATACAAATTACAAGTGTGAGATAACATTTTTTAACCCATTATTGGCAAAGATTACAAAATTTTGTTATAATACTCCATGTTGATGAGGATGGGAAAACAGGCATTCACATAATGTGTGTGTATGATATGAATGGCCATTGTTTCCCTCCAAACTAGGCCGATTTTCCAGATAAATTTGTCACAGTTTTATAATTAGGAATAAAAAAAGATTACTTAATAAAAGTCCTTAAGAGATATGGTGATGAACACAAAAAAGGGGACATCTGTAATAATTTCAACAATAAAGATAATTTAAAAAAAAAGATTTGGTAATGAATTAATAAGAATGATATAATAATTTCTTTGTTTCAAATAATGTTTCTGAAATTCCTAAGTGCTGGTGTATTTTGTTCTCGGATTATGTCTGTTTTATTTTAACTCCTGAACTGGATACATTTTCAAGCTGCCTAAAAATGTTTCTTAATATCTTGCTCACCCACTCAAAATGAGAACTATAATTCTCCCCCCTCCCAATTAGACTGCTTTTCTTCTTGCATTCTGTATCTTGCAAAATGTATCTAGAATGTTATCTTTGATAAATTTTTTTTAACCTTCTGTATCCAGGTTCTTTTTACCTTGCAGATACCTTGAATCTGAGCACTGTTTTTCTTTGTTCCTGCTTTAGTTCATGCCTTTGTTAGCTTTAGGTTTAGGCAGAATTATTCTTTCTGATGTGGTCTTTCCCTCTAGTTCATTCTCTACTTGACCCTCTTAAAAGTAGGTAATTTGGACATGTTCAATTTTGCTATCTAAAAATTTTCCCTGGGGTATGTAGTTTAATAAAAGTAACAATACTTGCACATAGTCAAATAGCCCACAAGTCTTATAGTGAGAAATTGTGGTTCTCTGCTCTTTCTTATCCTTTCTGTCATATTCTTTTGGCTTTTTCCTACTTATTTCCATATTTCTGGATAATAGGCTTATATTCTAATTTCTGGATTTAAGGGCTTAACAGTTTTTTAGCAATGATATATCAGTACATCTTTAGCAGGTGTTTAGCATTCATACATTATTCCCTCCCCTACCTTAAATAGGAATTCAGTTTTTGGTTAAATCATTATTTATTGCTGATATTAGTGTGATTATATAAATATTAATGACAGATGAAGCCAATTTGTGTATGCCTACATTTTCTTTCTCATTTTTGTTTTTCTCCCCCTGGCATAACATTGTTCAGCTGATCCTAATATTACTCTCTTCCATTATTTCATGCTAGTGCACAGGATATCTCTTCTGGCTCTTAATGCACTCGCTCTCACACACACTCTCTTTTCAAGTTTTAAAACTTTATTTCCATATTTTTTAAATTGTTCATTCCAATAATTAAAGTAATTTTAACAACAACAAAAAAAGGCACTCTGATTAAATTGCATTTTACAGACTGTAGGACACCTTGGACCAGCTTGGTTTTTACTGTAGATTTCACTGTCGTCCCACCCAGATTCTTCCTTCACCAACATGCAAGTTCTTTTCCTTCCCTGCCTGCCAGACAGACAGATGGGAGAGGCAGGTGCAGCCTTCATTGTCAGTAGTTCTTTGATGTGAAAAGGGACAGGAGTCATTTAAATGGATCCAACCTCTTTGCATCTTACAATGTTAAACAGCTAAAATAAGAAAAATAAGAAGGCAGTGCTTGTGAAATATACAGTGCATATTGGTGGTTTGTGCATATTTGCAGTTTGTGTCTCATGATTTGCCTGTTTGCTTCCCCTGTTCAGTGGTTTCTTTTGAAGACAGTGTATTTTTCTCTTGTGTTTCTATCTTCAATTTCAACATATCAAATTTCTCAATCTGAGACATGTTGGGTTTGATAGACATGGTTACAGAAGTTCTGGAGGGCACAAGTGTCACACAAGTTTCACAGGGCCAAAATCAAGGTATTGGAGGGCTGTGTCCCTTTCCAGAGGCTCTAGTGAATGGTCTGCTTTCTTGCCTTTTGCCACTTCTAGAAGCCTCCTGCATTTCCATCTTTAAAGCCAGGGACTCTGCATATACTTGAACCTTCCCCATAATTACATTTCCCTCTGGTTCTTCTTATGCCTTTTCTCTTTTACTATCCTTTTTAGGGCAAAGTCCTGCTTATCTTTTTTTGTTGTTCTCACTTGAGGATATTTTTTTCCCATTGATTTTTAGAGACAGTAGAGGGGGAGTGGGAGAGAGAGAGAGAGGGAGGGAGGGAAGGAGAAACATTAATGCATTGATTGGTTGCCTCCCACATGTACCCTGACCAGGGCCGGGTACTTCAGCCTGCAACTGAAGTATTTGCTCTTGATTAGTATTGAACCCAGGACCCTTTAGTCCTCAGGCTGACTGACATGCTCTAACTGCTGAGCCAAACCAGCTAGGGCAGTCCTGCTTATCTTTAAACTTGAATCCCACTCTCCTGACTTGCTCAGATTTTAGTTTTTCCTCTGCTCTTCCTCAGCACATTCTTCTGTTACAGCTGGTATCTGTAGGTAGTATTAGTTAGCATGGAACAGTCCTACTTGACACTTTTTGTTCTGGTGTGATTATTAATAGCATCCTCTTCTACTCACAACAGTATACCAGTTTGACTAATAATGATGTGTTCCAACCATATTAATCTATTCATCTCCAGAAATCTTGATTGCTTCCATTTACTCTCTTATTTACTCTGATTTTCCTACTCCCACTATCCTTTAGTTCTATAGAGACCTTCAATTTGTTTGCTTTTACTTTATTTTTCTTTTACTTTTCTTGTGTCCTCATTTCCCTGATCCAGTACTCTCATTTCATCATAATGTGTCACTTATCTGGTAAAACCCCAACCATCTGCATGCTTGCTGCTTATACCCAAACAGCAGAAGGCTGCTTGAGAAAATCTATATCTGTGTGTCTAGTTCTCACTTTAATTTTAGGACTACAAATCTTAGGCCCCTCAACACTAGCAACAGTCCTATCCCATAACACTTCTGTGGTGAACTTGCTTTTCCAGTCTTTAGGGTGACTTTTCCCTATCATTTCATCTCAAACCTCTAATGCCAATCTTTCTCTATCAGCTTGCTTTGTATTGTAATGAAATATTAGTTGGAATCCAGTAGAATTATAAGTACCCCATCTCTCACTATCACAAGTGCTAACCTCAGTTGATTCCCATATACTCTGCCTTCTATCTTGTTGAAATTGAAAGTATTTCTGTGACAGTCTAACTCAGCCCCTCCACTAGTATTCTCAATTCTGTTCCCTCTTGCCTACTGCAGTTATTAATCCTTTCTTTGTATAGCATTAGTAGTGTTTCCTGCACTACTTATTGGCATAGAAACATGTTTTATTATCACTTAATGTAAAATAGGACATCAGTCCTGGCCAGGTGGTTCATTTGGTTGGAGTGCTGTCCTGTTCATCAAAAAGTTATAGGTTCAGCCGAAACCGGTTTGGCTCAGTGGATAGAGCATCGGCCTGTGGACTGAAAGGTCCCAGATTCGATTCCGGTCAAGGGCATGTACCTTGGTTGCGGGCACATCACCAGTAGGGGGCATGCAGGAAGTAGCTGATCGATGTTTCTCTCTCATTGATGTTTCTAACTGTCTGATTCTCTCCCTTCCTATCTGTAAAAAATCCATAAAATATATTTTTAAAAAGTTACAGATTCAATTCCTGGTCAAGGCACATACCTAGGTTGTGGATTCAATTCCCTGGTCAGTGTGCATTCAAGAGGCAACCAGTTGTTTTTTCTCACATTGATGTTTCTCTCTTTCCCTGCTTCCTCTATAAAATCAGTAAGAACATATCCTTTGGTGAGGATGGATGGATGAATGGCAGAAGGACAGAAGGAGGGAGGGAGGGAGGGAGGAAAGGAAGGAGGGAGGGATGGAGAGAAGAAGGACAAAACACCAGTTCCCTTGACCCCATAGCTTCTTATATTTATAACTGGAGGCCTGGTACACGAATTCATGCATGGGTAGGGTCTCTCAGCCTGGCTGGCAATTGGAGCCTATGGGGCGGAGAGCCAGCCAGGGGAGGGGAAGCGCTGCGAGAGGTTGGCGACCAACACCCCCCCACCCCCCGCAATTGGGAACAATTGGGGGAAGGGTCTGGCAGGAGGGAGGAGCCACAGGAGGTTGGCTGTGAGAGTGCACTGACCATCAGGGGAGAGCTCATGGATTGAGTGTCTGCCCCCTGGTGGTCGGTGTTTGTCATAGTAACTGGTCAACTGGTCATTACCGTCGTTTGGTCATAATGGTCGCTTGGGCTTTTATATATATATATAGATTGCATTTCTCTTCTACCCTATACAAAAAACTCCTTGAACAGGCTGTTAATATTTACTTATTTTACTTTCTTTTTCAGTCTCTTCTCATTTGGACATTGTCCAACAGGACATTCTTTTCCAACACTCCACAGAAACTGGTGTTAACAAGATCCTTGATGATATCTATCTTGCTAAATCCATTGTTCTCACCCCTTTCTCTTCAACCTGTCTCATCATTTGACCCAGTTGACTGCTCTTTGAAATACTTTCTTCTCCTCATCTTCCTCATAAAGCAGTATCTTAGATTTCTGCCTTCCTTGGAGTCCATTTCCAACTGCTAGTATACTCCTGGACTTTTTCTCTTCACTTATAACTTCTTCAGTTGCTTTTCTCTAGTTCTTGTGGTTTTAATACCAGCATTATGCTGCTGAAACCCAAATTAGTATCTCTAGCTCTGATTCCTCCCCTGACTTCCAGATTTAAGAAAGTAGTTTCCTGAATTTTGTTGACCAAAAAATTGCAAATATAAACAAAACTGTATTCCATTTCTGCCTTTAATCTTTCTCCTCCATAAATGTGCCCCTTTTCAGTAATTGGTACCATCGTTTGCTAGTTGCTCAGACCAAAAACTATTCTTGATTGTACAGGTGTCCGCATACCCCATATTCATTTCATTGGCACATCATGTTGGCTTTACTTTTTAGATATATACCAATTTCAACCACTTCTCACTCTTAGTTATAACAACCTCAGTCCAAATCACTGTCAGCTCCTGCTTGGACTGTTGTATTGTGTTTAGTATTGGTTTCACTTTGATTTTTGTCCTCCTTAAATCCACAAAGTTTTTTAGAATGATCTTTAATGTCAGCATCTTTAGCAGCATCCTCTGCTTCAGCCCTCCAGTGACTTAGATTAGGTTCTTGTAATTGAGGCTTGTATTTATCACACAGATCTGAGATATTCTCCTAGACCAGTAGTCGGCAAACTGCGGCTTGTGAGCAGCAGTTTGCCGCTCCGTTGACTAATGAGTTTGCCAACCACTGTCCTTGACAAATGCTTTTCCTTAAACTCCTCTAGGTAAACTTAACAGTTCATCGAGAGGGCTTATTGTGTGTGTGTGTGTGTGTGTGTGTGTGTGTGTGTGTGTTTGTTTTCACAATGTCAGCTACTTAATTTTTTAAAAATTGGTAACATTTAAAAATTGGAAAACTTTACATTAAATTAGGGTTTTGCTTTGAAAAATTAGGAGATCTTACCACATTAGTCTTGCATTAATTCATGGCCACAATAGGGTAACTAGTGCTGACTTTCTATAGATGAGGTGTGTGTTCCCTGGTTTGCTACAGTCTCCAACATTCTCCAAGGTATTTTGTAACCAGGCTGATATACTTAGGAAAGTTACCACCTGTTTATATGTATAGCCCCTGCCCTACAGTAAGTTATTCATTACTCTGAGCCAAGCACTATTAAGTCCTGGAATAAAGTAGTAAATAAAGTAGTAAATAAAGCAAAGCCTGATCTCATGAATTAGGCATTCTGTTGGATAAGCAAATCTATAATAAAGGCATAATAT
This sequence comes from Lasiurus cinereus, assembly GCA_011751065.1. NCBI lineage: Eukaryota > Metazoa > Chordata > Mammalia > Chiroptera > Vespertilionidae > Lasiurus > Lasiurus cinereus. The sequence continues at coordinate 16,102,249 of JAAGEH010000226.1, read as the reverse complement.
GCAAATTGACCAAATGGCCAAACAGTGGAACGACCATCCAGATGACCATGCTATGATATCCACTGGTGCCAGGCCAGCCATGGAGGGTGCAATGCAATTGGCCAGGGGCCCAGCCAACCCCCCATGATCGCCCTGCAGAGGGAGGCCCAGGCCACGGGCTGGCAGGGCAGTCAATCACTTGGGGGCCTCAGGCCCCTGAGCTGCAGACTGCAGAAGGTAGGCAGGGCTTCCCTCTGCAGGGGCTATTTATCACAGGGCTCCCAAGCTGTGAGAGGGTGCAGGTGGGGCTGAGAGACCCTTCCTTCTCCCAAGTGTGTGAATTTCATGCACCGGGCCTCTAGTACATATATAATGCCAAGTGGTGATTAGTTTTAGGAAAAGTAAAGCAGGGGAAGGGGATAGAAAGTGGTAGAGGGTTCTATTTTAGAATGTGCAGGGGAAACCTCTATATGAGGAATTGTCATTGGAACAGTGGGGATGGAGCTTTGTAAATCTTTTGAAGAAAATAATTTTGAGGAGAGGCTCAATAAGTACAAATGTTCTGAGAAGATGTGTTCAGTGTGTCTGAAGTACACAAGCAGCCTGTGTGACTGCAGTACTGTGGACATGGAGAAGAGTGGTGGGTAGGAAATGAGATTGGAGAAGGGAGACCAGAGCCACATGGTGAAGGGTTTTAGAAGCCATCCTGGGCTTTTGGATTTTCCTATGAGGAAGGAAACTAGGTTTTGAGTAGAAAGTGCTATGGAATGACTTATTTTTAAAATAATCCCTTTGACTTCTTGTGGCAAATTATAGCAGCAGTAAGTATGGGAAGATGGGGGACATGTTTGCAGACAGTTATAGAAGGTTGAAGTACAGGTTTTCAGCTTGAGGAACTGGATAGATGGAGGCACTGTAGCAATGTGATAAACATTAGGAGTTCATTTTTTTCAGATACGTAAACTTTGAGAATCCTATTTGATGTTCAAGTATTGCATCCTATGAGTTGTATAATACCTCTGAGTTTTTGAGACCAGGGCATAATATATGTTTGTTTTCTTTCCATTAGATAGTAATACCTGACATGAATTGTGTGGTCTCTGTTGCTTTTGTTAAGAATTCAGAAATTTTGCTATAGTTCTGGCTCCTGCTGTAAATACTATTAATGCATTATATTAGGCTTTTATATACATCTTATAAGAATTGTAATATGACAGAAACACTCCTTAAATAGAGCTTCTGACTTGTTAAATAATCCAAATGATATTAAATTCATAGTTTTCAAGGCAAGTCAGCAAGCTACTTAATTTTTAATGTCTCAATAGTATTTTGAATGATTCTGGGGATGGGAATCCATGTATGAATAAATTTTCTTGGGAATGGGGCTAAAGTGGGAATGTGGTTTTGCTATTACTTTGAGTAAGGCTTAATCTTTGTTATCCTAACAGTGAAACAGGCTTTTGAAGTAAGAATCTTATTTAAATCTTGCAATCTTATAATCAAACAGAATTACTACATTTTTACTGTTCACCTGTAAATTTGAGAATACTTTGTAAATGGGAATTGCCTTGTAATATTGTAAGCATTAACCTTATTTTTTAAAATATATTTTATTGATTTTTTTGTTTTACAGAGAGGAAGGGATAGGAATAGAGAGTTAGAAACATCAATGAGAGAGAAACATCAATCAGCTGCCTCCTGCACACCCCCTACTGGGTTTGTGCCTGCAACCAAGGTACATGCCCTTGACCGGAATCAAACCTGGGACCCTTCAGTCCGCAGTCCCACACTCTATCCACTGAGCCAAACCAGTTAGAGCCATTAGTCTTATTTTGCAAATGAACCTATTAAATGCAACTATATTTAAATTGGCTAAGGATAAGCAGTTGAAATTAAGGACACAGCCTTAGAATATGGATTTTTAAGGCTACAAGGATAAGAAAAGCTTGTATATTTGATAGCCATATTAAGATAAGCAGGCTTGACATTCCATTACTGTTTTCTTACTAGCAAATAGTGATTTTGTAAGATAAATATAAGGAAAAGTTTTGCTACTACTCAAGTACCTAATTATTCCTTTTTTGTATAGGAAGATTTTCAGTCAATGACTTACGGATTTAAAATGGCTAACAATGTGACAGATCTTCGAGTTACAGGTAACACCATCTGTAAAGATAATTCACGTTTATTGTTTGGATTTGTTTCTTTTTTAACCTCATTGTCTTTCTTTCTAGGCATGCTAAAAGATGTGGAGGATGACATGCAAAGAAGAGTAAAGGTATGTGTATATATATATTTTTTTCTCTCTCTTTGGTGTAGGGTTTTTTTCTTTATTTCTAAATGTCAGCTTAACTTTAAATACAAATAACTGATGTAGATAGGCCATCAACTTCCTTTGTATATGCTGTGCCTTTTGGTAATGAGTTTGAAGGCTGTTATAGGAGCTTCTGATAAGTTAATGTCACTTGCAAGTATTGAAAAATAAACACTCAATTTTTCAATTTTGGGCCAATTTTTTAGAATTTTTGTAAGCTATTTTAAGAATGGCATATGTTATAGAATTGGAAATTCCTCCAACATGAGGACTATCTTCATCTTTGTACCGTTAATAGGTAGGAGAGTATCTACAACACAGGAAAAGCTCAGTAAATGATGGTATCCTAAATCTGGAAAATACCTTCTATGAATGGCATCCTTCAGCCAAATGACCTTGATGACTTGGGTCTCATAGAGATTAAAAAAGGGAAAAGGTTAATATTTATACTATTTTTTTCTACTTGTATAATACAGCATAGTTTTACATTGTTGTTTTATTTGATATTCACAATTATTTATTGAATTAGACAATAAAATGCATACAGTGCTCCACATTTAGAAAATACAATTCAAAGGAGTTTAATAACCTGAGTCTCACGAAGGCATGCCTCTAGTCAGTGGGAACTCCAGTGCTAGAAACCAGCTCTTGCATGAGATTTTCTTAGAATTTTATCAAAACAGATAACCATATATTACTCGTGTATTAACAAGATGGCTTACATTTTAGTGAAGAACAGATGAGTATTCACTATGTGACTTTATTTTTATGATGTGGTTTTGTAAGTATTACTTTTTTTTCCAATAGGGTTAGTTTTTAAAGCATCTAGAATTTCAAAGAATAGATTTTTTAAAAGAAGTACCATGTGCTTTTACTTACATTACTGTTCTGCTTTTGTTGCTTTTAATACCTTACTCTTTTGTATGATCTTTGTAAAACTAACTTTTGAAATACAGTATTAATAGGAGGAAATAAATATTAAAAACAGCTTATTTTCCCTCTCAAATATTTTTCTTAAAAATAGATTCTTACAATAAACTAATTTAGTGCTTTACCTTGTATATTTATAATTTAATGCTTCTACAGGCTTGTGTTTGTTTTAATACACCTTTCTTAAAATTTTAGAGTACTCGAAGTCGACAAGGAGAAGAAAGAGATCCAGAAGTTGAACTAGAAGTAATTGAACTTATTTTCTGGTAGATAATATCAGAGAAGTCAGCCTCTTAATGTTATAGTTTTATGTTTTATAATTTGTGGAAGCCCTTTTTAAGGTATTTCTTTACAAATTGGACATTGCAAGGGATTTTATTTCCCTTGTATTTATTTTGATAGAATGATAATATAGCTCTTTCACATGATTTCAAAGCTGAATCTGCAGTATTCCTATGAGATACTTTTTACAGATGACACATCAAAAACCTGGCAAAACTCAAGAACTTGCACAGAATTAAAAGTTGCCAAACCTTAATTGAGGCCCTAAATTTTCTGACTGCTTAAAGTAGTTTTTTCACAATCCTTTTTAATTTATGATTAAATCAGTTTTGAGATGATAGTATAACTTGTTTTAGGGGAAAATCAGTGCTTTTGATACAGAAGCTTTCTATTTCAGTAGAGTAAGCTTTACTATGTTTCCTGCAGCTCCGATTTTCAGGCATTTAAAGACTGAGTGAAGGTTTTCGTAATGTAGTTAAGTTACTAACACTGAGATTTAGGACTTAAAATATATTTTAAAATGAAATTCTTTTGATAGACTTTACATCTTTTAACTTCTAATTCATATATATATTTATATATTTCTTTTTTAGCACCAACAGTGTTTAGCAGTATTCAGCAGGATGAAATTTACTCGAGTGTTACTGACAGTACTTATAGCCTTTACTAAGAAAGAGGTAAGGGCATTTACTGTCATCTGTCTATTTAGAAGTATATAGTTTTTTGTGTTTGTTTTTTTGTTTTGTTTTGATAGAATGCTTTATTGAAATAGTTCTGAGACTTTTCCATTGATATGCCCAATTGCACATGTACAGCACTGAACATTTAGTATATTTACACCAGAATAACTCTGATGATTTTCTCAAAAAGTCATATGAATTTTACATTTTGCTCCATAACATAGCATTTCTGTTGTTGATATAAAAATAGGAGTCAGATTTTATGAATTGAAAGGAGAAAGTAAAAATGAAAATTTTTAAGATGTCCTCTTTCATTCAGGAAATAACTGTTAGATTTGTGTAGACACCAAGGTAAGCCCTAGATGGTGAGTGTGTGTGTGTGTGTGTGTGTGTGTGTGTGTATCTCAATTACAGGCAAATTAGTGAATAGTTAATAAGTGGTGAGTAAAGGGCCAACCTTTACCAGTGTTCTAACTTTTCCAATGCTATTTTTTTCTGTTTTTTTTTTTTTTTATTTCACCTTGATGAATGACAGAGTTGAAATTTTCCAGTTGGCTATGTCTCTCTTTTTAAACGAAATATTAATAGAATAAACCAGAAATGTTTTCTATTGTTTTTTAATGGTTCCTACAAAGTCATAAAAAAAATAATTTCTATCCTAACAGGATCTGGATATCCTGTATTAAGTGAATAGTTCATGAAAACCACTGTCATTACAACAAGCACTTGATTTCATTATTGTTTATAGGATTTTCCTATCCAATATATATCTTTCAGTGAAAGAATATGTAAGAATGTTTTTGGTGATTTATTTGCTAGACCAGTGCTGTTGCAGAAGCTCAAAAATTGATGATTCAAGCAGCAGATCTTCTTTCTGCCATTCATAATTCATTGCATCATGGCATCCAGGCCCAGAATGATACTACAAAAGGAGGTAATTGTCTGATTTTGCTCCTACTCTTTTCATTCTTTCCCATCCAGATTGCTTTGGGTCTTATGGATGTTTGCTAAAATTTTATTTATTTAAATCTCTCTGGGCCTTGGAATGGTTTGCTCCATAGACTTATATAAAATATTTATACTCCCTTCTTTAAAATTTTTTTTCTAGAACAAAAGCAGTACTGTTTGTGCTCTGAGTATTTACCCTGTCTGGTGACCATGCTGTGATGTCAGCAGTACATTCATTTTAGTCACCTCTCTTCTTTACTTTTTTAAGAGATCATCACTTCCATTACAAAGTCTTCCCTGACCCAACCAAGCATATTCAATAAAGAGGAATAAACAGGGAAAGGAGACAATAGCAACAAAATTTTAGAAGCTGGAAAACAGAGGACATTGATCTAGCTGACCCTGAATAACTGAATTCTTAGCCACTGTGATAAGGAAAGTCAAGAACAGACCAGTTTTACTGTGGATTCACTTAAGAGCCCCATTTTTGTATACCAGGTACCTCAGAAAATGAGGATGATAATTATGCTAACGATGTGTGAACTAGTTTGAAATCTGTTTAGAAACAGAGGTTTCCTCTCTGTTTCTCCTGCATACTGTAAGAGCTGCTGCCTAAGGTTCAGGCTTCCAATTTAGCAGGCTTCTAGGAGCTGGATCAGATCTTCCTGAGACTGGACCAGCAGGAATCTTTCCCAATTTCTCATTTCAACTTGTAGTAATAAAACCCAGTTACCAGTATCTCCCAAGAAGGAGCTTGCACATAGCTGGTGCTCAAGCTTTTGCATCTGTCAGTCATTGGGTGAGCCTCCGATCACGTAGCCCAACTAACCAACTGCACTTGCATTGAGGAACCCCACTGGACTATAAAACAAAGAAACAGTTGTTAGCAGGTGTGGGAGCACCCTTCCCCCATTGTATACACACTGAAGAATTGAACAAAAATGCCCAACTCCCAGTTTCTGCCTGGAAAGGGGCTTAACTGTATACTTTCCCAGCTGCTACCTGAGGACGTAGCTTCTTATTGGCCTACATGTAAATGCTGACTTTGGGACACTGATGAGTGTTGGCACAATCTTAGCTACTTCTAAGAACTGAAGAGGAGGTATGGACAATTACAGAAGTTTGAGAGGGAGCTTGGGCTGTGCTGAAAACATAGAAAAGTACAAAACTGTTAAAAGTAAATATACACAGCCATCCCCTCTGTATCAGCAAGGGATTGGTTCCAGGATCCTCTATGGATGCAAATATAAAATAGCGTAGAACAATGCATACAGTCAACCTGTATCTGCAGATTCTCAAGTATGTATTGAATCCTGTTTTTGATCTGTTGTTGGTTGAGTCCATGGATGTAAAACCATGGATACCAAGGGCCCAATAGTTTCGTTCAGAATACTCTAATGTTGTAATGGTAGTGGGTAAACGACTTAAAATTTTTGTCCGAAGGTAAAAAGATAAAAGGTATTTATTTAAAATAATTTGTTAATGGCCCTAACCAATTAGGCTCAGTGGATAGAACGTCATCCTGCGGAGTGAAGGGTCCCAGTTCGGTTCCGATCAGGGCTTATACCTTGATTACGGGCATACAAGGTACCAGTGGGGATGTATGCAGGAAGCAGCTGATTGATGTTTCTCTCGATGTTTCTAACCCTCTAGCCCTTTTCTGTAAAAAAATCAATAAAACATATATTAAATAATAATAATAATAATTTGATAATGGATATACAGTGTAAAAGATGCAGATTGTGCCCTAGCTGGTTTTGCTCAGGGAATAAAGCGTTAGCCTGTGGACTGAAGGGTCCCAGGTTCAATTCTTGTCAAGGGCACATGCCCGTTTGTGAGCCCCATCCCCAGTAGGGGGTGTACAGGAAGCGGCCAATCAATGATTCTTATCATTGATGTTTCTCTCTCCCTCTTCCTTCCTCTCTGAAATCAATAAAATCTATATTTTTTAAAAGGAGGGGATGCAAACTGTGACATCAGATATAAAATGTGGCAGGGGTAGCTTTGTGTGTTTGAAGTTATTAATTTAAAATAGACTAATGTATTTTATGCTAACCTCAAGGTAACAATAAAGCAAAAGTCTATAGATATGTAGAAAAAAATAAAACAGAGTCAAAGCATATCACTACAGAACATTATCAAATAACAAAGGAAGAAAGCAAGAAAAGGAAAAAGAGAACAAAGGAATTACAAAACCAGGAAACAATTGACAAAATGACAATGGCATTTCCATTCCTATTGATAATTACTTTAAATTAAAACTAAATTCCCCAGTCAGTAGACATATAACAGTGTAGCTAATTTTTTTTTATCTTTCTGATAAGCTAGTTCTTGGTTTTGTTAATATTTTATGTTGTTTTTTTGGTCTCTTGCATTTATTTCCACTCTAATCATTATATTTCCTTCCTTCTAACTTTGCGCTTAATTTGTTTTCTAGTTCTTTGGGGTATAAAATTAGATTGTTTATTTGAAATCTTTCTAATTTTTTAATATCTGCATTTATTGCTATAAACTTCCCTGTCACAACTGCTTTTGCAGCACATAGGTTTTGGTATGTTGTGTATCAATTTTCATTTGGTTTGATATATTTTTAATTTCATTTTGATTTCTTCTTTGACCTATTAGTTGTTCAGAACTGTGTTGTTTAATTTTCACATATTTGTAGATTTTTTCCATATCTAATCTCCTACTATTGTGGTCATAAACAAGGGACTATATTAACCCTATTTTATTCCATTCTTGGCTTAAAGGTAGAAGTCCCTCTCTGTCTCCACTACCCACATCATGTAGATAGAAAATACAATTTTAGGTTATTAAATATGCTTATCTATTTTAAAATATGTGTGTATAGATATGTTAATTATAAAATATAAAGAATGTGATTAGAATTTGTTTGGAGATGTTTTTGAAACTGGCCTTTTTTACTTTTAGTAGTATTTGAGGTTTAAAATTCTGAGAAACATTGAAAATTTTATTTTTCTTCTTTTTAGATCATCCAATTATGATGGGCTTTGAGCCCCTTGTTAACCAGAGGCTACTTCCACCTACCTTCCCTCGATATGCAAAAATAATTAAAAGGGAAGAAATGGTCAACTATTTTGCAAGATTAATAGATAGAATAAAAACTGTCTGTGAGGTCGTCAATTTAACAAATTTACATTGTATCCTGGTAAGTTCAAATCTCTATTCTGAAATATAACTTCATTTTAGAAATTAAGAAACTAAAGTCTAGAGAATTTAGGTAATTCATTCAAGTTTTAGAAATGGATATTTGAACTCTGGATTTTGTCTTCAAAAGCTTTTAAGTATGCATGTGCACCAATATTTTTTCATATAAAAATTGTATCATGGTATTTAGTAAACTTTTTCATTAATTATTAATCTTTATATTGTGAATATCTATCTTTTCATGTCAACAAATACATTTATTTCTATATTAATGGATACATGGCATTCCACTGTAAGCATATATCAGGTGTTTTGTTTGTTTTCAATCCATTCATATTGAATTGCATGTAAGTCTTTTTCAGTGTTTTACTATTATGAACAATATTGTGACAGATAATCTTTATAGGTAAATCGTTATATCAGGTGCTTTCTTCTCCCTTAAGACAAATTCCTAAAGAGTGAAGTTTCTAGGTAGAAGATTATGTACATTTTTAAGTTGACAGTTTTTGAATTAACCATTTTTATGGATTTAAATACAGAAAAATATATTTTTATTTTGAAAATACTAAAACATTCAGAGGTGGTATTTTGTTAGTTGGTAAGGTTGTAGTGATATTTATGTTTAGTAGGTAAGTAGAAAATATGCAAAATAATATTTTTTATATTTAAGCATAATTACACTAATTTCTTTTACATGACTATGCATGCACATGCATTTGTTCCCCCTCCATGCTGAGATACATTAATTCCTAGCCCCATGTCATTTCCTCTGTGAATTCTTCCAAGTCTCTTCTGTATCTTGTTTCCTGAGATGACAAATTAACCAGTTTACATTCCTAGAATTAAGCAGCAGTTATGGGATGTAGTTGATGGTCAGTGAAGATTTGTGCTTTTGTTTATATTCTTACAATAATTTTATTTTCCCTTCCACTAATTCTTTGTCATTAAGATCCAGCTTAAGTCTTCATTCCTTAATGAAACTTTCACTGATTATGCCTTTATTACTTCCTGTTGTATTTTCTTACTTTATAATAGTGTGTCTTTAAGAATCATGAACCTTAAAGGTAGAAAAGATTACAGGCATAAGCCAATTCATTTTTTAATTCATTGTAACTTAGATTGGTTATTGACTTACCTGGTTAATAGAGATTTTCTTACTCTTCTGCTCTATCTACTTTTCTGATCCTTAATTGTTACATAGGTACTTATTTGTGTTTCACCAGATTAATTGTAGGGTTTTAGAAAAAAAGATCAATGGGAATTGGAATCAGAAAATATAATGTAACAGTTGGAATTTGTATTCTGGCAGAAGATTATGGATTACCTTGTGAGAGGGGTGAATATAATAGAGGGGAGCCGGGGGAGCCAGGCCTGAACTGTTAGCACTGGACATAAAAAGAGCCTAGTTAGAGAAAAGTCTGGACCTCTGGAAGGCTTGGAACAGAGGAATAGTTAATGGTAGTGGGGGCGTGTGGCAGAGGCCAAGAGTAAAGTGAAGCAGGATAAAGGACCAAATGGTCTGCTAGATCTGCATAAGAAGCTTGTTATTAGGATAAAGTGACAGGTTATAGAGAATGCGGACATATCAGTAAGATAATGATAAGCAACAAAATGTAAAATTGGGATAGGACATAAACGCACATTTAAAAAGCAATAATTAAAAATACTCAAACTTAATAGTAATTAAAGAAATTTACAATAATTAGGTTGATAAGTAAAATATTTTAATATAAGTAAGTAAGTAATATTTTAATGTTGATAAAGGGAAATAGTCAATCTACTGTACTCCTGGCTATCTCTCCCTTCTTAAAAATGTACATATTTTGACATCACAAAATGCAGAAAAATATGAAGATGATAAGTAACTATTATTCTATAACTTACAATGTTAACATTTCAGTGTTGTTGTTTTTTAAAATATATTTTTATTGATTTCAGAGAGGAAAGGAGAGGAAGAGAGAGCAAGAAACATCAGTAATGAGAGAGAACCATTAATTGGCTGCCTCTGCACCAGGGATCAAAGCCTGAAACCCAGGCATGTGCCCTGACCCGGAATCAAACTGTAACTTCTTGGTTCAAATGTTGATGCTTAAGTTCTGAGCCATGCCAGCCAGGCTTCAGTGTCTTATCTTTTTTTTTTCCTATCAGTGTATAAACCCATCTATAGTTTTCTGAGCATATCTTTTGGTCTTCCCCTAAGGTCAGGAACAGTCATTTGGTAATATGAATCCAGTTAGCCTACTTACTTGGTATTTATTTATGTGAAGTAGGAAGTAAACCTCTGTCATTAGTTAGGAAATTATTATTGATACTGTTATTTTCATAGTGTACAAATTTGAGTATCCACACAATACCATATTGGTCAGTTTATTTTTTAAAATTGAGGCTCTAAAATTATCCGAAATCTTATTGGTACAATTAGACAGTTTAGAGAACATATTCTGACTCTGGTAGGATATTATTTCTAGTAAAAATTGCATTCTCTATGCAGATGATTTTCTGCTTTTATTTAATCCATTATTGACATTACTTTTCCCCTCTTTCTCTCTTAGGATTTTTTCTGTGAGTTTAGTGAACAATCACCTTGTGTTCTTTCAAGATCTCTATTACAAGTAAGTTCCACTTAGTATTGAAAATACTTCTTTAAACATCAAATTATGTGATTGACGGAACAAAAGGTAGATACTTCTTGCTATAGGGTATTCCACAGTTAATGTTACATTTTTTTATTAGAAGCATTGATTTAGAGTGTTAGACATTCATCAAGATCATACCTTTGCTATAAAGTAGACTTCCATTTTAAAGCGAAATGATACAAGGTATGCACTCTTTCGGAATTAAATGAGTAATCAGTAACAGGAAGATACCTGGAAAATTCTCTAAATATTTGGCAATTAATACATGTCTAAAGAACCCATGGATCAAAAGGAAATCTTAAATTAGAATGAAAATGAAAATAAAAATAATATGGTAAATTTTTGACCAATCATATAGGTAAATCAATAGAAAAATAGTAGTCTTCTTCAACAGGTAGTGCAAATTGGACAGGCATATGGGGTAAAATTGATTGCAAATACATCATAAACCTAAATGAAAAATGTGAAACTATAGAACTTTTAGAAGAAAGGATATTAGGAAATCTCTGTGACTTTGGAGAAGGGAGAAAATGTTCAGATATGACATTAAAACATCCTTAAATTGATAAATTTAAAACTTTATGGCAATTCTGTGGAAGACACTTAAGAAAATGAAGAACCTCTACAGAGTGGGAGAAAATATTTGTAAATACTGTCAGACAAAGGACCTGAATCTAGAATATACAAAGAACTCTGTAGGCATAACAATAAAGAAACAGATAATCCAGTGAACAAAAAGTTTGAACACTTATGATGGTAAAATATTTAACATCATTAATATTACTGAAATGCAAATTAAACTGCAATGAAATACTACTATCCACCTTTCAGAATATCTTTTCAAAAAAGAAAAATAGAATATCAACTGCTTGTAATGTTGATGGGAATGTGAAGTACTTCAGATACTTTGGGAAACAATTGGCACATTCTTATAAAATGAAATATACAAGTCCCACTCCTACTTCTTTACCCTAGAAAAGTAGAATCTGATGTTCTGGAAACCTGTATGTGATTAATTATACTGTTGGTTCATGATCACCAAAAACTGGAAACAACCCAGATGTGTTAGGAAAGCAATTAAGGTAAAATATAGTAAATATTAAAGTGCACTGAGGCTGAGGGGAGAAAATTAAATACAAATTATTATTAAATATTTTATTTTAAATTTAATAATGTATTTTTTAATAATCTGTTGTTTCATCCAATTTTGGAAAGGTTGTATGTATTCCAAAGATGTATTCCAAAGAATTCAGGTTATTGATAAAGGTTGTTGACTAGTTTAGTAAGTATAGCCACTTACTATTTCACAACTTATGAAGCTCCTTTGACATAATTAGACTAGTCAGTTAATTTGGTCAATTCGCAGTTACTACTTTTGACTTGAAAGACCTTATTTTCCTGCCTCAAATACACCTTAAGAAGGGATTAATAAGTAATATCCATTGTGGAGACTGATTATAAAAATTTTCTAACAACTTTCAATAATTTAATCTCTTTTTACTTTGTGGTATTTTTAAAAATTATGCTCATGTCACAATAATGGCAGCTATGGGTGCAATAGGTAAACAAGTTTGTGGCAGTATTACTAATATATAACATTTGTTTTAAGACCACTTTCTTGGTGGATAACAAAAAGGTCTTTGGAACTCACCTCATGCAAGACATGGTGAAAGATGCACTTCGGTCTTTTGTCAGTCCTCCAGTGCTTTCCCCAAAGTAAGTATCATAGAAAGTTTTATAACATATGTCTTTCTTTCTTTTTTTTTTTTAAGAAGAAAGGTGATTTTAAAAAATTATAGATAGATAGATTAAGATATATACATTTATTGATTTCAGAGAGGAAAGGGAGAGAGAAACATCAATGATGAGAAAGAATCATTGATCAGCCGAAACCTGTTTGACTCAGTGGATAGAGCGTCGGGCTGTGGACTGAAAGGTCCAGGTTCGATTCCGGTCAAGGGCTTGTATCCTGGTTGCGGGCACATCCCCAGTAGGGGGCATGCAGGAGGTGGCTGATAGATGTCTCTCTCTCATCGATATTTCTAACTCTCTATCCTTTTCCCTTTCTCTCTGTAAATAAATCAATAAAATATATATTAAAAAAATAGATTTATGATACATGTTGTTTAGATTTAAACTGAGGTTTTAGTGAAATTGACATTAGGTCCAATATGAGAAGAAAAATTTCCAAGGACTTATCAAATTCAGTAAATTGTATTAACACTTATTAAGTGCAAAGCACTGTTAGGGGCTTTGGGAAATAATTACGTACCAAAAAAAAATAATAATAATAAGGTCTATTTTCAATGAGCTGAGTCCAGATAGAAATAGAAAATGCAGATAATTGATTCTTAAATTATGTTCCGACAGAATCACTGCCCCAAAAATATTCTGTTATAAGAGGCTAGAAAGTATTTCAGGCAAAAGGAATCATCATTTGAGTTGGCATTTTGGAAAACAAGGAAAGCTTTCCATGGCTGAGAAAAGAAAGAAGTCTATTTTATTTTTTGTTATTCTTCACCTGAGGATATTTTTCCATTGGTTTTTAGAGAGAGTGGAAAGAAGGGGGAGAGACAGAAACATTGATGTGAGAGAGAAAGAGACATCCATTAATTACCTCCCACTGAGTCCCTGTCCAGGGCTGGGGATCAAGCCTGCAACCCATGTACATGCTCTTGACCAGATTTGAAATGGAACCCTTCAGTCGGTGGGCCAAACTACCCACTGAGCCAAACTGGCTAGGGCAAGGACCTATTTCTTAACAAAGAAACCAGTGTGTATTAAGACTGGGTGTATGAGATTATATATTGCTAGAAGCCCAGTGCACAGATTTGTGCACTAGCAGGGTTACTTGGCCTGGCCTGCGCCTCCTTGCAATTCGGGATCCCTTGGGAAATGTCGGAGAGCTGGTTTCAGACTGATCCCCCAGGCTGAGGGACCCCACCGGTGCATGAATCCATGCACTGGGCCTCTAGTATGCATATAAGATCTTTGGTTAATCTTTTTCTGCCCTCTCTCCCTTCCCTCTGAGATTTACCAGTCTGTTTCCATGCCTGTAGTTTCTGCTCCTGCATTGAGCATTTGCCCCCTGGTGGTCAGTGCACATCATAGCTCCCCGACAGTCAGACGGTTGCTTAGGTTTTTATATATAGATAGATAAGAACAGTTAGTAGTTCTTAATAAATCATGCCACATCCCACTTAGAATTTTCTAGTAGCTTTCTTTCTTAGGTTGGATTCCCCAGAAGCTGACCCTGAGACAAAGATTCCTGTAAGTGTAATTATAAAAAAAAAGTGTTCCCAGGAAAAACTATAAGGTATATCATGGAGAGTAACTCCTCTGGTTCAGTCCTGTCTGGGAGCTCTGGAGACATTGTGGGTGACACCTCAGAGTTGTCCTACTCAGGCAAGGGAACTTGAGAATTTACTCAGACACCTCTCATTTAAGGACTGCTTCTTAACTGGGAGGAAGTAACTTCCTAAGCATCCTCAGTGCTGGTTAATATTCATCACTTCATTCACAGTAAAAGCCACAATCTATAACTTAGCCTTCGAGGCCCCATATGCTCTTATCTAGACCCCTTTGCTGATGCCCCTTTCACCTCATCTCTTACTGCCCTTTCTGCATCTCCTTTCCTTCAGCCACACTGGCTTCCTTACTCTTCCGGAACATACACACACTCTCATGGTCTTTACACAGAGATGAGAGTGGAGGACATTTTCCGCAAAAATTCCCAAGGCTGGCCCCATCACTACCTTCAAGTCCATTCACTATCACTTCAATGAGGGCTACCCTGATCAGTCTACTTAAGTGTTAGCTGCCCAGTCGGTATGGCACGGTACTTGAACATCAATTCATGAACCAGGAGATCACAGTTTAATTCCTGGTCAGGGCACATGCTCGGGTTGTGGGCTCAATCCTCAGTGAGGAGCATGCAAGAGGCAGCCAATTGATGATTCTTTTTCTCTTTCTCCTTCTCCCTTCTTCTCTGTGATATCAATAAAAACATTTTTTAAAAAGTGTCAACCTTCTCTTCTTTACCCCCCCTCCACCCCCCCAGCCAAGGCTTAATACTCTATTTCGTTATTTTATGTGCCACCTTGGGCTAAGGAGAAAGGGGAGGTAGAGCTTTGGGACTTCACAGAGGATGAAGGCAATTCACATGGAGATGAAAAAGCAAATGTTTGATAGGTGTTTTGCTGGGCCATCTTTAACAGCAGGACACAGAGCAGCCTTGATTTAGCAGATCTTGCTAGGTTCCTCCCTATCTGCTACACCTAGTTCCTTTTAAACTATAGTTATCTCTGATGGTAGTTCCAAATAGTTTTTCATGACATAAATATTATCTTTCAGGTGCTGCCTATATAATAACCACCAGGCTAAGGATTGTATTGATTCCTTTGTAACTCACTGTGTTCGGGTAAGAATTACAGTTTGGAACATTGTGATAGATACTTTAAAAATTGTGGTGTATAATTCCTTAAGTGGCATTAATTTATGCTATTTTTCTATCTAATATTTCTTATTCATATTCACTACATAGAAAGTTTCTGTCTCTTCTTATGCTTGAGTTGATACATCATAACCTATTGTGTTCCTACCAGGTTATCAGGTACAGAGGTACTTTTGGATGCCCTCTTACTATTACCCTCAGGAACCACATAAAATGGGTTATTACCCCCATCTGGGAAAACAGCAATCCATATTGCTTTTTGGTGTGGTTTTTTAAATGGACACAAAATCTTTACTTATTTTTGACCTTATAAACTAGGCATATTTGTAACATCTCCAGGCACATATCCTCATACTATCTTAATGAACAGAATTACAGTAAAATTATTTAGATGAGATCACAAACCTTTTTCAAATCTCAAGGAGTTAAGAAAACATACAACTCTTGTAGTGAATTAAGTTTATTATAAGTCATTCTTAATTATAATCTCTTTATAGAGAGCTCTTTTTAGTCATTCCAATTACTAAACCGCACACACACATGCACATATACATATGTCAAGACAGCATGGTATGGTCAAAAGAGACCAGCTTTCATTTTTATCACTAATATTTTATTATCAGGGAGATCACTTTTCTATAAATTTCCCAATTTTTAAAATGTGCAATGTTAATTCTACCTCTGTACCTCTTAAGAGGATAGACTGGTTAGTGATCAAATAAGATAATTTGTCAAAGTATACCATATTAAAATAATATTATACTTGAATTTTATGATTCATACTTCTTAAATCAGAGCATCCTACTGTTTATGTCTATTGCCCGATTAGTGAAATGTTACAGTATTTTTTATGAGAACTAGAGGCACAGTGCATGAATTTGTGCATGGGTGGGGTCTGGCCAGTCCACCCTGATTGGGGCCAGTTAGATTGGGCCAGCCAGGGGGAGGGGATGTGGGAGGTTGGCTGCTGGCCGGCCCACTTCTGATCAAAAGTGGGGAGGGGTGGCTGCCCTACCCCTTCTCCCCCCAGTCAAACTCTTGGTCGAGGGGACAGTTTGCATATTAGACTTTTATTGTATAGGACTAGAAGCCCAGTGCACTATATTCATGCACAGGGGAAGGGGGCGAGCGGTCCTAAGCCGGCAGGCGGACATCCCCCGAGGGGTCCTTAGAACTGCCAAGAAAGTGAGAGAGGCTCCCACCACTGCTGCTGCACTCACCAGCTCTGAGCCCGGCTTCTGACTGGTGCTCCCCCTGTGGGAACGCACTGACCACCAGAGGGCAGCTCCTGTGTTGAGCGTCTGCCCCCTGATGGTCAGTGCACATCATAGAAACCAGTTGTTCTGCGGTTTGGTTGATTTGCATATTAGCCTTTTATTATATAGGCTACTGTATAGATTAGGAACAGCAACCTTAGAATTTATAGTTATTAGTCATTGCCAAGTTTTACAATTATTAGGCATTCTGGTATATTTAAAGCAGCACAGATATGTCCACCTTGAACAGTGCCTTTTGCCTTGAAATAAGTACAAAAGAAACTCCTCTTTAAATTGTGGAATGACATCTGAAGATTAAAGGAAGATATTTTTGTCCATGCAAACAAATTTCATAAATAGCCACTTCTAACTATTGATAAATCCTGGTGTTGAGTTCCTCAGAAAGAAACACCTGTAAAAAATACACATAGGCATGATTCTTACATACATATTTTTCTCCTTCAATTGGATTTTGGAAACTTGGAGTGTTAATTTTCTATAGTATCAGGAAATTTCATATTGATAGTTAACAAATTTTAATGTGTTGCAGCCTTTCTGTAGTCTTATTCAGATCCATGGGCATAATAGAGCTCGACAGAGAGACAAGCTTGGTCATATTCTTGAGGAATTTGCTACCTTGCAGGATGAGGTAAGAGCCAACAAGTAACCCTTCCTTCTAAAATTCAGCAATTCATATGACTTGACCAGACTTTTAAAACAATTCTTTGGAACAGTATTTTGACTATTTAATTTTTCACTGTGGTGAATTCTCTTTTCACTTATAATGTAAACAGTTTCATATACCAAATTAAGAGTTTGCAAAAAGTAACAAAACAAGCCCAGGCCTCAGTGGTTTAGTGGTTGAGCATCCACTTATGCAGGAGGTCATGGTTCAATTCCTGGTCAGAGCACATGCCTGGGTTGTGGGCTTGATCCCCAATAGGGGATGTGCAGGAGGCAGCCAATCAGTGATTTTTCTCTCATCAGTGATGTTTCTGTCACTCTTCCTCTCTGAAATCAATAAAAAATTATATATAAATATATATATTAATTTTATTTTTTTATTTTTTTTTTTTTTTTTTTAAAGAAACAGAACAATAATTCAAACTGAATTATTTCTTTGGTAATCAGGGTAAGTTATAAAATATATGTATAACTATAATTTTACAGCAAGTTCACATTAATATAAAAATGTATTACACATTAACCTTAGGGTAAATTTGAACAGCAGCAATATTAATTGAAAATATAACTAAAGATCTGAAATCAATTATTTTTAGTTTGGCCTATTAATTGGATGTCTTTTTTAGCTTAAAGACTATTTCGCTAAATGTTATCCATTGTGAAATGAAAAGTTTGGATATAAACTTAACCAAAACTACTTTTGTAAGTGTGAGTTCTTATAGTGGCAAGATTTTCATTTTCTGCTCATGCTGTTTTTAGCAGTTTATTTTAAATTCTTTCATTACTTAAAAAGTAAATGTTACAGTATTTCATTCTGACAGGCAGAGAAGGTTGATGCGGCTCTTCACACCATGCTGTTGAAACAGGAACCCCAAAGGCAACATTTGGCCTGTTTAGGTACTTGGGTCCTTTACCATAACCTCAGAATTATGATACAGTATCTTCTCAGTGGCTTTGAATTGGAGCTCTACAGCATGCACGAGTACTACTACATATATTGGTAAGTGTGTGTGTGGGGGGGTAATAGAAAAAATCTGGGAGAGCATCTGTAGAATATAACTTTAGAGTACTTTTTTCATTTGTGTATTTTTTTTTTAAATACATTTTATTGATTTTTTACAGAGAGGAAGGAAGAGGGATAGAGAGTTAGAAACATCAATGAGAGAGACATCGATCAGCTGCCTCCTGTACGCCCCCTACTGGAGATGTGCCCTCCACCAAGGTACATGCCCTTGTCCCAGGAATCGAACCTGGGACCTTTCAGTCCGCAGGCCGACGCTCTCTCCACTGAGCCAAACCGGTTTCGGCTCATTTGTGTATTTTAACTTTAGCTGTAGGACAATTGGAAGAGCTCTTATCTATTTCTAAAAGAAAAAAATAATACACATTTTGGCCTAATTCCAGTGATGCTGGTTTCTACTACCTATGTATTGTACTTATCAGAATTAAAGTTCAAAATTTAAACCAGATCTTTCTTCTGAGAAGAAATCAAGGCTGAGATTATCATTTGCAAACTGCATCCCTGAGGACTTGTTTCAGGTGGTTTAAAGAAGCTGATGAGAGATGATCCTCAGCAGAGTAGTTCTCTGCTTTCACTTGGAGATAAAAGCTAGTAAGAGGATTTCTTCATATTTTAGGCATGGAAAAACTGTCATAGAAGAAAGTGAAGAATTTCAGCCAGGGATAAAGTCACTCCTTGTTTATCCCAGCTTGGCTTTTGGTCTGTGCCATGCCTGATTCCTGTTCTGGATACATGGGGGCGGGAAAAAAGAGAAAATTGAGAGCTAATGAATTGAGTCATCTTAAATCTTTTTCTTAGTCTGGCAAATTGTGGAAATTTTAAAATAGTAATAATCTATTATTTCTCATCACAAACAACTAAGTTTGGTATATTAAATCTTAATATAGTTCATCTTTTAACTCATTCAAATTATTTTATTTCTAATAAGATACTGTATATTCCTTGGAGTAACTCTATGAAGGAATGAAAGTAATTCTCTTCCATGCAGTTGACATGTTTTGTTTTGTTGTTATCATGGCACTAAGCGTTGTTTAACAGAAAGCTCTTGACTATAAAAATTGAATTTGAGCATTAATGATGATGATTTGAGAAAAATATTATTTAGTATATTCTCCAACATTTCAATAGATAACTCTTACCAAAAGGTCTTGGTATAAGATACTTGGGTTGCATTTTGTTAACTAAGAGTAGACAAAGAAGACAGTTTATAGGAAAAAAATGCTCAGGTTCTTTCTTTGTGGTTTGAGGCAGCTGATTGGAAGCTTTTGTGTTTTTGGCTTGGACTTGCTTGCTTTCTTTTTAATTAACGGGGAAAAAATATTTACTTAATAGGTTGAGGTGAATGTGTCCTGATATAGTAAAACCAATGTAATGGACATTAATTCGACTTACATATATACATCATTATCAAGAAAATTTTTGTAAAGTTGTAAAAATGTATGTCATTGTAGGAAATTAAACAAATTTTCCAGAATTGTGTGGCAACCTAGATGGCTACAAGAAACAGAAAGTTAATCACTTGTAATGTTGATTTCTAATCTAATTGATCTCATCTAAGATCTATCAATTATCTAATTGGATAACCTATTTTTAAAAGACTTTTTTAGCATATCAATACATGTGTTGATAAAGCTATCTCATTTAGACACCCACTGTTACTAACATTTTTATTCTATAAGGTATCTGTCTGAATTCCTTTATGCATGGTTGATGTCGACATTAAGTCGTGCTGATGGCTCTCAAATGGCAGAGGAACGGATAATGGAAGAGCAGCAGAAGGGCCGTAGCAGTAAAAAGACAAAGAAAAAAAAGAAAGGTGCCATGGAATATTTTTAAACTTAATAAATAATATTGGAGACACTTCTCTCCCTTGTAATGGGTGAATTAGTCATATTTTAATTCTCATCTTCAGAAGAATAAGAAACAGAGTCCCAATATTAGTGATACAAACTTTTTTGATTCCTTTCTTTACAATTCCATGTGTCAGAGGACCTTAGGACAAGAAGTAGCACATAGACCATGCAAGCAAGTTAGTTAAAGCGCAAGACAGCAAGTCTCTGATCTTTGGACAGAAGGCTGGCAGCTCAGGAGAGGCAGATCTGGAGCTGTGCTCTTAGAGTCAGCACAGGATGACTAGCACCTTGGCACACGCCTCAGGGACCACGAGGAGAAAGAAGTATTTCAAAGGGACTGCCCCATTAGTCACTCATGGAAGGGTACAGATATTGCTACAATCATTACAAAATATTTCTTTGTATTTCCATCAGATTTTAACAGTTTGGGTGGGCTATTAAATGACCGCTCATGAGTTTCCTCTTTAAGAAGTCTCTTAACTGTGTAGTGCCAGAGGGGTAGTGGAAATATGGGGAGAACTCTGTAAAGTATACAATTGTCTAACACAGTGGTTGGCAAACAGTGGCTCGCGATCCACGTTTGCCACTCCGTTGACTAATGAGTTTGCCGACCACTGTCATATACTACCCTTTACCTCTGCACACAATATGCCACAGTTGCCTAATCCTCACAGCTTCCAACTATACAGTAACATTTAGTCTAGTCCAGTGGTTGGCAAACTGCGGATTGCAAGCCACATGTGACTCGCGAGCTGCGATTTGCCAACCACTGGTCTAACCACTGTGCTATACACTGGAAACTAATACAACATAACTTTGAACATAAACTGTAATTGAAAAATAAAATTTAAAAAAAGAAATATCATTTATCACAGCATTTGGGACTAAACATAGATATAGAAAAAAACAGGTTAAATCTCTATATGATGAATTCAGAAGTTAAAATTACATTAGAATTCTTTGGTATTAACCATTCAAGGAACATAATTTTTACTTAGTCTTTAAGTTATTTTATTTTTAGTTTTGGACCGTAAAATAAAATATAACCTGTAGGCACAAACTATTGAAATTTTAATTTAGTAAACATGGAGGATTTTTTAAAAATTAGATTTTCTCCCGCAATAATGCAAGAGGAGGGTAAAAGAGTACAGGTGATTTTCTTTCTAATTACAGTTCGCCCTTTGAGCCGAGAAATCACAATGAGCCAGGCCTATCAGAACATGTGTGCTGGAATGTTTAAGGTAAGTTGTTAAAAATAAAGTTCTTTTTGCTTTTTAACTACACTGCTATCATGTAGGTTAAAATTGACTCTCTTTATGATTTTTTTCTGGTTTTTAATTTCACCTGTGTTAAACATTTGCATTAAACCTTTTTTCCAAGTCAAGTTGTTTTCATTAAATTGTTTACCAAATATTTGAGCCCAGGTTTTATGCCAGATATCTTGTAGTGAATACCTTGCAGAATACCAAATCTCAGGTGCCTTATTAATGACAGGCCAGGTGACATGTGTGACACAGATAATCAGAGAAGAGTTTACTTCCAATTGATGATTAGCAAAGGTTTCTTGGAAGAGATGGAGTGTGGGTCATTTAGGAGTGTATTAGGAAAGGAGCGAGCTCCAAATGAATGGTTTAAACAAACACAGGCATTTTTCAAAGAGGTAGAGTACTGAGTAATAACAAGAAACTTGCATTGAAATACATGGAACATGGACTCCTTTTCTTTTTCTTTTTTTCTTTTTATATTTTAATGATTTTTTACAGAGAGGAAGGAAGGATAGAGAGACAGAAACATCGACCAGCCGCCTTCTGCACGCGCCCTACTGGGGATCCGTGCCCGCAACCAAAGTACATGCCCTTGACCGGAATCGAACCTGGGACCCCTCAGTCTGCATGCCAATGCTCTATCCACTGAGCCAAACCGGTTTCGGCTGGACTCCTTTTTTTATAAAAATTTATATGCCTACATGTTTTTTCAGAAACTTTTACTTGAAACTTTCAAAGCTATTGTAAAGCATGAAGCATGGAAAAATAATGTGCATATGGTATAATTTCACAGGGTAAAATAGTAATATCAACACTAGGCCTTGAAAACCTTTTATATAAAAGATGACACATGTCATAAAAATGAACACTAAAGCCAGTTTTGTTTCTGATTTCTGAACCTTAAGTTGTTTTAGATATCTATAAATAGCTGTTTCTTGTTTTCTATACTGAGTTAATGAGAATGTTTACTTTTTCATATTGATATATATTTCCTTATTCTCTTTTTTCCTGAAGACTATGGTAGCATTTGACATGGATGGCAAAGTACGAAAACCCAAGTTTGAGCTTGATAGTGAACAAGTTCGATATGAACACAGATTTGCTCCATTCAACAGCGTAATGACACCACCCCCAGTGCACTATCTGCAGTTCAAGGTGAACCTGCTCACTAAAGTCACTAAAATACTTAGTCTTAGGCCTTCTTAGAGATGTTTGTACCTAGCCAGCCACTTTGTTAAAATACTGAAATCAGACTGTTGGATTAATGGGACAAAGTAAGAAAATAGCAATTTAAGTAGTGTCAAAATTATTTGGCTTTTTGGGGATACTATTATCATATTTAATATTTACTTAAAAATGAGAATAATATAAAGCAGTATTTGAAGGTTGAGAATTTAATACTACCTAGGAAAAAATAGGGACATGCTTAAGTGTCTATATAGAAATGGATAGTCAATATAGAATTCTTTCATTTAAAAAGGTGTTTTAGAGTTGTTCATATTAGACATGTTTTGAATAATAGTGTTTTCCCCTTTTAGGAAATGTCTGACCTCAATAAATACAGCCCTCCCCCCCAGTCTCCAGAACTGTACGTGGCAGCTAGCAAGCACTTCCAGCAGGCCAAAATGATCCTGGAGAACCTCCCAAACCCTGACCACGAGGTAAGGCTCGGTCTCAGTGACTCCACAGGGCAAGACAGTCGGGAGTACAAATCTTACCACTAGACAATAGTTAAAGTGTAAAAGTGAACTTTATGGTATTCATAAATGAAGTCTGTCATGTTTCTGCCCCAGATTTCAAATGGCTTTCTTAACCTAACCTTGTCAGGCTTAAAATTATTTTATGAGAGGTGGTGTAAATACCTTCTATGGGTAAATTTAGAAATCAGTGCAAGGAGAAATTAAGACTTAGAACGCCGAAACCGGTTTGGCTCAGTGGATAGAGCGTCGGCCTGTGAATTGAAAAGTCCCAGGTTTGATTCCAGTTGTACCAAAGGCATGTACCTTGGTTGTAGGCACATCCCCAGTGGGAGGTGTGCAGGAGGCAGCTGATCGATGTTTCTAACTCTCTATCCCTCTCCCTTCCTTTCTGTAAAAAATCAGTAAGATTTATTTAAAAATAATAAAAATAGCCGAAACCGGTTTGGCTCAGTGGATAGAGCATTTGCCTGTGGACTGAAAGGTCCCAGGTTCAATTCCGGTCAAAGGCATGTACTTTGGTTGCGGGCACATCCCCAGTGGGGGGTGTGCAGGAGGCAGCTGATCGATGTCTGTCTCTCATCGATGTTTCTAACTCTGTCCCTCTCCCTTCCTCTCTGTAAAAAGTCAATAAGATATACTTAAAAAAAATAAAATGAAATAAAAATAATAAAAATTTAAAAAATGACTTAGAACTGTGAAGAATAGAAATAAGATCTGGCTTGTTAGAAATTTTAATATTTAAAATATTTTAAACTATAGTTTACTATATTCAAATATAATCACATAAATCTTAAATCTGAAAAATTAATCTCGTTAGTTATCAAAGAAGTGGAAACCATCTATCCCCTTGACCATATAAAATAAAGACTTGTTTTTGGTGATTTTATTCTAAAATACCATTTTACAGAGCTTTTTTTATTTTTATTTTTTTATTGATTTTTTACAGAGAGGGAGAGAGGTAGAGAGTTAAGTAACATCAATGAGAGAGACATCGATCAGCCGACTCCTGCACGCCCCCTAGTGGGGATGTGCCCACAACCAAGGTACATGCCCTTGACCAGAATCGAACCTGGGACTTTTCAGTCCGCAGGCCGACGCTCTATCCACTGAGCCACACCGGTTTCAGCCAGAGCTTTAATATTAAGTTTCAGGTTTTCATAATTTTCACAGTTCGCTGTATACCTACTTTTATTGAAATGCATTTATTCTGTAAAGAGAGTTGCCTGTATCATACACCATTTGGGGGGAGTATATCTCAGTACAACCTCCATGGAAGGGTAGCTCAGCAGTTCTGCTTCTTAGGGTTTTTCTACTGATACACGTGTTCACGTGGAAAGTAAGGAAAGTGACAAATATATGAGAGTATTCATCACAGCAGGATTTCTAATAGCAAAAAAATAAAAGTAGTGTTCTTCAGCAGTGGACTGTAAAATAACTTAAGATACATCATACAATGAAATACTGTGCAACTTTTGAAAGGACAAGGAAGACCTTTATGTACTATAATGGGACATATTTTAGACTACAATAAGTTTAAAAGGCAAGGTAGTAAACTATATAGTATGTTGCCATTTCAGTCAAAAGGGGCAAGTATTATCCTATCTAATAAAAGAGTGATATGCAAATTGACCATACCTCTGCTACACCCACAAACCACACCCATCAGTCACACCCATCAGCCAATCAGAGTGATTATGCAAATTAACCCAACCAAGATGGCTGTGGCCACAGAGAGAGTAGGAGGGAGGCTTGGGTTGCCCCTGGCAATGGAGAAAGCCAAGCTTTCTGCACACCCTGGCCTGCCAAGGCCTCCACTTAAGGCAACAAAGTTTCAGTGGCTGCTGCCATGGAGGGAGCAGAAGGCTTGGTTCCACTCCAGGCTACAAAGTTTCAATTGTAGAAGATATATAAATCCCAGAGGAGAATCCAAGATGGCGGCATAGGTAAACACCTACACTGCTGCCTCGCACAACAATTTCAAAACTACAACTAAAAGACAGAACAGACATCATCCAGCACCACAGGAAAGCTGGCTTAGTGGAAGTTCTACAGCTAGAAGGAAAGAGAGGGGCTCACAGAAAGCCAGAGGAGCTGCAAAAAGCTGAGGTACAGAGATGCGCGCGCTGAGAGGGCAGGTGCCGGAGTACGGGGCTGGCTTTCTCTGGCGGGAGGGAAACGGAGACTCCCAACGTCATTGAACCCCTTCTCTTACGACACTAAACCCCAGATCCAGCCGAAACTCATACAGGGTGAGTTTGGACTGTGAAAAGGGAGAGGTGCACGGAAATTTAGGGGAGTCGCAAAAGATCAGAGGGCTGGTGGCGCCGCGCACGGCACTGTGCGGAGGACAGACTGCTGATTGTGCTGCTGGCTTTTGCGAGTGGGCGGGAGACAGACCCTCCCAACTGTGCCACTTCTGACTCCACTAAGCCCCTGTTTCGGGCGAAACCCTGGAGACCTAGACTCGTGTGGTCCTGATGCGCAGGGGAGCCGGAAAGGCAGCAGTCTAGAGGCACTGCGGGCGCTCCGGCATAAGAACCGCTCCAGCAATTACCCAGTCACGTGAGACTCAGGGGCCATGGAGGGTGCGGCCGACTGGAAGGCAAGGTGGTCCCTTAAGCCCTGAGACTCCACCCATCCCAAGCTCAACAGAGGCTTCTTCGGTTTTGCAAGTCTGGCATTATAAGGCTGAATTCAATACAGAAGTTTCCCTGGCATAGTGAAAATGCTGAGACAAGGGAAGGGATCATAAACAAAAGAAATGGAGGAAAAAAAACGACTGGATATAGAGTTCAAAACCACGCTTATAAGGTTTTTCAAGAATATGCTAGAAAAGTTGGATAAACTTAGCGATAGCCAAGAGGAGATGAAAAAGGACCAACTAGAGATGCAAAAGAGCCAACTAGAGATGATAAAGGTCCAACTAAAGATGAAAAAGGACCAACTAGAAATTAAACATTCACTGACTGAAATAAAAAATATTATACAGAGTCCTAACAGCAGACTAGAGAAAGGCAAGAATCAAGTCAAAAATTTGAAATATGAAGAAGTAAAAAACACTCAACTGGAAAAGCAAGAAGAGAAAAGAATCCAAAAATGTGAAGATAATGTAAGGAGACTCTGGGACAGCTTCAAACGTACCAACATCAGAATTGTGGGAGTGCCAGAAGGAGAGAGAGAGCAAGATACTGAAAACCTATTTAAAAAAATAATGACTGAAAACTTCCCACATCTGGTGAAAGAAATAGACTTACACGTCCAGGAAGCACACAGAACCCCATACAAAAGGAATCCAAAGAGGACCACACCAAGACACATCATAATTAAAATACCAAGAGCAAAAGACAAAGAGAGAATATTAAAAGCAGCAAGGGAGCACCCATACGACTGTCAGCTGATTTCTCAACAGAAACGATGCAGGCCAGACGGGAGTGGCAAGAAATATTCAACGTGATGAATAGCAAGAACCTACAACCAAGAATAATCTATCCAGCAAAGCTATCATTCAGAATTGAAGGGCAGATAAAGAGCTTCACAGATAAGAAAAAGCTAAAGGAGTTCATCAACTCCAAACCAGTATTATATGAAATGCTGAAAGGTACTCTTTAAGAAGAGGAAGAAGAAAAAGATTAAAGTCAAAAAATTATGAACAACAAATACATATCTATCAACAAGTGAATCTAAAAATTAAGTGAATTAAAAATTTGATCAACAGAATAAACTGGTGAATATACTAGAATCAGGAGCACAGAAAGGGAGTGAACTGATAATTCTCAGGGGGAAAGGGGTGAGGGGTGTACAGGGAGAGACTGGACAAAAATCATACACCTATGGATGAGATCAATGGGAGGGAGGGAAGGGTGGGAGCTGGGTGGAGGGGTGTTATGGAGGGGAAAAAAGAAAAACAAATGTAATCTGAATAATAAAGATTTAATTTAAAAAAATAAATAAATAATAAATCCCAGATACCAGGGCCTCCACTTGGGTAGCCAGGGGGAGTGGCTGGCCTGCAAACCACCACAGGCTCCTCACCCAGGCCACCTCACGCCCCAAGGGAACCCCCACCCTTATCTGGGACACCCTTCAGGGCAAACCAGCTGATCCCCACCCATGCACCAACCCTCTATCCTATCTAATAAAAGAGTAATATGCAGATTGACCATCACTCCAACACACAAAATGACTGCCCCCACGTGGACACAAGATAGCTACCAGAAGATGGCTAGCAGGGGAGGACAGTTGGCAGGGATCAGGCTAGCAGGAGAGGGCAGATGGGAGGGACCAGGCCTGCATGGGAGGGCAGTTGGGGGGTGATCAAGCCTGCAGGGGAGGACAGTTAGGGGTGACTAG
This sequence comes from Lasiurus cinereus, assembly GCA_011751065.1. NCBI lineage: Eukaryota > Metazoa > Chordata > Mammalia > Chiroptera > Vespertilionidae > Lasiurus > Lasiurus cinereus. Next base: position 16,074,730 of record JAAGEH010000226.1, on the reverse strand, counting down.
GCTCACAGGGGAGGGTAGATAGGGGTAAACAGGCTGGCAGGGCCCGTTTAGGCCTGATCCAGGTAGGGGTCCCAGATTGGAAAGGGAGCAGGCTGGGCTGAAGGACACCCTTCTCATCCCCACTCCAACCCCTACCATGCACAAATTTTGTGCACTAGGCCTCTAGTATAACATTTCTGGAAAGATAATAGAAATTAGAATAACTATGTGCTTCTTGAGTGATTTTTGCTTTGAAATACGAGCAACATTTGAGATAGGAGTAATCGCGCAGATCAGCCAGCTGCACACGACCCACCAGTTTACCGCGACTCGCGTGTCTCATAGTTTCCCATGCCTCAAGGTTACGGAACGAATTAAACTCATACCTCAAGGTACCACTGTATCCCCATTTCTACAGGTGAAGAAACTGAAGAAGAAAGGTTAGAGAACTTGCCAGATTTCATAGCTAGTAAGTGGCAAAGCTAGAATTTGTAAGCAGACAGCCTAACTCAAGTCCATGGCCCCCTCTATGGTGCTGTCTTTGCAGCTCAATGTTCTTTTGTTTTCATAAGAGCAAGCTACGGTAGCCCCTTAATGTTTCAAAATTGACTAAAATAGGGTTCTGTGTTACTAAAAGAAATCTATTTTTAAATTGCCTGTATTGAATAAAATATCAACACATGCAACATTTTTATGTAAATTTTATGTTTTGATAATGTTGCTCATTGTTTAGGTCAATAGAATTTTGAAGGTTGCCAAACCCAATTTTGTGGTTATGAAGTTACTGGCAGGAGGACACAAAAAGGAATCTAAGGTAAGTACAGTACATTGTAGGGAAAAATAAATGGTCCTAAATTATTGTAGAACTTCACTTTTTTCAATAAGATTTTTCATTCCAAAAAAAGTAAGCACTCAAAAATCATCTTAAAAGAGGATCAGAAGCAGGAAATAGAAAATAAACTAGAGCTTGCCCTTTTGACTTGAAACAGGTTCTGTTAACTTAAAATTTCAAGTCTGCCTTTTTCATTCCCCTCCCTCCCACTCTGCAAATTACCGAATGACTTGGGATAAAAAAAGAATGTTTATACATACATATATGAGAGAGGTATTTAAAAAGTCACCTGTCTTTAGAAAAGTGGATGCTTCAATATTAAGATATTTTTAATGGTTCAGGAGATGGATGCTTGGTAATACTTTAGCAGTGCTATGTAAATATTCAACACAGAGGTTCTGCCGAGGCATTTGTGGTGGCATCTGCCCATTATATGTACTACTATTTGTTTGCTCCCGTTGTTTTTCTTTCTCCTCTGCTGCCTGGCTTTACCAGTGACACTAATTGCTTAGTACTATTGGTGACCCTGGAACTAAAAAACTTGCTGACCCATGACTTTTTCCTATAATTTAAGTCCATTTCCCTTTAACTATTCTCTAAAGATAGGTGGTCATCTGTTTTCTAGTGATTTTCATAAACACAGGTTAGTTCCTAGTTTTTTGCTATTTAACCAGCTTTTTAAAAAATCTCTCTTATGCTGCCTTGTCTTTAAAAATACTCTAAAATAAAAATAATTTTTGTTTACTATTTGTTAGATATATTGACTTTGATTTTCTTTACAGGTTCCTCCTGAATTTGATTTCTCTGCTCACAAATATTTTCCCGTTGTGAAACTTGTTTGAGACTGACAGGTGACCATAAAAGGATAAAATCTACTTTCAGATTCTACTTTTTAGGACCCACCCATCAGTCTTACCATATAACATGAAGTTACATGGATTTCTTGGATAACAACTCATTATGAGGAATTCTTTTGACAGCCTTATATGATGTGAATGAAAACTGCTGTTTTAAAGTGGTTTATTATGTCTGTGGATGAAACTGATCTTGTTGAATGCATTGATGAACGTTATATGGTTTTATTACAGATTTAATCATAAATCATTTTTATGAGTGAAAATAGTGTCTGTAAAGGTTAATAAATATGACCAAAATTATTACTGGAGATAAAACAATAGTACTTTGTTGGTACATGTTGAGAGCTGAAGGTGTTTACTCTAACATTTGAGTAATTCAAACAAACTATCTAAAAGATGCTTCAAATCAAGGGGTTTAGCCAAAATACATTTTGAAAAGGGCCTAGTTTAAGGTATATAGGGAGGCTATTATATGGGCATTATGATTCCATGTCCTGACAAATTATGTATCTGTAAGAATGTAGATGTTTTTAAAAATATTAACTATTACTTTGCTACTTTTAAAAGATTAACGTTTAGACAAACCCTCTTAAAAGTATTTAGCACTTCTAGTTGTAATTTAAATAGACGTTTCTATCTTCCCAGCTGTAGTATAAGCTTGAGGAAAGTGACAGTCTTTCTAGAACCTGCTCATTCAATTAATGGAATTGGCATTGAGCTATTCGAGGGTAAACTGAGTAGAGAAGGTAAAAAAAGAAGGTCATTAGGGCAGTAGGTTGACTGGCTTTTTTTAGTAAAGGAAACACTGATGGTGGGAACACAGGACAGCTGGAAGTACAAAAAAATTTGGAGTAACAAGTTGGTTCATTTGTCGGGTATTTATAAATCAATCCAAGCACACAAGTTGATATATCAGATACTTCCAAATCTTAAGGAAAGTTAGGGAATCAGAACTGGTTGCTTTTGCTTATAATAAGGAGCCATAAAATTGAGATGACTGAATATTTTTGTCATACTACAACTACCCAGTTTTAAAATTGATTTTTGAAGAGATGAAATGACCTGAGATACTGAACCAGTCCATCTATTTATTCATTTACATTAAAGATTATAAGGGTTATTTTTTCCTGTAGTCCTCTGCTAATAATGCCTTCTATTTAAAAAGAGAATTTATCTTTTAGAGGATCATGTCAAGTTATTACCCAACTCTGAAACCTTCTGTCTACAATTCAAACATTAAGTCAAGATTAAAGGAAGGTGTTGTACTTTGTTTTGATCACAGATATGTCACCTGTTGAATTCTAGAATAATTTTTAATGAGCCTCTCTCAAAAACCCAGAGCAAGATTGTTCTTTACAGGGGGAAAAAAACCAGCAATGCCAGTTGTAGGCTGCTGGTTGAAGTCACAGAACTTTTTTAAATGGTACAAAAATGTTAAATGTCGATAATGCAGCAGCTTTTTGGAGGGTGAGTGAAAATGTTGAGGTGTTTATTTAAATGCGAACTTAAAAGGGTCTGGATAAAGGCAGAGGTGGCACATCACTTGGAGGTTCCATCATTGTTTTTCACTACAGTTTTCAGAGATAAATTAATAAAAAGCAGGCTACTAACACAAAAGACCCTGGCTTACCTCTTACAGCCAAGTGGGTTTTCATCTTAATTCCCATGTGTTTAACATTCATACAAAAAGGCATCTATTCATTTAAATGTTTCTAAAAGGCAAATTTCAGTTACTATGAAAAGTAGGTTTATCTATCTAGGACATCTCTGATCAATTGCCTTTTATTTAGACTTAACAGTAAAATATTTACTAAACCACCTAGCATAGTACTAGACTGTCTAGGGGAATAAATTATATTGGCAAGTTATGTTCAATGTCACTCAATTCAAAAGTAAGAACAGACAATAAGCATTTGTCTCAATTGGTTAGGGCCTTGGTTATTAGTTAAACATTATCTGAAGTGTATAGTTTAAAGATGATAATATTGAAAGTCAGGTAACTTTTCCCAGAGGTACACACCAGTAAGATTAAAGCCTTTCAGTTGTGTGTGTTTTAAGTGCATGGGAAGATAAATATTTTAGAATAATCCTTCAGTGTATACATTATCAGGATTTTACAAACCAGTTTTTAAGGAACAGTGGCTTAGTACACTTTAAGCGTTGCTCTTTGAGCTGAGAAATAGCATACAAATACAAACATTTAAATACACAATCAAAATAAACTTTTCTCAACTTTCAGGCACTATTGAACATTTTCAACATCTAAGCAATATGTGCAAAAAGGAAGTTAATATAACCCAGTTAATAGAACTTCTGCCATTAAAAAATTCTTTTTCTAAAACTCATTTCAAAGACAACTGTTAGAATAACTATTATTTATAATTAATAATCTTTTAGGCTAAAACATAATGGTAGTAAAACTAACCTCCAGGACCATGAATTCACAATTCTCTTCACCATGCCAGGTTCTATGAATGGATAACCAGCGATTACAATGAAAACAATCATGCTAATTATCTAGTTATTTAATGACAACATAACTGACTTAACAGGGAGTGAGGTTTATTTCTCAAGTTTCATCTCACAAAAGTATATACTAGATGTGTGCTGTGATTAGATTCCTCAGGAAATATAAATCTAAGGTTGCTTAGAATCTCCACCTGCAGTCTGATCTGCTGGAGAAAAAACTCATCTCTCTTGCCCACACACCATTTGAGAATAGAGAGGACAGGTGTGAATTAGTTTATGCCAATTACAGATTGGAATAGCTGCTGATTTAATTTGGACGACACCAGAAGATATCTACTTGATGCTTATTAACACAGGGGTGTGTTTTGTTTTTAACAGCCACAATACCTCTAAATTGTGCCTCTGGCTAGGTTGCTGGTGATCCCACAGAAAGCCAGTGGTAATAAATCATGACTGCCTCGAGACACCATACGGGGCACACCCCCTAAAGGAATGGCCTTGATGTCTCTGTAAATGAAGATGAAATCATCATCACGGGTTACTTTTTTCATTTATTATTGACGTCTCATCTCCACAACGTCAAAGCTGATTCTTTAGCCATCAAACGGGGGATGAAAGGAAACCTGGAAGTTTTAAAAGCTGGACTAAGTATTTCATTTCTCAGCAACTCTATGTACACTAACTAAAAACATGAGATTAATTATTTGCGAAATCAAGTCTAAGACTAAGGGACTTAGATAAAATATTACAGAGCTACTTTTATACTCTTAGGTGCCTTTTCTGGATGGAAAAGTTCAGGCTTAGCAATTAGGTAAAAGGGAATTATACATGAACAACATCCAAGTTGTAGAGCTGTTAGAAGGCAAAGCAGGTGCTGCCTCAGTTACTGCCAGGGCACAGCAAGTCACCCTGGGTGGAGGCCAGTATGCTCCAACTCCTCGGGGCCAGTTTCCTTTCAAAATGAGGGAGTCCCGCCAAATGACCCGAGGAGACTTGCATCTCAATCCTGTAGTTCCAAATATATTTTAGTAAGGCAACACCCACTTGACCATTAGCCTCATTGAAAGCCATTGGTGTGGTTTTGCCAGTTATTCACAAGTGACAAAAGCCTATTTTCCTGAAATACTAAGGACCAACTAAAACCAAAACTACTATCACTATTAGCAATGTAAATTACGATTAACCATTTTCAGATTAATATTAACTTTTGATTTTTAAATCAGTTTTGATAGGCATTTACCACAAGCTAAATATGTAAACTATGATATAATGCCATTTCTCTCCCCTTTCTAATATTTCCCAACTTATAACAATATACTGTTCAACACCAACTTTCTCTCTTCCTTCAGCAAAGTGGGCAGTTTGTCCACAACAAACCCTCCCCATAGTGCTGTGTTGCTCTCGGGCACCCGGGTCACCTCTGCTGTGGCCCCTGTTGTGTCAAGTCTGTTCCACTTACAGCTTTTTTTAGTGATGGCCCCTCATTATAGATCCTGCTTTGCCTACACACATTAGCAAAGTAAGTACAGATCATAAGTTTTCACATTAGAAGCCACTTAACATTAACAAGGGCTATTATACAAGTGGTCGTAAAAATTCTCCCACAAACACCTCGGTGTTTAAATGAGTTTAAAATGCTGTCAGTAGTGTTAGCTAGTGCTCCAGTAGTAACAGTTAGTGCTCCAGGCCTCTGAGTGTCAGAACCAGGAATGAGCACAGTAGAGCAGAAACCCGTAAAATCCAGTCCTGACCAGGGAGAACAGAAATGACGGGCTGGTGCCCTCACTTGCCACCGCATTTGGAGAAGAGAATAACTCCAGAAGGAACCAAGAAGAGGGGTTTGTTTTGTTAGGTGCAGCAGACCTCTCCTTCGCATCAGAAGATAGACTCTTCCTGTGGATTTTATTTTAAACACGGGTACATCCAGAATGGTAAGTGCCACTGTCACTACCCTGGAGAACTTGTGTTCTATTTTTGGTGTTGATCTTCTCATGAAATACCTATTAGCCAACACACGTTAACATCTTTAATACAGATGCTTCAAAAGTAACCGCCGCTGACATACTAAAATTCCACAATAATCATCTTTAGGTGTATATGTTACTTAGTAAATTTCACAGTATCCAATCCCTCGCGAATATTTTGTAGTTATCGCTGTTCAGTCCTGACATGAAATTGATTCCAGTTTGATTGTGGGTTTCCTCTTTTCATGCTGATCAAGTAAATTTATCGTCTCTCTTCTGATTTTCTGCATTAAGAACTAAAAAGGAAAAACAAAACATAATATTCTAAGTATTAAATGTTTTGAGAAACCAGCCTAGCAGGTCCCATTGACATAAATATTTAGAAATTGTCATAAAGATTATTTCCCATGCCAACATTGCATTGGGGAATTGCATTCTAAGGACAAGATAGCAAACGAGACCACTTGTTTGGCCAACAGGTGCCATTACATCTCAAATACCTGAAAATGCCATATTTGAAATAGTGAAATAATGTCCCACGTCCTATAAAATGGGTAATATAAAATGTACTCTCAGAAAAACTTGGATGCTGTCACAATCCTCATGAACACCTGTTAGTGCACCTGCAACAGGAAGCACATGCCTCCTGAGAGCCCTGGCAGCTCTGGTCAGCTCGCCACTCCAAAGCTCTTCCCTTACAGAGTGGGAATGGACTGTAGCTTCCGTCATCCTTACTCTGTCCTTGGAACACCCAACATCAAAAGACATGTCACAAATAAGACGGAAGACCCATGCCTGATTTACAACTATTGCACATAAATGGCTGACTTAGAATAACCCCAATGAATTAATAAAGGCACTGAGCATCAACTGCTGCTTGTATCACAAAAAGAGAGACGCCAGACATCACGTTCCTCCTAGTGAAAGAACATAACACTGACATCTTACCAAAGGCTTGACCAGAACCTGAGTCTTATCAAGTCTCTGGTTTGCAGGAGGTAGAAAGAAGAACATAGTCAACTGCACTATCCAGACTGCGGAAAACTCCAAGTCAACTGGCTTTGGCTCTTTAGCAGACTATGACGAAAAAAGGGAAGGGAGCTCCGGGGACTTACTGGTTAAAGAACATATTAAATTTAGGAAAATAAGCAAGACTAAACTGTGGTGTCCAGGGATGCCCACTTGGGCAATAATCCCACAAAGAAATGTAAGAAAAAGCCTACTAGATTGGTCAGGAGAGGGGTTGCTACTACAGGGAGGGAAGGTGCTGGGCCTGGGGCAGGCCACATTCTATTTCGTGATTGGGGGGGAGGGTGGTTACATGTTCATCTTCTAAAAACTGCTTTGTGTGGTTTTTCTGAACCTGTTTTACTTCCTAACAGGAAAATTTTGTAAGCATACTAAATGAAAACACAGGTAAATTCCTTCCAACTCCCAGAGGCAATAAAAGGTACAGAAATTGTAGAAACTTGTGCATGGCAAAATCAAGACAAACTAGGAGAAGGTATCTGCAACTTCACAGATAAGGAGCAATGTGTCCAGCACACAAAGACTCTTAAAAACAATTAAACCCCAGAATCTGAAAAAAGAAAATTTTTTAAAGGAAATCTTAAGTTCATAATGATACTAAAACAAATCAGTGTGTGTATGTGTGTGAGTGTATGAGCGTGTGTTGGAGTAGGGAGGACCCTAAAGAATGGCAGCTAGTCCTGGCTGGGTGGCTCAGGTGGTTGGAGCATCGTCCTGTAGACCATAAGGTTCAATTCCCAGTCAGGGCACATACCTAGGTTGTAGGTTCAATCCCCAGCTGGAGCACATGGAGGAGGCAACCAATTGATATTTCTCTCTGATATCAATGTTTCTCTCCATTCTTCTCTAAATCAATTTAAAAAAATAAATTTAAAAAAAGCATGGCAGATAATACCTGTGAAGGTGACAGGATCAGAAAAGTCACCATTAGACAGTGGATTCCAATGGATGGTAAAGCCAAACCACTGGAAAGGACCCCTGCCCCCACGGAGATGGAATGTGCAATATGATGGAAGTGATCAACAGTGCCTTATGATATGTATGAAAGTTGTTAAGAGCATGAATCCCTAAGTATTCTCATCACGAGGAAAAAATATACTTTGTATCCCTATGAGACAATGGATGCGAATTAAACTTACTGTAGTAATCATTCCACAATATACATAAGTCAACTCATTATGCTGTACAACCTAAACACACAGTGTTGTACGTCAATTCTACCTCAAAAATGGAAAAGGGCATCCCATTCTAGATGGCATATTAGTTATATGAAAAGTGGACTTTGGCAAGGGAGAGACCTGTGCTCCAAGCCACCAGCCTGCTATCCGAGCCTCTTGGTGTGGAGCAAGAGGAACAAACAGGGCAGCTGCAAAAACGCCCAACCTGAATCCAATCACAGCAAAACAGACACACCCAGACCTGACCCATCCCACTGGCCTGGCCTCACCAAAAATTCAAAATCCTAACACTACAAAACGCTGTTACAAAAAGCTGCTTGGCAGCGCTGTGCATTGTAACAGGGCTTTTAATAGGTGCTATAATCAGCCGTGACCTGGCCATTTCTTTGGGAAATCCCTAAGTGTCCCTGAAGACCCACCCTCCGGCTGACTCCCAAGGGCTGGAGCCCAAGAACATGCTCCCCAGCCTTGCACCTCCTTCCTGGCCCCTAATTCGAAGGCTTCTGAAGAAAAAAGACTTCGGCTTACACAGTAGAGTGCCTAGAACGAGGCAACCCCACCACAGTCATTACCATTTACATTCTTGTCATTCCCTGCAAGGGCTGCCTGCTTGTCTGTCTCGGATTCTGCCTCATTTTCATCCATGTTGTAGTCGTCATCTCCTCCCACTTTTTGCTCGTTTCTCCCTGTAACATTAGCACAGACAACACATAAAAAATAAACTATCATTTCTCTTGGTGCCAGAGACACAACAAAGCCCAGACACTGGGTTCTTCCAACCATGGTTTCACCGACAGATCTTTTTGCCACATCTCAGAACTGACAGGGACTCGTGTATTTGCTGCCCGTACACATACTGTGTAGGAATTCTCTATTCACATATTCCACTTTGACTCTGAGTCTATATAAAATGGGGGAACTAACTAGCTAGCTGAACCCAGAAAGAGACAATCAACTGGAGTTTGTTTCCACTGTTTTTGGAAACAGGTTTCTAATTAACTAGAGATTCATGCAAGGCGCTCAGCCCTCGTAGCCCTGGCTTCATTCAGGTCATCCAGAAGGTGGTTCGGCCATCTGGTCTAATTAGCATATTATGCTTTTATTATTGTAGATAATGGTTTCTCCTTAGAGTGGCTCGTTGCTCCAAAAGAAGGAAATGGAGTGGCAGCCATGAGCCAAAGGATAAAATTTCCCATCAGACCTACAGAATTCTATCATTCATCACTACAGCCATCCCTGAAAACAACAGCAACCAGAAAGGAAGATCAGGACAAAATGCATTTCACAGACATAGTCACAGGGTTTAACCTACACATGGCATATATGTATGTAGATAGATAAATCTTTTTTTTAAGCACACCTGGAAAAGTCAGCTCTGGTTGTATTTCTCTGCACTCACTGCCTGACATGCACAATGAAGCACAAGCCAGTGTGCCCTGTCACTTCATTCCACAAAGCAGATTCTCACCAGTGCACCTGGAAGGAGGTGCAACCTCATGCCCTACAGTAGCGTCCCCCTGGAGGCTATTAAATGCTGTGACCAGCTAGCTGCTCAATGGTCTGGTTGCTAGTGGACAGCCATCCATCGAATCAGCTACCTGAGTTTTATTGCTTCAGTTCTTGAACTGAGAACTTATGAGGACACATTCTTCAGAAAGGTCTCCCACCTGAAAAGTCCCCTCGCTCCCTGTGAATGTTATTTCTGAATATTATTCCAGGTGTCAGGGAGTCTAATGCTCTTTCCCTCCTGCCTCCGACTTGATAATGGATACTGAATAAACAAAATGAGCCACCAGATCATGGGCTGCTGTTCGGTAAACTTCAGGGGGACCCTTCCCATGTCGGCGGGCAGCCCACAGAGCCTCTCACCCACCTTCCTCGTCAGCATCCTGCTCCTCCTCCTGCCCATCCCGGACCACAAGCTGGTCCCGCTCAGGCTCCTCCACCTCCTGATTTTCCTGGCTCATCAGCAGGGTGGCTGGCACCTGTGGGGTTTGGCCAAGGTCTCTGGCATCTCCCACGCCTCTTCCTCCTGCGAGTCTGTCTGCTTCCACAGCCTGCTCGTGGTCTGGCTCCTGTGGCAACGCCTGGCTGTCCCTCCGAAGCGCCTCCTCGCTACCGACCTGTATGTCATTGGTTTCCTCTGTGCATAGAACAATGTGAGCTGTAACTCCCCTGGCATTTAACGTCATTAAGACAAAAACCCTCATACCGCTCAATTCCCAGAGCCCTCCCCAGGACTGTGGATGGGGGAGCCGAGGACAGGTGGCGCAGCTAGGTAATTTGCTTAGTGACCTCAGCAGAAGGCTCCAGTCCTGTCAGAACTGGGGGCCTGCAGTTCATCTTCAGAACCATGAGCAAGGGGAAAGTAGTTTAGAAAAAAAAAATCTGGACTAAGTTATCTTCTTTACAGTGACAATCTACACACGGGGGAAGGTGTACTGCTGGGATTATCTGACCATTGTAGTTGGAGACAAGTACTTGGGAGCCACTGGCAGGTGCCTAGGACTCAGCTTACCGCCCTGTGATCCCCCAGCCCCACCCTGTCCTGAATAAAAGCACAGCCTAGGCCTTTCTGTACACAGAACAGAGAGCAGGCAACTTACTTCACAGGGATGAGACCAGCAAGACAGAGAAGCACCAGATCCAGGTGCCCAGAGACACCTGCCCCCACAGCCCCAGTATCGAGCTCGCCGGCGCCTCCAGCAGCACACTCTGCCCTCCGCGTGTTTGTTGGGAGTGCAGGCTTGACCTCCCCTGTCTTTTATTTGAATGGGGCTCTGGCGGGAGTTTAAACATGAAACTGACTATCAAGCTTCACTTACCTTTCTCACCTTCCCTCCTCAAATCCAAGGCCACCTCAGAACTGGGGACTGGCGTCTGGGGCTCGCCGTTCCCGGGCATGTTCCCATTCATTTGTGGCACCTCTGCTGGGGGCAGGCCTGCTTCCTGCAACCTTGGCTGAGGCTCACTGGGAGCTCGGAGCTGAAACAGGAGCACAGGAAAGCCACGGCAGGGCTCCTAGGGTTACTAGAAACCTTGTAACAACCCTGAGCGATGCGATGGATCATCACCTCCTTCTGACAAATGAGAACACGGAGACCCTGAGAAATGACATCATCTACCCCGATCGTGCCCTTTCACCTGGCATAAGTCAGAACATCTGAGGCTGAGTCAAAATCTCCCCGAAAGTACTTTCAATAATGGATAGAAAAATAAAATGATGAATGGACAAGTGGGCAGGAGATCAATAAGGAAAAGGAAACTAGGCAGAACAGACATTAATAGAACACTCAACCCAACTAGAACAAAATCAACATTCTTCTCAAGTGTACACTGAATATTCACCAGGACAGACATACGCGAGGCCGCAAAACAAGCCACAACCAATCTAAAATGACTGAAATCATGCAAACTATATTCCTAACCACAGTGGAATGAAATTTGAGAAATTCACAAATAGCCAATGGATCAAAGAAATCACAAGCCAAATGAGAAAGTATTGAGAACAATTAAAACAAAAAAAATACAACATACCAAACTTATGGGAAGCAGCTAAAGCAGTGTTTAGAAAATTTATAGGCCTACATTAAGAAAAAGAAAGATCTCAAAAATCAGTAACAATCTTCCACGGTAAAGATAATGGTTCAACAGGAGCAAACTGAACCTACTCAAGGAAAGACATCATAAGGATTAGAGAAGGAATTCATGAACTAAGAAAGAGAAAAATAGAGAAAAAACAATGAAATCAAGTTAGTTCTTGAAAATATTTTAAAACAAAAACAAAAACTGACAAACCTCCAGCCAGATTAACTGAGGGAAAACAGAGTAGACTCAATTTACTAAAATAAAAAATGAAAGGGTATAATAATACTAATCATACACAAATAAGAAGCATTATCATTTATAAGGAATTACCATGAAGAACAGTTTGTCAACAAGATTGATAACTTGATGAAATAGACATGTTCCTAGAAAGACAAACTACCAAAACTGACTCAAGAAAGTAGAAAATCTGAGTAGACTATAGTTATAGTAACTTAAAAATTACACCCCTTTAACACTCCCTTCTCCCCCCCAAAAAAAGCCCAGGCCTAAAATGGCTTCATTAGTAAATTCTACCAAACATTTAAAGAAGAATCAGTACTAAATCTTCACAAACTTAAAAAAAAAAAAAAACAGAAGAGGAAGGTATACTCTCCAACTCATTTTATAGTCAATATTACCCTGATAACAAAGCCAGTCAAAGTCATTTCAAAAAAATAAAACTATAGACCAATAGCCCTTATATAGGGCAACAAAATATTAGCAAGTCATATTCAACAATACATAAAAGAATTATATACTATGGCCAAGAGAATGCAAAGTTAGTTTAACACTTAGAACCCAATCAATGAGTTAACTGCCACGCATCCAAAATGGAAACCATCCCTACATACCATGATATTTTAATTTTAATTTAAAAAAAATCAATTTACAATGATATTATAAAAATAAATATATTACTCACAATTCGGGTGTTCTTGAATATTTTCAGTTGAAAATTCTCACGAAAAATTATTTTAAAGTTGGTCTATAGGTGCTTATGGCAAGCAAATAGTGAATGTAACCCTGGCCAGTGTTGCTCAGTGGTTAGAGTGCCAGCCTGTGCACCAAAGGGTCTCAGATTTGATTCCCAGTCAAGGGTACATACCTGGGTTGCAGGTTTGATCCTTGGCCCATGCAGGAGGCAACCAATCAATGTATCTCACACCAATCAAAGTTTCTCTCTTTCCCCCTTCTTCCTTCCCTTCCACTCTAAAAATCATTGGAAAAAATATCCTCAAGTTAGAAGATCAATATAAAAATGAACTGTATTTCTGTATACTAGCAAAAGATAATTGGAAAATGAAATTAAGAAAGTAATTCCATTTATAATAGCATCAAAAATACTTAGAAATAAATTTAACAAAAAAAAGTGCAAGACTTCTGAAAACCATAAAACACTGTTGAAAGATTTCTACAGGACTTAAATACATGGAAAGACATCCCTTAAATATGCTAAGGGATTGGAAGACTTAACGCTGCTAAGAGGGCAATATACCCCAAAATGATCTACAGGTTCAATGTAATCTCTCAAAATCCCATTTGTCTTTGTTAAAGAAATTGACAAACTGATCCTAAAATTCATAGTGAAAGTCAATAGATATAGAATAGCCAAAGTAATCCTGAAAAAGAACAACAAAATTGGAGGTTACTATAAAGCTACAGTAATCAAGACTGCGTGTGAGGTATTGATTGACAGGAATAAAAGTGAGAGTCTAGAAGTAAGCCCTCGTATTTATAGCAAACTGATTTTTGACAAGGGTGCCAAGACAATTCAGTGGGAGAAGAATAGGATTATTTTTCTCAGTAAGTGGTGCTGAGACAATTGGATAGACAGTCAATGCAAAAGACTGAAGTTGGATCCCTACCCTCACAGCAGCTACAAAGATTAAATTCACTCAAGATAAAGCATAGGGCTAAATGTCAGAACAAAATGTGAAGAACTATAAAACTCTCAGAAGAAAATATAGGAGTAAATCTTCATGACCTTGGGTTAAGCAAAGTATTTTTAGTTATGACATCAAAAGAATAAGCAACACAAGAAATATATAAACATGATTTCATCAAAAGTAAAACCTTTTTTATTCAATGAACACCAACAAGTAAAAAACAACTCACAGAATGAGAAAAAACATTTGCAAATCATAGCTTTATATACACTAAGTGGCCAGATTATTATGATCTCTGAAGGCATAATAATCTGGCCATTCAATGTATATCCTATATAATCCTATATAATCCTATATAATCAAAGGTTAATATGCAAATTATCCCCTTGACCAGGAGTTCGACCAGCAGGCAGGCCCCAGCCAACCGCCCATGTCCCCGCCCCCTGGCCAGGCTGGCCAGACCCCACCCATGCATGAATTCATGTACCGGGTCTCTAATGTATATGTGTTTGTGTGTGTACACACACACACACACACACACACACACACACACATACACTGAGTGACAGATTATGCATTCAGAGATCATAATAATCTATACACACACACACACTCAGTGGCCAGATTATTATGTGTTCAGAGATCATAATAATCTGGCCACTTGGTGTATGTATGAATTCATTACAAATTTACAACTCAATAAAAAAATAATTTTCAAAAATGACAAAGAAGCTAATAAACATTTCCTCTGACAAAGCTATGCAAATGGCCAATAAGCACATGAAAAGATGCTCAAAAATCATTAGTAATTAGGAAAGAAAATCACAATGAGAAAACCCTCCACACCCACTAGAATGGCTTTATGGAAAAGGTAGGTAATAACAAGAGCTGATAAGAATGTGGAGAAACTGGGACCCTCATAAACTGCTAGTGAGAATGTAAAATGATACAACCACTTTCCAAAAATAGTTTGGCAGTTTCTCGATACGTTAATTTACCATGACCCAGCAATTCCACTCCCCGTCGGTATATACCTAAGAGAAATGAAAACTTATGCTCATACAAAAATATGTACAAAAATGTTCAGAGTCACATTATTCATAATAGCCAAAAAAACTGAAAATACCCAAGTAACTATCAACGAACAAATGAATAAAGAAAGTGGTATGTATATTATTCAGCCATTAAAAAAAAAATGGATGAACCTTGAATGCATTATGCTAAGTGACAGAAGTCAGACTCAAAAGGCCACATAATGATTTCATTGATAGGAAATGTCCAGATCAGGCAACTCTACAGAGACAAAAAATGGGTTAGTGGTTATCTAGGGCTCGGGGGGGTTAGGGTAAACAGGGGGTGAGCTAATGAATATGGGGTTCCTTTGGTCATAAAAAATGTTCTAAAATGGATAGTGATGATGGTTTCACAACTTTGTGAATATCCTAAAAACAACAAAAAAAGTGTAAATATTATATGGGTGAATTGTATGGTATATAAATTATATCTCAATAAAGCTGCTGTATTTTAAAACAAAAATGAAGAGCTCCCAGAAGCCATTTGATGGGGTGTGCTTTACACAGGAGAGCCTGGAGGCATGGGCTCTGATCGACTCCCCCGATGACCAGGTAAGTGTGACCTTGGCCATCACACTTCACCATCACCAGGGGCCTCAGCACCCTCAAACCATGCAAACAGCAGCCACTCCCTCCCAAGGTGGCTGTGAGCTTCACATGAAGGAATCCCGGGAGAACCCGGAGCACAGCCTACTCAGCACCCCAGGACCACGCCTTTGTGCCTCGAAGAAGCAGACCCCCTCGGGAGAGCAGAGAACAGAGCAAACCTGACTGCAGACCAGGGAACAAAATGCCTGGAGAGAGGTAGGAAAACCTTCTGGCAATCCTTGGCAGCGAAATCCGCAATTACCTGCTGGCTTTGCTCCTTGTGTTCACTCAGGTCTCTGGAAGCTTCATTCCCCTTTTTGGTGACTTCTTCTATCTGCTCCTCACACTGCTCCTTCACCTCTTTCATCTGACTGATGCACTGGCTCCTTTGGGGACAGAAGGAAAAGGACAAACATCCACAGGGGTGTCTCTACGTCAAGTGGGTCCCTGCAGTGACTGAAATCCACGAGAGACACGTTCTCCTGCCCCAGGCACTTCATCTAAAGACACTGTGTAAGGCAGGACAATGGGTGCCCTCATTAAATGACAAGAAAAGTATAGTTGATTGAAACTTTCTAAGAATATGTCACTTTGTTCTAGAACAGGTAAACTTTACTGGTTAGGGAAAAAAACCCACAATTTTTAAAACATAATCTGTGGCCTGGCCGGCAAGTTCAGTGGTTGAACTTCCTGTGAATCAGGAAGCCACGTTTCAATCCCTGTCAGGGATCATGCCTGGGTTGTGGTTCAACATCCAGTAGAGGGTGTGCAGGAGGCAGCTGATTAATGATTCTCATCGATATTTCTATCCTTCTTTCCCTTCCTCTCTGAAATCAATAAAAATGTAGTTTTAAAAAATTACAGTAATGTATGCATTGGTTAGTTAACTGTGCCAAATATACCACACTAATGTAAAGTGTCAACAATAGGGTATGGGGTATACTGGAACTCTCTGTACTATCTCAGCAATAAGTCTAAAATTCAAATATTCAAAATGTATATTAAAAAATGGAAATAACTGAACTGAACTGGAGGATTGTGCGAGAGAACTGCTGATGGAGCAGAGAATCTAATTCAGCCCGAGCTCCCAATTAGCAGAGACACTTTGAGGTATCACTTCAGCTTTGTACCTGGAACTCAAGTGTCTGTTATAAAGTAATTGAGAGAATTAGCCACTTGTACAAATGAGCACGCTAAGAGGTGACCTGAGTGACACCATCCAGGGCTGCAGAGAGAAGAGAGAGAGAGACGAGGCTGAAATCAGGCCAGACTGTGGTTTCCTGACTGCAATGCTCCCTCTACTGTATGGCTGCCTCTTCCGAGTCCCACCCATTTCAGAGCCAGGGGTAAGTGCACCCAACCTCTAACTCTTGTACTGTACTCGTCAATTCACAGGACTTACTGGGTCTCCACCACACACACAGGGCCATCCGGTACTTCAGAAATAATGGAAGTCAGGGATCCTAACCTGGCACAGCTTACAGGTCAAGAGAAGACTTGGAGAAAACTGGCTTGTATAAAATTCTCACACACATGCGAGCCATGAGTGGTAGACTAGTGCCCCGTAGCTGAGCACAGGGAACAAAAAGAAAGACCTCTGGATACTGAAAGAACTAGATGTGTCCAATTCATTGTTACCTAACAACTTCACAGAAGCTCAGGATTAGCAAAGGAGCAGGGGCAGGACCACTGCTGGACCTTTACACTGACAAAAAGGAACTAGTACTGTTTCCGCCCGCTCTCAGCCCTGCCCAAATCAAGTACAAAGAGCCTGTGTGCCTCAGCCTTGTGGAAGAAGGTCAGCTTTCCACCTCCCCGCTCAACTGCAACAAGAGGAGCCACCTCAGAACGAAGCTCCCGTGCAGGTCCTACAGATCAGGACAGTGTTACTTCCTGGAGGCCCCAGGCTGGCTCTTTTTACACCTTCACGGTGACTGGTCGGGCATTAACTGGAGCTCAAATGTAGAGACATCCAAGACTGGGCCACCAGAGATCCTCCTAACCGGGCTGCGAACAGAATGTGCTCAGTACAGGGATCTATCAAGGCAGATGATCTGATTATCCAGGGTGCTGACGTCAGAGTGTTACTGCTGCCATTCCACCAGCCTGCTTCCTCGTGGCAAGGAGAGGAGATGGCAGGCAGTTCACCTCATACACCAACTCGAGGGGTTCTGGGGAGGGAATGCAAGGCTGTGCTTGCATCAAGTACAGAGACTGCTTAGTGATGTCCATCACAGGGCCAGAGTAAAAAGTGGGGATGTACGCTCACTCTGATATTTGAAGAAAAAAGCACGAACTTGTTTAACAGGAAACCTGGCCTTCCCATCGGCTTCTGCATTCTCAGCATTGCCTTCTGTTAAAATGTTGAGGCCAGAGAGGGTGTTTTAATGGACGATGGGCACATCTATAAATGGACATATACACAAAGTTGTGCACTCAATTTGTGGGACCTTGATGCACAACTCTGTGTACATGTCCATTCATAAATTGGCAAACAAGGTGTTCCTACCTTTTATCGGACAATCACAAAGGGTCTCTAATCCAAAGATAGGTAAGAGCAACTAACTCTTTCTAGCTTTCAACATTCCATGAGCATCATCCCTGGGAATCCTCTTGTATATGTAATGACACATGTGCTCAGCCAGAATTTTCCATCTATCATCCTCCTAAGAGAACAACAGTGCGTCCCACACGCATGGCCAACCGGGTTAGAACATTCCGCTCACTGCTTGTCTCAATGCTCCCATCCCGAAGGCAGAGCTGCTGCTCTCCCTGTCGCTGGGCCCAGGCTGCTGTCCAGCTAAAACCTTCTGGGTCAAATATACCCAAGGAGGCCATTCATGGCTTACTGTATTTCAGTCAATGGATGGGAAATATGTGCGTTGAAGTGTTTTTCAAGTAAGACTGGGGCCCTTCGTGTTTGTCTGAAAGTTTTCATTGATTACCAACCTAACTCAGGGTTTCTCAACTCGGCACCTGTGGTATTTGGGGGCAAGTAAAACCTCGTTATGGGAGGAGCCCCATCTCTGCAGGATGTTTAGCCATGTCCCTGTTCTCTACCCACCAGATACCAGTAGCACCCTCTTCTGAGTTGCAACAATCAAAAATGTCCACTCAAGGTCTCCTTGGGCACAATGCCACCCACTGAGAATCCCTGGTGGAGCTGAACAAGGTTCCAATATGCATGTTTTCTTACTGTATTTCTTGGCATTGACTACACATGTCCTTTGCCTATTTATGTACTGGGGGGCGGGGCTAGTTTGGGTTGCACTTGGTCTTAAAGTGATCAGGAAGATGTCACGGGGCACAATCGCTTGGAAGACATCAGAATCCCTACCAGGGCAATCAGTGTGTTCTCGGACACTGCCGGTCGCCACTCAGATGGCCAACATCCTTTCAGAGATCTACCTGCCACCTCCCTGACCGGGAGGTGGACGTAGGTCACATCTGAGCACTTTCGGAACACACGCGTCAAAGGCTTTAGATGTACTGACTTAGTTCACCTGTGCCTCACAGCGCGTGAAGTTACATCACAGTTTAAAGCATGCTGAGCGAGCCATTTCCTGCTGCGGAGAGCTGCCCTCTTCTTTGCCTTGTTTTACGAGCCACTGGCTACCACTTTCCCATGGCTTTCTGAAGCACAGCTAACGCTTATAACATAAGATGCTGTCAGGGGACGGGACCTTCTCGGGAGAGCCCTGTCTGCTCCCTGAAAGGAAGGGCAAGTGGCGACTATGCCGGCCGGGCTGCTGCCCGAGGCCTGGAGCTCGGCAGCCCCGAGTGCCTGCTCTTGGTGCCGAGCCACACTCACAGGTCGTAGGAGAACTTCCTCTCCAGGTTGGTCTGGTTCTTCTGAAACTGGAGGACATCCTGCTGCAGCTTGCCGTAATTCTTCTGCAGGGCCTTTAGCTGGTCTGGCGAGGAGGACGGGAGATCACCCAGGACGGCGTCGGGACCACAGCGTACACATCCAAACGCACAATCAGAACACCAGAGGAGGAGGAAGAGGGAGAGAAGCGGTGAGTGCATGGCCCTCCCAGCACCCCCAACGCCCCAGCCAGGGAGGCGGCCCTCCGAGATCTGTGGCCCTACAGGAAGCGGCACTTTGTCCTTTCCAAACATGTCTTCTCTCTTAAATCTCCTTCTTGACCTCCAATCCTGAAAATGCCTGTTTCGTTCTTAGACATCCTAAGCTCTGAGCTGTCTGTCCTACAAGGTCACGAAAGCTACGATGGACCCCACTGATTTCGACACCTTCTGTGATAAGCAGCCCCTCGTCCCCACCCAGTCTGTGGATGCCCTGCTCCGCCAGGGAACGCTCCCGTCAGCTGTTCCAGCCAAGCTACTACTCTCTGAGGCCCCCGGTTCATTTCATCGTCTCGCCCTCTTATCGGGGAAACTGCAGCTTTCTTTGAGGAAATTCATCAGCCCCATCCCTGCTGCCCTGACGACTTGGCTCATAAAAGCAACACAGGCCCAGCCACGGTGGCTCAGTGGTTGAGCACCAACCTATGAACTAGGAGGTCTGATTCCCAGTCAGGGTTGTGGGCTCAATCCCCAGTGTGGGGCATGCAGGAGGCAGCCAATCAATGAATGATTCTCTCTCCCTGTCTCCCTTCCTCTTTGAGAGCAATACAAATTTTAAAAGTTAAAAACATAAAAGCAATGCAGTAGGAAAAACAGAAATTAAGTTGGTATTTACAAGTCTGGTTAAGAACTGCAAAAGAAAATGGATGGGATGCTACAGAAACACTGGGGGGGAAAATACCATAAAAGCTCTACAGAAAAACAGCAGCCGCTGATAAAGCGCCAAGCTGGGGGTGAGCGGGCAAGCTGCCGCAGAGGTGACCGCAGAGCGGGCAAACGCAGCCCTGGACAGACGCCTGAGCCCCCAAGGCTGTCCTCACAACTCTAGACCTGCACGGCTCTCTGGGGGGAGATAAGTGAAAGGGACGGATTCCAGGAACTGCTGCTGCACACGGCCACATGGAGCCATCTCCAACATGTAGGCAGTAATGGCCTCGAAAAGGCAAACCCGGGATGGGGTCAGCGCAGGGTCATCTCCTGGGTAGGAAGTGGCTCAGTGGGTACTGGAGGCTGAGGTGGGGGCAGGGGACTGCAGAGGGGCATCCTAGAGTGATGGACACGAGCCGTGTCCTGACTGTGACTGTGGTGGTCTGGGGCACTCTGCGTTTGTCACAGCGTACAGAAAGGCACACTGTGAAGGGCAAACTTGAGCGTGTGTAAATTATGGCTCCATTACTTAACCTTAAAAAAAGGACTCCATCATCAAACTGAGCACCGGCCATGGCATACTATCCCACAATGAAAAGGAGGGAAGTACGGCCATCTACAACAGCTCGGAAGGATTTCCAAGTGAGTAGAAGCAGCCAGACAAAAAGGATAGATACTGTCTGATTCCCTGTATATAGACCTGTAAAATGCAAACGCATCTGCAGAGACAGGACCAGATCAGAGGTTACCGAGGAGGATTACCATGGGGCACAAGGACACTTGGGGTGATGGACATGTCCCTGTGCTGGTTCTGGTGGTGGTCTCTTGACCGGTGCACCATGTCAAAACCTGTCGAACGCTGCACTTTAAATAAGAGTCACTCTCTCTGTCAGCTGCACCTGATTAAAGCTGTTTAGAAAAACTAAGTACAGCCATGTGCTGCTCACGATGTGCGGGTCAGTGACGGGCCACACGTATGACAGTGGGCCACCAACAGCCTCGGTGTGCAGTAGGCTACCCCATCTAAGTGTGAATAAATACTCGCTATGCTGTGTGCACAATGACGAGACTGCCTAATGACACATCTCAAAATATATCGGTCGTTAAGCAGCACGGGACTGCCTGGGAAAGGCTGCAGACCGTCCTCCCTTCCTGACGTGACCAGGAGCATCAGCAGATCACAAGCTCTGAGAAACCCCCAGGGCCAAGGAACTCACGAGCTGTCCATCTAGGTTTGCAGTTGTGAGTACGAGAAACAGAGTCTATTTTTCTTCTTATGTATTAACTGGAGGCCTGGTGCATGAAATTCGTGCATGGTTGGGGGGGGTAGGGTCCCTCAGCCCAGCCTGCACCCTCTCGCAATCCAGAACCACTGGCTCCTAACCACTCATCTACTTGCCTGCCCAATTACCCCTAACCCCTGTGCCTGCCTGCCTGATCGCCCCTAACTACCTCTGTCTGCTGGCCTGATGCCCTTAACTGCTCCCCTGCTGGCCTGATCACCCCTAACTGCTCTCCCCTGCAGGCCTGATCACACCTAACCACCTCCACCTGCCTGCCTGCCTGCACGCCCCTAACCGCTCCCCCCTGCCTGCCTGATCGCCCCTAACTGCCTCTGCCTCAGCCCCGCTGTTGTGGCTTTGTCTGGAAGGAAATCCAGTCTATCCAATCTAATTAACATATTACCCTTTTATTAGTATAGATTACTGTATTATTTTCCATAAGAACTGTAAACCTACTTTTGCCCCCCCCCACACACACACACCATATATAAAAATAGATCACATACATATCATAGGTATGTGTGTGGGCACATATGTATATTCTTTTCATCATATCAAAAAAAAATAAGAGTGTGAATTCTTTTGTAAGAGCAGCTTGCAATGTATTCAGTAACATTTTTAAAGGAAAAGCTCTTTAAGGAAATATAGTTAGGCAAAAAGAATAAATTAAAGATTACACAATCACTCGTAGTCACACCCATCATTAGATTAGAATCAACAACCCACAGGAGGACAAGAGGGAAGTGGCCCCCGACCCCAGAGGCCTGTGTCAGGAGGAGAGGAGGAGAGGGGAGCTCACCTTGCAGGGTTCTGATGAGCTTCTCGCCCGTGGTGATATTATTCACCAAAACCGCCTGCAAGGGAGATAAATGCAGAATCAAAGACCAGAACCCACCCTGGTAAGACGTACCCATGGGGAGAAGGAAGGGTGCACCTCTCCCCCACCCAACACAGAGGTCAGGAGGGCAGGCCTGGGGCGGGCAGCTGCCTGCTGGCCTATCTGGCGTCCACAGCCAGAAGAGGAACTCGCACACAGGGAGACCTGCCTGTCGAGGAAGAGGAACCGGTCCCTGGCTCTCACCCAGGCCCAGGACAGGCCCCTCTGCTGGGCAAGGCCCCTGCATGCCTGGCTGAATCCCAACTCTGGCTTTGTTCTGGGGAGGGGGAAGCCTGGGCACAGTCATACCCTCACTCAGAATCAAACTCTGAGCACCAGGCCGGCTAACAGAGCAAAGAGAAGGAAACGCGGGGTCACTCCCTCAGGCACAGCATTCTGAGTCATTTTAACCTCTGGCCTCTTCCTTCCGTCCACAGCCTACAAGCCTGGGGAGGGCGGGGTTCACACCCAGTTGGTTACACAGATTTGGGAACGCTGATAACAGAAGAGGGAAAAAGCCACTCAGAACTCAGGGTAACAAAAGTAAATGTAAAAGTAAATGTAAAAAAGTAACAAGCGCCAAGATCGGTTTGGCTCAGTGGATAGAGCGTCGGCGTGCGGACTAAAAGATCCCAGGTTCGATTCCGGTCAAGGGCATGTACCTTGGTTGTGGGCACATCCCCACTAGGAGGTGTGCAGGAGGCAGCTGATCGATGTTTCTCTCTTATCAATGTTTCTAGCTCTCTGTCCCTCTCTGTAAAAAATCAATAAAATCTATTTTAAAAATTAAAAAAAAAGTAACTAGAAAGAGAAGTGAGTGTGCGGCTGAGCGGGACCAGCGGCCTGTGAGTGCCCAGTCAACACTTCACAGCAGGTGCTCCACCTCCAGGCGCTCCCTGACTCCTCTCACCAATGCTCCTCGCCTGAGGCACCGGGCTGCTTAGGAAGCTCAAGCCCCGTTCAGCAAATAGGCAAAGCCGCGCCGGAACCCCAGCTGCCAGCTCCAGGGAGTGAGCACTCCATCACTACTTGCCAAACTGGGTCTAAACCCTGAGCAGGACACCGATCCAGTGGACTGCAGCCAGCACTAAAGGCGAGCAAGAACCTGAAGAAGGCGGGACTAGCACATGAAAGATCAGAGCATGCCACACTGGACAGCACTGCTTGGTGCACACACACTGTGGGTGGGGCCAACAGGAAAGTTTCCTTCGGTGGCATCATCAATGAAGCTCGGCAAAGGCCGCCCGGAACTTGGAGGCATTTCTGTCCCATTTCTGGTTCCTGGTGATGCTGCCAACCACCTGCCTCCCCCGCTTCTGTGCCTCTGGCTCTCCCCTGGCCCTCTCTGTCCAGCTCTCGCTCTTTCTCTGGCCTGGACAGAGTTTTCTGGAGTCAGGTGTTTATGAATACAGGGGTGTGCACCCAGAAATGAAATCTGGCCGGCCTCATCTGGTGTTTATTTTGGGATATCTGAGCGTAGAGGAACATTTCCTGGTACAACAGGGAAGAAGTCACAGTGATAATAGACTGTATAATTATTCTCTCGGGGAGAGGTTATCAAGAGGGTTGTTTATAGACATTCTACGCCAACAACAACAAAAAACTCTTCTATGCGGGCATCGGAGAGAAGAGAACCAGCAGCGGCAGGAGGACCCGCACAGCCGGGAATCCGATTCACCCAGCGTGCGGCTCCTGCTCCCCTCAGAAAAGGCTTGCACTCGTTCAGCTAAAAAGACAAAAGGTGCCACGTAACCCAGCATTCCCACTTCTGGGGATTCATCTGAAAGAACTCAAAGCAAGGTCTGGAGGCGGTACCTGCAGCCCCACGTTTTATAGCAGCACTGTGCACAAGAGCCAAGCGCTGCAGCAACCGAGGGTCCCTCGATGGTAAGAAAATGTGCCCGCAGCGGACGACTATGCAGCCTTTAAAAAGGCATGCCACGTGCTGCAGCATGGATGCGCCTAAGTAAGACAATCCAGTCACAAAAGGACAAATACTACCTAATTCCCTCCGATGAAGGATCTAAAGCAGTCAAAGTCAGAGGAACAGAAAGTGGGAAAGGGGACGGTTGCCTAGGCCTGAGGTGAAGGGAATGAGCATGGAGTCTCAGTGTTGCAAGATAAAAGAGTATCCAATGCCAAAACCAGTTTGGCTCAGTGGATAGAGTCTGCCTGTGAACTGAAGGTTTTGAGGTTTTGATTCTGGTCAAGGGCATTTACCTTGGTTGCAGGCACATCCCCAGTGGGGAGTGTGCAGGAGGCGGCTGATCGATGTTTCTCTCTCACTGATGTTTCTAGCTCTCCACCCCTCTCCCTTCCTCTCTATAAAAAATCAATAAAATATTTATTTTTTTAAAAAGTATCCAGAGGTCTTTTTACAACAACATGACCGGTACACTTAAACTTCCACCTCACCTCGTGATCAAACCCTTCCCTCTGAACTCCAGAGCTGAAACAAATAGAAAAAGAAAAGGAACCCTTAAATGACTGATCTCGGATGTAACTAACCAACATAAAACAGTATCAATGAGATATTTTGCCTTTCTGTTCACACTAAGCCTTCCAAACCCGTTCACATTACAGCACATCCCAACTGGGACATGTTCAGTGCTCAACGGCCACGTGCTGGCAGGGACAGCTTGGTCCCTGAAGAGTAAGAAGGGAGGACAGAGAGAGTCCCAGGAGCAGAGAAGGGCCCAGGATTTATTTACAGTAGCCTCCCTCTCCCCTTCTTCGTGCTGCACCTGTTGCCCGGGCCTGTCGATTCCTGCAGCTGGCTGCCTCTCGAAGCTGCTCACTTTGCAGCATTCTACTCTGACCTCAACTCAGCACCTCATTTTTGCTTCAATTATTTCAAGAACTGCCTCCTCTCTGCCCTGCTCCCCGCCCCAAGGACACTCCCCAGGGGCAGGACCCATCTTTTAAACCCCCAGACCTGATCTGATGACCTCGATCCACAGATTAAACCCGATGATGGCTCCCCTGTCCTCCAACTCAAGTCCGAACTGTAAGTGGCTTAAAAGACACTGTGCTCCTGTGTCCTCCCTCTATGCCCCTAAGATTAATGGGGATAAAACAGAAAAGTAATGGAGAGAAAAACCAGCCTCACTCCCAGCCACAAGGTGCTGCTCCCACCTCCTGACACCCTCAAGGGACATTCACCTGGCTTCCCGGTGTCTCAGTGAGGACAGCTCTCCTATGACTCCCACAGCACTGAGGCACCCCTACACCCCCGCCCACCCTGCATGCCTGGTGGATGGTGCAGGTCGGCATCTTGGCACACAACCTTTACTGTGCCTTCCTGAGAAGGCGTGGAAGCTAAAGTACATTCTCGAGACTCATGCCCAGTAGCACTTAGATCCAATCAAATACACTCCCTGGAGACTGGAAGGCTGAACGGGGTTAGAGGCTGGAGGCACAGAATGGAGCAAGGAGTGGGGTGGCCCTGTGTCGAGCGAAGGCCTCTGTGCCTGAGCTAAGGCCCCAGCCACAGCCTCCCAGCTCAGCCTCTAGGTCGAGCCCTGGGACTGCTCCTGACGGGTGAGCCATCCCAGCAAGCTGGCTCCTGCAGGCCCTTTCCACCATCCCATCGGCATCTACTTCCCTGTACCAAATCCTTTTTGCATCAAACAGAGTGATTTCTGCCTATGACTGATTCCGGCAGGCCCACTTCCTCATCATCTTCCTGTAGCACTCAATGGGAAATGCACCAGACAACAGGCACAGCTGGTCTCAACAGAGCACAAGCCCAGTGCCCAGCAGCATCCTGAGCAGACACACAGAACTGAACACAGAAAATTAGTGGGGATAAAAACACAACAGCTTTTCCAGAAGCCTGGCGTCTTCCATCAGGCACAGGGAGATGGAAGAGGTGATAAAAAGCAAAGAAACGACCGTGAGCTACACAAGTCCCTGCTGCCCCTCCAAAACACAAACAAACAAACAAGCCCTAGCTGGTCTGGCTCAGTGGATAGAGCTTCGGCCTGCAGACTGAAGGGTCCCAGATTCGATTCCAGCCAAGGGCACATGCCTGGGTTGTGGGCTCAATCCCCACTAGGGGTCATGCAGGAGGCAGACAATCAATGATTCTCTCTCAACGTTAATGTTTTTTTCTCTCTCTCCCTTCCTCTCTAAAATCAATAAAATATATTTAAAAACAAACAAACAAAGAAGAAAGTACGTCTCCAGAAGAAAAGCACCTCATTCTCCAGTGCACAAGAAAAGATGATCCAGAGCAGAGAACCTGGATTACCCAGAGAGCCATGTCAGGCCGCAGGGAAGGCAGTGGTGGAACCAGCAGCCTGGACTGCCCCCCGCCCCTCTGCAGGGCCCTGGAGCCAGCCAGCGACCTCTCAAGGTGCAGCCTGTACCTCCATCTCAAAGGTCACACCTGTCTCCCCATCAGAAGTTAAAGGTGTCCTTGTGTGAAAGCACTCTAAACCAGGACAAATGACCAAGCTGCTTCATTTCAGTCAAGTCCTTTTTAAGGGGCAGAATCTTCCCGAGCAGCCACTCACAGGAACAAACACCAAAGGGCACAGCCCCCAGCCCAGGCCCGAGGCCACACGAGGACCCACGACACAAACCATCTCGGCTCTCCTTGCTTTCCCCGCCCAGCAACCAGGGAAAACCACTCACCCGTCTCTGCAACAGGAAAGCCCTCCGAAACATGGTAATTTCATGCCACCTCAAAGCAGAGGGAGCCACACCGGTGAGAGATGAAAGTGAGGCTGTGGCAAGGTGAATGGCAGGCCCGTTCTTCCCCCACCTTCCCCGCTGCCTCTGCCTGCGAGTTCTTCTCTTCTGGACACAGAGGAATTAACAGATCCCCAGCATCCCCTCCTCTCGCCTCCCACTCGGCCATCTTTCTTCTCTAGGTCACTGCTGCCCTTCAGGCCAGCACTGTATTCCCATTACAAATGAAATGGTACGCAAATGCTTTGCACTCCGGACTGCACTGTTCACTCACATATGTTTTTCATTTACGTATTTTAACAGCAAATGAAAAGCCTGAATTTCAACATCAGATAAATGGCTGCAAGAAACCAGCCCTGCGTGAGCATCACAAATAAAACTGTAGAAAATGAAGCTACTCCTGACTCCAACTGCTGGCAAGCAAAAATGAACACCGTAGCAGGAAGCTGGGTGTTCCCTGGATGAAGTGCTACTAAGTAACTCAGAGTCTTCTGATTCTCTCCCCAGGCATTTCAGAGAGGAGGTCATGGTACCTCCAGGGCCACTGTGCGGCTATGAGGCAGCCAGGGGCCAGGAGAGGACCCCAGATCTCAGTAAGTCTTCAGACCCAAAAGGACTATCAGCCTTCCAACAACCAAGTAAAAGAATGCATGGAGCCGAAACCGGTTTGCTTCAGTGGACAGAGTGTCGGCCTGCGGACTGAGGGGTCCCAGGTTCGATTCCGGTTGGGGGGATGTACCTTGCTTGCGGGCACATCTTCAGTGGGGGGCGTGCAAAAGGCAGCTGATCAATGTCTCTCTCTCATTGATGTTTCTAGCTCTCTATCCCTCTCCCTTCCTCTCTGTAAAAACTCAATAAAATATATATTTTTTAAAAAATGCATGGAACCGTCCTGTGCCGTCCATAGACACTAGTGCAGACCTTCTCCATCGAATCTCCCTTAGCTTTTGCCAAAAACTAAAACCTGAGGCCTCTTTCTCCTGGGGCCCCCTAAACACTTATTTGATATATACACACATATAAGAGAAAATAGCATTTCCCTGCTGGCTGTAATTAAGTTAAAGTCCAGAGGATGGGTCCTAAGTCGATATGACAGAACCCATCATAGGCAAAGCTACAGAGGACATGCCCTGTGCAAACAGCGGCAGAGACCGGGGTGATACCAGGTAACATCAAAGGGTGCCGGCGAATGCCAGAAGCTGCAAGCAGCACAGGAAGGACCCTCCGAGAGAACCTCCTAGTCCGGTGACACCCTGATTTTGGACTTCCGAGCCTCCAGACCATGAAGGAGTCAATCTTCGTTGCGTTAAGCCACTAGATGGATGGTAATTTGTTACGGCAGTCCTGGGAACTCAGACAAAGGCCACAGCTTCCTCCTGGCTCTCTCCCTTTCTCCCTCCGTCAGGATGCTTGGCCTGGGAACCCAGCCTCCGCAGTTAAAGGAAGGCCAGCAGCCATGCGGAAAAGCCACGCAGGTGCTTCAGCCCCACTGAGGCCTCTGGTCACTGATCACCAGACAGGAAACCTTCTGCCCCCAGACTTCGAGGCCCTCCAGATGGGGATGCAGTGTGGAGCAGAATACATACACCGGCCCCACTAAGCCCTGCCAAAAAGCAGACACCTGAGCAAAACACACATTGTCTGTCATGGTTTTAAATCACTATGTTTTGGGATAATTTTTTAAGAAGTAAAGCACGTGTATGTGCAATCCTGTTCACCTGAATCAAATGTAGATCTTCATGTCCAAAACCTAGTCACCTTGGCCAATCAGATGTCAAGGGAATCTACTACAGTTCCCTTCAGCACACATTTACGAAGAATCCTCTCTTATCTCGAATTATACTCCTGATTTTCTATCATTGAAGTGGTCGCCTCAACACCCCTGAAATAACAATGCTATTAAGCCAAGAGTTCTAGGTCTTTTTAAATGAGGTGCAAAACCAGATGTGTTCCAATGTATTTATCACTTAAATAGCCCCCTTTACATTCTATAATTTTCATGGCGTACCCACATTTATAAAAGCTCGAATATAACAGTGATTTAAAAAAGCTTAGATGTAATCTATTTTTGTTTAAAGGGGGTGAGTACTTCTCAGTAGTTAATCTCCGAGTGATGGAACTGCAGGTGATTTTAAATTTTTTTGTATTTTCAAAACTGTCTACAATACTTTGATAACTAAGAAAGACAACTTTTCTGAAAGTTATTTAAGGCTGACTTACACACAATCATTTCTCTTGAAAAACAAAGCTGTATAACTCTTCTATATACAACTATATGAAGGCTTCCACCAAGGTGTAATAATACAATAAAAACTCAAATAATTGCATTTATGTATCAAGCCACCATAAACATACCTAATTCTGCAACAGATAAAAAGGCAAAAAAGAAAAACAGAATGACAGTTCAATCTCCAAAATGATCAAACTTTTTTTTTTTTTTACTTAAAATCCACCATCCTTGAGTTCCCAACTCTCTTTGTTAGTTTAGAGATCTGCAACCTTTCCAATCCATGAGATATAAGGAGAGCACAAATTTCACCCTTCTTTGAGACACAAACACCCAGCACAGGCCCGGCACAAACCAGGGACTTCACACACGTTTAAAGACAGTAAGAAAAAAAGCCAATGGGAGAAAAAGGAACCCTCGTGCACTGCTAGTGGGAATGCAGACTGGTGCAGCCACTGTGGAGAACAGTATGGAGTTTCCACAAAAAACTAAAAATGGAACTCCCATTTGACCCAGTAATCCCACTCCTAAGAATATATCCCCAGAAACAGCCATCAGAAAAGATATATACACCTCTTTGTTCATAGCAGCACAATTTTTACCATAGCTAAGATTTGGAAACAGCCTAAGTGCCCATTAACAGATGAGTGGATTAAAAAACTGTGGCACATCTACACAATGAAATACTACGCTGCTATAAAAAGAAGGAACTTTTACCATTTGCAACAGCATAGATAAATCCATAGAGCATTATGCTAAGTAAAATAAGCCAGATAGAGAAAGATAAATATCACATGATTTCACTCATTTGTGGAATATAATGAACTACACTGATGACCAAGAATAGATCCAGCCGAAATCTGTTTGGCTCAGTGGATAGAGCGTGAGCCTTCAGACTGAAAGGTCGCAGGTTTGATTCTGGTCAAGGGCATGTATCTTGGTTGTGGGCAAATCCCCAGTAGGGGGCGTGCAGGAGGCGGCTGATTGATGTTTCTCTCTCATCAATGCTTCTAGCTCTCTATCCCTCTCCTTTCCTCTCTGTGGAAAATCAATAAAATATATTTTAAAAAAGAGAGAGAAAAAAAATAGGTTCAGAGACAAAGAAACACCAAATAGACAATCTAACCTCAGAGGGAAGGGGGGGTAAGAGATCAACTAAAGGATTTGTATGTATACATATTAGCATAACCAAAAGGGAGGTGGGGGCTTGTCCTGGGTGGTGGGAGTGGCCGGGAGGGTCAATGGAGGGGGGGGAGGAGACATGTAAATACTTTAAACAATAAAAAAAGATTAAAAAATAATAAAAAAGCCAAGAGGAGGATAATCTGATGCTAAGATAGTTCTTTTCATTTCCCTCATTTATCACCTTGCAAAGGGTTTCACAAGAAGCCCATCCAGAGGCTTCATGAAGAGGCTAATCTCAGGTAATTCCATGGGTACACACACACACAACCCCTCACCTCCCGTCGAGAAGAGCTGCCCAGCGTGCAAGCTCGTGGCTAGAACACAGTGAGAGAGCACAAGCCGGCCTTGCCTTTTCATCCTGGTGTAACTTGTTGACGCTCTCCATCTGAAAGTTGTGACTGGACTGGATTTTGTCCAGCTGCTCCCGCTGCTTCTCCAGCTCCCCCTGGAACTCGTTCTTCTTCAGCTCCACCGCGCCTCTCTCGGCGGCCACCCTGCGGACCCTGCCTTCCAGCTCCATGATCCGCGTCTACAAGGACACCACAGTGTGAGGGCAAATTCAGGCAATCCCTGGAGACCAGACCGCCTGCGCCAAGACACCCCGGGGCCCAAAGCCAGCAGCAAGCCTTACACCCACAGGCTGTGCCCAAGGCTCAACCGGCAGGCGCCTGTGTAGAAGCTGCAGCAGGTTTTTCTACAAGCAAGGGCATTCGCTGCCATGAGCTTCCCTGCCTCCACTGCACGTCTCCATGGAAACACCACCACCACACCCTGCACAGGGATTTTGTGAGCTTTAAATAAATACATAAAATGCCTCATGCTTTTTCCAGGGGTGAGATGCTCAAGTATTTAGTTCCTTTTCCCCACTTAAGTCGTGAGGGGCACTTAACGACTCCTTATCAGACAAAATTTCTAAAAAGAGACTCAGTTCTCCAGCCCATCTGTGCAGAGAACAGAGCTCAGACAAAGGCTCTACACCCTCCCCCCGACCTCGGGTAAGCAGGAAAGGAGGACTAAACACTCAGGGGCAATGAAGTTCCAGGGCTAAGAGGCCCAGCTCTGACATCAGACAGACTGGGTTGGAAACCCAGCTCCCCAAGTACCCCTCTGAGCCTCACTCTGCCTACCTGTGAAATGGGAAGAGTTGTATACAAAAGATGATGATGTATACAATCCACTGTTAAAGAAAGACTATTCTGATGCTTATTAACACAGTAGGGAAAACTTTACTCGAGACTACCCATAGGGTCATGACTGGGGGGAGGGGAAGGAGAGAGGAGGAGGAGAAAAACCATGCTCAATTCTGAATACAGCAAAGACAGAACGTGTTACAGCCCAAGAACAGACTGAGGGGGTCAAGACATGGAAAAGTATCAGAAGGAGACATCTTGCTGGAAGTGGATTCTTGCTAAGTGGGCTAACAGGATGCTCACTAGAGGCAGACGAGGGCTTCAAGAATGAGGGAGGAGGAGCTTGGTCCGATATGGAGGCACAAGCAGAGCAATGCCTCAGGGGGCGATCCATGCGAACCCCTCAGACCCCACCACCCAGCAACGTGAAATACTCTGCGGCAGCCACACAAGCAAGCCAAACACCTGGAGGTCCACGCTCCGGGAGCTGGCAATCCAGTAGTTGAAGCCCAGGACGATGATGCAGGCCACCAGGGCAGCCAGCACGAAGGGCGGCGACTTCATGGTCCGGCGCCCGTTTCCCAGTCCCATCATCTCATAGGCCAGGCTGAGAGTCTGCCAAACAAAGGCAAAGATAAACAAGCGTCAGCATGAGCATCCATGGCCGAAGCTGGCCACGTCCACTGCCACAGCCAGACGGCCGCGTCCAGCCCCAAAGCACGGCTGGCGTCCTCTCCTGGACACACGGCGCTGCGGAGCGCGAACAGGTGGCATTACCGCAGCGGGCAGCGTGGCTGGCCCCGGCACGCTCACAGACCCCGGCAAGTAACCGTTCCTCCTCTCAGGCTTCGGTTTCCTCTTCTGTCAAATGGGACGGAATCGCTAAGGGCATGCAGCTGAAGGGTTTCCCGAGTAACGGGCGTGTGAGGAGTGTGAACTTGCCCTGTGTAAGTCCCCAGGACAGGTGGGGCCGTGGCAGAAACGAGGCGGGCACCGGCTCCTGAGTTCTCTCCCTTCTCTGCGGGAACACAGCATGCAGGGCCCACAGCACACCCGAGCAGCGAAGGCTTGGGGAGCTGCAGAGAGCACCGCGTTCTTAAAGGCAACACAGACCCGGCTGACAAGAAAGGAGCCATCCATCTGGTTCATGGGCTTCAACCCAACAGCAGGTCTGGCTGGATGCCAGCACTGGGCACCAGGGACAAGGAAAAGTTGACTTGCCAAAAAGCTTCTGCTGAGCCAGATAAAACAGGGCCTTATCAGAGGGAGAGCAATAAGCAGTAACCGCTTTCACGCCAGGTGGGGCCAGCAGTGGAGGAGGATGCGAGAGGGAGGAGGGGGGAGGAGAGGAGGGGAGCGGGAGGGAGAGGGGAGGGGAGGGGAGAAGAGGAGAGGAGAGAGGGTAAAGAAGGGTGGAGGGGAGGATGGACTAGAAGAGGAGAAAGGAGGG